>JALIZH010032973.1:0-600000 GCA_030522465.1 Rhipicephalus appendiculatus
AGTGCAGTGATTCCACTCCTGCGCCAACTGCGCCAAAGTGCGCCAGATGAAGTTTACTGCGCCATCCTGATAATATCAATGGAAATTGCGCCAAACTGCGCCAAAGTCTCAGGTTTGGGGTCGTCTGTCACCGGCATTAACCTCGCTGGCGCGTCAGAACGTGTGCAGCTTGTTCTCGGGACCGCCGAAGTCGCAACCACGTACCAAGAATTATTCCGTTGAATAAACAGCGGCCGCGCATGCGTCCCAAGTAATCCACGGTGCTATGCTCGGTGCCGACGCAGCTTCTGTTGTGCAAAAGTGTAGAAAGCTGGGCCAGTTGGTAGGGATCCATGGAAGTTAGCAGCGCGAAAAACGAGACGACGCACACAGGGAGAAGTACAAGCGCTGACTTTCAACTAAGCTTCTTTTATCGGAAATAAAACATATATGCATCACACCGCCAAACGGTTTTGAGCGAGGAAAGAAGAGCAAGTTTTGTTTGCGCATGTACCGTTTGGCAGTGTGATGCATATATGTTTTATTTCCGATTAAAGAAGCTTAGTTGAAAGTCTGTTGTGCAAGTCAGCTCGACTGCAAAACGTGCTCTCCGCAGAGGCTCATGACGTCTAGGCCAATCGGTAACGGGAAAGTGTGGCAGTTATTCACCGGCGGACATCGTCTGTTCCAGAAACGCTGCTGATAGCTCGTTTCAAGAGTCGCACGGCACGTAATTAAAGCAGTTTTCACTGATAACTGCACGCTTGCCTCCAGAATGTTTGTCACGCCCAGTGGAGTAACCAGGAGGTGGCACACCAGGCTCGTGCCCCGCCCCCGAAATTTTTTTCGCCATGCCATACAGAGCAAAAAAATGACCATTTCAAGGAGGTGTGCCCCCCCCCCCCCCCCCCCCCAAAAAAAAAAAAAAAAAAAAAAAAAAAAAAAAAAAGATCAAGGAGGTGCCACCTCCCGAAAAAAAATTTCTGGCTATGCCCCTGGTCACGTCTATTTCTGAACATCGGGGAATGAAATTTTCCGTGCGTCACGTCCATAGCAGAGCACGTGAACGATGGGAACGCGTTGACACTTTTCCTCAAGTATACTTTTTCTATGGTTCAATTCATCTAGAAGAGCTTTTTTTCGTAATTCGTTCCTACGCATATCTGCCTTTGTAATCGCTCTTGCGGTAAATACTCCCTAAAAGGCCCTGTCCTTTCGAGCTCGTGGGTGCTAGGGTCCCAATTCGAATTTTTCACTTGCTTTTTTTTTTTAATGTGATCTCGTTATCAAAGCAATGCCTCCTGATTGGAACAGCCGCAATTCGGTTTTAATACGCGCAGCTGTCAGTAGCGGGCCCGTCGCTGACGGCAATGGTGCTGGAAGGCCCACTGTGAAGCGGCTACGCCGTGCTACACGCCCGCCTCGCATTCCAGGGTCAATAAATTACGGTTAAAAAAAGTCACAGTTTCACCGCAAGGTTGAAGCAATGAATGCGATAGAAACGAATTGTAATGTTATACGAAGTGGGGCTGGCAGTGCTTTTGGATCCGATCTCATGCAAGACGCAACTCTATAAAACGCTGGCTTAGAGAATGCGGCCACTCCAGGACACTTTTCGAGCATTTTCCGCATTGAGAGCGCAGCACGTAGAAGGGTATACGAGCTGCCCGCTGATGGCTGCCGAGATAGCGAGATAACGCATGCGTAGGCGATGACGACCGCAGCCGTAAAATCAAGGTTCGCAGTTGCTGCTCGGGCGACCTCCTCCCCCCCCCCCTTTGCGTTTCGACGGGCGGTCTAACAGGCGGGGGGAATATTATCGCATGCACGTTCCGAGCGACGGGGATGGGCCAGCTCGTTTGATTTCTCCTTCAGCCGCTTTCGTCGCCTCCGCTCCCGCGGGTAGAACGTACGATGCACTGGGGGGATCTTATCCTTGATACTGGACATGAAGACAACGGCAAGAACCCATTGAGACCAACGTTACCAGTTGAGACTGTCCATATAATTGATATCGCAATAAAATAAATCATGGTATCGCATTCATTGCTTCGCTCTGGTGGGTGTGGGGAGGGAGGCTACATCACTCGAAAGGCGCAGTCGATGGCGAGTGCTCTTGAGGCATCATGATCGCTGCTCGTAAACTTGCAGTGCTCTCAACATTGACTTTCCGTTTAGTGAACTGACAGCACGAAAACATCTTTGGCACCTGGAGTGGCCATATTCCCTTTAACGAGCGTTCTGTTAAGTTACGCGAGATCAGGTTTAAATGAGCTGCTAGTCTTACATCATATAACAATACAATTTGTTAGTTTCGCTTAAGCTCGAAGCAGTGAATGCGATACCAACAGATTCTATTGTTATCCGAAGTAAGGCTAGCAGCTAAGTCTTTTGGATCCGATCTCACGTAACTCAATGAAACATTTGTTTAAGGCCTCCAACGAGAGAAGCACTTCTCATCGCACAGTCTCTTCGTCTTGGGATCACAGCACATAGAAGGGTATGCGAGCCGTTTGCTGATGCCTGCTGAGATAGCGCGCGCGCCAGCGAACACGACCGCACCCTTAAAGTCAAAGTTCACAGTCGCTGCCCTAGCGAAACAACCCCCCCCCCCCCCCACCTCCGCTTGCATTCGTTCATGCTCCTTGAAGACGGGTGGGGCATTTCCTCTCTGCTTGCACAACAAGCGAATAACAGCTGCGTTCGTCGCGCCCGCTCGTGTGCCTTTACCCGCGTGTAAAACACATGTTATCGATTTGGATATACACAAAACATGAAGGCGGCGAAAAGAACCAGTCGAGAATGTCCATATATTATTATTCACAATACCTTACAGGCTCCTTATCGGAGCATTGTGTAAGGGGGGGCGATACATGGTAAAATACGACATGTGATAAATACAGAAAAAGATTATATGTAAACTATACAATCTGGAAAGTGCACTGTGATGTAAACGAGTGCCAGAAAAGGAAGATGTAACACCCAGGTAGAAAAACTAAACAAGGAAGAGCATGCGCGAAGCGAACGAGCTTAATTAACATGGACAGTCAGTGATTGAAAAATGAAGCAAATTTTGGCAACGTTTACAATACTACGATGTGATATAATACAATGTTACACAATATAAAACATACGAGGTAACACATCTGGAAAGAATTAAATGAGAAATAACTACGTAAGCATGAAATGTTCGAGTAGGCGGTCGTGGAAGGCTTTGCGATTTGTGATCGAAGTGATATCGCCAGGGAGATCGTTCCAAAGTTGAACGGCATGTGGTAGCGCAGAGCAACTAAACGCCCTTGTATTGCTGAAGATGCGCTCGAAACTGTCCTGATTATGGAGCCGCCTAGACATGCGCAGTGGGGTTTTCAAAGGGAGGGAATGTGGCCAGGTGGTTTGAACATATCCGTGAAGGAGGCACAAAAGGAAAACGCACCGGCGAACCTGAAGAGGGTGCAGCGAATGTTCGAGTTTTATTTTCGTAATACTGGATTTGCGTTCGTAAATTCCGGTAATAAAACGGGCGGCACGGTTTTGAACAAGCTCCAAGTTAGTAATTAAGTAGTCTTGATGAGGGGACCAAATAAATGACGCGAATTCTAACTGCGGGCGAATGAAGGTTAGGTACGCTAACTTGCGAATGTTAGGTGGCGATTTACGCAGATTACGGCGAGTGTACCCAAGCGTTTGTGATGCTTTAGCACAGATAGCGGTAATGTGGGGGGCGCCATGAAAGATTGTGAGTCAGGTTTATCCCTAGGTACTTGAATGACTGAACACGAGATATGACAGAGTTGTTAATAACGTAGGGGAAATCAGAGTTCGATTGTTTGCGAGTGAAAGAAATGAGTTTACATTTTCCAGAGTTCAATACCATCAGCCATTTTTTACACCACATATTTATAAGGTTAATGTCATTTTGCAGGATGTGGTGATCATCAGGAGATATTATTTTTCTATAAATGATACAGTCGTCAGCGAAGAGTCTAATACTTGAGGAAATATTATTGGGCAGGTCATTAATGTAAATAAGGAAGAGTAAAGGGCCTAGAACACTACCTTGAGGGACTCCGGATGTTACATCAGCTAGGGGAGAAGCACAATTATTAATCACTGTGAATTGTTGGCGGAATGATAAGAAATTTCTAATCCAAGATAAACTAGCAGAGTCCAGTCCGATGGAATTCAATTTGGAAAACAATCGGCAATGAGCCACCCGGTCAAAAGCTTTGGAGAAGTCAAGAAAAATGCTGTCGGTTTGTAAATTGTTGTCCATGTTAAAGTGCAGGTCAGTAGTAAGTTCGAGCAACTGCGTATCACACGACAGATTTTTACGAAAGCCATGTTGATTAATGAAAAAGAAATTATTAGTCTCCAGGTGGCAGTAGATATGCGATGCAATTATGTGCTCTAGCATTTTACAGGAAATGCATGTTAGGGAAATGGGGCGGTAGTTGTCTGGTTGATTTTTGTTTCCAGCTTTGAATACTGGAATAACCCTGGCAACCTTCCATTCTTTAGGTAGTTGTCCAGTCGACAAGGATTGATTAAATATTCTGCACAGTATTTCACTAGAAAGAGGTAGGGTATTTTTCAATATCTTAGCGTTTAGATTATCTACACCTGCCGATGTTGATAGTTTAAGGTTATTTATGAGACATGCAATGCCATCCGCAGTGACCGTTATTGGTGTCATATATGGGTAACCTAAATCTGGAACGTAAGGCACGCTTAGGTGATCTTCTTTTGTAAATACCGACGAGAAAAATTTGTTGAACTCATATGAGCACTGATC
The DNA here is from genome assembly GCA_030522465.1 of Rhipicephalus appendiculatus. Taxonomy (NCBI): domain Eukaryota; kingdom Metazoa; phylum Arthropoda; class Arachnida; order Ixodida; family Ixodidae; genus Rhipicephalus; species Rhipicephalus appendiculatus. Next base: position 4,775 of record JALIZH010032973.1, read on the forward strand.
ATCCGTTAGAGGTGTATTGTCGTCATTGAAAAGACAGATTTGTCGCGATTCATTTCCAGGGGGTATGGTTTGCCAGAACTTTCGTGGGTTTGAGTGCAAGAGGGAGGGTAGGTCATGTGAATAGTACTTGTCTTTGGCGGAACTTATAGCTGATGAATATTCTTTCAGGCATGTCTTGTACTTTTCCCAGGAAGACGCGCTGGGTGAATGCTTGCCTACTGTGTAGAACCGCTTCTTTTTGTTTCGCAGTTTGCGCAGTGATGAACTGAACCAGGGATTTTTGTTATCGTGAGCAATAGAGATAAGAGGCACATACCTGTCCACTAATTCTGACATCTTGTTCTTAAATGCGAGCCAATTTTCATCCACAGACTGCAGAGAGAAAGATTGTACATTATTGCTATCACAATAATAAGAAAATGGCTTTCGATTTCGGGTCATCTTAGGCTAATGCATAAGGTATATACCCTGTGAGGGTCTTTTTTCTCACTGCTTTCTAGAGGGCATTAAGGTGTTTTTGGTGTACTTACAATGTCCCAGCCATATACAACTTTGCTGCAAAAGAAAAACTAAGTTTGTTAAATCATGTTGTCCCCGGTTGAACGCACTTTCGGACACTTTCGTGGAAGCTCGTTTGAAGCGGATCTCCAACTTCCGGGCAACCCTGCGCATGCGCAAACGACAGTCTGAAAGCACTGTAAGAATGCTCTTGCTCCGGCACAAAGGGGCTTCAGAGAGAGGGAAGGGAGTGTCGGAGGAGATTAGCCTTTTGAGGCTAGCTAAGTGACGTCACGTTAAACCTAGAAATATAATAGATCGTGAAGAAAAAGAACCCCTCTTTCTCCTTGGAGTCATCGTAGGTGTTGTCCATCGTTGGGTAGCACACAAATTGACACAAGACAAAGCGAAGAAGAGGACAGGACAGGCGCTGGTCTAACAACTGAAATTTTTATTTGAAAAAATACACATATATATATATACGCAGAAAACAACAAACAAAAACCCTGCACCACACCAGATTACAGTCGATCAATGAAACGGATTTCTTGTTCCGATAATGAAATAGATGGCTGACTAATGCAATGGCTATCACACTTCGCCATGTGGTATGCCTCAGTTATTGTTAGACCAGCGCCTGTCCTGTCCTCTTCTTCGCTTTGTCGTGTCAATTTGTGCGCTACCCAACGATGGATAAGTTCCAACTCGCCCGCCTCTCAGTGCTACTGTAGGTGTTGTGTATTGATGCTAGCCGCTGAAGTCAGCATATTGCGTGACCGGATCAAGCAACCCTGTATTGAAGAGCGCCATCTGCCAGGGTTAGATTTACACATATATAGGAATGTAACGCAGTTATCTCCAGTCTTGTTTTTGGTTTCGTGATGGCATTAAAGATACATTGCTGATACCGCCCCGTGCCTACGTTGCCGCGTCATCCGACCCACGCTATTTAACATTGGCGACGAAGATGAGATGCGACGGAAAGTCGACGGACACCGCCGCAAAGAAGAGCTAACCCTGGCGGCCCCGGTGTGTACTCGACATGATGACGGCCGCCACAGCAGATGGGATCGAGGCCTTCAACATCGCCCACCCGGAAGAATGGGAAGACTACGCGCAACGCTTCGAATTCTACTTGGAGGCACACAGCATCACGGACGCTGCCAAGAAGAGGGCGACATTTCTCAGCCGATGCGGTCCCGCCACTTTTCAGCTGGCCAAGGCGCTAGTGGCCCCGGGCCACTTAAAGGATACGTCACTCGAAACGATTCTCGCCGTGCTGCGGGACCACCTTGCGCCGAAACCACCGGAGCTGGCCTGGCGTTACGAATTCCACCGCCGCGACCAGGCACCGAGTGAGTCTACTGCCGCCTACCTCGCTGCCCTTCGAACCACGGCACAACACTGCGGTTTCAGTGACCTCAACACCGCACTACGGGACCGATTCGTGTTCGGACTACAGAATGACACGGTGAAGCGGCGACTACTGGCAAAAAAAAGAGATGTCTCTTACCAGTGCTGTCGAAGAAGCAGTCGCCGCTGAGGCCATTACCCGAGAAGGATGCTTTACCTCACCCCAAAGCACAAGCACGCCGCGCGTCGAGCCAGTGCACCACGGTACGACAAGTGATGACGGCGAGCAAGGCGCCAGTGAAGACGTTCTCCGACTTCGTGCAGGCCGCGATCAGCAACGGGGCGTCGAGAGACTGTCAAGTGGTTCCTGCGCCATCTGCGGAGGCCCACACGAGCGCGCCTGTGTCGATTCCGTGCTGTCCAGTGCAGGGAATGCGGAAAAACCAGGCACATTGCTAAAGTCTGCCGGTCCCGGTGGTAGTCTGGCCGACGTCGAAGTCCCGAAGCCGACGGCCGGACACAGCGTTCCAGGAACGCCCCTCGCACAAACATGGCGTACTGCGACGACTTAGCGGTGACCGCTATCAACGCAGTGTCTCAGCCTGCCAAGAAGGTACATGTGGACGTCACAATCGAAGGCGCACAGTGCCAAATGGAGGTGGACTCGGGATCAACCTACTCGATCATCTCCGACGCCACAGCCAGACGTATTTTTCCAAAGGGTCCCAAATCTACAGCCACTTGACATCATCATGAGAGACTATCAAGCCAACCGCATCGCTGTACGGGGGATTGGGACCATGCGAGTGCAGTTCAAAGATTTCAACGGCCAGCTGCACCTTGTCATTGTCAAGGGGAAGCGCCCAAGTCTTCTCGGACTTGATTGGTTTCCCGCTCTCGGGATTGATATTACGGGAGTGCAACACATTGACCAACTGCCATCATCACTTGATAGCATATTCAAAGACTTTGCCCCCGTGTTTGATGGGACACTGGGCTGTTACAAGGGACCGCCTGTGCATTTTGCACTTAACCCCGATGTTGTGCCTATCCGCCTAAAAGCAAGGAGGGTTCCTTTTGCACTTCGACCAAAAATAGACGCTGAACTGGACAAACTGGTACAGCAGGGAATCCTAGAGCCGGTTGATCATGCTCGTTGGGAAACCCCCATTGTTACACCACTGAAGGCAAATGGAGACGTCCGCATCTGTGCAGACTATAAGTGCACAATCAACAAAGCCTTGCAGCAGCACTCGTATCCCGTGCCGGCGGTCAGCCACCTGCTGGCATCCCTCTCTGGTGGAACTGTTTTTGCAAAACTAGACTTGGCACAGGCCTAACAGCAGCTGCCTGTGACTGATAAATCTGCAGAGGCACAGACCATTGTGACGCATTGGGGTGCTTTTCGTGTTCGCCGACTACAATTCGGTGTCAGTGTCGCACCTGGCATTTTCCAGAGCTTAACGGAGAACCTCCTGCGGGGACTACCAGGTGTCGTTCCATATTTTGATGATGTCCTCATTTCGGGATCCTCGCACCAGGAATTGCTCAGCCGCCTTCGAGAGGTCCTCCAGCGTTTTAGAGATGCAGGGCTCAAAGTCAAAAAAGAAAAATGCCAGCTAGGAGTGACTCAAGTGGAATTTTTGGGTTTCCGAGTAGATGCTGAAGGTATCCATCCAACACAGGCCAAGGCGCAAGCCATCCTTGATGCACCGCCGCCTTCTAACAAAGCCGAGCTGCAGGCCTTCCTGGGTCTTCTCAATTTTTATCACGCATTCCTGCCACATAAGGCCACCATCGCAGAACCCCTGCACCGGTTGTTGGATAAGAAGGTGCCCTGGGTGTGGGAAACCTCACAACAGATAGCGTTCGGCCATGTGAAGACACTGCTGGCGTCAAACCAAGTGCTAACACATTTCGATAAGAAGCCCATCATCCTTGCCTGTGATGCCTCTCCATATGGAATAGGAGCGGTGTTGAGCCACAAAATGCCAGATGGCAGAGAAGCACCCATCGCTTTTTATTCAAGGACCTTATCTTCTGCCGAGCGCAATTACGCCCTGACTTGCTGTGGTTGCAGGAGTAAAGAAGTTCCATGACTATGTATTTGGCCGCCCATTCCAGATCTACACAGACCATAAGCCACTCCTTGGGTTGTTCACGTCGGACCGGCAAACTCCACAGATGCTTTCGCCACGAATGCTGCGATAGGCCATCTTTCTGAACGGATACCAGCATACTCTCCTCCACCAGCCAGGGAAACAAATGAGCCACGCAGATGGTCTCAGCAGACTTCCCCTAATGCATCAGCGCCAGGACGACCCTTCTCCAGCAGAGGTAGTCATGCTTCTGGATGAACTTCCAGAATCTCCTGTCCATGCAGATGATGTGGCTCAATACTCTGCCAAGGATGGTGTTCACTCCCGTGTCCTCAGCTGGGTGTGGAGGGGGTGGCCAAGGTGTGCTCCGAGTTCCCAATTCACATCGTTTGTGTCCAGGCAACATGAACTGTCCGCCCACAAGGGATGCTTACTGTGGGGCGACCGTGTGGTGATTCCTCAGAGGTTGCGTGTCCGTGTCCTTGCATGCGGGTCATCCCGGTATCGTCAGGATGAAGGCGCTTGCCCGCAGCTATGTATGGTGGCCGGGAATGGATACAGCCATTGAGGAATGGGTCTGTCGGTGCCTTCCCTGCCAGGAAACACGGCCAGAGATGCCCCGGGCACCGGTTCACCCGTGGGAGACGACCCGGACTCCATGGTCGCGCCTGCACATGGACTTTGCTGGCCCCTTCCAAGGACAGACTTTCTTGGTTGTGGTGGATTCTTATTCCAAATGGCTTGAGGTCATACCAACGCCGTCAATGACATCAAGTGCTGTAATCAGTGCCTTACGAAAGTTAATCATAATGTAGGGCAGCGCAATACATATACATGCGTACATGTACATATACGTGCGTCCCAATCTAATAAACTTTAGTTGGAAGAATGCGCTGTGTCCTTGTCTCGCTCGTCTGTTGTCTGCTTTTTTTTATTTATTTATTAAATAAATAAATAAATAAATAAATAAAAAAAAGCAGACAACAGACGAGCGAGGAGACAAGGACACAGCGCATTCTTCCAACTAAAGTTTATTAGATTGGGACGCACGTATATGTACACAGGCAAAGCAAGAAAAGATAAAACCAGAAAGTAAAAAACAAAAGGTGAAATCAAGAAAAGTGCCGGAAGTTACGGAAGTTGTTCGCAACACATGGCCTGCCAGATACCCTGGTATCGGACAACGGGCCCCAATTTGCATCCGCAGAATTTCGGGGTTCACGGTCGCCAACCTCATTCGCCATGTAACGTCTGCACCGTTCCATCCATCTACGAATGGGCAGGCTGAGAGGATGGTACGAACTACCAAGGAGGCACTATCTCGAATAATCCAAGAGAGCTGGGCACGGCACCTGGCAGATTTCACTCTTCAGCAGCACGTAACTCCACACGCTGCTACGGGACGCTCCCTGTCCGAGTTACTGATGGGCCGCCGACTGTCTACCATGCTAGACCGGCTGCACCCAGAGTGGGCCCCTGAAAGGTCTCCCAGATTCACAGAAGCTCTGCCTGCACCACGCACGTTCCAGCCAGAGGACCCTGTCTTTGCACGGAACTACAGCCAGGGCCCACCATGGGTACCTGCCGTGATCTCCAGAGCAACTGGCCTGATCTCGTATGAAGTTGTTCTTCCGGATGGCCGCGTGTATCGCCGGCACGTGGACCAGCTTCGTCGTCGGAGCAGTTCACCGATTAGGGTAGCAGAGACTGTCCCTGCGGGACAGCCTGAAGTCCGGCCCGTGTCAAGCCCTTCACATGGCGAAATGAGTAGGAGCGAGACAGAAGACAACAGTGAGCCCGAGGAGCCACCAACAGCCATGCTGCCCTCGGACGATGTAGCAACACCTCAGCCAGCACCACCAGAGGAGAGTGTAGAACCACCAGGCCCACGCCGCTCGCAGCATTCCCGGAAAACACCCCAACACCTTCAGGACTTTGTGCTCGCATTGGCTGACTGTTGAGTCGTCCGAACTAAGGAGGGAGGGCTGTTGTGTATTGATGCTAGCCGCTGAAGTCAGCATATTGCGTGACTGGATCAAGCAACCCTGTATTGAAGAGCGCCATCTGCCAGGGTTAGATGTACACATATATAGGAATGTAACGCAGTTATCTCCAGTCTTGTTTTTGGTTTCGGGATGGCAATAAAGATACATTGCCGATACCGCCCCGTGCCTATGTTGCCGTGTCATCCGACCCACGCTATTTAACAGTAGGGAAATGCATTAGGGACAGTGGGAGTCTTTAGCATTGAGGCAGTGTTTATGTTTCAGCATTTGTCTACCATGTCAGCTGATAAACACATAGACGTATTTAGAATGGTATTTCATGAAGTACAATTTTACTCATCCAGTATTGTGTTTATTTTCTGGTATCGAAAATAATCGCTGAACAGGTTGTTCCAGAACGCTAAACTGCATGACGTCCTTATTTTTATCGAGTGAAATAGGGAGTGCTCCTGAAATTATTGGCTCCATGAGATTTGCAATGAATCGCAATATTTCTAGCTCTTTATTAGAGGCCCATAGTAATTATTCAGGTCCTTGAATGCAAATGCAACTTACTTCTCCAGTGTACTTCAGGACGTGAAATTAGCTGCATCCAGAGTGCTCCCAGATGCAAAATTACCTGTTCCAGAGTGCTCCCAGATTCAAAATTACCTGCTCCAAAGTGCTACAAAACGGAAAGTTTTGCTGCTCGAAAGTGCTCCAAAATAAAAATTTTGCTGCTCCAAAAATTGCTCCAAATCAGAAGACCTCGGGAGCATCACTGTGAGTGCGAATCCGAGTGAGTCCGGCTCAGGAAAATTTTGGTGAGTCTGAGTCCAAGTAAGCCCTAAGCGCAAAGTATATTTCATGAGTGAGTCTGAGTGAGCTCCACAATTTTTGCCGACCTACGTGTATACCTGAGCTGGTTATGCGGCCGACTGTTTAGCTTGAGGACGCGGGTTCGATTTCGCCTACGACAAGCGCGCATTTTCATGGTACTGAAATGCGGGAACATCCGTGTAGTATATATTTCCGTGCACCCCAAGTGTTCTGGAGTACCCAATGACGGCATTCCTCATAATTATATCAAGCTCACTCTAAGGGGACGTGGGCGTTTGCGAATTCTTCACTCAGAGTCGGCTGTGAATATCCGTCATTGGTTTCAATAAACCACAAAGCCGAACAATATTAGTTCCTTTGCTGACTGTAAACACAGGGGGGCTTGCTTGGTTTCAATAAACCACAAAGCCGAACAATATTAGTTCCTTTGCTGACTGTAAACACAGGGGGCTTGCACATTTCAGCGAGTAACAACGAAGCGAAGTGGCATGGAATTTTGCTCACTGCAGGGCATGGTGTAAGAGAAATACTTGACTGCAGGGATAGCAGTGTGACACCAGGTGTGTCTTTTTTGTTTTCTTTTTTTTTACTGAGGAGCACCCGCGACAAGTAAGTTCCTTTAGGGGGGCAGCAAGGAGTGGCTGCTAACTTGAGAAACTATACAGAAATGGATAAAAGGAAAATGTGCTCTGGTTATGATGACCGCTGTCTAGCTCAATAAGATCACAACTGAATGGTGGCCATCATTGAATAAGATAAGAGTAAACGACAGTGACAGAGTGGGATTATTTATACACAGAAGCATGTGTCATGGTTCGATTGTGATGTGACTTCCGCGAGACAGTTTGTCAGCCAGCCGTGCATCCCGGGACTAAGTGTCACAGAGAGCAGCTGGCCAGGGAGGCAGGACTGTTTGCAGCGCAATTGTTCCTCACGCGAAAAAGCATCGCACCGCACCGCAAGGGACTGAGACAAGTGAGCGTGGGTTTTAGAGGGAGATATAGAGATGTTGTTGAAAGGGAGAAAGAAAAAAGCCCCTGCTGAATTCCTCATTTCTCCGAACCGCAACAGCATGCTTCGCGCACCCTCCTTATCCAGTGTGGCGCGCCCTCACAAGTTTGGGAGTTTGACCTCCGAAGCATTGTCCTTCTATTCCTGACTTAAGGGCGATGTCTGGTGTCTCTAAAGTGACTACTGGCAAGATGGCGACAGTGGAACCGCCACCTTAAAAGCCTCACTCGATTATACGACACAATTTCACACCAATTCCCACTTGTATGATGCCTCTCTGGCACCATCGAAGAAGAAGGAATATTGTATTTACTCAAATGTAACGCTCTCTGAATTTTGGCAGGTTTAGAATAACAATGTACCTGAATGTAATGATACCAACTATTTAATGCAGTAGAATGCTGTTGATGCGTTCTTCGTGAGACCGTGTAGAAAAATGCTGGACTTTGAAAATGCAAGAGCTGAGAAATGGGAAAAATTGAAAATTGGGAGTTGTAGGGAAATGCATACAATTTATTTCAATGCTTATAATAAAAAAAAGCAGTTGCGTCGTTGGATGGTGCATTTTGTGATTGCCAACCAGCACTAGGCGATTTAGTGCCTTTACAGCTGGTGTCTGCTCTGGCAGCCGTCTGTCGCGGTGGAGCAGTGGCTAAGGTGCTCGGCTGCTGACCCGAAGGTCGCGGGTTCAATCTCGGCCGCGGTGGTCGCATTTCGATGGAGGTGAAATGGTAGAGGCCCGTGTGCTGTGCGATGTCAGCGCACGTTAAAGAACGCCAGATGGTCGAAATTCCTGGAGCCCTCCACTACGGCACCTCTCATACATATCTCGTCAACGGATGGAAGCACAGAGCTGCAGAAGCCGTCATCGACAGAAACGTAGCAGTTGTAGGCAATTCCGTTCGCACCGACATTCGTAGGCGTCAAAGAAACAAGTGCACGCAGCACGCATGCACCCTCACTGCAACGACTCGCAGGAAGACTACGGGATGTCTGCGTCAATGCTACGGTGGCAACCTAAGCCAGTCTCCGAGGCCTTACTTTTGCCTACTGCTGTGCCAAAGCCAATCTCGGTGACGTCGCAGGGGCCATGTTGAAATAGCCAATAGAGATTTCAGACCTTATTCTTCTGCTGACGGCACGGCTGGCACGAACCAAAAAGACGTCATCACCCACACTTGTCCGGCTAATGTCATTGACAACCCATGGCTGTGCCTTCCGTACTGCGAGTGTCACTTCCTTTGCCAGGAACAGGCTTGCCCAGTAAAGATTGCAGTGTGTGATGGCTGCATTCTTCACTGTCACAGCCAGGCAACAATGCCAAGATGCAAATTCTTTTCTGTATATCAGAAATGCATGTTCGTCATTGTCATTTAAATCTGTTTGCCATCACATCCTATTATTTGGATACTTGGGATTATGGGTGCAACAGTTTGTCAGTCAGCCGTTATGACAACTTGGCAGCGCAAACAAACCAGACAGAGTAAGAACAGAACACAAACAAGCGCAGACTGAAACTTTGGTTTTATCGTAGAAGACATATTGGTGGAGTTGGATGTGCTGGACCGCAACCCTGCCTGATGCTCCACACTCCCACTGGGAGCCATTCATCCAGCCCGGACGCATTGTCGCCTAATGCAACTCCCATGCATCGCTTCTGTCGGCAACTGCAAGGTCTCGCTCCAGAGCTCACACCCTCACCGGACCCTTCTCCCCGACGCCGCTTACCTCAACCGATGGCCTACGCAAGCCCGCAACAAGTGCTCCAGGGCAGCTTTCCTCCGAACCCATCCTAGGTAACGCTCTTTTCACCATTGGTGCCCGATCGCTTTAGTGTTGGCACCCACGAAGACGTTGACTACTGCCTTGAGCACTATGAGCGCTTTGCCAAGATCAACCAGTGATCTGATCAGCAAAAGCTCTCCCATGCCATACCTTGATGACAGTGCTTGTACTTGGTATGAGAACAGAGAAGCCAGTCTGTCAACATGGAACAACTTCCGACATCAGTTCCTCGATACCTTTGCCAGCATCGATCAATGGGACCGTGCTCAGCAGCTCTTGGAGCTGCGGGTTCCAAAACCCACTGAAGCCTTCGCGATGTTCGCCGACGATATGACGCGTCTCTTTCGGCGAGCTAACCCGAACATGACTGATGATAAGAAGCTGATCTACCTCATGCGCGGTGTCAAGGAGCAACTTTTTGCCGGGCTTCTGTGCAACCCTCCAACTACCGTTACTGACTTTATCAAAGAAGTAACAGCTATCGAGCGCGCCCTTCATCAACGGTGCTGGCAGTATGATCACATGTCCAACAGTGCCCCAACCATTGCCGCCGCCATGACATTTGAGAATTGGAGCTCTTTGCGAGACCTGATTAGAGAGATTGTTTGGGAAGAACTGCAGAAGTTCCGATCTCCGGTTGAAGCTCCCATGGCGTCGGTCGTTGAAGTCGTACGGGCCGAAATGCGGCAAGCATTCTCCGGCAAGCAGCGTCCCATGAGCTACGCTGCCGCTGTTCGACGTCCACCACCCGCTATGCCAACACCGATGCCTTACCGCCAGCCGCCAATAGCAACTTGGTCACCGCCACAAGAGGAGACATTCAGGCAATCACCTCTCCTACCACCGTATTGCCAGGCATCCGCACCATGGACATCGTCACAAGACGAGACGTTCCGATGTCCCCAGCTCCGAAAAACACACGCATGGTGCACAGTAGACCGGTGTCCACTCTGCTTTCACTGCGGAGGGGCAGGCCATATTTCCCGCCACTGCTGGCATCGCGGTGATTCGTTTCGCCCTCTGCGACCATGGTTTGACGGTCGGCGCGTCAATGACGAATATATACCACACCGCGACGACGCTTCTTTTCAAGGGCCTCAAGTACGTCGTTCTCATTTTGATGACTGCCGTACCACTGATGAAGACCTAGGCAATGCCTACTCACCAGCCAGGTTTGGGACGTCAGTCACGCTCTCCCTTCCCCGCGCATTCACCTTCATCGCACCGACACACCTTCGCGGACCTTAATGGAAGGTTACCCAGGCCACGCCGGGATACTGAGGGCAGCGACCTCCGGGGGGTAAGGTTGCAGGCCATTGAGATGACGTTAAAAAGCCCCCATTCCTCTCACTGCCAGACTCCGCAAAGCCGACAAGACGTGAGAGCGACGAAATTGTGACCTCGGACCTTGCTGTTCTTGACGGTCAGAAAGTGACAGCCTTGGTCGACACTGGTGCTGACTTTTCTATTATAAGTCATGACCTCGCCGTCTGCCTCAAGGAAGTAAAGACGCCATGGACGGGACCTCATATAAGAATGGCAGGCGGCCAGTTACTGATGCCTACTGGAAGATGCACAGCCAGAATTGACATAGGAGGTGCTCCTTTCGTTGCGTTGTTCATCGTTCTCGCCACATGCTGCGATGATGTAATTATTGGCATGGATTTTTTAAGAGAATATGGTGCTGTCATCAACTTCCCGGACAGTTTGATTACCTTCTGCAACCCTAACTTGGTTGCTTGTTCAGAGGCGAGACATACTAACCCTTTGCGTCTTACTGATGACGATGTGTTCCTCCCTCCTAAGTCATCCACACTTGTTTCTGTGGCAGGTGATGCCCCGTTTGACAGTAAAGGAGTTGCAGACCAAATAACCTCGCTTCTGTTTACCCACGACATTGCTGTCGCACGAGGTATCATCAGTGTGACATCTGGACGCATGGACTTGCTGCAGACCAATTTCAGTGCTGAGCGCCGGCACCTTCCAAAAGGCACGGCCGTCGCCTACTTTGACTATGTGGTAGATGCCGAAGGCTGTTTGTTGGTAGTCGACGAAGCACCAAAACAACTTGATCTCGCCCCCCATTCTTGACGTGAGTACTGCTTTGTCGAAGGACGAGTGACGGAGGCTCCTTGAGCTACTAGTCAAATTTCACGACTGCTTTTCGACGACATCAGGGGTTGGCTGCGCACCTCTAACCAAACATCGGATAATTACCGAAGACACGGCGAGACCTATTCACCAGAACCCTTATCGCGGGGCCCCAAAAGAACGCGAACCCATGCAACAACAGGCTGACAAAATGCTTGAAGATGACGTCATTCAGCCATCAAAGAGCCCCTGGGCATCGCCTGTGGTCCTAGTCAAGAAAAAGGATGGCAGCCTGCGCTTTTGTGTGGATTACAGGAAGCTAAATCAGGTTACCAAGAAAGATGTGTATCCATTTACGGCAGCTCTTTTGGATCACGTCTTGATGCTGAGTGGAACAGCTCATCTTAAGACCACCGCCTACCACCTGCAAACAGACGGGCTAACAGAGCATTTAAATAAAACAGTTGAACACATGCTTTCGATGTACGTAGACATTGAACACAAAAATTGGGACGAAATCTTGCCTTATATCTTGTTTGCGTACAACACGGCCAAGCAGGAAATGACTCGCATGACTCCGTTCAGCCTCGTTCACGGGCGGGAGGTACGGACTAGAGCACTGCACGGGCTGATTTTTCTGGCCCGAGCCCGGCCCGGTGTTTTTAAATATGGCCCGTACCCGGCCCGGGCCTGAAAGGCTTGGGCCCGGCCAGGCCCGGCCCGGCCCGTTTCAACCAATGATGCCTTAAGCATAAACGAGGCACTGTCCAATCTTCGGTTATTTTGAAGATACCTGCCGTGCACAACAAATTTTCTAGAGTGTTTTGAGAACTTCTTTCAGTGTCATGACTTTCACTGGTACAGTAAGATCTCGTTAATTCGACCCCCGCTAATTCGACCCCCGCTAATTCGACCCCCGCTAATTCGGAATTTCGGTTAATTCGGCCACGGCGTCTGGTCCCATCCAAAATGTGCATTGTTCTATGATTGAAAACTCTCATTAATTCGGAAAGATTCGACCACGCTTCGCTTAATTCGAACTCCCGATCGAGGTCGGGTGGGTCGGGTCACGACGGAAAAGCAGCGGCGGATTCCGCCGCGGCCGCGCTTCGGGTCCGGAATCGACGGCGCACCTAAACAACTTCCGAGATCGGATCGTGGCCTCCGAGATTTAAAACGAAGTAGGAACGAGCTCTGCATCTCAGAGGCACAAAAAAAAAAAAAGCATGGCGCTGGTTTTCAACCAAATGAAAGGCGCATCGCTACTGTCATCAGCAACTGGCAAACTAGATGGAGGCAGTTGGAAAACTGCACGGGATTGCCACGGAAGCGGCGTGGCCGCTCGCTGCCTCCCAAAAAGTCGGGGCGCTGCGATCGTTTTGCGCCCTGATCACGTGACGTGTTTCGCGTCGTGCGTGGTAGGTGTTCTCTGTCGCTGCTTCGTCTGTTCCGCGCGACGACAGCTGCGCGTTCAGTTTCGCAGCTCCGCTCGCGAGCCGGCACACGCGGCCGACGCGTCAACTTGCGGCGCTGCTGTTCCATTTTGCTTCACTCGCCATGGCCCATGGCCGCTGGATAAAAAAAAGAAGGTGCGGCCTGTTGCGTCGCGGCGCCGTCAATGGGCGAGCGCGTCCCGGCTGAGTTGACAGTTGCGGCCGCTTTTTTAGTGAGGGCGCCCCAACTCCAGCCCATGAAGCAGACGACACTTCGTGTTCCAATGGGGTTGCCTCAGGATTTATGCGTGTCCGTGTGCTTCTTCGTGCTTTTTTTGGTGTGTGATCGTGTGTGGGGGGCAGCTTGCCTCATGTTTCTTGTGCTTGAGAATGGTTCTTTGGTGCGCACGTGTGTGGCAGACCGTTTTTTCCAGTGGTGTGATGCCGCCAAGTTGTTGTGTGCCACTGAGCAGCTCCAACGCGATTAGAGACGCTACTGTGAATTACCACATATTCCCCTGCGATGTACAGTGTCGGGAAACGTATTAATCGTAATGGGAACCTTCTTTTTGTCCCAAATAAGCGCCAAATCAGACGTGCGGCGCCGGTTCCAGACGACAATCAAATCACCGCCGCGCCGACAGTCGCGCGCAACGAGAAAAAGAAAACAAGTATCAAAAGGCACCCAGGCCACGCCCTTGCCCTCTACACCGAAGACGCCATCGCGACAGCCTAATGCCCGCGCACGGTATTGGGGCCTCTTTTGGGGGGCCGACTGCCGCAGACGGACCGACGAGACGAATCCCTTTCCCCTAGCTGTTGCTGTGGTACGCGCCGAACAATAACGTGGAATGTTCGCGAAGCCGGGAAGGATCCAAACGAGAGGTGTTGGAGGGTAGTGCGGGTTTATCAAAGGAGTTATGTTGTTCGGGTGAGTCGTGTATTGTGGTCAGTCGATCTTGAAGAATCGAGTGATGACGCCGTGAGAGCTCTGTTTTGAAGAGTGTCGCCGAGACGACGATCAGCGCTGGAGTTTGTTTGAGTGTCTCCTGGAATGGAAATATTCGAGAAACGTTCGAAGAATTGTGTGCTGCACACGTTTGGTGAATATTCAAGGCCTTTAAATGTTCTTGGATAGTTTCTAATGGATTAGATTGCACTTGCAGCGCGGTAAGTTTGTTCCCGTTGTTTTAAACACCATATAAATGATGTTGTGACTTGTAATTGATACCAGCCAAGTGTGCAAGTTTGTGTGATGCTTGTACTGCCTTACCTGAGAATACATTTTGTTTGTGTTGTCAACTCTTGGCTCTAACTCGGTCTTTCGACCGCAGCCGGCCTTCGCTGGTGCACTAGAAGGACCTACATTTAAATTGTCTGTGCTTTCGTGGTGCGCTTCGGTGGGCCGATACGTCAGCCCTCGGAATCCGCCCGGCGATTGCCTCCCCATTAACGCGATCAGTGACACTTTTCGCTGCAGGTGATTCAAGCGGGCAGCCTTCATGGAGAGTATTGAGGCCCACTCTACGAAAGATTGGCACTCCTAGGGCAAACTTTTCACATATGTGGTGTAATGGGCCCTTCTAATGACGACTGCAATATTGAAGCTGTGATGTGCAACTGCAAAACGCGTTATTTACGGCCTGATTAGAGTCACTGTCGCCCGTACAAATGCATGTGGTAGCGCTTCTCCGTGGGAGGAGCTGAGGCACCAGAGAGGGCGCGAGGTGAACTAGGTCCGAGACGCCACTTCGGCGGCACGCAACAGGCCGCACCTTCCTTTTTATCCAGCGGCCGTGCCATGGCCACCGGGATCGGCTACGGCAACACAGCATTGCTCCCATTGGCACGTTGCCGATGCTCATCGCGCAGGCGACGCACCTGCCGCTGCGAGCTAGGATGCGCGTGGAGTAGGCGCTTGTGACGCGTTGCGCGTTTCTCACGACGCGTGAGGCATGAAGCAAGATGGCACAGCAGCACCGCTAGTTCTTGCGTCGGCCGTCGCGTCCACTTAGGAGAGCAAGCGTCTATGGGGAGCTGCAAAACTTTAAACGCTGGGCCAGTTGGCCGTTTTAGAGGACATTTGCATGGTTTCCTCCGACAGTGTGCGTGGACTAAGTCACCTGCAGGAACTCCGCAAAATTGTGACTTCCTCGCACATTGTCTCCACGAAGCAAAGCGCGATCACCGACTTTTTTAAGAAATAAAAGTCTGATGGTGTAGGAAACATTTTTCAAGTGTTTTGAACGTACTCGCGATAATTCGTACCCTCGGTTAATTCGGACATTTTCTCCAGTCCCGTAAAGTCCGAATTAACGGGGTTTTACTGTACTGCGTATACTTTCGCTTAATTACGCTCGTAACACTTTTGTGAAATAATTGCAGGGCAATATAAAATATAATTGGAGGCATAGCTTGCTGTCTCATGTACGCAGTGCTAACCATTCAATCTTATTTTTGCATTTTAAAGAACGACTACAAAATATAAAACTTCCATGAATTGGAAAAAATGGCAGACATTTATAGGATGAGTCTACATACATTGCATACGAGCTGGGGTTGTTGAGTAAAAGTAGCAAGTTTCCTGCAAACTTCATTTATTGTACATATGTAACAACAACAACAAAAAAAACAAAAAGGGCGCTCTAGCTGCTTCTGGGAGGAATACACCAGGCTGGGCAGCACCACATACATTAAAGCTGTCGTGTCGACTCCTCGGCAGGCAACTGTCCCCAACGTACGTTACGTTTTCGCGCTTAAAACAAGAAAGTCTTTGCCCCACCCTTCTTCCTCGAGTCGCCACCACCGCAGTGCCATAGATCTGTCAAAGCAAGCCACACCCGTTAGTGAGCGAGCCACCATTCTCGCTGTTCCCTGAACATGCCTATCTCGTCGTCTTCGTGAGACCACCTTCGATCTTTGAAAGTGTTATGTATTAAAGCAAGACCGGACTAAGGGCTTCCAAGACGACTGTTTGTTAGAGCGCCAAAGTGAACCAGCCGGCAGCTTCTTTAGCGCTCCCCCTGGAACGCGGCATGTCGGCTGTCCGGAGCGCGATCCCCCGCAGGGACCGGAAGCGGGAAAGTGGGTTGCCTGCAGTCGCCGATGGCAGAAGGCCTCGGTGCGAACATGAGAGCAAAGTCTGGCAGTCTGTGGCTTGCGGTTGTGGTTGCAATGCCAATGGAGGAGAATGAGACAATGAGTTCGCGGCAGCGACAATGGAGGAGAATGAGATGTGTGGCAGAAAGGAAAAAGCGGAGACTATGTTGGGGAGGAAAAGGTGGAAGGTAAAGAAGCCAACTATCACCAGGGCTAGCAGCCATGTGGAAGGACATTTCACGTAGATCAGGCGTATTCTATTGCTTCAGTAGGCTTCAAAATTCCTCAATATGGGGTGTCGCTGGAGCCGTTAGGCATTTGTGCGGTAAAGGGTGCCAATACACCCGTGCAAATACATCCCCCTGCTACAAAGGGTACAGCAGCAAATGATCATCATAATCATCACCTTCCTTAGAGTTCTTAATCATTTCCACCGAGGGGAGCGCTTCCACGTTTTTTGAGTGCTATGAGAACACTTGCGCTTCGAGAAATGAGGACACTTATGAATTACTGACGAAATATGACAAAGACGAAGGTGGCCGTAAAAATAAGCAAAAATATGCTCTATACCAGGGCTGGGCAAAGATACTTTGAAATTGTATCGCGATACGATACAAGATACTCGGGCAAGAAGTATCGGAGATACAGATAAAAGATACTTCCGGAACGTATCCGTCACGATACTTTCTAATTGTATCTTAAGATGCGCCCGATGTGTAAATTTGCTATTATAGATATATATAATGACGCTGCAAATACCTGTGTACACAAGTGTTTGCTTGAAAATTTCTTAAAGGGACACTAAAGTGAAATATTAAGTCGACGTTGATTACCGAAATAGCGGTCCAGAAACCTCGTAGTGCTACTTTCGTGCCAAGGAAATGCTTATTTTGAAATAAAATCACGCTTTAGTGGTCTGCATCGCGTTACGCACTTCAAATCACCCGCCTAAGCATTCGGAATCTCTGATGTCACTGTTTCCGTGCCCAACGTTGCCCGCCGCCTTTACTGCGCGGCTGCCGACACTAGCAGCAGCAGAGCGAAAGTAGCGGGAGCCACAGCAACAACAACGGCCATTGAACAATACTCTGCTTGCTTGGTGCAACTGGGCTCCGCTAGATGGCGCCACCTATCCAGCCTAACCAAGCAGCGCAATTTTTGAAGCCACTCGCGCCTTTCCTCATAGTAACGCCAGGCGGTTCCTTTTTCTATGAATCAAACAGAAACGGACAAGGAGCATTTTATTACTTGTTGTAATGCACGGAAGCTTCTTTTTTTACTACGGCTGGTTTGATTACCAGTGATTAATTGTAGCCGGTAGCTGTGATGTCATTGGGATCGTTTCCTAGATGTCCCACTCGTAGCGCATGTAGTCATACATTTGCCTTAATTTCTCGATTAGTAGAGCACTGCTGTTGATAATATTGACGTTTTAGACATTCCCAAACATTGATCTTTCACTCTGACGCAAATTGTTATTTGCCTTTAGTGTCCCTTTAACTGCGACGAACTTGGTTTATTTCAATGCAAAGTATCTGTTTGAATCCCGAAAGTTATGCTTTTCTTGCTTTTCATATGTTACGTAAACGCTTATTCTATTGCATACAGCATTGACACCGATGGTGCCACGGTAGTTAGAATCTAATTTGAACATAAGTCAATTTCATAGTGTGCAAGTCAAGCTTACATCGACGAGATCTGTCAAATCTCTGCGTGAAAGCAGCGAGACGCAAGCAACCCCATTATTGCATTTTTGAGACTTTGCAACGAAGCACCACGCAAGACAAACTTCGATAACGACACTATACACGCATCCGAATTTCAGCAAAGCGACATCGCATGCATTGGAGTTCACAGCACAGTACCATGGCTACAAACAAGGTTCACGGCACCGACACAGCTAAAAAGAAAGAAAACATCGAGAAAAAAAAAAGGATCGCCGGCATAGACGTTAGTTCACGCGCTTGTTTTTGTCGAGATGGCTCGCGCCATTCGTGACTCTGCTCCACCGATAGAGACGCGTATAGACCTTATTTCTATGCTCACTGCAGCACTCTGGCGGAAAGACAAAGGAATATCACTGTCGTTAAATTTATTGAGGTGGCTTAGTGGCGGCAGTATCATGTTGAGAAGCAGAGTTCAGCTGACGTTTGTTGTTTAGGGTGGCGTTTCAATAGCAGTATCTTGTATCTTAAGATACACGATACAATATTGAATGTATCGGAAATGCAGATACAGATACTCGTTTTGCGAGACGTATCGCGATACAGATACAAGATACCCAAAGAGTATCTAAGATAGTATCTAAGATACATGTATCTTCGATACTGCCCAGCCCTGCTCTATACGATGGGCATTCGAGTTAAATGTCAAATATTATTTGCTAATCGCCAAATGCTAAATATTTGCAACTGCTTTGCTAGTACGAAAAATCGGCAACAGTTGCATCGATTGGCGCGCCTGTGATAAGAGTCACTCCACATGTCGCACTTAAACTGCACGAAAAACAGCTGCTGAGATGGTAATGACTCACGAGTCGCGTTGACCAGTCTACGAAGTCGCGCAGGCGGAAACAGGCACGGTGGGCATTCGAATGTAGCTGCATACTCGAAATGTTTCTCTAGATACAAACGTTCACATTTTATATGCACTAATCTAGCCAGTGTGTCACTGCTCTTGCAGCAGTACCTTCTGGCAAACCTTTCCGTACACGGTACCCAAGTGCGACTTTCACTCAGTATAATGGTGGAAACTTGAATTAAGCGTTTCTTCAAATTACGTGTAGCATAGCAATGAGGCACAATGCTAGACCTCTAGTACTGTGCAATTGCAGTGCATGCTAATGCACTCCAGGTGGTCTAAAATTACCCGGAGCCCTCAACTACGGCATCTCACATAGCCTGGGTCGCTTGGGGAGGTTAAACCACACAAAACAACAAATCCATACAGCGTACATTCGCCATTATACCAATATGTATGAGACCCGGGCCTAATAGGGGCCTGACTCAGGCCCGAGCCCGACCCGAGCCCGAAGCCCACGGGCTCGAGCCTGGCCCGGGCCTGATACAACAATCCCTTACCCGGCTTGGCCCCCGGGCCGGGCCCGGGCTTTCGGGCCGGCCTGGGCCCGTGCAGTGCTCTAGTACGGACTATGTTGGATGCTATGCTACCGTACGAATGTGACAATTTTGACCCGGATGCCGATGTGTTCACAGAACGCGCGGAGGAAGCTAGGCAACTTCATAGGTCGGCAAACTCACTCATGAGTCACAGACTCAGATAGAGCCGCGAGTCTGAGTCTGAGTTAGTCTGGGTGTGTAATATTCTGGTGAGTCCGAGTGAGTCCGATTGAGAAAATTTTCAGTGAGTCTGAGTCCGAGTGAGTCCAGTTGAGTAAAACTTTGATGAGTGTGAGTCCGAGTGAGCCCTGGGGGCGGGATATATTTCATGAGTGAGTCTGAGTGAGCTCCACATTGTTTTGCCGACGTCTCGTCCTGTTCACTCTGCTTCAGCATTACTATCAGCCTTATGTCGGCTCACGTTTATACTAATTATGTCTACTCACACATCAACGCAGCAGCGTTCATACGGCAGCTCAATATTAATTGAACAGATGCATGAGTTACGTAGGGGGGAGATGGCTTGAACCTTCCCTCATTTTTTTTTCAAAAAAAGGTCTTGTTAAAGGCATCTCATGTGAGTCATCACTTTCAATAAATGCCCTTAGTTGATTTAAACCACTGATAACTCATATTTAAAGAGACAAGATCAAAGCCACTAATAGTACGCTAACGGACTCATGAGTCCACTCACTCAGACTAACTCAGACTCAGAGCCGTGAGTCTGAGTCTGAGTGAGTCCGGGTGAATAATATTTTGGTGAGTTTGAGCCCGAGTAAGTCCGATTAAGGAAAATTTTAGTGAGTCTGAGTCCAAGTGAGGCCGCTTGAGGAAAACATTGGGGATTGTGAATCCAAGTGAGCTCTAAGGGCGCAGTATGTTTCATGAGTGAGTCTGAGTGAGCTGTAAATGTTTTGCCAACCTATGGGCAACTTGTGCGCTTGCGGATCCACCAGCAGCAAAACTACAATGCTCGCCGTAGAACAGTCGTTTACTAAACCGGCGACAGAGTATGGGTTTGGACGCCCATATGGAAACGAGGACTATCCGAAAAGCTGTTAAGGCGATACTTCAGACCATACCGAGCACTGCAACGACTGAGTGATGTGACCTACGAAGTCGTTCCCGACAGTCCCTTCTGTACGAGGCGTCGCCAGCACCGTCCTGAACTCATGCACGTAGTGTGCATGAAGCCATATGTCAGCGAGTGACTGTGCGAGACTTTTGCTTAAAAAACAAAACAAAAGAAACTGCATTACTGATTTAGCATCGGGGCGATGCTCTTTGAGAGAGAGGCAAATGACGCGTGGATACTACATGTGGACGAAAACGACGATGGGGGGGATTTAACGAACACCATGTAGTGGGGCCTGTGGTTATTCTCAGACAAAAAAAAATAAAAAATGGTTTTTCCTGTTTAGCTGGTTTGAACACGTTTAGAAGAACGGAGCGTTGGGCGAGTTGGTATTGCATTGTAAATGACATTTAGCGCAAAAGGACACACGAACACGAAAGGAAGAAACCACGAGACTGCGCTAGTCTCGTGGTTTCTTCCTTTCGTGTTCGTTTGTCCTTTTGCGCTAAATGTCATTTACTTTGAACACGTTGTTTCGCTGCCTTAAGGTGCTCTTGTGTTTTGTTCGCGTTGCACTGCGACAATATATACAAGAAAACACTAGACAAATGGGGGGTTACAAGAGGAAAGGTCAGCCAAAATCAAGCGTCTTTCCTCTTGTAACCACCCGCCGCAGTGGTGTAGTGGTTCTGGTGCCCGACTACTGACCCGCAGGTCGCGGGATCGAATCTGGGTTGTGGTGGCCGCATTTTCGATGTAGGCGACAATAGTTGAGGCCCATGTACTTTGATTTAGGTGCACGTTAAAGAACCCCAGGGGCTCATAATTTCCGAAGCCCTCCACTACAGCATCTCTCATAATCATGTTGAGGTTTTGAGACGTTAAACCCCAACAGTCAATCAATCATCCTCTTGTAACCCCCTTTCTCCTGGTGTTTTCTTGTACTATATATTTCTTCTGCAATTTAAACCAAAGTTTCAGTCTGCACTTGTTTGTGCTGCCAAGTTGTCATAATGGATCTATACCAACTAGTCCGCCTATCAACTCTTCTGCAATTCTCAATCAGCGTCTCATCCACTCCCTATTTCAATGTACTTCTCATTTCAAGGTCTCTAGAGCTACCCAGGCGCTGAGGATATTCAGGCAAGTTTTCTCAAAGGTCTTTGTCACAATGATCTTGTTGCAGGCAGCCAGCACCAAGGTGACAGCTTCCGAGTGTGCCTGGTATGTGACGGATGAGGCAATCCAGATCCATGGGGGGCATGGGCTTCATGCGTGATGCTGGCCTTGAGCGGTGCCTGCGAGACCTTCGCATCTTTCGTATTTTCGAGGGAGCCAATGACATCCTGCGCCTCTTTGTTGCTCTTCAAGGTGTGGCACCATTACTAATGCATGCGCTATGGGATTGCTAGCTGTCTGGAGATTATTGGGTCGTAAACTACAGTGAACTAACAAACAACTTAGGGTGACTTTCTGTGGCAAAACGTGCCATTACAGCCTCGAATACAGTAGAACATACTGTTACGTTCCTGGGGGGCTATATTCTCCTGGCTGCTACGATGCTATTGGCCAGTTCCAGCACAGCTCCCTTAGAACCTAGTGTACTGGGAACCCTTCTCTCAAGCTGCAAACGTAGGACCATTCCCATATGATACATCATGAACTGGCACTCTGAGCTCGTTAAAGTCAAGTTCTTCAACTCGAAGAAAGCTCAAAACTTCAAAAAAGGCAAAAAAAAATTGGGGGGACCCTTAATCTTCGCTTCTAAGAGTTGAACGCGATAGAGGCATCCTGTCCCGAGTGCCTACTTCAACCAATTAGTGCATACTTGCTATGCACTCACTACGTGGTGTTAAGGGAATACGCGCAGTAAGGTGTGTGCCGTTTGTAATGGGTGGCCGGCTTTAAACTACGATATTGTTTTGATAGTCGCATATTCTGACACCCGATGGCAATGTACGCTTGTACCACGCAATATTCCTGGGATATTACATGTTATATTGCGACGCCTATATAAAGGACGCTTGCGTTTGCGAAGCATGAAAGTTATTTTCACTGCATTTCCAAGCAGATGAAGTTATTTTCACTGTATTTCCAAGCAGAGGCGTGGCTGTGTGGTAGAACACCTGCTTGCCACGCAGACGGCCTGGGTTCGATCCTCACTCGGACCCGGAAATTTTTATGATTTATTTTATTTGCATCTTTGTTGATTTTTCGGTCGCGGACAAGATGATGATTTTTCGCTCACAACCAACGCCGCCGCCGCCGTCGGAATTTCTGCGAAATGAGCTCTTAAACGCTATCGCATTAAAACTGAGAGGCAGAGACAGTGACACAGAGATGGCCGTCACTCTCTGCTTCTGCCTCTAAGTTCTTCTGCCTTTTCTTTCTTCACATTTACATTACAATGACTACTTATAACATCCCCTATGCCTTCCTAGGCATCATTGTCTGCTAATTCTCATTACTTTTGAACCAGAATTCTTCCATCATATCAGTTGCGAAACTCCTCATTGGTCCCATGTATCAAAATTCGAACTCGCCATTAGCCTAAATCCCGGGGTGATGATTGTGGCGTCATCTGTTGACCAAAAGACAAACTACTAAATGCTCTTGTTGACGCCAGCGCCGCTTGCGGTGATTTAGTGTTTTTGTATTCCTGCTCCAAGATGGCCCGACAATCTGCAGGCCTCCTCAGAATCAGCCATGTGCTTGTCCGGGTTTCGAAACGCAGTTTCGCAACTGGAATGATTGAAGAATTCTGTGCCCAAGTGGCCATGAAGTCTCCATCTTGACTTTTCGTGCAGCTTGGCCTGGCTTGACTATGATACTGGCCAGACCATATTAATGAGAACTAACAGTTCTCATTAATATTGTGTCTAACAAAGAAAAACAAGCCCTTAAAATTTCCGTTTCTTTCCTTCAGCCAGACCATAGAGTTTCATAATTACACTAGACGGAAATCTGGCGCTAGTGTCCATGGGAGCTGCAATTCATGGAATGATGGGTATACGTGAATTTGTCTAAGCAGCCGTCTTTCGGCTCTGTTTGGCTTCGTGTGGCCTGCAGCCGCTTTGTCGCAAGACAAAGTTCAGCAAAGATTCAGCAGTTCCAGTTCAACACCTTGACATTTTTAGTCTTGCCGATTCAAATCGGGTCACAAAGTTCACAAGGATCCATTCTTTTATCCGAAACAAACGCCAAAACACAACACTAAACAAATTATTAATGAGAACTAACTGACAATGATGCCAAGGAAAGTATAGGGGACGTTATTAGAAGTAATTGTAATGTAAATGTGAAGAAAGAAAAGTGGACGAAAAGATAACTTGCCACCGGCAGGATCCGAACCTGCGACCTTCGAATAACACGTCCGATGCTCTACCACTGAGCTATTAGTCAGCTGCCAGCTCGTAATAAGATCACGTGCTACGTGACGCCTACAGGCAAAAAAAAAGTGTGTTCCACACTTGCCGTAATGGCAACAGGCGGCTCTGACTGACGCTTCTACGTTTAAATGCACATATATACCCTATAAAGTGGACGGAGGGATGACCGCCACCGTAGCTCAGTGGTAGAGCATCGGACGCGTTATTCGAAGGTCGCAGGTTCGGATCCTGCCAGGTGGCAAGTTATCTTTTCGTCCACTTTTCTTTCTTCACATTTACATTACAATTACTTCTAATTACATCCCCTATACTTTCCTTGGCATCATTGTCTGTTAGTTCTCATTAATAATGTGTTTAACAAAGTAACGAGCCCTTAAGTTAACACTAAACAAGGCCACTAGTGCGTTTGAAGCCATAAGCACGAAGATTAGGCAAATCCATCTACTACCCATCATTCCCATGGTGGCTGAACTATCACAGCGCCAGAGTTCTCTCTAGTAAATATTGTAGGATGGTGTAGACATCGCCCATGATGTGTTTTCGATTCCTGCTAGCAAAAGAAAAGACCCCTGAGATCCTGTATTTGGCATTTGGTCATGATGTTTATGACATCAGTTGTCTTTAAATATGGTTTTTGCACTCGCTGTTAGCAGTAGTAAGGCCTCCAAAATTGGCTTGGTTGCGCCATTGTGTTGGCGTGGGCTCGTTGTTGTTCGCGGTGTCACTGCTTTTGTTAGTGAATCATCACGATGATTGTGCAAGCGTGCCGTGCATACTTTGTTCTTTCACGCCTCCAACTGTTGGTCCGATGGAATCGCATGCAACAGTTATGGTTCTGGATGACACCATTCTCGCCTTCGCAGTTCTATTTGTCGAGATCTTGGCCGTGTGTGCCTATGCATGCAGTGTTGACCAAGTTTTGGAGGACGGGCTGTATTCTAGTATGATCGCTTTTGGAGGTATTTAATTGCACGTTTGCAAGGTGTTAGGCTGTCAACAAGGGATGCCGATCTGGTACTGAGCCAACCATGCTATGACAACGGATCAACATTATCACTTGCAGAAACCAGTGCACTTGGTGAGAATACCACCCCAGGTGCCGGAGCTGACATTCTCATCGGCCGTAAAGATAACAGGTTTATTACAAGAAATGTGCACTCAAGTGATCATGGTGAGAGCCACACGGCACTGAAGGGATCAGATTAGCACAAAAATATCAGTCAGTAATTCGTATCAACTTGGCCAACTCGCATCTCTAGCACAGCAGTAGCTGGCCTTGTGCTGATCAGCCTTGAAAAAAATCCACCAGCCAATGCTGCACAATGTATTCATGCAAGATTTTGGGAACTTCACGAAGACCTTCATGGCAGTGAAAGTGTATTAACCAGGCCATTTGTAACTCTGCAAATCGTTACCTACTCAACAGAAAATTATTATCACGAGTAGCCTTTGCCTTCAAATGAAAAAAAGAAGCCACCCAGATTGGGGTCAGATAGCAGCTGGCAAACTGGGCGAACTGCTTGGCATGAACCTAGTCAAGAATTACCTGCTGAGCAGAAAACCCCTAGCAGGTTATGTGCCACAGAAATAGGGCATGCCTCACCACTGGGTGATTGAATGAAGTTGTCCGTGGGCAAAAACATGTAGAAATGTCATCTTTAACGACAAGCGAACAGTCTAGTCGCTGCTCTCACGTCTGCCATCGCTACTCGGGTCTAGGATCAGGCAGCAGCATCCTACTTGTCTTTGAGGGTACAGTGAAACCTCGGTGATACGAATCTCACGGGACTATCAAAAATATTCGTATGATCCGAAATTCGTATCACCAGAAAGCATGGAAAATTAGCATGCGACAAAAGAAAGCTGGCGTACATTTTCATTTATTGTTTTTCAGGGCCGCAGCAACGTCAGGAAGAACTCTAAATGATTGTCAGTTATGTTTCTAGATGTCGGCAATCACACCAGCACTCGTAACTATACGGCCCGTAGGCGCGTGTTTAATTAATGAACCAGGTACGTTGTGACCCGCTACAGCAGTAGCCCCTTCCAAATTTTAGTATGCTTTCTTGCATGACACCGTAGTACTGCGGCGATAACAGCAGAAGAAGCGCTTTGACACGATAGATCAAGGCCACAAAATTTGAGAACCGCGGTCCTATGCTGTGATTTTGTTATCGCGGACGTGTTGGGAATGTTTTTGGGAGATTTACGGCCGTACCCGCACAAGTGCGGCCTCAACAGTCACGCATGTTGATGTTATGAGGCCTGACTCCTTCGCCAAGACCGTCCTCGCCTTCTTTCGGTCCTCGTCCACCTTTCATAGGATGTCTAATGCACGAGGCAGGCACGTGTAAACACAGTACGGCAGCAGCCCGCGTTGATACATTAGACAAAGAAAAAAAAAAAACATGGCGCCAGTCCCCTCTGTAATCTGAACGCGAAGGCACACGGTGGCACATTACAGCCTCAAAGATTCGCGCACGCAATGTTGGAGGCTGTGACGCGTCTCTGAAGGTTTATTCTGAGAAAAGTATTTTTCTTACCCCGTGATTCTTACGACTTGACGGTGCGGCGCGCATGCCCGCGCTCGCGTTCCCGCAAGTCTTGGTACCTGGGCGGTAGCGTACGTTCGTATCAAACGTCGCGGGGTTAAAATTGGTTCGCAGCAACCGTACTCCATTACATTGCAGGCCAATGGGCCTTGACCGGGACCAAAGAAAAATTCGTATCACCCCGAAATTCGTATGAGCTGTGTTCGTATCACCGAGGTTTCACTGTATTTGCTTTTCTTGTTGCTTTAGTACCATTACTGGTGTTATAGGTCTCATGCTAACTCGACGTCTTTTACATCCCCTTTGCTAGCTTCTATTTTCGCGAAGGATTTTTTTACGCTATGGAATCAACAGCATCCTTGTGCCTGTGGTCTCTACCACTTAGTGTAATGTACAGTCGAACCCATTTATAACGATCCCAGATATAACGATCTATCGGCTACAACGACCATATTTCGGTGCACTTACGATTTTCCTATGCTACCAATTGAAACTGCGTCCACATATAGCGAACATTTTTCAAAGCCTACTACTTTTACAACGAACACTTCCAACACGGTCGCGGTAAAAATATGGCGCATAATTAAGAAGCGAAAACAAAGTTAAAATAGGCATTCTAAAGCATGTAGAGGCACGTGGTCGCGCGTGTCCCGCTGCACTTTACTTGCGACTAAGATTTCGTAAACCGCGGCGAGCACCACGCGTAGATTTTGGATGCTGCAAGCGAGGTCGCTCACTATGGCTCACATTCCAGCCGTTTCTTCCATGGCAGTGAGGAAAAAAAAAAGAATTAGGAGGCAGCACCAAGACTCGCGGTCGGCTTTCGCACGGCAAACTTTTCTGATGCCGTTCTCTGCATCTATGACCGACGACGACTAACCAAACTATGCCTTCGAACGCAAGATGTGATAAATGCGAGAAGCGATAACTTTTTGTCGCATAAAAGTTCACTGCGACGCCTAACTCGCCGACGCCACAATGTGCCGCACAAGGTCAGCTACCTTTCGGTAACGGCAAAGACTGGTCGATCAATGATAATGACTTCCGCGCGGTTGCGGCGGTGCAAAGAGCGAAGGCGAGGTGGTGGGTGGCGATGAACGTGCCATTTTGACATCGCCACCCACCACCTCATCTGCAAATATCTGCTCGGCTGCGCGTGCTTAAATCGCGCGAAGTGACGGCGGTGCAAGCTCGTCATGCTGCCTTTCGCCGCTGCGTAATGTGAAGCCGCTTGTGCGTTGATTGTAAAATGCGTGTCTTCGTCGTGTTGAACGAACAGGGTACTCGCCGAACCCAAGCACGACCTGGAGTGAAGCATGCGTGAAGAACGCACGCACATGCGCATACATTAGACTGCAAACGGTCCAGCATGCGATGGCGAGAGCCGAGTTAGCGGCGTGCTGCACACAACTAGCCAGGGATGACTGGTTCCACGTGGCAGTACCGCGCTTCAGTGGAACGGCGTGTGTTCATTGTGAATGTGGTTTAATTCACTCGTGTGCACACAGCGAGCGTCGCTTATCATGCGAAAAGGCCTAACTTGTCACCGGAGGGGTTGTTAGCACTTTTTAATAAAAATACACAGGAAAAAAAAAACGGTTTGGTTGCTAAGTGCACGTTTTTAAGGGCGAGTCCATATACAACGAACTACTGATATAGTGACCACCTTTCGCGGCACTTTCGAGTTCGTTATACACGGGTTCGACTGGTATTCGCACTGTCCGTATACTGTAGCGCCGCACAGCGGAGAGAGGGAAAAGCGCCACGAGGATGATCAACAGACGACGCAGCACTTTCATGTGGCTAGTGCAGGTCCTGCCAACACCTGCCATGCAGGCACAGGGGCTTTTGTTTACCTTTTTCGTGCTCACGATGGTTAAGAGTGGTAATATCCAACATATGGGTGCCGTGCTCCGGTGCGCAAGCCAGGTTCTCAGTGAAAATATTGTCACCTTCTTTCTAGTGAAATACACCAATGTAAAATGCATGGTGATCGGGTGTGTGTGGTAATCTGTAGGCCAGCCTGCACCGCTTCAATACGGCTGATTCTATGCCATCTTAATAGCGGGGGTGAGGGAGAAAAAAAAGCACGAACTGGACACGTGCAAATAGAAAACTCACGCACGCCCACACGCTACGTTTAAACGTTTTAGTGCAATTTTCCTGTTCTGAGCACCATTCAGCAATCGCCTGTACAATTTTCCGAAGTTATCTTGGTCGAATCTTATGGGTCTTACGATCAATCTCTTAGCCAGGGTGGCAGAGAGAGGCAGGATTCTATGAACCTCTTCCACTTCCAAATTGTTGCTTCCTCAAATAAGCTCATTTCTTAAATAGTTTAGGCCTTCAGTAAGTGGTTCCTACCTAATAATGCAGCACCAGTCCCGTGCTCTTTGTCTGTCCGTGTGTTGCTTTGCGCTACAATTTTGCCTTCAGAGGTTCCTACCCCTTCGGACAAAATTCCTCGCTACGGGCCTGCCCAGGACATACACATAAAAACTCACAAAGAAGTCGCTCCAACTCGCAACATTTGAATCAAAACAATAAAAAATGCTATATAGGCCACTACTTCCTACTGCTTCACATGACATCAACTCCCAGAATGAGTCGGATATGCCTTATTTTTATTGTTAAGATAACTTTATATATGTTATCTCCTAAGCGCTTCCTAATTTCAGCCACCCGCCCCACCCTTCGCCCAATAAACATGTATCTTTCCTAACAAAACTGCAAAAGCTTTCTTACAAAACTGCCAACACCAGTGAATGATTTGTTTCACGAGCTTAATGCTCATGATGAATCAAATAAATCCTAGCATTTTATTCACGTGGTCGAAGTCATTCAAGTTTAAAATCTCCTCCACTTGCCGAGAAATAACAGAATTCCTTCACCACATTACAGCTTGAAGCAATGTGCGAGTGACGAAGCGTCGTGTTTGGCATAGATGGTGCGTTTCTACCCCTTTCCTCTTTGAAAACCATCCATGACGCCCTTCAAGACACCGAGTGCGTGAGCTGCATCACACTACATAAAATAATGCAGCCGCTGTTTAATTGATAGGGAGTGGCACGGCAGCTGCAGATAGTTTGCGTCATCGCAGCATTTATTCGTAGGAAAACCGACACGACATCTGCGGACACAAGCAGGTCAGTGCAGTGGATTATGAAGAGGCACTCCATGGTCGCAAATCATGCTGAGGCTGCTTCTTCGTGTTGGCCACCATATGAATGGTTGTTTTACAAATTCGTGCCCGTTTTCTCCTGATTATGCATGTAATTGTAATCTATTTCAATGTGGAACGTGATACCACGAAATGAAAGCGGCATGCTGTCATTACATTTGTCAAAACAAGTTCTACAGCAAGCTTCCATGCCCTCCTACTCGCTCGCTATCCTCCTCCGGACCGCAATGTTGATTTACTCTGCGCGCCACCTATAGGCCGCAGAAAGTGCGAATATTGACCAAGAATAGGCCCTTTTCATAAATACGCCATCTGACGGTGGGCTTTTCATCAGTTTCGATTTTGCAAAGAGTTGTGCGTAGGCTGGCTAGAATTGAGAGGTGTGAAAACCAGCCGCTCCAAGCTGGCCCCCCATTCGCGATCCCACAGCGGTGGCTCTGTAGTCGGAGGCGCTGCCAGCTTGCTCGGTGCGCCGGTAATGCGCTCGCGCTTCGGCGTCAGCAGGAATTTCTCTTCGGGGTGAGGGGGTGGTAAACCCATGCTGTATCGCGGTTGGGGGGAGGGGGGGAAATGCTCGTGCACACCCTGTTGGCTCCTGTGGCTTGGGGGGTGGGGGGCAAGTGCCCCTTTTACACCTCCCCCTCTGCCGAAGCCCATGTACTTGTGTCGGTCGTTGCAAGATTCTCACCGCTGAAAGAGCTTTATCAACGTGATAAACAACTTTATGAATTAACGATGCACTTATGCCGCACTGGAAAATAATGGCTTTAGTGCGAACCTTTCGGCAGTTAACAGGCCAGACATAAAGTGAAATAGGGCGTTAATGCGGGCTTGTTGGTACATATTGAACTTCGGAAAAACAGCGCTGGTCTTGCCGCTTCTTTCTTTGTCCCATGCTAGTGCTGTTTTTCCAAAAAACCAGACATAACTCAACCTTCCATAATACAACCATTCTTCGATGAAGGGTTATTTCAAATGAGCCACTGTTTACATGTTTGGTGAAGGCAAAATGATCTTCATCTTCATAAGATTTATCTACACATTTACGGAGTAAAAAAGAAAGCTTCTTCGAGCAGGGACATTAAGATACATGTTTTCGAAAGTTTTCTAACAAGCACGCGATAACCTTTAATAAATTGTATTGTCTCGTACAAGGTCAAATTGTGCAGTCGGTTTCACACTAAGGGGAAATCTCGGAGCACATGACATCGCGGTGCGGCCAGTGCTGCAGTAGCGCGCCGGCAGCAGTGCGCGCTGCCGGCGCACTGCAGCAGCCTGTGCGCAGACGCTTGAGGGCGTAGTGTTGAACAGCATCGTCTGCTACGGCGGCACGTGACTGCAGCGCTGGCCGCACCGCATGCCACGCGCTCCCAGATTTCCCCTAAGAATGAAACAGACGGTACCTTAATAGTGCGAGCAGCCTTGCCCATTTGTTCCTTGCCGTTTACTAAATGCTGAACTTGCATCACACTTGAGGTCGCGCCGTCACGGAGCCAGTATGCTCTCAAATTTGTATATAAACTGAGACAGCAATTAGTTTCATGGCTTCAACCAAATTTAATTATCATCGCATTATGATCAAATACACTAGTGGATGTTCTTTTTGCTTATGCCTTGGTTAAATTCTTTTAATTCGTTCTCGCCTTCTGCCTGGTTGAGCCCCTTCAAAGGGAAATGAACTCTCAATCGTGATGCGAACAAATTTGACCACAGATTTGTCAATTGCTTACATGTTCGACGCAGCCAATTTCTGCAGCACGCTGCTTACAGAGCTACAGCAAGCTGCCTACTATCTTTGAATGCAGGTGCAATGAGCGGAAAACATGAGTGCTTGTGTTGTCGT
The DNA here is from genome assembly GCA_030522465.1 of Rhipicephalus appendiculatus. NCBI lineage: Eukaryota > Metazoa > Arthropoda > Arachnida > Ixodida > Ixodidae > Rhipicephalus > Rhipicephalus appendiculatus. The sequence continues at coordinate 36,128 of JALIZH010032973.1, forward strand.
GTTCTCCTCCCTTTGTCCCCGTAGTCAGTGCGCGCTATCTAGCTGTGAAGAGGAAAACATGGGTCAGCCTGCTTTTCATTATCTGCATGTGAAGTTGTATAGTCACTCGGGTGGGTACAGCAGCACTTAAATATACAATTTTCTAGTTATCTGACTTTGCGGCTGCCCTGCAATGCTTTCTATGGGCATGATGCAAGCATTTTTGTGATTTGGGCAGCCTGATGGCAGAATGCGTTTTGTAACTATGTAACCCGCAATATAATACACAAGGTGAGCATCACTGCATTGCTCTGTATACTTGATGAAAATACAATAGAATTCCACAAGTGTTGAAGATTGGGCGAGTTGGTTCGTCGTATTTGAACTGCTTGCGCTGATACATGTGATGCCAGCTCTTGCTATACAATGTGCTTCCACTATTTCTCGAGTGATCTGTGACGGGTGCTTTTCTGCCACTTCACATCGGTCAAAGAAAGGGGAGCATCCACAATCGCGGCAGTGAATACCAATGTGTCCCTGGATTGCTTTGTGCACATTGTAGTGGTGCTCTTTTAACCTTTCATTCAGGCAGCGCCCCGTCTGGCCAATGTACCTGTTACCACATGAGAGTGGTATCGAGTAAACAACTTCGCTCTCACATGGCACAACCCGCGTTTTGTGCTTAGTTGAGCAAACAGTGGCGCGTGATTTAAGGGGATTAATTTTTGGCGCCGGACAAGTTACAGCGGCTTTGCAAAGCAATTACAGAACATGCCCGGAAAAGGTGTCGGTTTTCCGTGCGCCAGCGTGCTGACAGATTAAGTTTGGAAACTTGCCATCCCTGAATCGCTGTTCCCCGAATCGCAGCGCCTGGCACGAATCACTGTCGCTGAGTCTTCTTAATTGCGTAGACGCCATTCCTCTCAAGGCACACTAACACAAAGAACTCGGAAAACCACGCGGAACGCCGACGAAGCTGACAAGCTTCCATCGCAAACGGCCTACACTGCCATCTCCCCCCATGCTAGCTGGCAGCGCCTTCGACTGTCGCGCTATATTTTGGCCTAGCGCAGAGATCGCACAAGGTGGCACCTCCGGGCAAGAAAACATGGCTCACTTTTCACACCTCCCAATTCTAGCCACCCTAGTTCTGAGATAGAGTTCGCCATGTTTAGGACAAGGGGGCAGGACCATCAGCACGTGCACCCGTGTAGTGTCTCCGTGCGTAGTGCCAGACGGCTGCATCTCACCATTTCCGAAATCGACGCGAATGAATGCGTTTGCGCTTTGCTTTGCAAAAATAGTACAACTGACTTCGGCGTCGACCGGGTGGACGAACGATTTGACGTGGCTGCCGAGGCGGACGCTAGCCCATCCAGCTCAGACTTCAGTAGCCGGAAACGAGGAATATTGCTAGTCAGAGCTAAAAGCTGCTGACGGCAATTTACGTCCACATAACGGTAGCAGCATTGCCGATAAAGAACACAATGGTGGCTGGCCTGCGAAACGAGGTGGAGGCGTGAGACTGGAAGTCTCGAGCGGCCAGTGCCGAGTGCTTTCGCGTGTTCTGTTCTATACAATAGGTGCAATGCTATAGAGGCTAGCGAGACTTAATAAAAAATGCCTTTGCACCAGCAAATAGTTCAGTGATTTTACCGCTAGACTGTGATTTCGTTTTCTTTTTCTGATTAATACATGAAGATTATTTGTGCCTTATTTAGAACTAAACAAAAATCCGTTATGTGGCTTTTAATGTGCTGTTTTACATCACCTGACGTTTCGTTGTTTTGGTATTTTATTTGTAGCCAGTCGCAACGCCTCACGCGCAGGCTCGGCTCACACGAGCATTCACAACCGTGGAAACCGAAGAAAGCAGACACGCGTATTTATTTATACATTTTGCTGACCGAACTTCTTGCGTAGCTTCAACAGTGGTGCACTTGATGTGTGAAAGTGAGTGTAGGATGTCAGATCCGCCGAGGCATCACGACAACTTGGCTGCCAGCAGCGGCCTTCTGTTTGGAAAAGTGCACTGTATGTATGTACTTGCTATGGTGGCTTGGCGTCATCGCTGCCCTTGCTACCATGTCCTGACTCCACCAGCTACATCAACAGACTGCAAGTTTCATTTCGCATGCTTCGTTGCCCCGAACCGCGCTGCCAGCAACGTACTTCCCATTTTCCTGCGAAGCTGGCGATGTCGTAATTCCACGTTGCCAGCGTCGAGTTCGGAGGCCACTGCAACGTGCTTACGATGGTCGATACCGCGTCATCCATCGGGCGGACAAGCATTTTACATACAAATCCACAGCATGCCTACACAGCCTAGTACTTCCGCGACCACACATGCACTGTGCGCAGATAGGTGACACGTGTGTTTGTTTACATCGGGTCGCACATACTTTTCCGTTCTCGTTGCGGTAGCCTCGCTGGTGACCCAACGGAACACAGCACCCTCCAACCATCTTTAGCAACACGTTTCTGGCACAATGCACAACGCGCGGGCTGGCTGCCACGCAGCAAAACGTCACACACTGGCAGTTGCAGTTGGTAGCCACCCTAGTCGCAGACAGTGTCGTCTGCTGCGGCACCCTAAACATGGAGGCGTGGAGTAGTTCGCACAAAGCCATATTTACGAAAAGGGTCTATTTGAAAGCGATTCGAGTGGAGCCTCCAAAGCCACTTCGCACTTCCTGAAGATCGTCGAAGTTGGGTCATTTTGGCCGTGGTGGCATTCTGTGCTGCTCAGCTGATAAGCATTGCACTTAAGGGCTTCTCGATTGTTCCGAGTTTGCAGCACATCTGGTGAGCCCATTTACCTTGCATGTTCGAAGGCATAGTCTGCGATGTGCCTGACAGCTGCAGAAATACTGGATTCGTTCTCGGTTGCACGTGTGGTTTGTCTATAATTGCACCCGAATGGTTTATAACTGGGATTGCCTACTGATTCGGTGATACCAGAGTCCTTCAATGCTTTTTTTCTGGTCACGAAACTTTGCCCGCAGTTTCATACAGGGACAGAAGCCGCCGCTACGGTCGCCACGGTCAACGCGGGGGCATCCGTGCGCGCACGCTGCTCTCGGCTGAATGCTGTGCCAGCTGGAGGCAAGGATTTATCTTTCACCAAACCACAATAATGCAATTACCACTCGTGCTTCACCTGACATACAATGTGCTTGTTGTATGCACGTGTGAAAAACTTACTTTGGTGCATTTTTTTAAAGATATCAAGGCTGCGATGGATCCAGTTGTGTCGGACGCAGCAATATTTTCTGCATTATTGTTCCAGCACAGTTCCTTACCTCAGGCAGCGGAGCTCGAGAGTATTTATTCAGGCACATAATATTTAATTAAAGTTTTGACACTGCACAAACCTTAAAAACCCACCAACTCGCAAAATGAAGTTTTACAGCGAGAGTTGAGCCAGTGCCGATCGCGCTATTTACAATTATACCACCTACGCTGCGGGAGTTTAACACGGCTGCATTACAAAAAAGAAAAGCTCTACATTCCTGTGTTTACAGTTTGTAAAAGCTAACTTCACTCAACTGCCGTCTACCACACAGAGCTTTGGCAACATTTGAAATCTGGAATGGCTGCCGTAAAATGCCGAGCAAGCGCCCCCCACCCGAGCAAGCGCCCCCCCTTTTTTTTTTTCGGGAGATCCGAAATAAGTGCCAAATAAGCACCTACGACTGGTCTGGGACCGAGCAAGCGCTCCCCACCCAAATCTTGTCGGATTATCCTTCACCACAGGGGGTGCGCTTGCTCGGCATTTTACGGTAAGCTTTTGCAATGTAATGACTGTTTGCCGCGTCAATACACGCTGATCTCTAGGGTCCATAGCCTAGCCGTAACTCCGAGCTTGTAACCACGTTCTGCTCATTTCCTTCGTGTAACTTTGACAACTACATGTTACGTGGACAACATTGCACGATCGAAAGTGTGTCGCACTTTACATTGTGTAGCCTCGCAAGGGCACTTGGTGTTGCGCTTTCGATTTATTCAGAACGTGACAAGCTTAACATTGGAAAAATACTCAAAAACGTGTCAAGCTGAGGAAACAATAACGTTTATCGAGTCCATACTGCCACGGGGTACCAAAGATGAACACCATAGGGAAGAAGACGACGCTGAGTGATATCTCGAGCAGACTGGACTCCATCTTGTATGCCTGCCTTCTAGTGGTGTAAATACATTGTAAATATATTCTTTAACGCCTTTTCTCCCCGTAACATTTTGGTGGAGAGTGCGGGTCTTCTCAGATTCAAAATCCACCACGATTCTACGCAGCGGACGTTCCTTGGCCCCCTCTGCGATGGCTGATCAAAACGAGAACAAGGATGCATCGGAAACTGCACCAACCGTGCCTCGATCGACTGCGCCACAACTTGCAGCGTCGCAACCATCAGGGCCGCATCCAGCCGCCACTAATCGCACCGTCGTCCCGACCCAACCGCGTGACCCGGGCACCTTTTCCGGCACTGGCGACACCGATGTCGAGGATTGGCTTCAGCTCTACGAACGGGTGAGCGCACTGTACAACTGGGACCCAACGCTCATGCTGGCCAACATTCTGTTTTACTTTGAGGGAACAGCTAAAGTCTGGTTTTCCAACCACGAGGAAGAGATCACAAGTTGGGACCTGTGCAAACAAAAACTCATCGATCTCTTCGGCAAGCCCATTGGGCGCCGTCATACTGCGCAGGAAGAACTCACCTGCTGACTTCAGTCGTGCACCGAGTCATACATGACTCACATTCAGGATGTGCTAGCCCTCTACCGCAAGGTTGATGACAGGATGCCGGAATCTGAAAAGGTCGCACACATCCTCAAAGGAATCGCGGATGATGCCTTTACTCTCCTGGTGTATCGAAACTCATCGACAGTGGACGACGTCATTCATGAATGCTGCCGCTTTGAGGAAGCGAAAAGTCGTCGTATTACTGCACACTTCTCATGTCTTCCCAACACGGCTGCAACATCTACCTGCGAGGACGCCCGTGTACCACCAGTTTCTGCTGCATCCGACAATATTGTGCGCATCGTCCGCCGCGAAATTGAGGCCGCATCTCCAATTCCTGATCAAGTCCGTGCACCTGATGATTCGCGCGCGACAATTTCTCTAATGCAGACAATATTAATGAGAACTAACAGACAATGATGACAAGGAAAGTTTAGGGAATGTTATTTGATGTAATTGTAATGTAAATGTGAAGAAAGAAAAGTGGACGAAAAGAGAACTTGCCACCAGCAGGGACCGAACCTGCGACCTTCGAATGTCTAACAAAGAAAACGAGCCCTTAAATTTACACTTCTTTCCTTCTAATCCAGATAGTTGTGCGCCAAGAACCACTTTTTTGCTTTTAGAATGAATCGGTACCAACTAGCCTAAATGGTTGTTTTGCTACATCCTATGTTCACTGAATGTTACGCTCCCACACACGCTTGTCAGTATAAAGGACAATGCGGCATGTCTCCCTATTGTGAATTTTGGACTTTGCTCTCAAGTGCTGCCCAGAGGGATATCCCTTGCAATCTTTGCCCCGGTCTGCGACTACCACATAACTGCCCTAACAGAGGATACGCCGTCACCCGTCAGTCCTAAGTCGAGCAATACACTGGAATGCATCACGAAAATGATTGCATCTGACCTCCCGGCCAAGCATGTGCACGCGCTTCATGGCCTTCTTGCGTCGTTGTCATGAGTATATTGGCTTGCGGGAGAATATGGAGAAAAAGAGGAAGAAGAACTAAAATAAGTTTCGAGAAGACGATATGTTGAAAGAGAATTAAAAAAAGAACATCACGAAGAAGAAGTAGAAAACGGGCATGAGAGGTGACGTGGCTGGGGGAGAAGGACAGAGAAGACAGCAGACGGCTGTGGAATGAGGAGAGGCGCGGACGGGCGGTTGCAGCGGTACAGTGTTCTACCGAAATCCGCCAACAAAGCTCCTGGCAAGGTGCCCCAGCCTTTTCAGCAACGCCCTTTAAGCTGCGGGGCGCGACCAGGAGTAGAGCTCGGCTGAGCGACGTCATCCTCGTGAGGACGCACAAGATGTCTTGCGGCTTCGCACCGTAGACTGTGCATCAAGAGGCCGAGAGGTGCAGCCACTGGGGGGGGACCCGACGCTGTGGTAACCGGACACTACAGGGACCCGACGGCGCAGCTGACTGCCGTGTACCGGCGATGCGACGAGTGTACAACTAGGCGTCGGAGCCGCCGCCACATTGAGGTCATGCACCTGATCTGTACTGTAAATATGACTTACTAGATTTTGTACATAGCGTGTGAGGCGTTTGATAGTATACTGTGTGCCATTTTGGTAATTGGGTTTTTTTAATATCTGGGTTTTTTCGCTTATAAAGGAATTTGTCGTACTCCCCTTCGTTCCTGTGTTGTGTTTACCACCTCGAGAACATGACAGTTGTACCAAGATATCTTTGATCTATATGACCGACCACTAGGCCAAACAACCGTCGTAAAGCATCGGATTAACACCGGCGATGCAAATCCGGTACACCGGCGGCCCTATTTGGTTTCCTCCACCGAGCGCCACGTCACCCAGAAAGAAGTCGACAAGGTGCTTGCCCGAGACATCATTGAGCCTTCTTCAAGTCCTTGGGCTTTGGCAGTCGTGCTCGTCAAGAAGAAAGATAATAGCTGGCGCTTCTGTGTCGATTACCGAAATCTTAACAAGGTAACGAAAAAGACGTGTATCCCCGGCCACGGATAGATGACGCCCTTGACTGCCTTAGTGGAGCGAAGTATTTCTCTTCCATAGACCTTCGTTTGGGGTACTGGCAGATAACAGTTGACGACATGGACCGTGAAAAGATGGCATTTATAACTCCTGATGGGCTCTTATCAATTCAAAGTGATGCCGTTCGGGTTGTGCAATGCCCCAGCTGTATTCGAACGAATGATGGACGCTCTCCTTCAGGGTTTCAAATGGTCGATCTGCTTGTGCTACCTTGATAATGTCATTGTCTTTTCACCGACCTTCGAAACCCACCTAGAGAGTCTCTCGATAATTCTTTCTGTTTTCCGCGAAGTGGGTCTTCAGCTAAACTCATCGAAATTCCACTTCGGCCGCCGGCAACTCACTGTCCTCTGACACCTTGTCGATTCTTCTGGTGTTCGTCCAGATCCTGAGAAAATTCGCGCAGTTAAGGATTTCCCTGTGCAAATGACGTCCGAAGCTTTGTGGGCCTCTGCTTCTACTTTGGCAGATTTGTGAGAAATTTCGCTGACGGCGCACGCCCCCCTCACGGAACTACTCAAGAGAGACGTGACGTTTGTGTGGGGACCTGAAAAAGCCAGAGCATTCGCTGAACTGACCACCAGACTTATGATGCCCCCGATACTCGGCCACTTTGATATGTCCGCTCCCACGGAAGCGCGCACCGACGCCAGCGGCCACGGCATTGGAGCTGTTTTGGCACAACGTCAGCATGGTTGCGAGCGTGTCATTGCATACGCTAGCCGTCTTTTGTCGCCAGCGGAATGCAATTACTCAATCACCCAACGCGAATGCCTCGCGCTCGTCTGGGCAGTGGGAAAATTTCGGCCATATTTGTATGGACAACCATTCACAGTCGTCACTGACCACCACGCCTTATGCTGGCTGTCGTCCTTAAATGATCCTAGTGGACGCTTCGGCTGGTGGGCTCTACGATTACGAGAATATTCATACACAGTTGCGTACAAATTGGGCCGCCAACATGAGGATGCTGATTGCTTGTCGCGTCATTCAGTAGACCCACCAGACGTTCCTGAGAGCGGCGAATTGACTTGCATGTTGGCACTTTCCACGTTCAGCAACATTGGAGATGAGCAACGCCGTGATCCTCAGTTAAGAGATATCATTCTTCGGCTGAGTGGTCCCTCAACTCCTCCGTCTCTCCGTATGTTTCTGCTCCAAGATGGCGCATTATATCGCTACAGCATGCATCCTGACAGACCTGACCTGCTGTTGGTCGTACCCAAACATATGCGTCAGACTGTCCTCGCGCAGTTGCGCGATATTCCTACGGCTGGTCACTTGGGGGGTCTCAAGAACTTATGACCGTGTTCGACGTCGCTTCTTTTGGCCCGGTATTTACCGGTCTGTCTACCGTTACGTAGCTTAGTGCAAATCCTGTCAGCACCACAATAAACCAGCAGTCCTTCCAGCAGGACGCCTTCAGCCTATTCAAATACCATCTGAACCATTTTATAGGGTAGGTCTTGACCTCCTTGGCCCCTTCCCTTTATCGGTCAATGGAAACAAGTGGATAGCCGTCGCCATAGATTACAGCACTTGGTATGCGATCACGCAGGCCCTCCCTACCAGCTGTGCAACCGACGTCGCTGACTTCCTCTTAGAAGACTTTATACTTCACCATGGTGCTCCTCGACAACTGCTTACCGATCGGGGTCACTTCTTCCTGTCACAGGTTGTTCAAGATATATAGCACTCTTGCGCTACAAAGCACAAGTTCACAATGGCGTATCACCCTCAGACCAACGGGCTCACAGAGCGGCTCAATCGAACTATCACAGAAATGCTCGCCATGTACGTCTCTTCCGACCATTGTGACTGGGACGCCTCTCTCGCATTCGTGACATTTGCGTATAATACATCCCGGCATGACACTGCAGGTTTCTCGCCATTTTTAATGCGATAGCATTAAAGAGCTCGTTTCGCAGAAATTCCGGCGTCGGCGTCGTTGGTTGTGAGCGAAAAATCATCATCTTGTCCGTGACCGAAAAATCATCTTGTCCGTGACCGAAAAATCGAGAAAGATGCAAATAAAATAAATAATAAAAATTTTCGGGTCCGGAGTGAGGATCGAACCCGGGTCGTCTGGGTGGCAAGCAGGTGTTCTACCACACAGCCATGCCTCTGCTTAGATATACTGTGAAAATAACTTCCTCTGCTTGGAAATGCAGTGAAAATAACTTCCATGCTTCGCAAACGCAAGCGTCTTTTATATAGGCGTCGCAATATAACATGTAATATCCCAGGAATATTGCGTGGTACAAGCGTAAATTGCCATCGGGCGTCAGAATATGTGACTATCGTAACGATTCCATAGTTTAAAGCCAGCCACCCATTACAAACGGCACACACCTTACTGCGCGTATTCCCTTAACACCACGTAGTGGGTGCATAGCAAGTTCGAAAACATTGCCGGCATTTGCCGCGCATAATTTCTCCTGGTTTAAACCATGCAACCCATTACATAGTGTGCACTAAGTGATTGAAGTACGCAGTAGGGACGGGATATCGCTATCGCGTTCAACTCTTCAAGGCGAAGCTTAAGGGTCCCCCCAATTTTTTCTCTTGTATGGACGAGAACCCAATCTCCCTTTTGACACGCTTCTTCCTGCCGTTACCCACACATCAGAGTATGCCCGTGATGTCATATCTAGAGCTCTAGAGGCATGTGAGATTGCTCGCCTGCGTCCTTGCGATTTGCACGAGAAGCAACGACTCGTCTACAATGCCCGCCACCGTGATGTCCAGTTCAACCAAGGTGACACGGTCCTCCTCTGGACGCCGTCACGGCGAGTTGGCCTGTGCGAGAAGTTGACTTCGCCGTACTCCCGGTCCGTACCGTGTCGTGCGCCAAGTCACCGACGTGACCTACGAAATCGAGCCTCTTCACACAACACGGGCACGATCGTGTTCGGACATTGTTCACGTAACTCGGCTGAAGCGATATCACTTGGACCAGCCGAGCCCCGAGACGGTGCCTTCGCCGCCGGGGTGATGACATGGGGTACCAAAGATGAACATTATAGGGAAGAAGACGACACTGAGTGATATCTCGTGCAGACTGGACTCCATCTTGTATGCCTGCCTTCGAGTGGTGTAAATACATTGTAAATATATTCTTAAACGACTTTTCTCCCCGTAACAATACTTCTTTATAATTGCTTATTTAATGCATATCTCTAAGAACATCACACTGCCGAGCCACTAATTTGCAGTAAACAAAGCAAGAATGCTGTGGTTGAAAGAGAAAGAGAGAAAAAATATTAGAAAATTACCTCAGGAAGCGGGAAGCAATGAATGGGACTTTTTCTAGCCTAGGAAAACTCTCTGCGAGACTAGTACACGAAGGCAGCAAACTACTAAAAAAAAAAAAAAAAAAAAAATACACGAGGCAAACTGAAGTAAATTTCAAAAAAAAGGAACATTACCTTAGTGACATTCAGTGAATAAAAATAGAAAAAAAAGCATTTTTTTTTTACAACAGCAAACAAGGAGACAATGCAAAGCACCTAATAAACCGGAAAAACCCAAGAAAACTAGCATGCTGTGAAAGAAACAGCGCCGGCCCGCAACTTTGCCTTCTCACGTTGCAAAGACACATTTTTCCCAGCAAGACTGAAAGTTGGGCTAGTTGGTGATACATTGTGGGAAAAAACAGCGCGCAGACAGACGGGACGAAGAAAAGGTATCTCAGAACAAGCGCTGACTCTCAACTGTGATTTATTGGAGTATACAGATTATTTAAACACATACGATAAACATAACGAACATGCGCAGAGGAGCTGGCGAGGGACCATTACAATGCAAATAAAAAGCTTTTTTACCGTGAGGAGACTGCGCAGGCGCGACAACAGATCAAGTCATACAAACATACTACTGATTAGGTTTTCTTCTTTTTCATGCAAAGAAACCGATGTTTGGCTGACGCAAGACTCTCCTTCTTTTTTAATGTGGAAGGCTTCCACGAGTTCCCGTGTCATCTGATCCCTGTGTCTAAAGAGCACTGTCGTTTCACTGAACATGTTCTGTGCATGTTCGATATGTTTATCGTATGTGTTTAAATAATCTGTATATTCCAATAAATCACATGAGAGTCAGCGCTTGTTCTGTGTTACCTTTTCTTCGTCCCGTCCGTCTGCACGCTGTTTTTTCCCACATTTTTCCCCATTCACTATGAAGTTGACAGTCCGAGTAACGTCGGTGGCGTCAGTCTTTCTCGCACACTCTAACGTTTTCAGAATCGAAAGTGGAATTCAACAGCTTCCTGTCCTGGTACTGCACGTTCCCATTCATCCATCTCATCGCCGTCCCTCGGCAAACTAAACGACACCTTTTCGCTCGTACATCTGTAATCGGAGCGACAACCCGGTACACAGCATGTCTTGGGAATCGTCACTCACATCCACCATCCGTGTCCTTGCATACAATTTTCACAGTCGTCAGTTGCAAAAATCTAGGAAAACGAGAAAAACTGGATGCCGATTGTTGTGCCATGCGACCCCTGGTAGCATGCAAACACACCAGAGGGGTAAAATTTCTCGACATGTCACTGGGTGGAGCTAGGCTTTTCAGGCAGCTGGACTGCCTGAATAAACGTGGGAGACGCACTCTCCCATCAGTCTCGCCTCAAGTCATCTCTGTGTCGTACTTCACGCTCCCCTCTGTCAGCCTGCCGCTGGTCACGCTGCGCTACTGCCCTATACAATACATGGCGACGAGGTAGCGAACCGCAATGCTACGACAATCGACGCCACAAAGAGCACGACGTAAGTGGCACTTACTTATGAGCCACATTTTCTACTGCGCGTCGGTGCTTCAACCTTCCTCCTTGTTGCAGTGGCATCGGCCTGACTTTTCTTTGTTCCCGCTCCGGCTCCCTCGGTGACGCCACCTGCTGCTTAACCCTACTGCCTATCTCCTGCACATGGCGGCCCTCTTGGCCAACCTCCCTCCGTTCCTCGACGTGCTCAGCACGCCTGCTATTCCGTGGCATTGGTGGAAAAAAAATTTTTCAAGTACATCTGAAGGCGGCCGGCGGAAGCAGCTGGGAAGACGAGCGGCATGCGTCAGCACTTCTCTGCGCGCTCGGCATCGAGGGACAACACAAATACTTCGAAGAGCGGACTGTTGGGCGAGTTGGTTTCCTCGTAATGTAACAAATACTTCGCCGCGCTGGAGCAGCTCGAAGCACATGGCGTCCATAATGCTACGAGCACAACCGGTACGCCGGCGGCGTCGGGCTCGGACACGGAGTCGAAGACTGAGGTGGCGGCGGAGACGACGATGGAGTACGACACATTGCTCTAATTCCTCCTCGACGGGCTTTTCGACGAGACGACAAACGTGCTAGCCGAGCGGCGCCTGTTCACAAACCGCGTACAACTGCCCGGTGAAACGTTTCTCGACTTCGTCACTGCGCTTAAAGAAAAGGCCCTGTCATGCAAGTTTGGCGCCACTGCGACGACAGAGTACTTGACCAAATAATTCACGGTGTCCCCAACGCACATGTACGGGCCAAACATCTGTCCTATGGGGAAGCACTCAAATTGCACGAGACTGGGAGGCGCTAGAAAAAGCCAACGCAGTGTTTGAAGAAAACGAGCGACTGCTCATCTCGCTCTCTAGTTACGGTGACAGCATCCAGTGCATCGCACCGGCGCAAGATGGCGGGTCCGGGGCTTCATCGGCACCGAGTGCGAGTCAGCTGACCACCCGCATCCGAGATGGCTGAGCGGGCTCGATAGCGGGTTTGCAGAACTGCGTTTGCTGCCAGATTATACAACAGCGTGCTTCGAAGCCTCAAGTAGGCCCCTGTTTTCTCTGCGACAAGTTGGGACATTTAGCAACTGCACGAAATTGTCGGGCCAAGATGAAGAATTTTTGCAATATCAAAGGCCATTTCGCGGCAGTTTGCCGTAAACGACAAGTGTCGGTGCAGAAAGTTGCTCCTGTCCAAGACGCCGGCTCCGGCATTGCCACAGCTCTGTCTGTGCAAGTTTCGTCAACTAGCCCAAAGGACTTGCGTATTCTCGTTGTCGTCAGCAGACATATCCACATGTCATTGTGGGTGGATACCGGAGCAACTGCATTGTTGATGACGAAGAGGGACTTCAATGCACTTTTTTGCTTCGGGGCATCGCCTGCTACGAACGTCGGCTCGCCTGCAGGGTTTTTTCAAGCGTCTTATCCCAATCCTGGGCTGTTTCTAGACGGACGTGCAACACCGAGGGAAGCAGGCTCACGTCACATTCTACGTGACTGCATACGGGACTTCGCTGCTGGGGCTCGACGCCGTCCAACAATTTGAACTGCAGATAGATGGCGCAACCTTAACGTGACGTCTACCGACACTTCCTTTGCAGCTTCCTGCAGGTGTACCTCCAGGGTTTGAGCACCTGCCTGGCGAGGCCCTGGGACATGCCAAGGACTACGTCCACTGGGCCAAGAGGCGGCAGCACACCGTGCCATTGTCCGCCAAGCTGCGCCGGCTCCAGGACGACGGCCGCGGTTGAAGGCCGCCTTCAAAATCGCACTTCAGCAACCAGGTGTTGCCAACGCAGCCCAGTCCTAGTGCCCCGGCTGTCCAGTGCGGCCTTGCGCCAGTTACTGTCCAGTGTGACTCCGCACCAGCTGATGTACAACCTCAATTGCCTGCAACCCAGGATCATCCGTTGGGACTTCAGGAGGAAAATCCTGGGTATTCCTCCTCACCTACAGTAAATGCAGCAAATTTCAATGTGGGGGGAGGAAAGAGAGGGGACTGGAACTTCAAAGTCGGCTTGCGACAGCCGCTACCCTCAAGCATTTTTTTCACGGCCTGGGTCACATCGTCCACAGAGGGTGCGTAAGCCCTCAGCCACTTCATGGACTGCGTGACAGACTAAATTAGTCCGCGTCAGTGGGGCTGTACTGCCTTAAGTTCCCGCAGTATAGCCGCGGAGGTCTCAGTGTGTGTGCGTTTTCAGAGAACGGATAACTGGGCTAGTTTGGGGGAATTCATTTTAAGGCAGGTAGCGCAAAGAAACAGTCAACAGTCAAGCTGACTTCAGTCAACAGTCAAGCTGACTTTTTTGTGTGTGTGTCAGCGGACTGAACTTTTCAGATGTTCTAGGACTGAATTGTATATTCCAGAGTTTACTAATGTATAATGGTGAAATTCCCTCCAGGGGGAGACGCTGTTGTGTCGTGCGACCCCTGGTAGCATGGAAACACACCAGCGGGGTAAAGTTTCTCGACATGTCACTGGGTGGAGCTAGGCTTCCGCCATGCCTGTTTCTGTAACCAACCCGGTGTGGCCTTGCCAGTCATCTGACCGTACCTCGCTGGGCAATAGCCTTTCCTTCCCCTCCTTAAAACCACTTGAATAAATGTGGGGGAAGACGCACTCTCCCGTCAGTCTCGCCTCAAGTGGTCTTTGCGTCGTACTTCACGCGTCCTCCCCTCCGTCGGCCTGCCGCGGGTCACGCCGCGCTACTGCCCTACACAACACCGATCCCACCGGTTTGCTCAGGCCTCCAGCTCTCCCTACGCAGCGAAGCTCTCCTCAATGCCCCCTGTGCACTCCTAGCACTGCCGCGTGGCCACTGCGGCGGCATAGCAAGCTCTCCCCATAGCGTTACAGAGGTTGTGATACTAACGCTCATTGGAACAGACAGACACTCAGAAATTAGGACATAAGGTGAAGCCACTCACTTTTTGTGCAGGGCTGCAGTACGCAGGTGGCCACCTGCGTGAGCTGCGGCGTGCCTTGCGCAACCCTGCTGCCCACCTGGGCCTCCTGTTTGACCAGGGCTCCAAGAGGGTGCGACGTGCCGTGGGTTTGGGCTCGGCCGCACCCACCTTGCAGCAGCACGTGCACGCTCGTCTCGCCGGCCCAACTGCACTGGTGTCACGCTGCATCGAACTCTGCGGGGGCGCTGTCGAGCATCTCCTCATCAAGTACGGCCGCAACATCATCGGTAAGATGATATATGTATCTTGGTCAGGTCGATGCAGTGCAGCATCATTTTCATTGCACACAAATCCTCTGTGAACTCTCCTTTCGAACAAGAACTCATTTGAAGCACTTGTGCGTGGTATTCTTTCCTCAGCAGGGCACTGACACAGCGATTCAGACCACCATAGTGACGAAGATTTTGCTCTGTTGTTAAAGGAGTATGTAAAATCCAAGTACTTTTACAACAGACTTTTCTGTAAACACTGAATGGGTCTGTAATAACTGGATAGAATTACAAGTCATAAACGGATTTATTCTCAATAGGTACATAAAAAAATTGATTTTCATGAAAATCACATTTTTAGTTTCTGTAGCCCTTTTTCTACCTGATTCCAAAATATCTTCACTAAAAACTACGTAAAAGTGCTGTAAAAATTTTTTGCGCCTGCTCGGGTGACGAAGATTATTGCGAAAGTCGCAAGAAAAAGAAAGCGTTTTTAAAAAACATTGTAGCTCCGCAACAGCACCGGGTCGCCACCATTTCGGGCTCATCGTAAAAGTATTTCACTCTATTCAGATGCAAGTGTACAGAAAGCAGATGTTTGAAATTCATTTCGAGGCCTCCGATTGACTGCTTCTGCCATCTTGCTCCAGCACACCTCGCCATTGGTCCGATGCTCGCTCCTAGATAGCATCATCTGCTGCTTGTGCGTCACGAGATCACGGCTGTCTAAAATCGTGCTACTTGATGACGTTTTCGCGCTCGTTATGTGTTCACGGGTCGACGATAATTTAGAATAGAATTACACTTTAGTTAAGGCAGCTGTAAAGGGATGTTCAGTTATCAGATTATGATAGCACGCCGCACTCGTCGTGAACAGCGCACACGTACGTCTCGGACCGACTGCACCGACTGTAATAGCGTTGAGTCGTTGGACCCGCTGTTCGAGGTTCTACTTATCAGCACTTCGGACCTTGTGACGAAGACCTCCGCGGGACAACTCTTTGTACTCACGATCTGGCAGAGCGATGAATTGGGCTAGTTGGTGGTCATTCATGGTTTCTTTGTTGCGCTGCAGATGACGAGACGAGGATGCTAGGACGATACAGGGACACAAGACAGGTGGTGCGCAAATTTACAACTGGTTTATTCACATCTTGCGAAGTGTCAAATATAGTTTAACAATCAGATAGGATGGATGGGAAATGGCGAAAAGGGGTGAAAAGAAGTAGAGATAAGTCACGCATATGACGTATGCCATCTTGAGCACAGACAAATTTTCCGCAGGTCAGCGTGTGTCACTTTCTAGAAATTTAATTTCCGCTTGTGTTAAATGCAACGAGGGTGAGCTGATGCATTCCTCTTTTGCAGCTAAGATGAAAAGGGCTTCTTTTATCTCCCTAGTGTCTTTGTCACCACCACGTGCTAGCAACGTGGTGTCGCGGAACTTCGGCGTGCAGGAACATCGTTTGCAATGCGCCGCGAGATGACCAGCTCCTTGTAATTGCTGGCAAGCGTATCTGTGTTCCAGGAGCCATTCATTGATACAGCGTCCTGTCTGACCTATATATTTTTTACCGCAGGTTAATGGAATACTATATACAGCCTTATTGGCACATTGCACAAAAGGTTCTCGGTGGTTTATTGAGCACTGTTTCTTCGATCGGCTCTCGTTCACTGCTTTGCAGAGCCCCTTAAGCTTATGAGGGGCTGAAAACAAGACATTGACTCCATATCTTTGCCCTACTTTCTTGAGCCGGTGCGATATGCCGTGCGAATACGGAATTACTGCCGCCACCTGTCTTGTGTCCCTGTATCGTCCTAGCGTCCTTGTCTCGTCATCTGCAGCGCAACAAAGAAACCATCACGATCGAGCATGACTTACTTTGAAACATCGGGCACCGTGGCCACACAAATCGCAGCCGAGCTTTCTACTCGAAGCCGTGGCTAGGCTTAACACCGCTCTGAACTTGCCGGGCAAGACCATCGTGCTAGCGGACATGCGAAAGCGAAGAAGCCTTAATGTGTTTCGTCGCAAGCAACGAATCACGCTGCCTGCTGGCTCCTCAGAACCGCTGATGGGCATTGTGCGCATAAGTAGAGACCCCGCGGCCAAGCTCGCCACGCAGTGACTGCTCGGAGCAACGGTGGCAGCCGTGGCAGCGGCGTGTCAGCACTCCAAAACGCAAGACCATGCACACTGCGCGCCATCTTTTTGTCGCCGTAGCTAGGCGTTACTGATCATTAACAGACCGGAGATCGGCGGCCTTGTTCTTAAATCGGTATGTTGATATCCGTGGCCAGTGTTGCCATTGCTGGGCGTCACCATTCCACTAAAAAGCAAGAAGAAATCCGCCAGATTCTGCTAGATTCTCAAAACATATCCGCTAAATTTCCCGCTAAGACCTATTTTATTGAAAAACAGAGAAATTTCGTATGATGAAAACCTTTATCATTCTTATAAGCTACCGTAAACTATGAGAGCCGAAACAATGAGTCTTCCAAAGAGTGCAACTAGACTACTAGAGGAGGACTGCCAGTTGTGCATGTTGGTTAAGTTTCATGATGAAACAAGCACAAACTGCATGAAGACTCAGAAAAGACCCAGGACGCAGCGCTTACTAAAAACTGAAAAGTTTTATTACGGAAAGAACGTTCTCATATAGGCATCACATGAATGCATGTCACCACAAATTACCCTTATTATCATGAATAGTATGAATTAACGAAAACCACTACGATAAACGATTGCATACAGCAAGGAAGCATGTATGCAATCGTTTATCGTAGCAGTCTTTTGCCAATGTCCTGTGCCATATCAGCCTTAAATTATGGGTCAAGAATGTTCTTTGTCACGGAAGCACACTGGAGGCGGCGCATTCGATACGCTCTTGCAGCTTCGCTGTCAGGAAACGACGTCTTATGTAGTTGGGAAATGTGACCAGCCGTCCTAATTTACAATGTTCAGCGATTAATTGAGCAGTATTGCTCTCAGCGGCATTCCCTGGTTGGACTTGCGTTTTTGTTGTGAATCCCAGTTGCTTCTGGATCGAAGAACTGCCAGCCAATTCCCTATGCTTCTTGCTGTTCGCATGAGCTTTCAGACCCTGAATATCTGCTGCCAAATTGAGAACCGCAGTGCTACCGCGCCGCAACTTGTTTTCCGTCAGCAGACGCTTTGCCATGCAGCCATTTTCTGAGTAAGGGATCCTTCGACCACTCCATCCTGAACTTCTGCGAATATGCCATTTTGGGCATAACTCAAGAGGAAGGAGAGTCAGGTTACACGGAGAATAAACAGAACCGTTTTGCGACTCAAAACAGTCTGACGTCGTTCCTTTCTTCTGGGCAACTTCGAACGCAAAAAAAAGTAGCTTCTTTTCCAATTGCCTCGCTTCACGGCGGCAGTGGGCTCGCCTAATGACAGTTTAGCCGCGAACTAAAACACACACAAAATGGGGGAACACGAAGACAGGACGAGTGGCTTCGTGTTCCTCCCTTTTGTGTGTGTTTTAGTTCGCGGCTAAATTATGTCTTTAAGTAAGTACCAACTAGGCCAGCAACCAGTCTTGTTAAAGCGGGCTCGCTGTTTGCACCGCAAGCGGCAGGGCGCACGCTGAGTCCACGGCTTGGGTGCCTTCGTCTCGTCCGTTTTGTCTTGCCTAGAAAGCGATTGCTGCTTTGAAGCCTCACAGATTTGTTTTGCCTGAGACGGGCGCCGCAAGTGATCACGAGCCCTTCTACCGTGCTGAAGTTACACAATTTCTGCATTTTTAGAGGACGACTAGCACGACGATTTTGAATCGGTGCATTATTACGTGAGGCATCCGCCAGAGATCCACCATCTATGAAAATGGCCCGTCAAAAAATCCGCTAGCAGCTAGACTAATTTTTTTCCCGTCAGAATAAAACAAAGTCCGCCAGATTTAGCGGAAAATCCGCTAAATTGGCATCACTGTCCGTGGCGCGCTGTTCCCGTCCCGAAAGGATGCGAAGCGATGCTTGAAGTCGGAAGTTATTGAATTTGGGATATCCGCGGTATAAAAGTCCGCTGTAAAGGAGTCCTGATCACCTTGCTGGCCTCACATTTGAGTCAGTGATATCCAGGGCTTAAAGTCTCCCGTCATCGGAGGGGGGGGGGGGCTTGTAGGGCGGTGACATTATATATATATATATATATATATATATATATATATATACGTAGCCAACTGTCTTTAGCACTGAACAAATGCTTAAGTATGTGACACAAATAAATATATTACAGTTATAATTTCTCCGTACATAGCACTACTGCCAGAGAAATAAACACTAGCGCTTGTCAAATGGGTGCAGCAGTGCTACAGCTGACCTGTCGGGGGGGGGGGGGGGCGAGCCCCTCTTTAAAAAATGGAAAGGGGGCCGGGCCCCCCCTCTGCACCCCCTGATTTTAAGCCCTGATGTCCGTTGTAACAGAATCCATAGTAAACGAAGCTCAATCAATGAAACATATAGGGAGGTTGGCATAACGACGCCATTTGGTATGTAGTAACTGAATGTTGTAAGCAGATCCGTTGTAACGAGGTTATACTATATATTAAGGGGGAGGCTACCCCGGAGAGCAAACTTTTTTTATTTTTCAAGCTATATAAATGAAACTTTGAGGGCATGTTCAGTACACAAAACTAAAGGAACTGCAAAGTTTCATGAGTTCCAGAGCTATTGAGGTCTGAGTGGTTCACATGTGTGCTTGAGGAGGAGCCACGAGAAATTCCAGGACATCCAGTCACCGACTGTTTATTCGGACTCGCCGGGAACCGCCGAAAAGTCCGAATAATCGAGTCTGAAAAAAAAAAGGGTTCACCAGAAAAGAAGCACTTTTGTTGGCCCAGCGGCCAACAAAACTTGTCAAAGCACATCTGCACACTAGCACGATCACAGACGACCAAGTCAGCCTGTATTTCAGCTAGTGTTTGGCCATAACTGTAGGTTGTAGAGCAGTGGGGCCGTGCTTCATCGGAGTCACTTTTCACCTGCGCTTGTTCGGGGACCTGACAGACGATCTCATCATCGCCCAACTCGACGAAAACTCCGATCAACATTGGATTGAGGTCGGTAAATAATTGCTGCTTTTTTTGGCCATTGTCAGTGTCCTGTATTGCCGCGTTTCTTCGTTGGTACCGACGGCGCGGATGGAAGGGGTGGCATCGGAGCCAGTTCAGTAGATCAGGCCTCGCACGTCAAGCAACAAATAAGATAATGAGACGCAGATCAGGCCTAGCTGCAGAAACAGCTGACAAGCAAACTCTCAAATGCCAAAATGGAACGACGCCAGGCTAGTTCGTGCTGCAGCGCTCGTGGTTCTATCCTTTCTTTGTCCGTTTCGTACGCGCGGCCATTTTGAACATCACACCGTGCTGACTCCGAACGTGGCTAGGCTTGGCTTGTGGTTTGGTTGTGGTAGCCATTCAGGATACTCGGCTGGCTAACCAAAAAGCGGCCATTATGTGTTGCAAAAACACATAGCCTTCGAGATCGGCAATTCTAACTGCATTGACTTTTACACTGGCACATTCTCTAGCCATAGCCAGTGCATTCTTTCAGTGCTGGCAACCTAGCGAAAATATTGTAAACATCACGAACAGCTGGTCATGGCGTTTCACACCGCACTCGATCAGCCAGCCGGAGTCTGAAATATCGAACGGCGTGCCGTGGGATGTCCGAATTTCGGTCGTGAGTTTACACTACTTCAATGGGACTAGTGGCGGTGCCGCGAAAGTGTCTGAATAAACGGGCATGTCCGAATTTTCAGCGTCCGAATAAACGGTCTGCGACTGTAGTAGGAAGCTGGAATTGACTGTGGTCATCCCTCAATAGATATCCCAGGGCACTACAGAGCCCTTTTCTTTAATTTCTCTTCCAAAAAGATTTAGCGACACTTTGAATTTGATGTAGCCAATAATGACCACACATAAAAAATTAATTGCTTATTATAAATTAACTGCTCTGGTTTTCAAAAAAGAAGCTTGTTGCACCCTGGCAAAGTCATTCAGAAACTGAATTAAAAAAAAAACTGCTCAGAAATCTGAAGAGTGGTTCTTGAGATATCGCCTTCTCAGCACCACAACTAGCAAAAAAAATCCATTCTGAGAAAACAGGCCTTGAAAGTTACCAGCTCATTTGTGGGCTTAAAATGACCTTGCAGGGTAATTAAATGTGTATTTATGCACATCTGTCCTTTGCTGTCTCTCCTGGTTTTGTTTTCTGGCTTCCTCCATGTCAGGGTTGTGATAGCCGAAGTAGATTCGAGACATCAGGTGCACTTCGACTCATTCAACTACACATTCACGTACTGATGGCGCAGTAGATACAACCGCTAGCAGCGTCTATGCAATCTTCTAGTACCAATAGAATACAAGCTACTTCGCTGAGAAAAGGAAGATTATAATTCTGGTTGGCAACACGCTTTGCCACGGAAGCAAGGTTTGCGTAACACTTCAATGCACCGAGCCACCAAACACGTGTACCGTTGTGAGTTTGACTGCCTGCGTGTCCCCAAGCATTGATCGAGCAGGAACATGACCCTTCTCAGGGCGGAAAGCATGGCGCGCGATATTAAACACTGTATAGAATTCAGGAAGCACCGCGAAAAATAATGAAAACAAAGGCTGGCCGCATACCGGCAGCAGACGATGTCTTGAGCAACCGCCGGAGAAGGCCGCCGTATCATCACACGCAGCAGCCAATAGCAGCTGCACACTCCCCGCTCCCTTGAGGAGCGCGTGCTTAATCCAATTGCCGCAGCTCGTTGGGTCACAGGAAACTCGAAAGCCCTTGCGAGCCTCCCAATCATAAGAGAATCGTGCTTCGGCTGTGCCTCCACTAGTACCGCAAATAGCGGTAAAAGAATTAGCAGGAATTAACAAACAAAACAAAACCAAGATGGCGCTGGCCGGTTGAACGGCATGGGAATGGTGCTCACTCAGTTTTGGCGCTTGTAAGGCCAGCGCTTGTAAATCCAGTTCCGCGAAGAACTGCAGAAATCTCATGCAGCGTCACCTCCGAGTGTCACTGCTCTTACCGACGTCATTCGAAATGAAATGAGGCAGTTCGTTCATCCCTCACCACTATCGCAAGCCGAACCTCCCACGCTTTCCTACGCGGATGCCCTGCGGGTCTCTACGCCTTCGACGGTCCATTTTCATCCACCTGCTAGGGCCCCTCGACGTTTCCCAAGCCCAACCCACCGCCCGCCTTTGCAGGCCAACTTTCGTCCTGGCCCGCGAAAGTCCACCGTCTGGTGTGCTCCCGACAATCGTCCTTTGTGCTACCATTGTGGCGAAGCTGGACACATGTACCGCGACTGTTACTATCGATGAATAGGCCTGCACGGATTCCACCCGGATGCCCGTTGTCCACGCTACAGTGAGCGGCCGCAAGAAATTGAAGAATACTTGGAAAGTAGTCACCTCCCTCCTACCCCGCAGCGACGAGAGTCACGGTCGCCATCACCCCGTCGGCCCACATTAACAAACCGCGCCCGACCAGCCTTTGAGACCCCTGCTGTCAGTGGCGCAAGTCCACACCGGGGAAACTGGGAACGGCGACATCCGGGGGTGAGGCCACTGTCAGGCGAACCGACAAATACCCTCCTCCGATGGCACCCCCCTCACGACGTACGTTAAAGCCTCCTTCTGAAACTGCCAACAGAACGTCCGCTGTTATTACCGTTTCTGTTGACTGTTATCGGGTGACTGCACTTGTCAATACGGGAGCTGATTACTCGGTGATGAGTGCTCCACTGGCCACCCATCTACGCAAGGTGCTGACAACGTGGGACGGCCCACAACTGATCACCGCTGGAGGACACCTCGTATCACCAATAGGAAGGTGCACCGCCAGGCTTGAGATTTGTGCGTCGGCTTTCGTGGCATCATTCCTAGTCCTGCCCAAATGTTCTCGGCCGGTCATTTTGGGCATGGATTTTCTTCAGGAACATGGAGCGATAATTAATTTGCGTGATTTGTTCATCACTTGCGCTAACTCTGTTTCGCCAGACTCGGATGTCGAGAACGAACATCGTGGCGTGGCGTTACGCGAAGTTGATGATTGCGTCACGTTGCCACCTCGCAGTAGTATCTTCGTCCTTGTTGAGTGCTCGCAGGGACAGTCAAATATGGGCATCGCCGAAGGTAACCTCACGTTATTGCTTGATCGGGAAGTCGCCATCGCTCAAAGTATCGTTCAGCTCCGAAATGGCCAGACTACGCCTTTAGTTACGAACTTCAATGGCGAATACAGGCATTTTGCAAAGTGCGCCACCATAGCTTACTTGGAGCCACGGGATGAGTCGGGCACCTTCCCTTTGGTTACGACGATCTCGACTGAGGACAGCTGCGATGCCGACATGACTAGTCACCTCAACGTCAGTCGCCAGTTGGAACAGCCTAAGCGGGCAAGGCTCCTCGGTCTGCTGTCATCCTTTAGTGACTGTTTTGCCACTACGTCGAAAGTCTGGCAGACCCCTCTAATGAAGCACCGAATCATCACTTAACCCAACGTTCAACCAGTGCGCCAACACGCTTACCGCGTGTCGCAGAAAGAACAGGATGCCATTCATCATCAAGTTAGACAAATGCTCGACGACGACGTAATTCAACCATCGACAAGTCCTTGGGCATCACCTGTTGTCTTGGTTAAGAAGAAAGATGGTTCACTATGATTCTGTGTAGACTACCGCAAACTGAACAAGATCACGAAAAAAGACTTATATATCCTCTCCCTCGTATCGATGACTCGTTGGATCGCCTGCGCCACGCCCGTTACTTCTCTTCCATGGATCTCCGTAGCGGATATTGGCAGATAGAAGTAGACGAACAGGACCGAGAAAAAACAGCGTTTATAACAGGGTGTCTTCAGATAAGAACATCGGTGTATGTTCGCCGACCCCCTTTAATTTTGCTGAAAAAAATATATTTTGTTTTCTGAGTCCCCAAGACCACAAAACCACTTTTGGTTTCGCGAAAAAAAATTTCACCTTCTTTAAAAAAATTCACGAGTCTCCACTGAGCCGACACCGCCTCTTCAGAATTTCGCGAAAATGGGATTTCGATGAGATGTTACAAGAACACTATTGTAGCTGTAGGTCTGAAAAATTTTATCCACATACTACGGATTGTTTGGGTTGACAAAAAATTATCACTTTGCCGTTTTTATGTTGTTCTGTTAATAAAAAAAAATCGCGAAATCGGCACAAAACTCAATAATGCTCAAATTTAAGATTTTTTTCCTCCTCGAGTATAAACGCCACACTTCCCAAAGTTTCTAAAAACATTGCCACATGCCAAATGAACAAGTGTGCTGAACGAAATACCTGAGAGTGGCTTCAAACGTTAACCAGAAATGTTCAGCTGAGGACACGTCTCCACGATGCTTGACATCATGCTGCAACCAACTCCACCGGACACGACTACCCCGGACACGACTACCCTGGATACAGATGTATTTGTCAAGCGTGCCGAAGAAGCCCGGAGGCTTGCGCGCTTACGCATTTTGTCGCGGCAAAATCAAGACGCTCGCCGGTACAACACCCGTCACAGAGCTATAGCATACGAACCGGGTGACTTAGTGTGGGTTTGGACCCCCCATACGTCAGCGAGGGCGTTCAGAGAAATTGTTATGCCGGTACTTTGGACCCTACACAGTTCTTCATCGCCTCGGTGAAGTTAACTGTGAAGTCATCCCAGCCGATACATCGCACCGCTCTCGTAGACTACGCTCCTCAGATGTTGTTCACGTCTCCAGGATGAAGCCGTACCATTCGCGTTGATTGCAAGTCACGAACATTGTGGTGCGGAGCCTGCCTTCAGGACCATTGCGCATTTCTTTCTTGTTTCTTTTATTTCACCGTTGTGCTTTTCAACAGGCACAAACATTTTTGGCTAAGCTTTCACTGTTATTCATAGCCGTGGCATCCATACGATGCCTCTTCTTTTTTTTTTTTGTGGGGAGAGGGTAATGCCAAGCGCTAGTGGTGGCAGCAGAAGATAGCGAAGAAGTTAGTGGCTGCTGTGGCCGAGTAAACGACCGTTCACTTCGAGTTCCTGTTCGTCGTTTCCTCTCGCGACAATATCAAAAAGCTAAGCTTAAATGCCCACGTAGAGTGTGTCTAGCATGATGTGGTGCAACTTCTGCGCTCACGTCCAAGCTTTTATCGCTCGTCTTGATTGCGAAACCGATGTAACGCAGTGGCAAGCAAGCTTACGTGGAAAGCGAGGCACACAGTCAGCCACACATAAAGAGCAAGGGCTCTCATGCATCCTAAACGCCGTTAGAACAATCAGTGTTGTATCTCCAATGGACAAATCAGAGGTCAAAGTTTCCCCGGCTTGCAAATCTTCCCAACTGATTCCCTCCCGCCAGTGTTGCCAACCAATTTTTGGAAAATGCTCTACGCCGAGGTCAAAATTACCCTACTTTACGCTACGCAACTTTTTTATTACCCTACATTTTACCCTATGCCTAGAAATAGCACGGTGTAACGATGATAATGTACGGATAAGGTACACTGTACGACATTCAGACGTATGGGGTGCCTCCAGGATTGGCCCACCTATTACCGTGCGACGATGACATCTGATGACGCCATCATTTGACGTCACATTGCGATGCCACAGTGACATCACAGTGACTTGCTGATGACATAAAAAATTCTGGCGATATGTCATGCCACAATGACACCTTGAGGTGCCGTTGTTATATCATGAGGATTTTTTGCAACACTCGCGTTGATGCCGACCATCACTTTTCGTGTATGATGAGGCATCTCAAGTTTTCGCCGTAATAACTGAAGCCGATCACCACCGCAAAGTTTAAAACCTCCTGCACGCAACGAACAGATGGGAGACGACAGAGAGGGAAAAACAACAACAAACCTAGCACAAGGATGTCTGATGTATTATCTTTTGCCTTTTGTGCTGGTGACATAGGAATTAAGACAATTCCAATTGGGATCTCTCCAGCAATGTAACCTTCGGATATGTCGCACGGATCTTCTACATTTTTCACTGATCACTGATGCGTGAAATGTTGAAATTGCCACATGTCACTGCCCTACCACTTTACGCTGGCCGAAAGATTCCGAAAATACCCTAGAAGTAGGGTAATTACTAGGCTTGTGCAAATAGTGAATTTTAGGTTCGAAGTGAATAGTGATTTTGGTCGAATAATTTCGAATCAAATTCGAATAGTATATATATATCACATATTACAAAGAAAAATGGCCATATTTGTCATGACCTAACTAACCTGCACGATATTTTTTTTTTTAATTGAAACAAGGCCTGCGCAAATGCCATTTTTTTTTTTTTTGCTTCAAAAGAAGTGGAAACATTGAATAGTAGCAGGATTTGACTTTCGGTAGAATGCAAGTGATAACTAGAGGCCGGATTTTTAGGCACTTAAAAATCGTGTTTTAGGCGCCAAAAATAAGCAGGAAAAACAAAGTTTTAGGCCCCCAAAATCGTAAATATAGGCACAATAAATTTTTACAAAAACTCAAATTTTCGAATGAGGACGTGCGCGACCTGGTCTACGACAGGAAAGCAAACAAATGTTATATTTTATGATTGTACAAAGACGTTAATGATTCAACATAGCCATGCAATGGTCCCTTTTTGGGCACGGTTTCCAGAACACGGTCTCTCCTTTTATTGTCCAGAATGGTGAGTGAAGTTTCCACCATCGAATAAACACGCTCCTGGGTCTGCTTCTTTTCGGCATGGCTGGGAAGGGCAGCACAGGATTCAATAGCCAGACCGCTAAAAGGCCAGAAGGGTCTGTTAGCCTTGTAATGGCCGGTTCTAATAGCGCAGAGTCAATTTTTCCTCTTTGTGTGAACACCATAAAGGGCCCCTTACCAGGTTTGAGCATTTCGAGCTAGAAGTGTAATGCATGCATTGCGCTAACGATCACGTCTGCCAAGATTTGCAATGCTACGCTCCCCGGAAGGAGGTGAAATGTCAGACTGAATGCCTCGTGCCCTTTATCTCACGGGCGTGCGCACCTATATGGGGGAGGTGAAGTTCAACAAGGAATGGTCCTGTGTATGTCACAGTAGTACATGAAACTGCGAGAATTATTCGAGGCTACATGTGTAATTTGTGCAACTGTTGCTTGAATAGAAGAATGAAAGTTAATAGAAATATTAAAACATACAAACGGAATGTGTGCGCACTTTTCTTTAGTTTTTTCTTCGAATCGAGAGCGATGCGAGAATTAGCTGCCTATATTTCTTTTATGTTCGTGTTCTCGCCGTTCCCGCGTCGTGCCGGCGCCAGCCCTGACAGCGCTTAGCATGTTTTTGGTGCATCGTTCCTTACAGCAGTTCCAGCTGTGTGACGCGCTGTGTGGTGGTAAGGATACAGGATCCATGCCAGCCTCTCCAAACGCATAGACGGATCCATCCCACAGAAACAGGCAGTACACTATAGAGCGAACGCCGAAACGATACAACACCGCTTGTGCGCACGACCTGGCTTGGGCATGTCATGTGCACATAGTGTAATCTTGCGTGCGCATGGCGTGTTGATGCGTCAACGTCGTGTGATTTTCCGGCTCCGAGTTTTTTCTGATACCGAAGAGGGCAGGGAAGGAATTTGGCTTGTGAGTGGCAAAGGTTTCAAGCTCATCTACCGGCATCATGCTTTCGCGGCTCGTAATGAACCAATTAAAAAGTTCTTGTCGTACAAAGCTCTTCATTGGGCACGCGAACATTTCCAGTATCTGACTAAAATTTCTAATGTGATCTGGTGAAGCGCCCTTTAAGAGTAAATTACAAACGAAACAAAAGCCGTGTGCACATCTGATTTTTTTTACCTACTTTCTATTTTCCCCTGACGGCACTCCATGGTTTCGCATTCGCTGTCCATATTCCGCTGCTGCGCGCAGGCACCTCCTGTTTTCTGCCCCCCCACCACGCCCAAGTCTTCAGGGAGGTGCTTCAATTCCATGGGAACACTGGACTGGAAAACCGGCGGTAAAAGCCGCCCGCCACGTCCTCGGCGATAGACGCCACTCTCCTCTTCTTCCCCTCTCCTTTTCCCGCCTTCCCGCCTGGGACGTGCTCCCATTTAGGGTTGCAGAAATAGCGTCCTTTCCTTTCCCCTGCTCCAACCACTCGCGCCATGTCAGTGCGGTGGGGTAAGGTGGCCGGCGCGTCCCATTTCACTGCTGCTACCGGTTCCTTCCCGGATGTTTGTTGAACTTCCCGCCAGGGAACTATAGGTTGTTGCACCCCATAAAGTTCCGAAACGTCAATTTTGCCCGGTAACATGAATTACGGTCTCAAACTGTACTCGAAAGCCAAATTCGAGGCTAAATAGCGTTCATATACGCACCAATTTTGAAAATAGGCATTTATGGGCACTTATAGACATTTAGGCACAAACCCCAAAAATAGGCATTTATAGGCACTATAAAAACACTATAAAAGCCCTCCTTTGCCCCTAATTCATGCTCATATATCAAAGTGGCGTGATAGGAACCCAAGGAAAAAAAATAGGCATTTGCCTATAATCCGGTCTCTAGTGATAACCTGTAAAATATGTTACGTTTTAAAGTTTACTATACTTAGAGAGCATATAAGCTGGTATAACAAGCTTTTAAAGTTATAAATTAGTCGATGTGAGGGTAATATGGTCATTTAACCTTGAAGTGGGGCTTCGCGGCAGTGCGGATTTCCCTTGGATACGTGTTTTCACGGCTTTGCACCACTTCACTGCAGTTAAAGCATCTTTACAGGAGGTTACATGCGGACTAATATATATTTGGATAGGTGCTTTCACGGCTTAGCACCTCTCCACTGCTGAGAAACCACCTTTACAGGGGGGGTTACATGCGGACTAATATACATCCATTCGGTCATTTCGAATACTTCGAAATTTTCGATAATTGAAATTCGAATCGAAGCGAATCCGAATACTGTACTATTCGTCGGAATATTCGAAGCATTCGAATATTCGCACAAGCCTAGTAATTACCCTATGGTTGGCAACCCTTTCTCCCACTTGTTCAAAACTACGCTTGCGAGCATGCTCAGCGTGGCCACCGTTTGTTCACAAATTGCAAATTGATGAGCATTGAGTGGCGCTGCCGCAGGAATTTCATGGTGTTCATGGACTACATAACTGAATCATGCAGTGGCTTCGTTAAAGGGCCAGTAAACAGGCTGTGACTTTTTTTTTACGCCCCCCCAAACAATCTCGCTAATTCGTGCAGTAGACCGCGGCGATCACGTTTTCCGAATATTACAGCGCTGCGCACCGCGCATACCCTCCATTTCGAAAAACAATTCCCGCGCTTCTTTTTTACGCCTTGTTAAGACGTTTATTGGCGGGCACTCGGCGACGATGCAGAACAGCGACAGTCAAGGTGGGGACCGACTCTCAGCACGAGCTGCTCTTTTTCTTCGAAGAGGGCGACCCACTAGAAGGCGCTGGAGAGGACGACCTACTAGTTCCAAAGCTTCGCTACAATTACCCCGGGTACGAAAAGGGAGCTGCCTGGCGACCTAACAGCTGGCTACTATGAGCGGGTCATGGTAGACCTTGAGGCGCTCCACGTTGACGATGTCGCGCCCTCGACGGCGCATGTCCCAAGATGGTTCGATGGGTTCGATCAGGTAGTTTACAGGGGAAGTGCGTTCGACGACATGGTAGGGGCCTTCGTATTTGGGCAGTAGTTTTGTAGAGAGGCCAGTTGCAGTGGTAGGGATCGAGAGCCATACGAGCGCTCCAGGGAGGAACGTGGGCGCAGAAGTGCTGGTGTCAGCGCGAATGCTCTTCTGCCACTCTTGATCATGTGTAGTAAATGTCTTTGCAAGCTCTCGACACTCTTCAGCAAGCCTGGCTGTGTCAGAAATAGGCGCACACTCATATGGATCCGGCTTGTATGGAAGTACTATCGTGTCGGTGGTGTGCGACGGGTGCCTTCCATATAATAAGAAGAAAGGTGAAAAACCAGTAGTGCTCTGAGGGGCGGTATTATAGGCGTAGGTGACGAACGGCAGAATGGCATCCCAATTTGTGTGATCGGCGGCGACGTACATGGAGAGCATGTTGCCGAGCGTGCGGTTGAAGCGTTCGGTGAGGCCATTCGTCTGCGGGTGGTAAGCAGCAGTTTTGCGGTGAACAACGTTGCACTCTTTGAGAATGGCTTCGACGAGTTCGGACAGGAAAACACGGCCTCGATCACTGAGCAGTTCCTGGGGTGGACTGTGACGCAGCATGAATCGTTGGAGCAGGAAGGAGGCCACATCGCACGCCGTAGCCGCGGGGAGGGCGGTGGTTTCGGCGTATCGCGTGAGGTGGTCTACAGCGACGATGGCCCAGCGGTTACAGCCGACGTTAGCGGAAGTGGCCCATACAAATCGATACCAATGCGCCCAAACGGCCGGTCAGCCTGATCAATCCTCCTTGTACGCACAGTGACGTAAGGTTGCCAATCGGCGACTTGACGTGGCACTGAGCTCATCGATTGGTCCTTTGCCCTAGGAGACGGCGCCTTGGTCCTGTGGCGATGCAGTTTTGGCCGTGCAGTCCACATTTTCATTTTCCTGTGCTGCCCTCTGCTGTTTTGTAAAGCCCGAGACTACCGGGAGAAGTGGTATTGTCAGAACGAAAGCCTCCGAGATAAAAAGGCGTCTCGCTACTTTACCGCTAGGGGAAGAGTGCTCGCACCGCGCACGCCTCCTCCCCGGGCTGCTATGACACTTGCTCATGTGGGGGAAGCCCTGCTCGGCCGCTGGCTGCACGCCGATGACGTATCGCTGACATCGTGTCACGTTGCTGACGTGGGCGGAGTCATGACCGCGGGCTACGCCTTTCCCCTCCCTACGGCGGAGAAGGGTGGTGAGGCCACGCGAAAATTTGAAAACAGCTGAAACAGATGTTCTAACCCCTGTAACTTCCTTATTATAGCACGTATTCGCGAAATTCTTGCGGCAGCATGTTCACATAGCAAAAGTGTGCATATTTCTCTTCATTTCTCATTTTGGACCTCGGGATTGTTTACTGGCCCTTTAAGTTCAAAACTGCTCAGCAAAACTCTAAATTAAGAATAAAGACTGGATGTGGTCGCATTAGTCCTCAGCACTTGCTGAACCCTAAAATATCCTTGTCGGACCCAGTCTTAGGACCCCTGTCAACAATGGATCCAAGGGATGGTGATTGTGGAGGAGGAGGAGGGTTAGGTCGTTCACCCCTCCACCCCCCCCTCCCCCCCCCCAAACAAAAAGAAAAAAGTTACGGATGGCACTCCTCCCACCTAACCAGTCTGTTGTTCTGTGTTATCTGGCCTGTTCACGTGATGCCATATTTATTCCCCAACCATGTAAGTAGCACGGGGACCCATACCCACCAGTCGCACCGTTACAGCATAGTACGGTAAAAAATTCATGAATACGGGGTGTCGCTAATGCCGATGTTTCAACAAGCGGACTTGGCTTCAAGGCTGCCTTGAAGAAGAGCTACCTCCACCACCCCCCCTTTATTCTTGGTTTGATCACTGACCTCGCCCCTTCGTAGCAGTTTACTTTGTACCAATATTATTTTTTTCAGGATACTTTTTCTGAATATTTGGAAAACTGAAAGTAAGTGCTCAGCACAAAATCATTGCAAGTGAAAGGAAAATTCTACTCACTGCTCATGTTTTCATAATTATTGAGTACGATGGAGGGTGATTCCACGTAAGATCGAACAAAACATGGCCGGTCGAATTCTTAAATTTATTTCAAAATTTTATATATTGTTGCCTGATGAGTGGAAAGAAGACATCCGCAATTGGTTTTGCTTGATAAAAATTTTTTCGAAGCACTGGAAATCAATAATGACGACGAGGTGGAATGCCACGCTTATCTGCTCTGCTGTTTTTTCCGACTTTGGTGATGAATTACACAAAATATACTAAAGCTACGTACTTCAAATTTTTAGCTAATTATATGCATGCTTTTGCTCTCATTCAGTTATTTTTGGTTTCTCTGTGTAGTGTATGTATTTTTATAAAAAAAAAACTTAAAATCGACCCAGGAAACGCTTTTTCACCTACTTTGCAGGTCTTTATTTCATGAAAGGTGAATGACAGAGTGCCGAAAATTCCGCATTACGTTCTCAGCATGCGTATTTATCAAACTGCCAAAGCTTGTGTTATTATCACTTTTCAGTAAAGATATATTATCGCGCTAACTTCAAGAAAATAACATACAGTGGAAAATTGTGACGACGATTAAAAAAAAAACCCATTTTTTATATTTCTTAAAATTTCCCCACTTATTCTCTTGCACATCAGCTTTCACTATCAATAAAAACATGTTGCATAATTTTGTTTCACTTGCATTTATGGCCCGTCAAATAAGGCCGTTGCGCAAGGATAGGCAATTGAAGATCGGACTTCCTACACGCTAAGTGTATAAAATGCAGGCCTATACTTCAGTTTCTTAAAAGGCAAGCAGCATTGAAATAGCTGTCGGCTGCACTGAGAACGCCAATTTCGATATGATTTGGTCACGGGAGCGGCCATGAGTGCGGGGTTACCGAGCAGGCGTGCGCGCACAGTCCGGCGTGTTCCGGTGCAGTGATGGCTCGTTAACGTGTCCTCAGACGGATACATCGGGATACAGCCGGGGGTAACTTCAATGCATGTGCATTGGAGCATCGCTATTTTATTCCTGCTTTGCTCACATCGCAGCCACGTGCTGTAAACACGGCGGAGCTAGAAGTGCAGACGTAGCAGACATTGTTTGCGCGATTTGTGTGTTCAAAGTAAATGCAAGCAAAAGCATGTCTACAATACGAACTTGTATATTTAAACAAAAGTGTTCCGAGGCGACTGATGTAACTTGGACACGGCTGTTGGGTTTCCAACGCACGTGCTTGACGCGTAAACAAAGGCGGTCGGCCAAGGTCACAGACTCGATGGCTGTAGCTTGAGTTTCCCGGCCGCATTCGGCACCCGCATAGGAAACACTTCGCGGCGTCGACGTAGAAGTTGAAGTTTGACTGCGTTCCCTCGCTGGTGATGTGGAAGCACCATGAAAATTCTGTCGGAAAGCTGCTAGCGCTCGCTTCACACATACGGATGACAGCCGCTTTCGCCAGAGAAACTGCGTTGCGCCAACTGATCTCAGTGGAAAGCATAAACGTGGCGCTCCAGCAGCCAAATAAAAATGGAACAAACTCAAAACTATAGGTGACCGGATGCGCCTGCCTATCTCAGATGACGGCAGCAGACGGCGTGTACTGGCCGTGCGCACAGTCCGCTGCTCACACTTCATTCGACTCGGATAGTCTTGCTTGCGCTTTGCTCTGCTCCTGTGCGTCCTATGGAGGCAAAGTATAGCTCTGAGCGAGAGTATTGTGCAGACTACCTTTCGAAGCACAAGAAGCTCATTTTTAAAGAAACGAGATTTTCGCAGAGTTACCATCACACCTTGATGCCGCAGTGCATAAGGAACCTCACGCGTACAACACTGATTTCTAATCATTCACTACCGTGTCTCTCACAGTTAATTTCCAGCGTTGAGACGTAATTACTCGATGCAATATGATGCCAATTCGAAAAGCCATAAGCGATCACAAATTTCACACAATCTTCAGACCTACATGGTGCACTCAGTCTTGCGCAAGGGCCTCATTCGATGGGCCGTAACTGCAAGTGAAACAAAATTATGCAACATGTTTTTATTGATTGTGAAAGCTGATGTGCAAGAGAATAAGTGGGGAAATTTTAAGAAATATAAAAAAAATGGGGTTTTTTTTTAATCGTCATCAGAATTTTCCACTGTATGTTGTTTTCTTGAAGTTAGCGTGATCGTATATCTTTACTGAAAAGTGATATTAAAAATAAGCTTTGGCAGTTTGATAAATAGGCATGCTGAGAACGTAATGCGGAATTTTCGCCGCTCTTGTCGGTCGCCTTTTCTGAAATAAAGACCTGCAAAGTAGGCCAAAAGGCGTTTCCTGGGTCGCTTTTGAGATTTTTTGTAAAAATATATACACTACCCAGAGAAACTAAAAATAACTGAACGAAAGCATGATCACGTCTGCCAAGATTTGCAACGCTACGCATCGCGGAAAGACGTGAAATTTCAAAATGAACGCCGTTTGCCATAAATCTCGTGGGTGCGCGCCCCAAGATGGCGGGGACGACGTGCAACAATGAATGGTCCTGCTCTTAGGCCGCTCTTTTACGTAGACATTGGTGCTCTGACGTCACTCACCGTACACTCTTAATGAAGTCCTGGTCAAATGCTGGCTATATCCAGACAACCAGACGAAAAATGTCCTGTTTCCTGGTTATATTCAGCACTTTAAGCACGACCTGATTGAGAGCAAATGAGTGAAAGCTGAAAGAAGTAATAAAAGACACAAACGAAATGTGAGCGCGTTTTTTATTTATTTATTTTTTTATTTCAAATCGCAGCGAGATGCTATACACTAATCGGCCTCCGTTTCGCTTGCGTTCGTCTTCTCGCCGTTCCCGCATCGTGCCGGCGCCAGCTCTGACAACGCTTGGCGTGTTTTTGGTGCATCATCTCTCACCGCAGTTCCAGCGGTGTGACGCGGTGTGTAGTGGTAAGAATACATGATCCGATCCGTGCCAATGCTCTTCATTGGGCACGCAGCAACTTCCAGTGTCTAACTGCAATTTCTTATGTGACCTGGTGAGAGGTCCTTTGAGAAGTTAATTACAAACAAAGCAAAAGCTGCGTGCACATCACATTTTTCTTTCTTTTGATCCACACTCTCCTTTCCCATGATGGCTCTCCACGGTGTTGCATTTGTTCTCCAACTTCCCGCGGCTACACAGAGGGACCTCCTGTTTCCTTCCCAGGGCCACGCCCAGGTCTAAGGGCGGTTCTTAAATTCCTTCGGACACTGGATAACCGCCTGTAGAAGCCGCTCGGCACGTCCTCGGCCTGCCTCGGCCATGGACGCCACTCATCTCTCCTTCTCCCCTCTTAACTTCTCTCTCCCCAACCTCTCTTCCTCCTGCTCCAACCACTCGCGCCATCTCAGCGCTGTCGTGTATGGTGGCCGCCACGTCCCATTTCACTACTGCCAGCTGTTGTTTTAAGGCGGAAACCTTTAATGCCTCATGCTCACGTCCGTCCATGCCCTGGCACGGAACCAGGTGGCCGCTGGGGCGCGCCAACGAACGCCGGTCGCGCCTCGCGTCGGACTCCACAGTGCTCCCGCTTTGCTTGCGTATAGCGTTGCAGTGCCCAGCGTGTCCAATCATGCCAAGAAGGGAGACGCGCGCATCGCGTTCTATTCTGAACGACCTCGTCTCATTGGGCACAGGCGTTCGCCGAACACACTTTGGAATTTACAAAGATTCCATTTTTTTCGGAAGTTGGTTGAACCTCATAGAGTTCGGAAAGGACAATGTTGCCCTGTGACATGAATAACGGTCTCAAACCGCACTCGAAAATGAAATTTGAGCTTAAAATAGTGTTCATATAGGTGCCGATTTCGAAAATAGGCATTTATAGGCACCTTTAGGCATTTAGGCACAAACGCCCAAAATAGGCATTTATCGGCACTATAAAAACACTATAAAAGCCTTTCTTAACCTCTAATTCATGCTCATATATCAAAGTGGCACGATAGGAACGCAAGGAACAAAATAGGCATTTGCTTAAAATCCGGTCTCTAATCATTACATATGAAAAGTGTTTCCAAAATTGCATCAAAATTGAAAGACCAGGGATGTCAAAGAATGGGCAGCTTTCCATTTCAACGAGCCTCAAAATTCGCATTTACATAATCCAGGATTGTGAAGGTCTTCATATTTTATACATATTGTTACGTCCACGAAAGGGTTTATTCAGACGCGACATAACGTTAGACCCGACGGAAGGTGTTGAACGAATGCGCACTGAAGACCTTTCTTCTTTAGCCGAACGTCCTCTTCTTCTCTCACTTCCCTGTTACCTGCTACACAGATGCACATACCCAAATCACGTACACGGTAACATTTTCCTCCGCGCAGACAAAGCCCAACGGGTGATTCAAACAGTCTCTCGAGGAATAAAGCGCTTCAAACACACAACATGGGCAAGTTCGGTCTTTGCAGACCGTCGGCCATTTGAATGGAGACTCGTTACGCGGTAAGTTAATTTGCTTATACGGTCGATAACAACATAAGGTCCCGCATAGTGCGCCAGCAGTTTTTCGCACAACCTGCGTTTTCTAGTTGGCGTCCAGAGCAACACTAGGTCTCAGGTCTCCGCGGTTGTATGTCACGTATTGGCGTCGACGGTCAAAACATGCCTTCGAGCGATCTTGTGTAGCAAGAGTGCGCAAATAAGTAAGACATCGGGTTTCTTCTGCACGACAGACGATCTCGGATATATAGGGATCATGATGGTCCAAAAACGGGAAGACAGTATCGAGGGTATGACGAGGCAGCCGAGCATATAGAAGAAAGAACGGACTGTAGCCGGTAGTTTCATGCTCTGCGGTGTTAAATGCATAAGTGATGAAAGGTAGAACGCTGTCCCAGTTCTTGTGATCTGATGCGACATACATGGATAGCATGTTCGTGAGAGTTCTGTTAATTCATACCGTTAGACCGTTTGTTTGGGGATGATATGGTGTAGAGTGCCAAAATGTTGAAGCGCACGCATGAAGCATCCCTTCCACCACGTCTGCTGTGAATTGTTGCCCACGATCACTGATAACAATTTTAGGGGGTCCGTGTTGTAGAATCACAAAACGTAGCATGAAGAAACACACATCGGCTGCACTTGCCGATGGTATTGCAGCCGTCTCACAGTACCATGTTAAATGATCGGTGCACATGACTATCCAGCGATTTCCAACAGAAGACCGCGGAAAGGGCCCAAGAAGGTCGATCCCGACTTGCTCGAATGGAGTTCTAGTGGGCGGCACAGGGTGTAGTAGCCCTGGAGGAGCATTGTAGGGCACTTGTGGCGTTGACACTCGTTGCAGCTAGACACGTAGTGTTTCGTCGTCTGGTGCATTTTGGGCCAGTAGGACCTTTCTTGAAGGCGGCAAAGAGTTTTCATTGTGCTTAGATGACTGGATGTTGGATCATCATGCATAGCTTGTAAGATGGAAACGCGGAGACTCTTCGGAACCACCAGAAGATATCGTGAGCCGGTCGTAGTATAGTTCTTTTTGTACACTAGCCTGTTGTGTATGCAGAAACGAGTAGCCGGTGATTTTGGTTCGGTAGCAAGAAGTTGCTGTATAGTACCATCCCTTTGCTGCTCAGTCTTAAAGGTATTCGTATCGGGAAATCATGGGTCCAATGATGTGACGTAGGTGTCGAAGTTGTCCGCGTCACAGTCTGTCGTTGGAAGCGGTAGCCGCGAAAGACAATCTGCGTCAGCGTGACGTTGACCACTTTTATAGGAAATCGTAAAGTCATATTCCTGTAAACGAAATGTCCAACGCGCAAGTCAACTAGATGGGTCACGCAGATTGACCAACCAGCACAGAGAATGATGGTCTGTCACGATGGCGAAGGGGCGTCCGTACAGGTATAACCGGAAGCACTGCACTGCGAAGACCACTGCGAGGCATTCTTGCTCCGTGACGGTGTAGTTACGCTCGGACTTGCTTAGTGAGCGACTTGCATACGCTACGATGTGTTCCTTGGTATCAAAGCGTTGAACCAAGACAGCGCCTACACCAACACCGCTAGCGTCTGTGTGAAGTTCTGTGGGAGTCAGAGGGTCGAAGTGTCGAAGAATCGGATGGGACGTCAAAAGGAACTTCAACTCAGAAAAAGTGGACGCACATTCCGGGGTCCAGTCAAACTGCACGCCTTTCTGAAGCAGGCACTTCAGCGAGTACGCGATGTTGGCAAATCCAGGAATGAATTGACGGAAGTATGAGCAAAGTCCCAAAAAGCTGCGCAGTTCTTTTACTGAGTGAGGTTGCTTGAACGCCTCCATCGCGGCAGTCTTCGCGGGATCTGCTCGTATGCCTTCTTTGTCCACTAAGTGTCCAAGGACGAGTGTTTGGCGCTCTCCGAAACGACATTTCTTTGAGTTGAGCACCAAGCGTGCTTTGCTTAGGCAATCCAGCACGAGGGCAAGACGTGTGTTGTGCTCAGAGAAGGTGCACCCAAAAATTACTACGTCGTCCAAATAACACATACAGACTTCCCACTTCAAACCACGCAGAATGTTGTCCATGAAGTGCTCAAAAGTTGCAGGCGCATTGCACAGCCCGAACGGCATTACATTAAATTCGAAAAGTCCATCTGGTGTAACAAATGCCGTTTTCTCCTTGTCTTCCTCGTGCATAAGGATCTGCCAGTATCCTCACCTCAAATCAACAGATGAAAAGTAAGAGGCTGATGAATGACAGTCTATAGCAGGGGTCTCAAACACGCGGCCCGCGGGCCGCATGCGGCCCGCCAGGCTCTCGGTTGCGGCCCGCGGCCCTCACTTGACTGTCTTTGCCCCTCGTATTTTATTTTATTGTTCTTATTAAGTATTTTCCTGAGGTACACACACCTGACTGGTTTCACGCATTGTTGCGTTAAGCATCCCATGTGTTCACTTTGTTTTGAAACGTAACCGTGAAAGAAAAATTATATTTCACAATCGGCGTTCAGATTTGAGTCAGTTTCGAGATCGGTATCGACATGTTTTTGGAATCCTGGCACCGAACCTCCTTCAGAAATTACCTGTATAGGAGATATGGGAAAATTTTCTTTCAAATAGCAGCGTTTTCAAGCAAAGTGTACAAATCCCCCCCCCCCCT
The DNA here is from genome assembly GCA_030522465.1 of Rhipicephalus appendiculatus. Taxonomy (NCBI): domain Eukaryota; kingdom Metazoa; phylum Arthropoda; class Arachnida; order Ixodida; family Ixodidae; genus Rhipicephalus; species Rhipicephalus appendiculatus. The sequence continues at coordinate 74,582 of JALIZH010032973.1, forward strand.
CCCGCTTCTAACTTCTTCACTGCCCCGGCCATTGAGGGACTAAATTTCGTGACTGCGGCCCGCAGGCTGAGTTGAGTTTGAGACCCCTGGTCTATAGCATCATCAATCCACGGTAGTGGGTATAGTACGTCTTTTTTGGTGATGGCATTGATGCGGCGGTAGTCAACGCAAAATCGCCATGTGCCATCTTTCTTCTTGACTAGAATTACTGGAGCAGCCCACGGACTACATGACTCCTGAATTACATTTTTCTTTAGCATGTCGCAAACCTGTTCATTGATCACTGCGTGTTCCGAAGGCGATACACGGTATGGTTTCTGTCAGAGAGGTCTGTGGGATGCTGTATCTATGTGGTGCTTTATACGAAAAGCAGGAAATGATGGTGGAGCCTGTAGCTGTGAAAAATCGAAAAGACGCGCATGTTTGCGTAGAATACTCGCCAGTTCATTCTGCTCGTTGGTGCTGAGTGACTTTTCTATCATAGCCATAATGGAGGTGTCCCTGGCGTGCAGATTATTCAAATGGGTCTTATCCGGGGAATCGCTGCTCTCTGCAAGGATGGCAAGCGAGAATACTCGATTTTCACGAATCTCTGCCAGTTTTAGACCTTCCGGCAGTACCGTAGCTTCATCGGAGCAGTTGATCGCCCATAAACCAGTATGCCCTTGCACAACCGACAGCGTGCAGTAGGGTATTAGAACATTCTTCTTTATTCAAGTGAGGTGAACGGGCTCTACGGTAGCGTCAAATGTCTTCTCAGTTGCAGGAGAACAGGCGACAGGGGCACACTTGGCAGACAAGGGTGGCACAGTTGTGTCCACGGACACGCAAAGGGTGCTTTCCTGACACGGCGGGTTTTCCATAAACTCAACTGGAACATCCAAATCTACTGTAATCTCTCCTGTGCGGCAGTCGACAGTGGCACCACAAAGCTTCAGGAAATCGAGTCCCAGAATTACGTTGTGCGTAGTATGAGGGAGAACTGCAAACTCCGCAATAAATTTCTGGCACCCCAAACTAACACCCACAGTGCAGACACCAACAGGGTGTAACACATCTCCACTCACTCCGCGAAACGTGTCAGCACGGTCCCAACAAAACAAAACTTTGCGTCCTAGGAGGCATTTGAACACAAGACTCATCACTGACATGGTTGCACCTGTGTCCACTAAGGCCATTGTTGCGACACCATCGATACGCATGCGAACCTTATTTTTAAACATACAAATTAAAGGAGGTATTTCTGTTGAAATCGAAGACTGTCCAGCGACCTCACCTCCAACGGCCGTGCGGACTAGTTTTCCGGAGGAGGTGAGGGGTAGCGGCGCCGAGGAGACGGCGATCCGCTGGCGCAAGGGGCAGGCAGTGGTGTCACACTGCGGTCAGAGGCTGGAGAACGGTTTCGTGGCAGTCCTGGGATCTCGTAAGACGCGCTTCCAGGGAATGTGTGTGCACGTGCAACGCCAGACCGGTTGAATGTCGGTGATTGGTCGTACCTCGGCGGCTGCCGGTGGTTGCAGTACCTGGCAATGTGGCCTTCGAAGCCACAGTTGTAGCAGACTGGTAGGGGATGCTCGCCGAACCACTGCTGAGAGCGCTCAGCTGTGAAGGGTCGTCTAACCGAATGTAGTGGGTCAGCTTGCTGAGCGGGAACTGCCTGCCTCTGAGTGCCGGGGCCGGCACGAAGGCGTTGACCAGAGTGCTGGTCATACGCGATTAAGTCCCGACGTGACCACGAAGTTCTAGTTTCACTGATGTCCACGACGCATACCGATGGTGACAAAGGAGCTAATGGTGCCGAGTAGTAGGGTGGACAGGTAGGCACATGGTGGATGGTGTTGTCGACCGCTACGTCTTGTCGCTGTAGCTCTTCGCGCACTATTGCCCGGATAGTAGCGGCAAGGTCGGTAGGTGGGCTCACGTCGACGCTGGCGACCGTTGTCACATTTGCCAGCCTACCAAATTTCGGGGCAATACGATGAGTCTTCAACTTCTCAAATGTACGGCAGTGACGTTGGACATCGGAGACAGAGGCGAGGTCTTCCCTACGTATCAGAAAATTGTAGACGTCTTCTGCTATACCCTTCAGCAGGTGTCTGACCCTGTCTTCTTCAGATATCTGCGGGTTTATGATCTTACAAAGCGTCAGAACTTCCTCTATATAGGTGGTGCACGTCTTTCCCAGAGTTGGAGCTCTTTGAGCCAGTGTCTGCTCCGCGCTTTTCTTTTTCGAATCAAGTCACGAAAGCACTTCTTCAGTTCATCAGCAAAAAGATCCCACGTTGTTAAGAACTCTTCGTGGTTTTCGTACCACATCAGGGCGGTTTCCGTCAAAAATAGCGCGACATTTTCCAGTTTGTCAGTGGAGTTCCAGCGGTTGTACCGGCTCACCCTCTTGTAATGCGTAAGCCACGCGTCGACATCTTCTCCTGCTCTTCCCGCGAATGGGCGGGGTTCGATGTAGTGATGCCTAGGTACAGCCGGTGTTGACCTTTGCGTGGTTGAGGTGGTTGAGTCTTGACCTTCGCCCTGGGGCATGACGATTGTTGTCGGTGACAGACCAGCAAGATGACGGCTCCGGCGAAGTTCAAACAGTTGCGGCTCCGTGGTACGTTGACGTGCTGTACCCAGCACCTCCACCACTCTGTTACGTCCACTGAAGGGTTTATTCAGACACGACGTAACGTTAGACCCGAAGGAAGGTGTTGAACGAACGCGGACTGAAGACCTTTCTTCACTAGCCGAACGTCCTCTTCTTCTCTCACTTCCCTGTTACCCGCTACACAGATGCACATACCCAAATCCCATACACGGTAACAATATTTTGCAAGTAAATTTTGTAAGAAAATGTTTGCACTATGTCGCACAAAGTTTAGCACAGTGAAGCACTCCTCGTCGATCGACATGTGTCGCTTCGAGATGCGCAGCTTCCTTCATGGGAGTGTGCACTTTCTTAGGACGCCCCATGACTCTCCGGACACGAGCAGGGGTGCAGCCAGGCTATGCACAATCGAGCAGAAGTTGCGCGTGATGTCTCTGTCGGCTTCCTTTCTTTCTTTTTCTCTGTGCCCACTCCCTTGCTCCCATTGCCCCTCCTCTCGCTCACTTCCCTTTGCCACCTCCTTGCTACACTATAATGAACAAGGCCATTCTATGCTCTGCTAGCGTGCCTGGATAGCCGTGGGGTGAGGATGCGCACCTTCGGATTGGGGGGTTCGAATCCCGTCTTGGGAAGAATTTTTTTTTGGTAAGAATTTTTCTGTTTCTTTAAATCTTACTTTCCGTCTCTTTCTCTGTGCTGCTCGTTCTCACATCTATCAGGACAGGCCGCAGCAGTGAGCAGTGGGATTTGCCGAAATTCTGCGGCACGTACTCGTGTCTGATGATGATGATGATAGTGGCTGTGTCGACACTTCACAGCCGGCTAAAACCGCTTCGCCGTTAACAGTATGTGTGTTAAAGTGGCCTGGGTTTGAAGTGGTCCCCATGTGAAAGAAGTTGTTTTCTGGGATGTGCGCAGACGTTAATGTGACGACGCTCTTGTTGTAGAACGTCAAGCTCAATTTAAACTTGCTGTGATTCCTTGAAATTATTGAGGTGACAGAATGGGTGCAAAATGTGCGTCTGTTGCAGACGAGCAGTTCCTGTTGATTCGGCTGTCCTACAGTGCCATCGACGTGTATGCCATGGTGGCGGTGTTGTCACGAGCGAGCCGTGCCTTGGAGAAGTCGCTGCCCTCGGCCGAGCATGAGGCCCTGCTGGCCCAGCTGATTTGTAGCGAGGTACTTGTTGTTTCCAGCGTGAACTTATCTATGCTTCAGCCCACTTGGAAACCATGAACAGGGTTGATGCTTTGCTTAGTCTTGTACAGGCACCCAAATCTTTAACTATCATTCGCGAGCAGCAATCTTTTCTGTGTTTCTTTGCCGTATGACTGAATTACGTTCCAAAAAGGTTTACGGCAAGTGCATGCCCACATTCCCACAAAACAATTTTTTGGATTCCATCATGTGGCGCTGACACACGGAAAAGTCAATGTACACTGCAAAAGAGCACTTAACTGGGCTGGTTGGTACATGATTAAGACGGGAACAAACAGCGCTGGACACGGGACGGTGAAAGAATGACAGACGAAGGCGCTGAACTAGCAACCACGGGTTTATTGTGGGGATTCGCAATACATATACAGAAGCTTCGCGCCGAAGAACAAAACACACAGTAACTACGCAGAGAGAGAGAGACAAGAAGTCATCATGTCAGACACGTTGGCAAAACAGGCTTTCACGTTTTTGACAAGTAACTGATTTCACAGCTATGAAGATGAATCGATGGCACACTGACGCAATCATTTCCTTGTGCGTGGATATGGTAAGCTTCACTAATCTCCCGTGTTCTTTGCTGTCTGTATGTTTACAAAACTGTGCACCGCTCGAGAATAGGCTGACAGCCACATGCTTTGCAGTGCTGAGCTACGTGACTAGGCACAGATCCGTTGAGCGAGTGCGCATGTTCTCGTAGCCGGTCGTTCAAGCATCGACCGGTTTGGCCGATGTAACAGCGCCCACACGTGAAAGGAATCTTATACACCACAGCATTCCTGCATTCAACAAATTGCTTTCTGTGCTTCTTCTCACAGTTCTGTTTCCTTTTGCCATCTGTGTTCACTTTGCGGCACAGCGCTCCAAGCTTGCTCTTTGCACTGAACAAAACACGTGTTCCAACCTTACCAGCCACCTTTTTCAACCTGTGGGAGACCTCATGAACACAAGGTATAACGGCAGTGCTTGCACGTGGCCTTTCATCCACTTTGTCGCGTGCCGCCTCTCCCCTTGCCAAGCTTACCAAAAGCCCTTCCGAAACAGACACCAGCAAGGCCTGGGAATAACCAGCATGGCTGAGCCGTTGCAGCTGGTGCTCAAAGCTACCAGCTGCCTGGTGGTGGCACGAACGGGTCAAAGATGCTTTTAGGCAGGAGACGGCAATACCCCTCTTTACAAGTTTTGAGTGGGCCAACGTAAAAGGCAGGATAGCTTTCTTCGAGCGGGGGTTATACTGCCAGCACACATGGTCAGAGTCGAAGGATAGCTCAAGGTCTAAAAATAATCTTTTTCTCGGAGGGGTGCTCAGCCGTTAGAATTAGTGGTTTCATTTCGCGCTGAAATATGTCGAAAATTTCCTGTGTTGACGGCCCGCTCGTGTGAATCACAAGGAAGTCATCCACGAAACGAAACACTTTAGCAACACTGGTCAACGGAGGGTGAGCCATCAGGCTTCTGTCAAATCTTGCTAGCAAGATGTTGCTAAGAACGGGGGCGATACAGGAACCTATGCACACGCCATCCCGCTGAATGAAAATGGAGTCATTAAAACTGATGAAGGTCAAATGAAGGTAAAAAGTAAGAAGTTCTAGGAACTTGTCGACATGTATTCCACAGACATTTTGAAATTTGGTGTTCCCATACCTATCAATACATTGGCTCACTTCGTCACAGACAAGGTTATGGGGCAAGAAATAAAACAAGCTAGTCTTGCACGTCAACCGAGAAGGCACCTACTTGCTTCGGGCACTCAGTCTGAAGGTATTGAGATACACTGTTCGGGCTCGCGATGGCACACGGATCGTCAATGGGGAGGACATCTAGAGACGATTGCAAGTAGGAAGCCACGCACTGTTGCCAAGTGCCACGCTCTGAGAAGATGGCTCTGAATGGGTTACCGTCTTTGTGAGTCTTCACAGAAAAGAACGCATCAAGGCATAAGTTACGTGCAGCCTTCACGGACTTTGCCAAGAAATGAAGACCCACCTCGTCACAGAACTTGGCTGCCCGAGTTCTAGTTTTTGTCGGGTTGACGCCGAAGATTCCTTTAAAGTTCTTTGAGATGGCCTCCTCAGCTTTGCAGTCATATTCAGCTTTCGGCATAAGCACGAAGCCTCCCTCTTTGTCAGCCTGTAGGAGCCTGGCGTTGGCTTTACGCAACATAGAAACAACATAGTGCGAGCATTGTGCCGTCTTCGTTACCTCTTGTGGAAGGCAGTCTTCTCCTTCCTGAACAAGCCGCCCAACTTCATCTTCTTTGGCACGTCCCACGGTGTCTCTGACCAGGCTGAGCAGCTCCACCTTGTCAAGTTTAGGGTGCTCGCAGTATTTTGGTCCCTTTCTTAGCAGGTTTGCCGCATCGGTCGGAAGCGGCAGGTTTGCAATGACGACCACGTCTTGACCAGGCTGCACGTGTCTGCGGTCCTTCTTTGGCAACCAAGGCAAGAGCTGGAGCTAAAGGAACTCCGCCAATTCATGCGCCATCCGCAGGTCTTTGTGGAAGAGCCTTTCGCCAGATCCCCGGGGTGCCTGTTCCAAGTTGGCACAGCGCAAACACTCCGTGTAAAAATGGATTTGTCGCCAAGCCTCGGAGCGCAGGATGTGGCATAGTCGCATTGAATGACCCTCTGAAGGTGTGAGCCCACCGAACAAGCGGAGCACTTCTGGAGGCACGTAGGAATTCTTCAGGCAAAAGGTGTACAGCCATGCCTTGCACGTCGCGGCGGTGAGCAAGCTTGGCAAAGTCCGTGAAGGCTGCACGTAACTTATGCCTTGATGTGTTCTTTTCTGTGAAGACTCACAAAGACGGTAACCCATTCGGAGCCATCGTCTCAGAGCGTGGTGCTTGGCAACAGTGCGTGGCTTCCTACTTGCAATCGTCTCTAGATGTCCTCCCCATCGACGATCCGTGTGCCATCGCGAGCCCGAACAATGTATCTCAATACCTTCAGACTGAGTGCCCGAAGCAAGTAGGTGCCTTCTCGGTTGACGTGCAAGACTTGTTTTATTCCTTGCCCCATAACCTTGTCTGTGACGAAGTGGGCCAATGTATTGATAGGTATGGGAACACCAAATTTCAAAATGTCTGTGGAATACATGTTGAACTTCTTACTTTTTGCCTTCATTCGACCTTCATCAGTTTTAATGACTCCATTTTCATTCAGCGGGATGGCGTGTGCATAGGTTCCTGTTTCTTAGCAACATCTTGCTAGCAAGATTTGACAGAAGCCTGATGGCTCACCTTCCGTTGACCAGTGTTGCCAAAGTGTTTCGTTTTGTGGATGACTTCCTTGTGATTCACACGAGTGGGCCGTCAACACAGGAAATTTTCGACATATTTCAGCGCGAAATGAAACCACTAATTCTAACGGTTGAGCACCCCTCCGAGGAAAAGATTAGATTTTCAGACCTTGAGCTATCCTTCGACTCTGACCATGTGTGCTGGCAGTATAACCCCCGCTCGAAGAAAGCTATTCTGCCTTTTACGTCAGCCCACTCAAAACTTGTAAAGAGGGGTATTGCCATCTCCTGCCTAAAAGCGTCTTTGACCCGTTCGTGCCACCACCAGGCAGCTGGTAGCTTTGAGCACCAGCTGCAACGGCTCAGCCATGCTGGTTATTCCCAGGTCTTGCTGGTGTCTGTTTCGGAAGGGCTTTTGGTAAGCTTGGCAAGGGGAGAGGCGGCACGCGACAAAGTGGATGAAAGGCCACGTGCAAGCACAGCCGTTATACCTTATGTTCATGAGGTCTCCCACAGGTTGAAAAAGGTTGCTGGTAAGGTTGGAACACGTGTTTTGTTCAGTGCAAAGAACAAGCTTGGAGCGCTGTGCCGCAAAGTGAACACAGATGGCAAAAGGAAACAGAACTGTGAGAAGAAGCACAGAAAGCAATTTGTTGAATGCAGGAATGCTGTGGTGTATAAGATTCCTTTCACGTGTGGGCGCTGTTACATCGGCCAAACCGGCTGATGCTTGAACGACCGGCTACGAGAACATGCGCACTCGCTCAACGGATCTGTGCCTAGTCACGTAGCTCAGCACTGCAAAGCATGTGGCTGTCAGCCTATTCTCGAGCGGTGCACAGTTTTGTAAACATACAGACAGCAAAGAACACGGGAGGTTAGTGAAGCTTACCATATCCACGCACAAGGAAATGATTGCGTCAGTGTGCCATCGATTCATCTTCATAGCTGTGAAATCAGTTACTTGTCAAAAACGTGAAAGCCTGTTTTGCCAACGTGTCTGACATGATGACTTCTTGTCTCTCTCTCTCTGCGTAGTTACTGTGTGTTTTGTTCTTCGGCCCGAAGCTTCTGTATATATTGCGAATCCTCACAATAAACCAGTGGTTGCTAGTTCAGCGCCTTCGTCTGTCATTCTTTCACCGTCCCGTGTCCAGCGCTATTTGTTCCCGTCTTATTCAATGTACACAATACTTAAAGGCACACAATATTTAAAGATCTGGGCGACTGTACTTTCACAAGTCATGTTCACGTTTCTTTAGTCTAGTTTCTTCGAGGAAGTGGAGCATCCAAGGTCGCTGGCTTTCCTCTCTCAGTGTGTCTGCAGTAGCAGGGAGCCTTCTGCAAATTGTGGCACTACTCAGGGTAAAAGAACGGTATGCTTTATACAGTAGCACCTGGTTACGTCAGACCTTGCATATGCCAAAACATTTGCAAAGTTGAAATTTTAAGCCACATGCTATATATTACAAACCCTTTATATTGAAGTATTATTGGGCCCCATTGCAGATATCTCAAAATCTTGACTGAGAGTGGAACAAAACCGAACCATTTCATGAGCTTTGCACGAGGTTGCCACAGCTATGAAAGGGTAGCCACGTTTCCCAAACGTGAAGTTGGTACCTAGCATGTGACAGGAGAGGCATATGCAGAGGCAGACCCTACTAAACAGGTGCAGTTCATATTGTTCTCCGTGTGTTTGAATTTTACTCTACGTAACGAGAGATTTTTCATTCACGGCTTGGCTTTATCTTTGCGTCCTACAACTACGATTGTTTTTACATGGCATTGAAAAGTATTTTTTTTTTTTTTGTGGCGATAAAGGGATGAAATTCAACATGCAGATGTGATTTCTTATGCTAATATCACAACTGAAATTGGTTCTGAGCTATCTTGTACTTTTTGAGTTATAACATTTGATAGACTCTTGTTGTCTTCCCAAAATTAATTAATTATTTAGACATAACTTCATCAAGATTTTTGCATAACCATATTCACAAGGGCCCGTTCTGTGCTGTAAAGTGGTTGGTCAAATTTTTAATGTTCTAATAAGCACACAGAAATTTTCTTGAAAACTCCTGTACATATTGTCTAACAACTTTTACAAGAGCCATTTATAAAGATTTGTATTATGTGATGACAAATGTGGATAACTTTACGGCACTCACCAATATTTCAGTATCTGTGCGGAAAAAACAGAATGGTAATATCTTTATTTGTTGTGGAATGGTACCGGGATGAGCGACAGCATCTCCACAAAAAATGAAAGGCTTATTAACTGCACCATTGAACACGGACGAAGACAAGTGAAAGACACGACGCGTGCAGTCTCGCAACTGAACGTTAAATGGTTGAAACATGACCTATAGTACTATACTGTGAACATGTGATGTAAATTCAGCAACCTGCAATTACAGGTAACCAGAGGTCGTCAGCCTACTAAACTGCACCTGTACACTTTTCGCCACTGCATGGGCGCACAACTTCCGCAACGCAGCATCAATGCCAGACAGAGCTATGCCATTCTTAACTACCTTCGAATGCGTCGATGAAAAACAGAGGGGGGTTTTCTGACACCTAGGTTGATAGAGCCAGGAGGCGTGGGATGGTCTAAACAGAGCCTCATGTCCAGAAACTGCAACTCATTGTTAACAGGAAGCTCAACCGTAAAGCTAAGGCTTAACCCCGCTTCGATTAAAGCTTGCTTAGCTTCAAAAGCTCGTTCTTCCAGCTCCTTTTCGCCTGCAAAAATCAGGTAATCGTCCACATTGCGGAACACACGAGAAGCAACACTGCCTATTTTTCTAGTAACGGCTCTATCCACCTTAGATAAAGATACGTCACTGAGGACAGGGGCCACCCGAGACCCTATGCCCACCCCTGACTTTTCAAGGTACTGCTTTCCACGTCAGCACACGTATGTGGATGACAAATACATGCATTATTATTTTAGGAAAGCTTCAAGAGAAATTCCACACTGTGCAACAAACTTCTGCCCATCATTGTACTCCACAGCCAGTGTTGCCAGATGCTACCGAGCAAACAAGCAAATACTAATCACAAAAGAAGCCCAAAAGAAGCGGGAACATAATGCATTTTTTAGGGGTGTGTGAATATTCGAACTTTCGAATATTTTTTTAATAGTGTTTGCTATTCGCTTCGATTCGCAATGGAATTTTACTATCCAAACTATTCGAACTTCCAAAAGACAAATACAGTCAACGTCCGATTGTAAGTGACCCCTTCAGATTTTCAATATGCTTCACCTCATCACACTCGTATTGCGGCAAAGCTGCCTTTCAGGCGCTGCTACGGTCGCAAATGTATTGACTCAAGAAAACACTGGTTCCATCATGGAGATGATGGATGCAACAGAGGTGGCAGCTCAATCAATGCTGTTTTGGACCTGAAATTTGGGCACGAAGTCCAAAAAAAATTGCGTGCCGAAGATTTTTACCATCCAAAATTTCAGATGTTCATATAGACTGATGTCCACGAGGCAGATTTAGAAGTCCGGACTCGAAGGGAGCACACCTTTGTCAGCCACATCAGTTGGGCTTCCACAGAAGTTGAAAGAGGAGGAGAGGCTGAGGAAATAGCATCTTTGCCTTTCAGATGTAAAGTGTTGTTGGTAACACTTTGGTTGCACCAAATCATGTCCCGCTTTGATTAAAACTTGCCAGTGGCGGTCCCGCCATTTTACAATTTGGAGCAATTCTTGGAGCAGGATAAAGTCTGTTTAGGAGCACACTTGGAGCAAGTAGAACAGTGTTTTGGAGCAGGTTTGGAGCCGACAAAACGAAATTTAGGATCATTTGGAGCAAAACATGTCTTAATTTTCGGTGAATATTCTTATTAGTGTGCATACTGGAAATGCTCCTGCAATGTAAACAAGGACACAAGGCCAACATCCAGAGAGCAGCTATTAATCAGGTTCTTAGAACGACAGTGTTACACCCTGACTTAACTGTACTGCACAAGATGTGTGTCATGTGCATAAGCGACGCATTCGTGAGAAGGCAAGCATAGCACATATGGTTTCTGCGAATGACAGGTGTCATAAAGTCATTCAAAAAAGAAAAAATCCTAGCCAGAAAACCAACAGTCTGACATTTTAAGAAAGAGAACGAAGAAAAGCTGTTGCCAGTGAGAATATACTATTTGAAACTGCATGCGTAGATAATGCGTTCAATAATCACCCTAATTCACTATGAATAATGCTCAGTCAAACTCAATAATTATTAGAGGCGTGAGCTCCGAGTGACATTCTCTTTTCAATTTCAAGGACTTTGGGCTCAGCACTTCTGGTTTTCCAAATATTCAGAAAAGGTCTTCTAAAAAATAAAACTGGTAAATGTAAACTGGTACAAAGGGGGCGGGGTCAGTGATCAATCGAAGTATAAAGGGTGTGGATTCATTTCTTGAAAGCAGCCTTGAAGAAGACGAGTCCGCTTGTCGAAATGCTGGCTTTAGCGACGCCACTTGTTCACGAATTTTTCACCTTAATATGTTGTCAAGGAGCGGTATCTGGGTGTGAGTCCCTGTGCTCTCCACACGGTTGGTGAATAACTATGGCGTCAGATAACACGCTATTAAGGAACGACAAACGCGCATCGGTGAATGTGATAATCACTAAAATAACCATATTTGCTGGGAAAATTCAAATAAGCCTAAAAAAAAGGTGACAAGCGACTAGAAAATTCTATGAGAGACTCGGCAAAAAAAAGAAGCCCGAATCCGCTTATTGTAAGCAGAACAGGCAACTCTGTCCACAATGCACTCCTTCAGGGCGACCATAAGTTCTGTTTGTGGGATGGCATAAAAAAACTGAAATTATTGGGCAGGTACCGTATTTACTCGCGTAATGAACGCACTCGCATAATAAATACACCCCCCAATTTCAGTCGTCAAAATTTGGATTTTTTTTTTCTCCCACGTAATAAACCCACCCCCTACATTCATCTGCTGCAGTCCCGCGAACCGACACGTGGCGCCTCTTTGCCCAGTGATCTTTTCCGTTCCCCCCCCTCGGTTCGCTCCCTCCACCCCCCTTTCTCCTGCTGCTGCGCGCATTTCTTTGTTTTTCTTTCTATCTGTGCGTGGCATGTCCCCTGTCTTTTTTAATTATCCGTGCGCCACAGCAGGATTCACGAACGGTGCGAGTGTAGAGACATCGCAGCTCACAAGCACACAGTGAGCGAAGGTCACTAAGCTGCCCGCGCCAACCAACGGTCGCTTCCTGCAAATACGAAACTTTGAGGCCCAAGCGGCCCAACCACATGCACAGGATTTTTGAGTGACGGCGACAGGATTTTCTGTTGCGAACGGCCATCGGTCGCCGTTGCAGGCATGTCGCAGTTTTCTGGAAAACCAGAAAAATTCGCTTGTCGCCCAGACAAGAGCGTGACAATTCCCGTAACATGGTGGCACCCCTGATCCTCGCTTCGGTTGCGATTTGCTCCTCATGATTGTTATCCGCGCGTACCTCAAGGAACGCAAGATGTCGGCTACCTTTTTACAGTCACATATCACGCGGAGAGCGAGGCAGCCGCCGTATTTTGTCGTTAATCTTGTTATCGACAGTTTGTTTTGATGCTTTGGTGGTAGCTTGCTGCAATGTCAACGTCATCATCATGCGAGTTTGCCACGGAGACACGGAGTTTGCAAAGTGCGTCGGTGCGTCGTAGCGTACGCTTCCGGCCGCCCCTCGAGATCACAGCAGATACCACTGTCACGGTTAAACAAAAGATTGCAAAAAAAAGAAAGCCGCGAAACACTTTTATGGAGTGCGCGGGGACAGCTTGCAGAAGATAGCACCATCAACCATCGAAGATGAGTGAAGTGCAATAAAGAAGCTGTTTCCAAACAGTGTACACAAATGTTAATTGCGAAAGGTTAAGCTACCTAGCTTTTTTTTTTTTGCATTACCGCAGTTTTTGCTCATCCCAAAAAAGTTTTCGTAAAATTTACCCCGCATAATAAACGCACCCCCCCCAACTTTGCTTCATTTTTTCGGAAAAAAAAGTGCGTTCATTACGCGGGTATACATGGTATTTATCATCCACATACGTGTGCTGGCGTGGATAGCAGTACTACCTTCAAAAGTCAAGGGTGTGCATAGGACCGCGGGTGGCCCCTCTACTCAGCAACATATTTTATTAGAGCTGTGCGAATAGCAAAATTCTGGGTGCAAAGTGAATTCGAATATTTAAGTGTGATTGCGAATATTTTTAGAATATTTCTCGAATATTTATAGAATATTTTTTGAATACGGACTCATAGTCGAGTTATCTACGGGAGTGCGTTGGCTTTCGGTACACAGTGAAGGTGAGACCTGTGGCAGCGCGTTTTACAATTGCGTCCAAGAAAGGGAGGCAACCATCTCGACTATGTGTCAGTCCATCCGGTGGCCCATAAATGCTCAGTGATTTGGTCTTTAGTCCAATGAGCCATTCGCACCTGTTCCGATGCAAGAAGCGTGCAGGAGGAGCTCCGGACCACTGAAGATGACCTGATCAGCAATGGATACCCCAAGAATTTTATTATGAAAGGAACTAAATCCATCGTGAATAACCAGCAGCCAAGGAGTCAAGCCGTGCATAACGCAGCGTCTACACACAAGCGCGCAGCGATTCCATACATTCAAGATGTAAGCGAAGCCTTAGCCCGCATGTTTAGAAAACGTGGTGCGCAGATCGCGCATGTGCCAGCAAGCAAGCTTAAGGCTGACCTGCTAAATGTGGAGGATCCTCTCGCTCGGCAGTGATTTCCCGGTGTGATCTACAAGATCCCTTGCGCCGATTGTGAATCTGTGTACATTGGCGAAGGTGGTAATTTCTGTAAACATCTATAGCAGCACAAAAATGACGTTGCCAAGGGCCACACAGTGACAATTGCACTTGCAGAGCATGCCGAGAAGACAGGCCATGGAGAAAAATTTGACGAGACTCAACCTCGAATCACTAATCATTCGGACAGCGAGTAACACAATCAATAGATCATCTGGCACACTAAACCATGTGTACTCCCGGACTTTGCGTCATGCACTCAACTCTACATAAGAACCTGCTCCTCATTCCATTGTGAACAAGAGATCTGTACGTATCCCGAAATATCATCTTGTTTTGTTTTGACATTGGTCAGTGACCTGTTTTTTCAAGAATTCGAGTGCAGCTTGCGCCAAATGCGCCGAAGTTTACTAGTCCACCTGTTTGCACGGCAATGGACTGTTTATGGCCCAAAACTATCCTTGGTAGCAACACAACTAGAGCCTTTCCATAGTGCTGCTGATGCCCTCTACTCGCTCCATTCCAGCGATGCACTTTTTGTCATTATATTCAGCCTGACCAAAGTCTCTAGGCCGTCGCGTATTGGTTGCGAAACCAATGTAACGCGGTGGCAAGACAGCGCATAGAAACCGATCCCTGCTTTCAGCCACAAATAAACAAGTGCTCTCACTCATCCTAAATGCCGTTAAAAATTTGGTGTTGTCTTTAATCGACAAAAAGATCAAAGAAGTCTCCCTGGCTTGCAAATCGTCCCAACTTATTCCCTCCCACTTGTTGAGAACTACGCTTGTCAGCGTGCCCAGTATGGCCACCGTTTGTTTGCAAATCGCACATTGACTTCCCCTACCTCTCCCTCCCCCCCCCCCTTCAAAAAAAAAGAAAAAACGGTAACACACGTACCTCTCACCTAACCAGCCGGTTGGCCTTAGTCATCTGGCCTGTCTGTAGGACGCCATAGTTATTCACCAACTGTGTGGAGAGTACAGGGACTCACACCCAGATACCGCTCCTTGACAGCATATTAAGGTGAAAAATTCGTGAACAAGTGGCGTCGCTAAAGCCAGCATTTTGACAAGCGGACTCGTCTTCTTCAAGGCTGCTTTGAAGAAATGAATCCGCACCCTTTATACTTCGATTGATCACTGACCCCGCCCCCTTTGTACCAGTTTACATTTACCAGTTTTATTTTTTAGAAGACCTTTTCTGAATATTTGGAAAACCAGAAGTGCTGAGCCCAAAGTCCTTGAAATTGAAAAGAGAATGTCACTCGGAGCTCACGCCTCTAATAATTATTGAGTTTGACTGAGCATTATTCATAGTGAATTAGGGTGATTATTGAACGCATTATCTACGCATGCAGTTTCAAATAGTATATTCTCACTGGCAACAGCTTTTCTTCGTTCTGTTTCTTAAAATGTCAGACTGTTGGTTTCCTGGCTAGGATTTTTTCTTTTTTGAATGACTTTATGACACCTGTCATTCGCAGAAACCATATGTGCTATGCTTGCCTTCTCACGAATGCGTCACTTATGCACATGACACACATCTTGTGCAGTACAGTTAAGTCAGGGTGTAACACTGTCGTTCTAAGAACCTGATTAATAGCTGCTCTCTGGATGTTGGCCTTGTGTCCTTGTTTACATTGCAGCAGCATTTCCAGTATGCACACTAATAAGAATATTCACCGAAAATTAAGACATGTTTTGCTCCAAATGATCCTAAATTTCATTTTGTGGGCTCCAAACCTGCTCCAAAACACTGTTCTACTTACTTACTTTTTCGTGCTCTAAGAATTGCTCCAAATTGTAAAATGGCGGGACCGCCACTGGCAAGTTTTAATCAAAGCGGGACATGATTTGGTGCAACCAAAGTGTTACCAACAACACTTTACATCTGAAAGGCAAAGATGCTATTTCCTCAGCCTCTCCTCCTCTTTCAACTTCTGTGGAAGCCCAACTGATGTGGCTTACAAAGGTGTGCTCCCTTCGAGTCCGGACTTCTAAATCTGCCTCGTGGACATCAGTCTATATGAACATCTGAAATTTTGGATGGTAAAAATCTTCGGCACGCAATTTTTTTTGGACTTCGTGCCCAAATTTCAGGTCCAAAACAGCATTGATTGAGCTGCCACCTCTGTTGCATCCATCATCTCCATGATGGAACCAGTGTTTTCTTGAGTCAATACATTTGCGACCGTAGCAGCGCCTGAAAGGCAGCTTTGCCGCAATACGAGTGTGATGAGGTGAAGCATATTGAAAATCTGAAGGGGTCACTTACAATCGGACGTTGACTGTATTTGTCTTTTGGAAGTTCGAATAGTTTGGATAGTAAAATTCCATTGCGAATCGAAGCGAATAGCAAACACTATTAAAAAAAATATTCGAAAGTTCGAATATTCACACGCCCCTAAAAAATGCATTATGTTCCCGCTTCTTTTGGGCTTCTTTTGTGATTAGTATTTGCTTGTTT
The DNA here is from genome assembly GCA_030522465.1 of Rhipicephalus appendiculatus. Taxonomy (NCBI): domain Eukaryota; kingdom Metazoa; phylum Arthropoda; class Arachnida; order Ixodida; family Ixodidae; genus Rhipicephalus; species Rhipicephalus appendiculatus. The sequence goes on from JALIZH010032973.1 coordinate 90,897, forward strand.
GCTCGGTAGCATCTGGCAACACTGGCTGTGGAGTACAATGATGGGCAGAAGTTTGTTGCACAGTGTGGAATTTCTCTTGAAGCTTTCCTAAAATAATAATGCATGCATTTGTCATCCACATACGTGTGCTGACGTGGAAAGCAGTACCTTGAAAAGTCAGGGGTGGGCATAGGGTCTCGGGTGGCCCCTGTCCTCAGTGACGTATCTTTATCTAAGGTGGATAGAGCCGTTACTAGAAAAATAGGCAGTGTTGCTTCTCGTGTGTTCCGCAATGTGGACGATTACCTGATTTTTGCAGGTGAAAAGGAGCTGGAAGAACGAGCTTTTGAAGCTAAGCAAGCTTTAATCGAAGCGGGGTTAAGCCTTAGCTTTACGGTTGAGCTTCCTGTTAACAATGAGTTGCAGTTTCTGGACATGAGGCTCTGTTTAGATCATCCCACGCCTCCTGGTTCTATCAACCTAGGTCTCAGAAAAAACCCCCTCTGTTTTTCATCGACGCTTTCGAAGGTAGTTAAGAATGGCAAAGCTCTGTCTGGCATTGATGCTGCGTTGCGGAAGTTGTGCGCCCATGCAGTGGCGAAAAGTGTACAGGTGCAGTTTAGTAGGCTGACGACCTCTGGTTACCTGTAATTGCAGGTTGCTGAATTTACATCACATGTTCACAGTATAGTACTATAGGTCATGTTTCAACCATTTAACGTTCAGTTGCGAGACTGCACGCGTCGTGTCTTTCACTCGTCTTCGTCCGTGTTCAATGGTGCAGTTAATAAGCCTTTCATTTTTTGTGGAGATGCTGTCACTCATCCCGGTACCATTCCACAACAAATAAAGATATTACCATTCTGTTTTTTCCGCACAGATACTGAAACATTGGTGAGTGCCGTAAAGCTATCCACATTTGTCATCACATCATACAAATCTTTATAAATAGCTTTTGTAAAAGTTATTAGACAATAAGTACAGGACTTTTCAAGAAAATTTCTGTGTGCTTATTAGAACATTAAAAAATTGACCAACCACTTTACAGCACAGAACGGGCCCTTGTGAATATGGTTATGCAAAAATCTTGATGAACTTATGTCTAAATAATTAATTAATTTTGGGAAGACAACAAGAGTCTATCAAATGTTATTACTCAAAAAGTACAAGATAGCTCAGAACCAATTTCAGTTGTGATATTAGCATAACAAATCACATCTGCATGTTGAATTTCATTCCTTTATCGCCACAAAAAAAAAAAAAAAAACTTTTCAATGCCATGTCCCCCCTTAAAGACAATCGTAGTTGTAGGACGCAAAGATGTTCTTTCCTGTTCCACTGTGAACTGAAACTGTTTCTTTCCCGTTCACAGTGGAACGGGAAAGAAACAACTGTGTGCCGTTCCTTGATTGTCCTAGTTACAAAGATGGGAGATTTGCTGCAATTCTCGGTGTACCGGAAGCCAACCCACACCGGTCGCTACCTCGACGCTAGTTCCAACCACCCTTTCCACCATAAGGCAGCGGTGGTATCATCTCTACTCACCCGTGCACAGAGGGTCTGTTCTTCGGAGGATAAACGGGCAGATGAGGAACAGAAGATCAGATCCGACCTTCTAAACAACAGCTACTCTAAAGCTTTCATTGCGAGGGTTGCAAGCCGCCAGGCCCGTTCCCTCCGACCCCTTCAAGAGGGCACTGACCCGTCGCCTCCAAAGCATGGGCGCGTCTGCATTCCCTACGTCAAGGGCACCAGCGAAGCGCTCGCACGTGTTCTCTCGAGGCAGGGAATAAAAGTGGCGCATAAGCCAACGTCTTCTCTCGGCCGCCTCTTCCCGCGCCCAAAAGACAGGCCACCTAAAGAGAAAGCGCAAGGAGTGGTCTACTCTATCCCTTGTGCGGATTGTGGCGCCTCGTACGTGGGCGAGACAAAAAACCTTTCAGAGAGGCTGCGACAGCACCGGAACGACGTCCGCAAGTTTGACCGACAAAGGAGCGCGCTGACAGAGCACAGCGAGGTCAACGACCACCGCATCGCCTTTGACAACTCCCGCGTCGTCGACTGTGAGGTCAGTTTCCACAAGCGGCTTTTTGTGGAGTCGTGGCATATTCAGGCAACTCCTGGAAACGTGAACCGGTCGGCTGGCGCGCTCCCGAGTGTGTACTACAATGGGCTACGGCACGTCGGTGAAAACAAGCGTCACCCCCCGCCTTGAGAAGAAGGCACCATAAATTTTGTTGCTCCCTGGTGCCACTCAGTCACCCCTGAAGAAGGGTCCGAGTTGGACCCGAAACGTCGGGATTCTTCATTTTAAAGTAAAACTATGTTATTACTTTAATTGAACAAGTTGGTTGGTGTCCCTTTCCCAAAGTTATTTCCTTCCCAACCAGAGAGAAGTCTCTCAAATGTTCACCTTTAGATACTAGAGGTGGCTTGTTATCCTGCTCTTGTTTTATCATTGACCTGTGAAAAGCTCTTAGATTGAACAAAGAAGTGTGCTGGAACAACCATACAAGACAAACAGAAGGAAAGATGTTTTGCTGTCTTGTTGCATCATTATGGAAGGTGGCCAGCAGATAGTGTTAAAGGAGTACTGACATGATTTTGAGGCACCCCAAAAAGGGACATTTTTCGTTTCCATGGTGCGCACTATAAACGCTCTCCATACACCGGAGACAGACAACATCTATGAAATATTTTACTCGGATTCTAAAGTTTCCGTCGCCCAGCATCTGCAAGCTAGCTCCATCGTAATGGACGTTATTACGACAAGTCAACACAGTTCACTAGGTTTGTGAAATCTGCATCCTACATGCAGCCTAAATCGCAGAAATTGAGCCATGTGCTCAAAGTGAGCCATGTGCAATGTGTGGAAAGTGAGCCATGTGCGACTGACAGCAAACTGACAGCTGTTGCTGGTATGTAGTGAGTGGCAGTCTTCCTGTGATTTCAGACTTGTGTTGACACATCACTGTGAAGCCACCTTCTTGATACCGAAACCGAAATTGCTGTTTCAAGGTAGCGGTATTAAAAATATATTCGATGTATTCTTAAGCACTACGACACTCTTTTTCGGGTTCTTGGCTCCCATATGTTTTTATTTAGAGCAACGACCCCAAAATATATAAAGTTCTAGTCAGTACTCTTTTGATACAGTGTTCTTGGCACCCTGCAAACTACCAAGGATGTGTCCTTTCATAAAAAGGTAACTTGAGCAGGGATGTCATGGAAAAAAGTTAAGTTAGGCATGCCAGTTCATTCGTCGCCTGGTGCTCTGGCACCGTGTATCAGATTCCTCTCCCGTGTGGAAAATCTTGTGTTTAGAACAGACCAGTAGATGCATCATTCTTGGTCTAAAAGAGCATGATCATTGCTTTTATAATCCTAATGTGTCACACCTAGCGTCGCATTTCATCAACAGGGGCCGGGCCGTTCATGTTTGTTTGTCGATACTAAAATATTTCCGAGACGCAAATTTCAAAGGACGGGTGAAATTATTAAGGCCTTCCACATTAAAAGAAAGATAGAGGCTTTTGTCAGACAGCCATAATTTTCTCTGTTTGATTGAGAATATGATTATCTCTTCAGTGTTGATGCCAAGTACTAGTGTGGGTCATCTTTTTAGAGTTCTTTGCCTACGTTCTGCTATGTTTATCTGTTTTTACTGATATTGTAGACCACGTGACGTTTGTCAGTATGTTTTTTTTAATTTTATTTCAATCACTTGCATAAGTTTCATTCGCTTCAATAAAAGTTTAGTTGTGCATAGGTGCTTGTCCTGTCTTGTCTAGTCTTTGTTCTGTTTTCTCCACGCGTGTGCTGCCCTCTGGTGATGAAAATCGCAACTAAAGCCCGTGCTTCTGTCTGATCGTTGATCCAACTCCATTGACAACTACAGCTCAAGCCTAGGGTCAAAACGTGCGGAAACACACGAGCTGCCGGCAAATGACTCAAATTCATGGGATGTCTACCCGTCAAAAGGGAAGAACCAAATTGATGTGTACTGTAAAGGAAGAGACAAGAGACAGCACCCTTGCTGCGGGCCGGCTGTTCTTATTCTGACTTCGTTCTCCTGTTTCTCTAGCCGAGCATGTGCGCGAGCACCACTTTGTCTTCATTACACTCGGCCACGCTGCGTGCATGCACTCCTGACAAAATTGGCCCTTCTCTGGCGTTGATCGTCTGTTCGAAGGTGGAAACATTCAGAGGTTCTGAGCCCTGAACCGCCATAGGACGAACTGATGCCTCTGGCGGGCGGCATTGGCTGCCTCGCGGAGGCCGGTCACGGCCATGCAGTGGCTTGGCTTGCTGAAGTGTCAACGATGCCTCTGGCGGTCGGCCTTGGCTGTTGCGTGCCGGACGGTATCGGCCAAGCAGCGATTTGATTTGACAAGCGGCGAAACATGCGCTTGGTGGCTGGCTTTCCCGACGCTGCAGAATGCCTGGATATTCTTGCATGGATATCTCCGTAGGGCGGCATTGACTTTGCCGCAGTGGTCGTGCTTGTGTGCGCCGTGACATGTCTGGCCGAGTTGCCGTACATTGTGGGGGGGCGACACTGCTGTACCAGCGTGGTCTTAATGCCCGCTTACACTTGTCCCATCGAGGAGCCATATTGCCATGTTGAGTGGTTGGCGACGCTGATGGCCTCTGAAAAATGTGAAGTCGTCTCCTGAGTGATTCTGTATGTCTCCGCAAAAGTACATCCTTCGTCGAACACTTGTACTTAGAGATGGCCTTTAAGAGGATCGAACGCTTGGGGTTTTCGTTTCTCTTGGGGCCCTCTCTGAGGTTCAAGGGGCGAACGTCCACACACTCGGCCAACAACTGTAGTAACGTCCGGGGACGTGGCTCGCACGTGGGAGGGTCCATCTTGTTGGCATTATCTGACCGGTCTGGTCTGTGGAGAAGTGGAGTACCCTGTACGGCAGCAGCCGGCGCGTCCACGTGTTCAAGTGATGGGGAGCGTGAGAGCAGCCTCTCCGACTGAGGTTGGTGGCAAATGCTCTCAGTCGCTGACGGTATGGTGCTGGAATCGCATTCCGACGGTGCACACTCAGAGAGCTGTAGCGGTGTACAGCATCTAGGGCGAGTTCCACCGGCAGGGAAGTCGACAACGTTCTTTACCGAGGGGTCATAGGGCACAGCAGCAGCATCAGGATCGTTCCCTGCGGCTGCATCGTTGGAACAACGTCCTTCATACGGTCCTTCTTCGGTAGTCGTCTTTGGCAGTGATGAACTTAAGGCAGGTACCGAGAAAGAGTCCGAAAGCTCAAGTGGGGAACGGCAGCGCACAGCTGCAGCCTCGAGGTGGAACACCTCTTGAGCTCCATCCTCGGTACCGGTCATTTTGGACTGGGTGGTGGCAGAGAGGTGGGAGGGAGTCCGGCCAAAAGCAGCAATGAGCTTGAAGCTCCACTTCGCCCAGGATTGCTGCCGCACGCCTTCGAATCTGTGCCACGCCGCAGCAGCATTTCGGAGGCAGTCTATGGCTACGCACCACTTCTTCTGTTCCGTCCATGCATTGAGAGCTCCGAGAGCGTTGACGGTGGCCACCCAGTTGTCGGCGTCATCCTCGAAGCCACGGAACTGTGGTAGATCGAAGGCCGCCGGCGATGGTCATACGGCTGCCGAAACTCCGGAGCATGTCAACGCCAAGCAATCGAGTTGGTATGAAAGCTCTTTGAGGGTATACCAGAGCTTTCTGCGGCTCTCTGGTGAGGTCTGTTTGTGGTCTTGCGAGGCGGCTGCGGTCAACGCGGCACTGACCGAGCGAAGTGCTGGCAAGGCGGCAGGAAACAGCACTGAACCCGGCACCGTCAAGGCGTTGACCGTGACGTGGAGTCGCGCGATGGTGGCGGAAAGCTGGGTGGCGCTTTCGGGCGATTCGCACGCGGAGCCAGTGGTGACGTCCGAGTAGTACTCCTCGATCAGTGTACTCACTGCGGCGCTATCCTTTTGCCGAGGGAGCTTGAACAGCACCCCTGAGCGGCTGAGGCACCGATGGAGTACTGAGCGGGGCGTTGTCGCAGCGGGAAGCGTGAACGGCGTTCCCTGGCAACGGTAGGCCGTGCACTGTCTTGGCGGCGCCTGGGTAAGCCGGCCCTTGAGCCACTGAGGAGGCCTGGACGCCGTCCTTGAGTGGTTGCACAGGTGCTTCCGGCAGTAGGAGGGGCACGGGCAGCATGATTGTGGGCGTTCCGTGATCAGAAGGTCCGCAGCGCCGATGAGCCTTGAGGACGCACTTACGGTTCGCTGGTTGCAGACTGCGCCATTGTAAAGGAAGAGACAGCACCCTTGCTGCGGGCCGGCTGTTCTTATTCTGACTTCGTTCTCCTCTTTCTCTAGCCGAGCATGTGCCCGAGCACCACTTTGTCTTCATTACAGTACGTAGACATTATTAGTGCAGGGATAATGAATGTTTCTCCGCACGCCAATTCCTGTGCTGTTCTTTTAGTAGCCAGCATGCCCTTGAAATGTGCACTTTCGTAATCACTGCTGAGCAACATATCTTCTTGCATGCAGGCTAGTGAGCGTGTGCAGGCCAACTTGGGGGGCCCTGCGATCAGCTGAGAAGCAGGTCAACTTCACCACCATGCGTGCAGTGGCTGAAGGCATGTGCGAAGCTGGAGGTGCTGTGCCCCTCAATCCACTGGGTGTCTAATGATGGCTCAGAAGAATACGTGTTTACGGTACCAAGGTCACATAGTGATGATCGCTATTTGGCTCAATTCTTATAAACTGATAATAAAGCTATTACCACCCACAGATTGCAGTGAAAGGACGGCATCTGTGGTGTGTGGTTCCATTTGCCTTGTGATAGATTAAAGGGAACACTATCTGCCAAGTGGGGCTAAAGGACTACTCAAGTGATTAGTGCAGTTTGGCTGACCGATCGACTGTTTTCAGTTGCCCCACAGTGCTGAGCTATCTAAGCAGTCGAAACACATTTGGTTTCCACAGCTGGAAAGACTGACGACTTTTGATCATCTACACTGGCTTTCTTGTACATGTCATTCTATGCCAAATGTCCCAGCCTTTCTGGCTACCATATCAAATGTAGGCCAAGAATATTGTACTTATTTACTGCATTGGAAACATATCCTAGAACATTTGGGGCAAAAAAATTTTTGGTCACGTGGCAGCCATATTTTGCAGAATCTTGTCTGATTGATGTTCGTAAGGAAATTTATTCAAAGAGCACCGTTCCTTATGCCAAAACCAAATTTGTCAAGCATGCAGTTTGCAGCATGCAGTTTTTCGCGCTGTTTTCTGCCCAGCCAAGTACACTTTTGCAGTTCAGTAAAATTGGCGCTATTCTTCTGCCATACACACCTGTATAAATTCTGCCAAGCTGCACTGTGTTTGCATTTTCCCTCTCGTAATATTGTGCTATGTCTGAATATTTGAGTGATTTCTCCTGTGATGCCTTTTTTTTTTTTGTGGTTGGTAATTGCTCTCTATGGCTGAGCCTCTGAGAGTATCATTAAAAACAAGACCATTTGTTTCAGAAACAACACAATGCTTTTAATTACGAATTAGAGTGAAAAAAATCTACATAAACTGAAGCACTCAACAAAAGGTTCACTTCTTAACATATAAAAACATAAAAACACTTTTAACAGTAACCAAGACTAACTTGCAAAATTGCAAAAATGGAAACACCGTATTTTGGCAGAAATTCTGGATGTGTATATGGCAGTAAAATTGCAACAATCTTGATGAGCTTCAGACATGTTAAACAAGCATGTTTGCTTAGTATGTAAACAAGATTTGATTTGAGAAACAATGTCCTCAGAATTGATTTTCTGATGAACATCACTTAGACAACATTCTGGAAAATTGGGGAGGCATGCTCAAACATTTTGTCCACCCAAATTATTCAGGCAGTTCACTTTTTCCAATGCTATAAACAAGCACAGTTTTGTTCCAATACGTTTAAGATGGTTACCAAACTGGCTGGGACGTCATGTAATGAGCTCCTGTGGAGGAGGCATATGTGAGCTCCCACACTTCTTTTCTATATGTGCCACTTCTTACTACTCGTTTACCAGCTCAACATCCAACCAAGTTGGAAATCTGCAAGTGTTTGACATGGCTGGGAAACAAATTAATTCAGATAAATTTATGCGCTCTCCCATGTCTTTTCTAAGTCCGTCCATTTTTAGGAGAAATGAACTGAAACTGGCCCAATCTTCAAAAATGTGTGTGCCGTTTGTATATCTCTAGATCAAAAAAAGCCAGACATTTTTTTTCCAGCTAAAAGAAACAATAGCTTTGTGTGTCTCTGTCCTTTTCTCAAAGTTTACTGAAATGCAACAGTGCCTAAACATTGCCAGTTTCGCTTACACCTAAATTTGTATTGTGTGGAAAGCAATTTTCTGTGCAGCTGTGCAGGTTGGCGTTTTTGACCTCCTCCTTTCTTCCCCCTTCCATTCTTTTGGGTCATCTGAACACTGCACACAGTGACCAAATGAATGAAATCTGTCGACACTCCTGTGTTCGTCTGACTGTTTGCACAACTCCCATTGTGTTCACTTGTGCAAACGAAAAGAAAAATGAAGCTGCGACGGGGATGGCCTGCCTTGGATTCTGCTTGGTGTACCAGCATCTCCGGTGGTGCATTGGAGTGTTATGAGAGGTTCAGCCTTTGTAGTTTCCTATGTACCCTGTGGCTTGAAGGCCACAGAAGAATGCCCTGTTCAACAGAGGCCATTTTTGGTAGGGTCACGTTAAGGTAGTTCTCGCGGTTTCAGCCACTGTGTCTTCAGCTTTTACGTAGAGGGAAATATAAAATAAACATTATGTCCTCCTACAAAATGAGTTGATTGAACATAAATTTCCCCTGTGCTTCAGTGTCTGTTGGCTAATTACATGACTATATGGAGTCGATCAGTTCACAAGTATTTTCACTCATTTTTTTTAAGGATTAGCTTTGTCATTTTGGAAAAGATGGCAGCATTGTGGTATTTTGTTCATTTGTTCAGCTCACTCAAGGACCCACAATCGCACAGTGCGTTTTTAGTTTCTGTGCCACTCGATTTGTTCATCTTGGCTTTGCAAGGCCATGAGATATGCACGCAACCTTCAGGCTGCTGTGCACTTTGGCAGCACGACTGTAGTGAGGGGGGGGGCAACTGTGTTTCACATGCGAACGTAATCTGAAGGCTGGTATGCACCCGCAGTTCTGTCACAATGTTTCGAGACCGTCCCACTTGTGCTTCACAGATTAGCAGTACAACTTCCATCGCCCTTGCACTTGAGTTTTCCCACACCTCAGTCCCTTGTTGACAATTTCAGCATAGGCGTGCGCACGAGGGGGGGCAGAGGGGGCGGCCGCCCCCCCCTGGTCCCCCTAAGAACCTAAGAGGGGGGGGGGGGCGCAAAGTCTGCCCCATACATTGACATAATGGGGAAGGGGGGTGCTACGAAGAACCTTCGCCCCCCCCCCCTGAACGATAACCCTGCGCACGCCTATGAATTTCAGAGTTTACTACTTAATCATAGAAATGCGTGCAATTAGTAGGGCTACCTTATGCACTGCTGTGGCATATTTTGCTACAGGTGTTTTTGCAATGCATTAAGGGCTGTTCTAGATGTGCACATATCCTGTGATTATTTTTGTATTGAGAGCTCAATAAAATGAGATTTTATCACTGTATTCTCTGAAGCGCCTTAACCTTTTTATGGTGGTGTGAATGTAACACTCGTATAGCAGCTGCTGGAATAGACGTTTTTTGCGTGGGCGCCGCTTGCATTTTTTTCTGGCGCACCGAGTTTCGTATCAAGTGATGCAGTCTAGGTAGGAAATGAGTCTGTGAGACATCCTGAAGAGGTGTGATCCGTTGAGGGTCAACGATGTTAATAAAGTATACAGTTAACAACACTTGAGTGAACAGCACTGGGCACAGCGGAAATGAAGTCAAACGTGTCAAATGGAATTTATTTTGAAAATAATTTTCTAATTTTCATTTGGACTGGCGACCTCAAAGTGCAAGAAAAAACAAAGCTGTTCAGATGAGTCCACTTTTCTGTGCGCTGCCTGTGGCACTGCTTGTTGCTGTAACACGAATAATCGCAACTTAAATTTCTAATATATTGCTCGTCGCTAACGCGACAAGCGGGACGAAAGAAGAGGACGATGAGCGCTTGTCTCGCGAGCGTATCGGTGTCGGCGCGGCCAACGTTACTAGACTTGTAACGTTGGGCGCGGCAGCCATTCAACCCTTTTCCATCAGCCCATCTTTAAATAAACATATTTCATCGTAACAGTTTTGGTGCTGGGTACGATAACGGCGCCCCCGACGAACGACGACGCACTGACTGACGAATTGCTGGTCTGCCGCCGCATCTCAGCCTCCAAGCATACGGCGAGCTTTCGTGGGCAAACGCCGGGACGAATTGACGATTCGAAAAAAAAAATAAAATAAAAATAAAACACGAGTTTACTATAGGATTTCCTGCAAGTTTACTTCCTTCTTTTTTTTTTTCCCCCCTTTTCAACCAGAAAGTCTTTCACAGACTACGTTTTTTATATCCAAATGCGTTACCCCTCCTCATTTTTTTCTGTGTATCGGTACTATCGGTACTTTCCGAATGACATGTTCCCCGATCAGCGTGCGTAGGATGGGGAAGTAGTTTTTCAATTTTTCAAAAGAAACCTCGGAAGTTTGGACGTCTTCACTGGGAGGAGAAAGTGTCTCGTGCGAACTCGCTGTTGCTCAGCAAATTAACATTCGTGTTCCTAGTTGGCAGACAAAAGTCGCGCTCTCAGAAGTGCTTGCTGCAGACGTGTGCGCCGGACTTCGGTTAATTACCCGTTCTAAAGGGACTGTCTACCGCTCGGGAAAAGTTTTTTGGATTTTGGTGAAAATGGGAAGATTCTTTGTCACATCGACGGCAACGAGTGTGCTTTTGTCCAATAAAAATGGAATTATATTTTTAATTAGGCTCTAAAAGTCGTAGAAGAGTGACCGCTAGCGTCACCCGACGGCAATGTGGTTCAAGCTATTGGCAGGACAAAAACACCCCATATGTAAGCTCATTTTGCTTGAAAACAAATATGTCTTAAAAATGCATGTTTATGCTCTTTTGGTACTAGCTTTCCCTGGCGTCAAAGAGTAATTTTAGCGGGATTTTTTCTCGCGCTTTGAAAGAGGCACCCGGTGGCGCTGCCGGCGCCGCGTGTGCTTGCCTGCCTACCGCGGAGAAACGCGAGCAAGGCGTCCGGCGCCGCTCAGAAGAAAAAAAAAGTCTAAAACATCTAAACAATTGAAAAACAGCGAGGACCTTCTCTTCTGTGAACCATGTCTCATGTTTGTTTAAGTCGCATGTTTGGCATGAGTGGAACCACTACAGTTTGTTTCACAAGAATCGCAACGCCGCCGTACCAGAGTTGCTGGAGCACCCCAATTTTTCAGCTCGATTGCGGGGCTTGTTTCAGGCTAACTAAAGAAAAGCTTGAACGAACGCGGTAAAAATACTTTATAGGTGGTATTCACCTCCGAGCAACCCTGTGCTCCCGCAGCATACCCGCACGGCATGCCGGGAAGGCACTACTTCCGGCCGCCATAACTACGGCCGTGTACACCGTGTGTGTCTGTGCGTGATACTAAAGCTGAGCCGTTTTTTGCCCCCCGCCATCTGTTATCATGTTTAATTGCGCCGTATTTGGGTGCAGCAATCGCAAAAATTGAAGGGTGACGCGTCTGAGAACGCAAAACAGGTTGAATTTTATTCCTTGCTAACGCTACTCCGGAGTAAGAATGGCAGAATGGGCGTGTTGGTTTTGCATATTGACGTGAAAGGCGCGAAGACGACAACGGCGCTCTGTCTGTGTGTACTCTCCCTCTGTCCGTTGTCGTCTTCGCGCCTTTCACGTCACTACTCCGGAGGTTTCGGCGAAGCGTCGTGACGAATGGTTCAGCCGTCTTCGCCGGGCTGATATTAGAAGGCTGTGTGGCGAGCGCCTGAGAGTGGTTCACCTGCGAATGGAAACACAGTTGAGTTCGAATTCTGATAGCTTTGAGTAGTAAAAAAGGAAAGCCACGCATTTGATCAGACGCGAACGGAACACGAAAATAGAGAAATCGCAATGACACAGTAAATGCATTCAGTTTCAGTGCACTGGCAGAGACGTCTGCGAACAGCACGACACAGCCGTTTTCAACGTTGGACTGCTCATATCTACATATGCGAGGTACATTGCGAGCTAAAATGAGACGCACACGGTTTTGTTTTGCTCGCTAAAGCGGCCTTCTGGTTGCTAGTTTCAGTACACTTGCATCAAAGCACAGCTGTGCTTTGATGACTTGGTCTCGTGAATAATTATACGCCCTAGAGACAACTTTTCATCGCGATCGATCAAAGCTGTGGGCGAGTCAGTCACGTCGAAATTTCAGTCTCGTTTGCACTCGACCGCTATCGAAAGTGCCCCGTGCAATGGTGGTTTTACGTGCATTACTTCGTAAGCGCTGTTACCAGCTTCAACCAGATTCGTAGAGCATGCGCACTATCATCAAATTAATGGGTAAACGCGTCTTTCGCGCTTATAGCTGCAGTATAACTTCAAGAAGCTGAAGATGATCTTACCTTTGCGCGCACAACGACGCAGTCGTCGTGACTTCTCAGCAAGGGTTCCTGGACAAGTAATTGTGAGCTTCCAAAGAAATTCCTTGGCTTTCAGTTGTTCGCGCGTCACAAAACCTGTAGTATGCACCAAACAGTCTTTTATGTCTGAAGGTTTCACCTTAGGGACGAGTTCGATGTCAAATGCGGCTTCTTTGCTCGTCAGAATGAGTAAGTCAACGCCACCGCAGAGAGCCACTTCGTCCGTGTATCACTGTTTAGCGTCGGCTTCCAATTTCTCGGCGTACACGCCCAAGCTAGCCGAGCGCGCATCGCCCATGGCTGCAGCAGCTTCGCCAATGGTAAATGTGATACTTCAAGAGCCACACAAAATTAAAACAAGAGCAAATTGCCGGCAATAGCTTGTAGGCAGCGGACGGGCAATGGCGGAAAGAATGCACATGTCGGAACCGCCGGCCTTCAATATGGGCGGCCACGCGGTTGCCAGCACAGCTGGCGCACTTTTCGCTACCACGCCCGCCAACGTGACGTCACGTGAATACAACCTATATGGCAGTTTAAGAGCTCTAAACTACGGCTACGGTAATTGCTTTATTATACAAAACATAATTCGACCTGCAAAAACTGCATGTGGTTCTACTTTTCGACTTTCACCGGCATTACCATTGTCATCGCGTGCAGTTACCAGTGTTTGCGGGCGTCTTCACACCAATAGAAGATGACAGAACGTAGATCGAACAATGCCGTTTTAAAAATATCTACTCGCTTTCCAGAGAAACCGCTGCAGGGTTAGACTCTTCAGATGGTATGCTTTCTATTTCGACACAAAACAGAAAAAACAATAAAGCATGGTAGACAGTCCCTTTAAGATGTTCGTTATCCTTGAGGTAAAACTGTAAATATGAAATTAGACCCTGCTCCTTTGCATGCGCGTGGTGTGCACACAGCACCAGAGCAGCATGTCACCGAAAACATTGGTCACGCTTTCCAAGCTCATGTTTCTATAGATGCATAGGCGTGCGCAGAGTCACCGTTCAGGGGGGGGCGAAGGCTCGTCGCAGCGCCCCCCCCTTCCCTATTAGGTCAATGTATGGCGCAGACTTTGCGCCCCCCCCCCCCCCCTCTCACGTTCTTACGTGACTAGGGGGGAGCGGCCGCCCCCTCTGCCCCCCCCTCGTGCGCACGCCTATATATAGATGCCAGATGAACTGGTTGTGAAATGAGGATTGAAGTGGGAAACTCGAAGAAGAAAAAAAACGCGCTCGGGCCGCCAGCTTCCTGTCGTCTGGGGCAAGGTTCCGTGAAGCAAGGTGGCATCATGATCCAACTTAGCACGTCACAACGACTGACAGTGGTGGGCCTCGTGCGTAGTAAAACTTCAGAGATACAGGAAGTAGAACTGTAATGGCAAATTACCTTATTGCGATCACATTCAGGCCATGCTTACTGTGCTTTAGCAAGCGAGAAAATAGCGAAAAACTGAGGGATACATGTACTAATTACGCCCCTTCAACTTTCTCGTAGTGATCACAAACGCATTCCGGCCGTAATACTGCAAGAGCTAATCATCGTGGTATCCTCCTCACTAGTTTTCATTTTTGCCCATGCCGGTGAGCGCGGCTGTAGTGGCGGCTGCCAGGTGTAGTTTTACCCCTGCGACGTCGTTTATACGAGTGAGCTTCGGAGTGACTCAGCGACGGATTTCACACGGGTTTAGCCGCTGTCCTGCAGATAACTAGGGGGCTTCGATGGTTTTGATCCCATGGTGTATTTCTCCTCAATAATATGGCACGTTTCTATCTGCTCTTCAGATGCTTACCGCATTCCACAGGCGCGCATTGAGTAGCCCTGTATGGCACTGCCGGACCTCACTGATCTGCCTCCATCGCCTCTCCTCACTGCACGGAGCCAATCGCCATTACTAAAAAGACAGAATGAAACGCACTTCTACATAAGCAGCTAGTATTCGGCAATTGTGCGCCTCGCACACTGTCGACGGAAGCGAGGCCTCGCTTTCCGTCGGTTGCTCGTACGCAGCTAGAAAGAGCTGCCGCGAGAGCACCGCGGCGATCATTTCAGACTCTCTGAAATGCAATCCTGCTTCCATGGCGAGATCTTAGCTGCGAGGTTCAAAGTCTGCAGCCACATCCATCGCACTATTACGAATGCCGCGGCCATGCAGTGGCTGCTTGCTCACGTGGGGACGTATCGTGGCGCCTAGTAGTTCGCTTCAGCACCGAATCCGGGGAAGAGAAATTTAGTAAGAGATATTTGGTCTTTGCTGGCGAATATCTCCACGGATAAGTCATCTTTTAACTTCCAACCAAAACTGCACGATGCCCCCCCCACGTGAAAATGATTCCCATTCCCAGCTGGATTATGGAACCTGGAAATTTTTTTCCAGGCTGGAAAATTTTCCATTCCCAGCTGGGAAAATTTCCAGCCTGGAAAAATTCCCGGTTCCATAATCCAGCGGGGAATGGAAATATTCCCAGCTGGGAATGGAAATATTTCTAGTTGTGATTGGAAATATTCCCAGCTGGGAATGGAAATATTTCCAGTTGAGAATGGAAATATTCCCAGCTGGGAATGTAAATATTCCCGGCTGGGAATGAAAATATTTCCAGTTGAGAATGGAAATATTTCCAGCCGGAAATGAAAGCATTTTCAGCAGGAAATGGCGAAATTTCTAGTTGCGATCCTTCATGGAAATGAAATAATTTCCAGATTTCACCTCACTGCTGTTGCATACATATTAGCATGTTCCTAAAGGACCTGTTCATTCACTGCACTGCACACAGCCAAAGGACATTGTGGTGAAACTTAACAGCATTTATTTGAACGCTTGTAGCAAGTGTTAGAACATATCTTGAGATGTGGAATGAGTTTGCTTATATCCTTGTACACCACCTGAAAAAAAAAATTCATGCATAGTGAGTAAACATTAGAAACCACAATGACCTATAAAACGCAGTTCTAGCAAAAATATAGTTTTACCAAATCACATGAACAGCATCAATACAGCTTCCCAAACAGTACAATACACCTTCATCATACACCCAAATGCACAGCAGTGCAACGCAAAGGTGCCCCCTAGCAAAATCTGATGGGCACTGCGGTTTATACTGCAGGTGCTACGTAACGATTATTTATATCGACCTCCAAGTACTCCGAATAAACGACAAGTGAATTCACTCGCACATATGTAATTACTGGCGTTTGTTGCCAAGCGTGGCACGGCACAGGGTTATTGGTGACTAAGACTGTTTGCACAACCCGGCCTGTAGTGCATTACACAGAGAGGTAGCATGACACCATGACTGATGAAATCCACAAACATTCGGGACAAACGTTCACTTATACTTGAAATATGAAGGTGCAAAACTCACCTCCAAATGGACGAATCACTGTTGACTAAATCGATGTCCCTCGATCGGCGCTGAATCCAAGACATCGCTCACAGTACAGCAATAATAACCACTCGAACATGCCGGTGATCACGCGTAACACTTTCCAGAGATAAAACTGACCACAAATAACTATTACATGCAACTGTCACACGGGTATTCATCAAGAAAACTCACTAGACTAGCGAACACCGAGCGCACACGTGTACAGATCGCTCCACGACTCGCCGCCATGTGCTGTACGAAACAGAGGTGGCTTAATAATTTATTCTGTCTGTTGGACCACTGTCTTTGATGATGTTACCTTTTAAAAAAAGCATAGAACTTTTTTATGCAGTAGGCGTAAAACAAAGTAGGCTATTATTTATAACTAACGTCAGAAAGCACCGAGACATGATACGAGAATAGTGCTACTGCTATGTCAACGAAAATCGCTTCAGTGCGGCGGCGTTTTTCATGGCCGTGGCTAGCCGTGGCATCGGAGAGAGCAAGCTTGCAAAGTTCACTGCTATGCGATGGTGGCAGTCAATGGTTAATGTTGAAAGTAAGGCTCTTTTTCAAGGAAGTAGCTGCTATTGTTTAAACACTTGCTATCGGTGCACGGCTCAATTATCAACTGAGCCTACCAGGTGCTTACCTGGTAGGACGTCTACAGTTGTAACATTCTGCAACGCCGTGTCGACCGGGTGCACGGCTACCGCTAAGATCAAATAAAAGTGTGTTTTGCCCCAGCCATATATTCTTTTTTATCTTTTTTGCAACTCAGCCGTACACGACGCTTAAATCACGTGTAAAATGTGTACTATATGTGCCGTACGTGTGACCAATATTCTAAGTCATCTTCAAATGCATAGCCTGCTTTACCGTATTTACTCCATTGTAACGCGACCACGATAGTAACGCGAGGGGTCACTTTTCATGCGTCCAGGAAGAAAAAAATAGAATTTTGGTATTCGATTGCAACGCGAGGCTCGACTTTAGGAATGAAAAACCTGAAAAAAAAAAGTAAAACTTACATTCGAGAAAATACGGTATACACTTAATCAGCTATCACTTGTATGTAGAGCAATTTTGTTCAGCTGGAATTCCTTTTGTCAACTCTACCACTTCCTCGCTCAAACGGGAAAATTTCATGCTGATCGAGCAAATTATTTCCCAACTGAAGCTGGAAAAATTTCCAGCAGGAAATCTAACTTCCAGACTGCAGGGCTGGAAAACTTCAAGCTGGAAATGCCTTTCCAGTCGGGAATGATTTCCATTTCCAGACTGGAAATACCTTTCAACTGAAGCTGGAAATATTTCCAGCTGGAAATATAACTTCCAGACTGGGACTGGAAAACTTCAAGCTGGAAATGGCTTTCCAGTCGGGAATGATTTCCATTTCCAGCCTGGAATGGGTTTCATTCCCTGCTGGATATGCCATTACCAGCTGGGAATGGAAAATTCCCAGCCTGAAGAGCCGTTTCCAGCTAAAAACCAGGCTGGAAACCCTATTTCCAGCTGGGAATTCACATCCCATTTTCATGTGGGAGGCCTGTTCATTCCAGCTCAACATCATATTTCTCATTAGTGTCCCTTTAAGGTACGTCCCTAACTGACTGTGCGTATCGGAGGCCCAAGCGGGAAAGTTACACGAGACAACATCGATACGCACATGTTTTACCACTACCTCAAGAGACAAGGCGGACAAAGAACATCGACTTCACTGTCGGCTTCAATATGACGCGGTAAGCTACAACGATGTATACTTCCTCTTGATACTGCTCAAGATTTCGCGTTTGATGTTTCACGTAAGCGTGTTATGGTGGCTTCATTAGATGGCATCAGAGTCATCTGGCTTATACAGACTACCGGTGAGGCACAAAACAAGAAAAAAAAGGCCGAGGGTGCTGTAAGCAAACTAGATAGGGATTCTCCCGGCAGCCGAGAGAAAAAACTTCAGAAAATAATTTCACATGGCAGTCACGTAATATTGCTAACCGGAAATCTCGATCGTCCTCATTCATGCGTCAATATATTTCCGCACAAAGCATCGTTCTATGGTTAGGGTAGTGCTAGTACACACACACACACACACACACACACACACACACACACACACACACACACACACACACACACACACACACACACACACACACACACACACACACACACACACACACACACACACACACACACACACACACACACACACACACACACACACACACACACACACACACACACACACACACACATGTAACAAAACGCATTATATATATATATATATATATATATATAATGCGTTATATATATATATTGTCACGTGGTCGTGACGTCGATGAAGGCAGTGGGCTTACTCTCCGGCGCAGGTGGCGTGGCTCCACGAAGTCGCCAGTGTGTGCTTCTCTCTTCGCCCAGGCGGCGGCGCTGGCATCGCCATCAATAGAAGTTGGGAGGAGCGTTGCCTGAGAGAGCCGGCTAGCTCTTGCAGGCGCTGCGCCGTGCTCCCGACCGGGCTGCAGAAATTAGGTGCCTTTTTCGTTCTTCGAACCACAACCACCACCAGCAGTTGACGAGACACGTTTCATGGCTGTGGACGTTGTCGCGCCAACTTTTTTTTTTCGGCAGCGTTTAGGTACGCAGCACGCAAGAGATTAGTATGCTTTTTAGTGCCTGAGCCATGCCGCAACATCGGCAAAATCCCTGCTACGCACCTGGATGCCAATACAGGCTACGTGTACGTCAAGGGTGGGCCGAATCTGCCGTTGTTTGGGGTCCCGAAAGATCAGAGCAAGCGTAAAGATTGAGAAAAGAACCTGCACAGAGCGGACAAGCCCCTGGAAGACAGCGCAGTGTGCGAGCTTCATTTCGAGCCACGTTATGTGCTTAGAGACTATGTGCACAATATCGAGGGAAAATAAGTGCGGGTACCTCGTGGGCAGGACCGTAAATGGAGAGGGGTTGAGGGGGGTCTGACACACCCCGAAATTTTTTTATGCGTTAACTTTTCGGGTGATACTAAAGTATTTACACGCCTTTACCACCAGTGGCCGCAGTTTGCCGTTCTACACAAAAATACCCCTCGAAAAAGATTCCTGGGTACGGCCCTGCTCGTGGCCGCCCCCCATTCTCCGCGCCTATGCTGTGCCGACGATCCTTCCCAATCTGCCAACGCATCTTAGTAAGGAGCCTACGCAAGAGAGGACCGTTCGTATAAGGAAGAGATATGAAACTTCAGACGGACAGTAAATTCCCGAATTCTCCTTCCGACAATGCGGTGTCTGCCGTTTGCTCACACCGACGACGCTGTTGATGCAGGCTGTGAATGATGCCCAAAAGCGTCTACATCTTCACCATCTGATGATATAACTCGGTTTTATTTCTTAGAAGTGCCCTCACCGTACTGCAGTGGCGTAGCCAAGGGGTGGCACACCAGGCCCGTGCCCCCCCCCCCCCCCTTCCCCCGAAAAAAAAATTCTACGTATGGTACTGGAGCAAGCACAATTTTCCTGACCCCGTCGGTGTCGTATACCGCGCGGCCGTGTTGACCGCTAATGCCGAAGTGCTCTCCGAGAAAGTGGTTGTAGTGTGCCCGCTGCTATTCTCACAGCAAAAGTAATTTTTTTTTACGTTGTCACACGTCTTCATTTTGATGTGAAAGGACTGAACAGTGACAAAGCAGGAAAGCGGCAGAGGGCCAAGAAGCTGAAGGTGAGTCGTTAAACATGACCCAGACAACGCTCGACGACCTGAGGTCGTCCTCATATGGTACAAACGTCCCCGGCAGTATCACGACGTTCTCATTTGGTCCTCCAGTCGACACTTGCTGGATTATCCCCAAAAATGCCCCTTCGAGACCTTTTTAAGGACGAAGAATTGTCCCTTAAATCGTCTGCTCGAGGACCTTTTGAGGATGTTTCGTAGATGCAGCTTTCGCAATTCATGTTTGGCTAATTTTCTCGCTGTTAACGAACAATTCGATAGAATTTTCGTATGCGTACTACCGAGTCCTAATAATAAAGTACGCGATCATTGAAACGGGATAGTTAAACGGGGAAGCACTTCAAGCCAACACGAGAAAGACTCCTACTTAGTGTTCTTTTATTTTTTCGTAGGTGATAGTCGGGCGAACTTTCTGCCGGCACGTTTTTGTTCGGTCGTGACCTACCGTCGAAGTGCTTGCGTACGACATGTGCATACGGCACTCGCGTCGACTGCGGTCTGACCCGTTTCACAATCTGGGCCCCTCGTCCAGCCCAATTGAACGCATGTGCGGCAGACCAAGTTTGCTGCGGGTGTAAACGCTGTCTGCTCCTAAATCAATGCGGACGTGAAAAGTGTAAATAGAACGTCGTTCTCGAGTGCCCCGTGTTGCAACGCCGCGCGCCCTGATCGAGCAGACGACAACCGACCACGCTGACGCGATGATGACCGCGCTGGCCTTTCGTGAATCGAGGAGCATTCGTGCTAGAACGTTGTGGAAAAACGAATGGGTGACTTGAGTGGCGGTGGGGCTCTCAAAGGCAATACATGGTACCTGAATGTGGTCACCAGCGCAGTAAAAGTACTTTTAGGTCTTATGGTCTACGACAGCGTTTACCCATTTTTAAGTGGAGGCCACTCTCATCATCGTCATCATAGACCAGCAGCTAGTCAAGCATGCGGTCAAGTCAAGTCGAGTCAATACGGCTACTTTTCGCAAAAGCCCTTCCTCCGTGCTTCCGTGCGCAAAAGCCAAAAGCCTTCAAAGCGTGCCTCAAAGACTCGGAATCATGTCAGGTGAGTGTCTTCTGTTAAATATTCATATTGAAGGTGTAAACCGCCGAAGCTAAAATGGAAAAAAGAGAGAGGACAGTTCATTTTAACCATCGCTTACCCATGTACAACTGACTAGCCCAACAACGTGGTCTAGCGGTCTAGCCGTTTAGTCAGTCTAGCCACCATTCTACTTTTATGCATGTTTTATGCTGTGCTGTTCAAGATGGCTGAGAGCGCGGAACGCAAATTTCGGCGTGAATTAAATCGTCGCGTCAGTGCTAGTTTTCAAGTTATTAACAGTGCGGACAATATCATAAATGACTCGCGATGCGTTGGCCGAGATTTCCCTAACGCCGAACAAGACAACGACTTGCCCCCCCGAGGCTTGTGCGGTTGATCTCGAAGACGGCCATCGTCGCCTTTGTGTTGATGACAGAGAACTGTCTTTGGCACACTCCTCGATCGTACCAGAAACGGATGGGCACCAAGGGCATGTTTTGATTTCTGGCGACGCCTGCTACACCAGAGGTTGCAGTGTTTCTGTGCCTCATGACCACAGAGACTTTGAAAGCGGTGCCTTACATGACAGCAGCGCTGCGGCCTTTGACTTCAGCCACCTCGCAGGTGACACATAGTGACTCCTTCGAATTGGCACCAACTGGGAACAACGAGGAGCAAGTTTGTGAATTCGGCAGTGTGGACAGCGCGCTGGCCTTCCGTGAGAGACTGCAAGCGTGGGCCTTACAATCTCGCGCATCGCATACTTCGGTGACGTCGCTCTTGGGAATACTAAGGTCCCATGAATGCTTCAGCACGCTTCCTTCAACTGCAAGGGCTTTGCTACAGACGCCCAAGAAGTGCCTGGAAGTATTGCAGCTGGCCGGTGGAAAATACCACCATTTCGGCCTCAGCGCAGGCGTACAGCGAGTGCTGCAGAATTGTAAAGAACTACCGAGAATTATGAAGCTTAGCTTCAACATTGACGGTCTGCCAATTTCAAGAAGTTCACGGGGCCAATTTTGGTGCATACTGGGCCGCATTAGTAACTTGGAGGACAAAGCACCATTTGTAGTGGGTGTTTTTTTCGGCAGCAGCAAGCCCAACAACGCGAACGATTTTTTGCGACCCTTTGTTCGTGACCTAAACGCTGCTATCAGAACAGGGATTATCATTGGAGAGACTACAATTCCTGTTAGCCTGTATGCCCTGATATGCGATGCGCCAGCAAAAGGCATTTGTGCTATATGTCAGAAGCCACACTGGCTATTACAGCTGCACCAAATGTGATGTCAAAGGTGTCTATTGTGAGGGCAGGGTGTGCTTCCCAAACATCAATGCTCGCAAGCGAACAGATGGTAGCTTTCGCTTGAAAATCCAGGAGGAGTATCACACAGGAGAAAGTATTCTTCAGGAACTTCCTCTTGACCTCGTGAAAGATGTGCCCCTGGATTACATGCACCTTGTGTGCTTGGGTGTCATGAACAAGCTCCTGGCACTGTGGGTACGTGGCCCAAAAATAACCAGGCTTGGAAGCAAAGTGCGTCTGGAAATGTCGGAAAGAAATTCTCAAATTGCACGGTTTGTTCCATGCGATTTTAGCCGAAAGCCGAGGAGTATTGCTGAACTCGACCGGTGGAAGGCAACTGAGTTTCGCTTTTTTCTTTTATATGGAGGACCCGTTGTTCTGTCGTCACTCATTCCTGCACACATGTACAAGAACTTCCTGGCTTTTGCATGTGGCTATCTCTGTTCTTGCTACACCAGCTGCTCCTGCAAGTGAGATAGAGTATGCAGGAAACATGCTCAAGTTTTTTGTCCGGACATTCATGAACATTTATGGTAAAGAGCATGTTTCACACAATGTGCATGGCCTGTGCCATTTGTCAGATGATGTTACACACCTCGGCCCCTTGGACTCGTGGAGCGCCTTCCCATTTGAAAATCATATGGCCTCGCTAAAGAGAATGCTGAGAAAGCCAGACCTTCCCTTGGAGCAACTTTGCAACAGGCTTGCAGAGCAAGCACACTGTACTCCAAGGAATCAGAACACCGGAAAGCATGTCTCATTTGCTGCAGAGCATGCTGATGGGCCGCTTGTTGCTCCGTGCCGAGGCCCTGAGTTTAAGAAAGTAACATTGCCTGGTGATGTCATTCTTAGAGCTGAAAAGAGGAATGGCTGCTGTAAGCTCACTGATGGGTCACTCGTTGTTATTGACAACTTTGCTCATCTCCCATGTGGTGAGCCATGTATAATTGGAAGGAAGTTCCTCAAGTGCGAAGATTTTTATTCTCTACCATGCCCCTCCTCCATACTGGGAATTTACACAGTGTCTCAGCTTTCTAGTCTGCGGTATTGGCCTCTGAAGAGCATCTCGCAAAAATGCCTGAAAGTTTGTTTGAAAAGAAAAATCATTGTTTTCCCTCTTTTGCATGCTACAGTGCAGATGTAATGAACTTGCACAACTGTTTCTGAATGTACACGAAAATTGAAATTTGGCTTCTCCTTTTACTAGGTCAATACATTGTCGTTCGCTTTCCCAGAAGAGGATGATACATCTGGCATAATTCTTAAAAGCTGGCTTAGAAGTGACGGTTGCCTGTGGCCTCGACAGACTAAACATGTGCATAGTTTGTTGAAGGCAAGAGCTACGCCAGGGGCAGACTGGATCCAACGTGCCTTGCACTGTTGTCCGAGAATTTGGTAACTTCTTCCTTATTTTACCATTGCTGTGTTTTACTGCACGTTTTTCAGCAATTTGCTCAGTGGGTGTACCATGGCATGTTCTACTTTTTTATGAATGGTGTAAACGCAGTGTTGTTTTTGAACCTGACTTGTTTCGACCTTATTGCACTTTTGCTGTCAATAAACAATTTCTTCCGGAAGATATGAGTTTTATTTGCAGTGCATAGAAGGCAAGATTTTCATAGATGTGATGCTGTTAACCAGTAGCGTTCTAGCTCTCTTGGGTGTATGTATTGTCCACTTTTGTATACTACTGCAAATTAGGCAATGAAGTAAAATGTATGCAACAAACTACAATTTTAGCACTGGAATTCGAATTGCCTCTTTGGATCAATGCAACTTCCTACAACTTCATGATGACGGCTTCAATAACTTCAGAAAAAAATGCACAAGTGTGCGAAATCAAGTACCTCATATTTTATGAATACTTGATCTTCAGCTGTCGTTGCAGGAAAATTTAAATGATGCATTTTAATAACATGGATGACTCTTAGTAGCTGCCTCATAATGACTTATGCAAAGGAAGGTTAGAGTGCTACTTGTTATATGTGATAGATTTCAGAAATGTTCAACACATTTGTTATTTAGTGAATACTTGTTGCCCTCCTTTCTGCAGATACATATGCAGAAGCACGCGCTAATCTGTCGAGGGTCGAAAATGGATCCAACTTGGATGGCGAGGCAGAGCTTGGAAAAGGCAGAAGGAAAAAGATGAACAAGAGATCGTACGAGTCTGAAGATGATGACGGTGCACCGTCACCTCCGGCTTCAATGATAATCAGTATAACGCTCCTTGTGTACTTTCTTGACAGAGCAAACTGTTTGCACTAATGTTTTTTGAATATGTATTGCATTTTTCTCCATCATGCAATGCTTATTTTGCAACAGAAGCACCATGGAATTCCTCACGCTGTTTTCCGTTATCCACTGCCAAAGGGAACACTGGGGGTATTTGGCTTGAGTGCTGTGAAATGCTAATTCTGGCTTGCTTTCTTAGGAAGAAAACACAAGCACCTAAGAACTTTTGGGAAACGGCCATTGCCCACCCGGCCACGGTCATTGGGACATGAAGGTGAAGCCTCTGGGATAAAATCCTGTTTGGACTTTTTTGCTATTTTATTTATCTCTCTCTCTCTGTCCTCTTTACAACCCCTTTTTCTACACCCCTGTGCAGGGTAACAAACTGATTAATAATTCCAGGTTGACCTCCCTGTATTTACTTTCCATTTTTCTCTCTAAGATGTCATGTCAAATGGCATATGACAGAGTGATTTCACTTATTTCTGACCTGCAATCGGTGAGAATGTCGGTACACATTTAGATGACTCGCTACCAACCGGGAAGTTTTTGCCAAAGGAGATATCGTACATAAACCATGCGCATCAGTTTTGGAGAGCAGCTCTTAGGCGCCCGTTCTTGCATTGAGCGGTGTCCCCATAGCCGTCGGTGGCCTAACCGATAGAGATGATAAAGTAACGATAGACATGAAAAAAATAAAATTGAGAAAAAAAATACCCAGGGTCGAGTCAGATTTGGACACTGGCCCTCTGCCTGGCATTTCGAGTATTCTACCACAGAGCCATGCTGGTGCTTGAAATTCACTTTTTTATATTGTTCTTTGACTGCACAGATTTGTAGCTTTGATTATGTTGCAGATGGAGCCGATTTCACACAATATCCGGCGTCGTGCAGGAGTCCTGAACAGTCAGCGGAAAGTTTGTGTAAGCTTCACATGACTAGTCTACTGTCCCATCGCTCTCTAATTCTTTCGTGCCTCTCTTTTCTGACAGGGTATACAGATAAGACCGTGCGCCAGCCACTTGCAGCAGCACCACAACACAGGCCAGGAAGGGGCTTTATGTAAGACGTTTGATCAATAGCTCAAAGCGTGTGTCTAGAATTGCATATTAAGGCTTCACCTATGTCTCTGCAGTGACTGGACCCAATATCAGCCGAGTGCCTGCATTCGACTCCAGTTCAGCAGCAGGCATCAGACCATCGCAAGGAATGTGTGCACGGGGAGCAGAATCGCCGGAGGGGCGAAATTTTTTCGGAAATTCAGTCGGCAACAACTGCAGACCTCCTGGTAAGTGACACAAGAGCTGCTTTACATGGGTGCCACTTCACATGTGTGAATTCTACCTTCACATTTATTGTGTTTTATATATACAAACTGTTTTTTTTTTTGCTTTAGGTGCAAAGCTTTGCAAATGCTAAGCAACATGTTCAGTCTGAAAGCAATTTTAATGCTGAACCAGCGTGGGTGCTTCTTTTTAGTTTTGGAGCAGCTTACTAACTATAGTTGCTGTGTCAAGTGTAAATGCAGTTCCAGCCTTCTAAACTCTCAGAAAAGCAGAAGCTTCGCAGCACTTTCCAGCAAAAACAATGGCAACTGTTATGTGTATGATCAGGTAACTCAACTCACAAATTTTCGTGGAGAGAGCTGTATTGCTCACATACGTGGATTCAGAGCTTAGAACCTTAATTCATCTGCTTCTGTTTATTCTTTGCTGGTAAAGCTTTCCGTAACAACCTAATCTTCGACAAGAACTTATTCTAAGTTCTTGTTGAAAATGAGGCTGTTAATTTACGGGTTCAAGGTGTAGCCCTGTGCAGGAGCCGTCAAGTGTTGATGGAAAGTTTGTGTAAGCTTCATGTCACTGGTCAAGATAACTGTCCCGTCACTCCGATTCTTGCCCCTCTTTTCTGATTGGGTATGCAGATAATCTTGAGAGGCAACCGTTGCAGCAGCACTACTGTGGTCAGCAAGGGGCTTCTTGTAAGACTGTGTGCCTTTGATGAAATGATCAGAGCTTGTTTTTAGAATTTCATCTTAAAAGGTTCCATCTATGCTTCTGCAGGGACTGCACCCTCAACAGCTTCCATTGGGCTATCACAGGGAATGCCCGCTCCGAGAAGATATCATGAAGGGCAAAATGTCCTCAGAAATTCGCCTAGCAGTAGAAGCACACCTTCTGGTTCCCCTAGAAGCAGAAGCACACCTTTTGGTAAGTAACATTGAGCTTCCTTGCGGGTTTCTCTTCACGTGTAAAGACTAGCTTCATATTTATTGTTTTGTGAATACAAAGTGTTTTTACTTTATGTTAAGAGCTTTGCAAGTGCTAAGCAACATGTTTTGTCTGATAGCTATACCAATAGTTAAAAAACATATGTTATTTTAGAGTTTTGGAACAATTTGCTAACTGTAGTTGCTTTGTGAAGTGTAAGTGTAATTCTAGCCTCCTAATCTCTCAGGAAAATTGAAGCTAAAGCGCCAACAATTCAAAATTGCATACACAAGCAACTGTTGCTGTCATTTATTAAATCTCCTTTTTGGTGTACAGAACATGCCTCTTGATCGCAGTGGAAATGAGGAAACTGTGTCACTTTGACGGCAACGAGCACGCTTTTTCCCCATAAATGAAGAGTTGTATATTAAGCTTTTTTTTTCTTCAGCTGGCAGAAATGACAGTGGCATCACTTCACAGCTAAAACAATGGCAACTGTTATGTTTATATTACCAGTTAACTCACAAATTTTTGTGGAGAGAGCTGTATTGCTTGCATACGTGATTTAGAGCTTAAAACCTTAATTTATCTGCTTCTGTTTATTCTTTGCTTGTACAGCTTTGCGTAACAACCTAATCTTCAACAAGAACTTAGAATAAGTTCTTGTTGAAAATGAGGTTGTTAATTTACGGGTTCAAGGTGCAGGAGCTCCTAAGTGTCGATGGAAAGTTTGTATAAGCTTCATGTGACTGGTCAAGATAACTGTCCCATCACTGCGATTCTTGCCCCTCTTTTCTCATAGAGTACGCAGATAATCTTGAAAGGCAGTTGTCGCAGCAGCACAATAGCGGTCAGCAAGGGGCTTCATGTAAGGCTACCTTTGATGAAATTCTCATAGTTTGTTTTTGGAATTGCATATTAAAAGGTTCATCTATGCTTCTGTAGGGACTGCACCCAACACTGGCCACGGACCCGCGTTAGGCTTCCCCTCTAGCAATAGAAGCACACCCTCTGGTAAGTAACATTAGAGCTTCCTTACACAGGTTCCACTTCACAGGTGAAGACAAGCTTCGTATTGTTTTGTGAATACAATTTGTGTTTTACTTTACATTAAAAGCAACACGTTTTGTCTGATAGCTATACCAATGGTAAACAACATGGGTGCTTCTTTGCAGTTTTGTAACAATGTACAAACTTTAGTTGCTTTATGAAGTGTAAATGTACTTCTAGCCTCTTAATGTCTCAGAAAAATTGAAGCTGAGGTGCCAATAAATCAAACTTTAATACATAAACAACTGTTATCGCCTTTTTGGTGTACAGAACATGCCTCTTGATCGCAGTGAAAATGAGGAAACTCAGTTTGATGGCAACAAGCACGCTGTTTACCCCATAAATGAAGTTATATTTTAAATTTTTTTCACTTCAGTACGCAAAATGACAGTGGTGTCACTTTGCTGCAAAAACAATGGCAACTGTTATGTGTGTGGTCTGCTAACTCAATTTTTGTGAAGAAAACTGTATTGCTCACAGACGATTCAGTGCTTAAAACCTTAAAATTTGCTCAACAACCTAACTTGCAACAATTTTCAAGAACTTATTCTGAGTTCTTGTTGAAAACTAGGTTGTTAATTTATGGGTACACTAACTAAGCAACAGCACGAGATGAAGGTGCTTCATCTCATTGTGAACCCTGCATGAGTATTCAGGTCCTCAAAAGGGCATCGCTGAATGTGCTCACAAATTGGCAGAAGCCATGTATGCACAAGAGTTACTAAAACCGATAAAAAATGTTCAAAGAAATCCTAAACCGTGTGCTTGTTTTGCTGTGTTTAGTAGTGCTTCTAATTTTGAATGTTTTCTCAGCTTTTGCCTTTTTCTATGTTGCAATCCAGCACTCTTACTTCATGAACACGCCTTTACAGAATACGAACATCAGCTCATGAGAATTTCTCAAACCATTCTGATGAGGCTTGAGCAGCTGGGACGGCAGATGGATGCCATGCAGCGGCAAATGTGCAGCACTACAGTGAAGCTCCCTGAGACAGACGACGATGTACTTTTGACACCATTCAAGGACCTAGAACAGTTTCTAAGTTTTGAGAAGAGACTGACAGCTGATGGCAGCAATAAGCTAAAGCTTGTACGTCATTTAATATATTTTCCTAGCATTTTTGTATGATTCTCGGCATTGAGCAACTGCTCTCGAAAATAATGACCTCATGCAATTGACAGATGCAGCAGTTTGCTGGTCTCGGTGGCACAACTTTCGGGGCTGCTGCAAGAAGAATGTTAGAGCTGATGTTGAGCCAGGAAGTTGCGGTCCAATTCAGCTGGGCAGGCCAAAAAGGCAAAAGGAAGTTTGTGGATCTCGGTGTCACCGATGCGATTTGCAGTAAGTAATTTGTTCCACAAAGCACCATGTGGTTCAAGGGCCGTGCTTGAGCACAGAAATTTTTAAGTCCCTTTTCCAGGTCATCTTTCATTTGACATGAATAGAAAAAGAACAATCTTTTCATGCCAGCATTTAATTTCTCTTGAGGATGCTTTCCGATTTAAATTCTTTGCTTAAACATGGAAAACAATTTTTGAGCAGAAAATAGCTGTTGTTAGTAAGAAACTGCAATTTCTTTAAGCATGCAAGTGCAACTTGATTATCAGGTAGCACCACTAGGCACTCTTAACTGTTGTGGAAATCCAAAGTACAGATGAAAACTGATGGATGGGAGCTCAAAGTGCTTTAGAGGATCTGTAAACAAGAATAAGTGCCTTAGACAAGCTGGTCGACATTTTTATAGGTGGACCTACCTTTGTCAAAGGCACCTCATCATCCTTTGCATGTTAGGTTTGAAGAAGTTTCACTGATGTCCTGTGGTGTTCCTCTCGTGATGACCAGTACTGACAGTGACACCATGTGGTATGTCACATGGTGTCGCTGTCAGTACTTTCAAAACTAACATGGTTAAGGAATGCAAGATGCTTTTGACGAAGATAGGTCCACCTATCGTTGGCCATGCTGTCTAGAGGCACTTTTTCCTCTTCAAACAACCTCTGTAGCATATTATGGTTGTGTAATTTCTGTTATATGAACTTTGTACTTCAGAGGCTGTGAGGCGAAATTTTCCCGACGTGAAAAGAAATGACGTGGAGAATGTAATAAAGGTGTGGCTTCGGCATGCTGGAGAAAAGCTCCAGAAGCTGCGCCTAAAAGCGTCTCGCACTGACCACGAGGGTGAGTTTTATTATTTGTGCTGTTGAAGCTATCATAACATGATATATTTGTTGGTTTTAGTTTAAATAATTTTCTTGTCCTACTGACATTTAGACAATGCACGTGAGCATGGATTACATGTAATTCATTCTGACCATTATATAATGGCTAGTCCTTCCCTGCATATGATGGTAATATACTAATTTTTATATTTATGCTTTCAAATTTCTGGTATGTTCTTATCTTTTTAATATTCTTTATTAATAGTCTGCATTTACTTGTGCTTCAAGATATGCTGCTTTATATTGCTGCAGAATGTCTCCAAAGTGGTGCGTTGTCAAGCCAGTCGGAGGAAGACCCTTAAAGGAGTATCGTCAAATGAAAACTCATCGATTCATGATAATAAAAACGTTTTCTATGCATTACAATTTCCATTTCTATACTTTGTGAAATTGTGACTAAAACCTGAGAAGCACAGCTTTTAAAAGCATGCATGTTCAGGCAACTAACATTTTTCAGTTGCCGTGTTGACTTCATGCTCCAAAAGAAGAATTAGAGCCGCTTATCGTAAGGCATAATGAGTGCCTATAGGTTTTATATTTCGTCCTCAAAAAGTACGAGACTCTTCATAATGTGCTGTTTTCAGAACGCCCTGAGGATGCCCTGAGGACGATCTGAGGCCGGACAAATAGACTGGATTAGGACCGGTCGAGGATCATTTGAGGACGTCCTCAGGTCATACTTTCGTACGGTGTAGGGCATCCTCAGGACAACCTCAGGTTGTTAGAGCGTTGTCTGGGGAAGTGAATAAAGTGCATCAGTGGCTGGATGTTGTACTTCAGTTCTTGCAAATAAGAGCTTCGTGTCAGAAACACGAGCTTCGTGTGTATCTTAATTTCGTTTACCATTATGGCACTGTAAATATGCATAACAGACGTGCAACTGCATAATGATGGTTAATAATAACCCCCACAAAACTACTGTCTCGGTCATGTGCAACAACCAAAGTGGATCGAGAAATATTTAAGCTACAACTTCATTTTAGCATAGCAAAGGCACAAACCCAGCCAGCATACCTGCATTTTTAAGGAGCGGGCGTGCACTGTTTTCTAATTCCATGGTGGAAGGCAGGGCATAATCTTGAAACAAAATCATTTTAGGTTAGGTCTACATGGCATGAAACCGTATATTTTGAAGGGTACATCGTCCTTTTCCGCGAGATGCTACATTGGGGCAAATACGATGTGGCCTAAACAAATATAGTGCTTGTCAAAATATGCAAAGAACTGAAGTGCGCAAAAAAAAGCAAAGCTTTAACTGCATCGCACTAAAAATGAGAAAGGCATCGGTAGCTTTGGCTGCCATCGGACTGACTTTCGGCAAACTCTATCGCAAAAGAACAGGGGAAAAAGGCGAACTGAGAGCAACATACACTCTCAATGTAGTCAGAGGGCGGTCTATACAAGCAAGTTTATTTTAAATATCACAGGAACGTGCGTCGCAGCTCTAACGTGCGGCCAGCGGCGAGCAGCTTCTGCAAGCGAAGCATCTATTGAAGTTGCCTGTGGCGCCACCTCTCCTATGCGACGCCAACTGCGTCAGAGGAGCGGCGGAGTAAGCTCACTGCCCTCTTCTAGTACACTGTAGCTACGTGTCGAGGATGAAACTGTTTATTAGGCCGAACTTGTGGCCGGTAAACGGGAAGTAAGATTACAGCAATACACGCTGGCACTGATAGCGGCGAACAGAGCGTCGGCCGTCGATGAACTGACAAGCGGTGAAGCGCGTCGGCATTTATACGCGTGTCATCGAATATTCCCGTCTTATCACTGGTTGTCGCGAAAGCTCTGGAATAAGCTCGCGTGTTCGCGTCTTGCGCGCAATCTTAACACAACGATCTACAATAAACGCGACGCTTCTAGAAAAATGAGGCGCGGTTTGCGCTGAGCATTGCTTACAGTCTTTGTGGGCGTAAACCGAATACAGCACAAGTATAATACTAAACGCGCGTGGCAATGCCCCCCCCTCTGAAAAAGCATCGTCCCGATGCTTAAAACAGAACACGGGGGGGGGGGGGGGGGGGGATTCATGCAACAATAAATAACAATAATAAAGCAAGAAAGTACAATAAACAATAAGGACAAGCACGAAAGTACAATAATAAAGCAAAAATTATAGTCTTCAGGTTCACTAACGCGCGTAATACGGCTTGAGGCGCACGACATGGACGACCTCAGGTCGCGCACGGCGCCGCTGAGAGTTCGTAATGCCGTCAGAGACAACCTCGTAGTCGAGTGCGCCGAGACGTCGAAGTACCCTGTAGGGTCCGAAGTATCGTCGAAGGAGCTTCTCGCTAAGTCCCCGTCGGCGAACTGGCGTCCAGACCCATACACGGTCACCGGGTTGGTATTCCATGTGGCGTCTTCGAAGGTTGTAGCGATGGCTGTCGGTCTTTTGCTGGCTCTGGATGCGCAGACGGGCGAGTTGTCTGGCTTCTTCGGCGCGCTGAAGGTACACGGTGACGTCGACGTTTTCCTCGTCGCAAACATTGGGCAACATGGCATCGAGCATCGTTGCCGGGGTCCTTCCGTAGACCAATCCATACGGCGTCATCTGCGTCGTTTCTTGTACCGCCGTGTTGTATGCAAAGGTTACATACGGAAGGATGGCATCCCACGTCTTGTGTTCGACGTCGACGTACATGGCCAGCATATCGGCGATGGTCTTATTTAGACGCTCGGTGAGGCCATTGGTCTCCGGGTGGTAGGCGGTGGTCCGGCGGTGACTTGTTTGGCTGTACCTCAGGATCGCCTGCGTTAGGTCCGCTGTAAAGGCCGTACCTCTGTCGGTAATGAGGACCTCTGGGGCGCCATGACGCAGTACGATGTTCTCGACGAAGAACTTTGCTACCTCGGCTGCACTGCCCTTTGGCAGCGCCCTTGTCTCGGCGTAGCGGGTGAGGTAGTCCGTTGCTACGACGATCCATTTGTTTCCGGAATTCGACGTCGGGAACGGCCCCAGTAAGTCCATGCCGATTTGCTGGAACGGTCGGCGAGGTGGCTCGATGGGTTGCAGAAGTCCGGCTGGCCTAGTGTGTGGTGTCTTCCGTCGTTGACAATCTCGGCAGGTCTTCACGTAGTGGGTGACGTCGGCAGTGAGGCGAGGCCAGTAGTACTTTTCTTGTATCCTCGCGAGCGTACGGGAAAATCCAAGGTGTCCAGCCGTCGGGTCGTCATGCAGAGCGTCCAGAACTTCGGGACGTAACGTTGAAGGTACTACGAGGAGGGAGTCGGCCCGGAGTGGCGAGAAGTTTTTCTTTAGGAGAATGCCGTTGCGCAAGAAAAACGACTCCAGTCCTCGTCTGAATACCTTTGGAGCCATGGTGGCCTTGCCCTCGAGGTATTCTATAAGGCCCTTTAGTTCCGTATCGGCTCGTTGTCGTTCAGCGAAGTCATCGGCGCTTATGGTTCCCAAGAAGCAGTCATCATTAAGGTCGTCCTGTGGCGGCGGGTCGACGGGGGCGCGAGACAAGCAGTCGGCGTCAGAATGCTTTCGTCCGGACTTGTAAACGACGGTAACGTCGAATTCTTGAAGTCTGAGACTCCATCTTGCGAGACGACCTGAAGGGTCTTTCAAGTTAGCTAGCCAACACAAGGCGTGGTGGTCGCTCACAACTTTGAAGGGCCTGCCGTACAGGTAGGGGCGAAACTTAGACGTAGCCCAGATGATGGCGAGGCACTCTTTTTCCGTTGTTGAATAGTTGGCCTCTGCCTTGGATAGCGACCGGCTAGCATAACTGATAACCCTTTCCAGTCCGTCCGTCTTCTGCACAAGGACGGCGCCGAGTCCCACGCTGCTTGCGTCGGTGTGCACTTCTGTTTCGCCGTGTTCGTCGAAATGCGCAAGTAACGGAGGCATTTGCAGGCGTCGTTTTAGTTCTTGAAATGCTTCCTCTTGCGGTGTTTCCCACTTGAACTCGACGTCGGTTTTGGTAAGGTTAGTGAGTGGCTCGGCGATGCGGGCAAAATTTTTGACGAACCGCCTATAATAGGCGCACAGGCCGAGAAATCGACGGACGGCCTTCTTGTCGGCGGGTGGCGGGAATGTAGCGATGGCGGCTGTCTTTTGAGGATCGGGGCGTACTCCGGACTTGCTGATCACGTGACCCAAGAACAAGAGCTCCTCGTATGCGAAGCGGCACTTTTCAGGCTTCAAAGTGAGGCCGGAGGTCTTGATTGCTTGAAGCACTGCGTCAAGTCGCCGGAGGTGTTCGTCGAAGTTTGAAGCAAACACAATGACGTCGTCCAGGTACACCAGGCAAGTCTGCCACTTCAATCCTGCCAGTACTGTGTCCATAACGCGTTGGAA
This sequence comes from Rhipicephalus appendiculatus, assembly GCA_030522465.1. Taxonomy (NCBI): domain Eukaryota; kingdom Metazoa; phylum Arthropoda; class Arachnida; order Ixodida; family Ixodidae; genus Rhipicephalus; species Rhipicephalus appendiculatus. The sequence continues at coordinate 124,941 of JALIZH010032973.1, forward strand.
AGTCGCAGGCGCCGAGCAAAGACCAAAGGGCATGACCTTGAACTCGAAGAGGCCGTCTGGTGTTATAAACGCGGTCTTTTCTCGGTCTCTCTCGTCGACTTCAATATGCCAATAGCCGGTCTTGAGGTCCATCGACGAAAAGTCCCTCGCGTTGTGGAGCCGATCGAGGGTGTCGTCTATCCGTGGGAGAGGGTATACGTCCTTTTTCGTTATTTTGTTCAGGCTGCGATAATCGACGCAGAAGCGTAGGGTTCCGTCCTTTTTCTTCACTAACACCACGGGTGACGCCCACGGACTCTTTGAAGGCTGGATGATGTTGTCGCGTAGCATTTCGTCGACTTGTTTCTTTATTGCCTCGCGTTCCCTCGTTGAAACTCTGTACGGGCTCTGACGTAGTGGCCTGGAACTTTCCTCTGTTATGATGCGGTGTTGTGCGACTGGTGTCTGTCGAACTCTGGAAGACGACGAAAAGCAATCCTTGTATTGCAGGAGCAGGGTTTTGAGCATTTCTTGTTTATGCGTCCGAAGGCTCGGATTGACGTCGAAAGTTAGTTGATGAGCTTGGTTCGTCGTATCATGTTCGGTAAACTCGGCGAGGGCGAGGGCGTCGCTAGTCTCCACAATGTCTTCGGTGTAGGCGACCGTCGTGCCTTTGCTCACGTGCTTGTATTCGTTGCTGAAGTTCGTAAGCATCACTGTTGCTTTCCCTTTACGCAACTCGGCGATGCCTCGTGCGACGCAAATCTGACGGTTTACAAGCAGGTGCTGATCGCCCTCGATGACGCCTTCGAAGTCTGCGGGTTTTTCGGTGCCGACGGAAATGATGACGCTGGAGAAAGGCGGAACGGTGACGTGCTCTTCTATCACGTTCAATGCATGGCTCCCTGGCGTCGTCTCGGTAGGTAGCGCTTTTTCTGAGGTTAGTGTTATCGACTCAGACCTTAGGTCGATGACGGCGCCGTGTTTACTTAGGAAGTCCATCCCAAGTATTACGTCCCTGGAGCAGTGCTGTAGGATTACAAAGCTCGCAGGGTAAGTCCGATTATTGATAGTGACTCTTGCTGTACAGACCCCCACGGGTGTTATTAAATGGCCTCCAGCGGTCCGAATTTCGGCTCCTTCCCACGCAGTCTTAACTTTCCTCAACTTCGCGGCGAACGGCCCACTGACGACGAAATAGTCGGCCCCGGTGTCGACGAGAGCTGTGACGCTGTGGCCGTCGATGAGAACGTCGAGGTCGCTAGTTCGTCGCCTGGCGTTGCGGTTGGGTCGAGGCGTCGGGTCGCGGCTACGATGGTTTGTTCCACTGCTTCGGCGTTGCGTCGTCTGTTCTTCCGGTCGTGAAGTTTCGTCATCCAGGCTACGTTCGGCTTGCCGCGCGTTCTTAAGACTTCGCTGAGGCGTCGTCGTCGTCGGCGGAGGATGTTCGGCATTTCGTCGTTCAGCAACCGCACCTCCATCGGTTGCTGCCCTTAGTTTTCCGGGTAAGGGCTCGGAGATCGGCCCCGAGCAGGGCCGGCATACTGACTGCGATGCGGTGAGATGTAGCGGCCTGGCGAAGGCGATCGGGAAGGTCGTCGGGGTGTCCACTGCGCTCCTGCAGATGTCGCGTGGCCGTTCCCCCCCGCTGTGGACGCGGTGCGTCGATTCCGAAACCTCGAAGTCCCATCTGGCGGTACTGGCAGCGACGGCAGGTGTGGCCAGCTTCTCCGCAGTGGTAGCAGAGTGGGCGGTGGTCAGGGGCGCGCCAAATGTCGGTCTTCTTCGGCGTGCATCGGTGGCCGGCTGGTGGGCGGTATGGTGTCTGTGGTTGCGGCGAAGGTGGTGCCTGGCGACGGAAATGTGGCGGAGGGGTGTCTTGACGAGGGCGGGGAGGAGGAACAGGACGGCGGACAGCAGCAGCGTAGCTCATAGCTCTCACACCTGCGGCTGCGCTGACTCGTGAATGCCCATCGATTGTTGGATTTCGGCTCGGACGATGTCTGCGATGGAGTTTACTTGAGGCTGCGATTCCGGAAACATCTTACGCAGCTCTTCACGCACGACGGCTCGGATGGTCTCGCGCAGGTCGTCGGTGCTGTGGGCTTGAACTTCGGCGTACTCCATTGTCGGTGAGCGGCGGTTGTACTGCCTTGTCCTCATCTCAAGCGCCTTTTCTATAGTTGTAGCTTCGGTGAGGAATTCGGCGACCGTCGTGGGCGGGTTGCGGACAAGTCCTGCGAATAGTTCTTGTTTAACGCCCCGCATTAGCAGGCGAAGTTTTTTGTCTTCGGCCATCGCAGCGTCGGCAAGGCGGAATAGTCGAGTCGTCTCTTCCGTGAAGATGGTGACGCTTTCATTTGGTAGCTGAACCCGCGTCTCCAGCAAAGAAGCAGCCCTTTCCTTGCGAACGACGCTCGTGAACGTCTGCAGGAATGCGCTGCGGAAATTATCCCAGGTTTGAAGGCATGATTCTCGGTTTTCATACCAGGTTCTTGCCGAGTCTTCCAGGTAGAAGTAAACGTGTCGCAGCTTGTCCTCGGTGCTCCAGTTGTTAAAGGCGGCGACACGCTCGTATGTCTCAAGCCAGGTTTCCGGGTGTTCCAGTGATGAACCGCGGAAAGTTGGTGGCTCCTTGGGTTGCCGGAGCACAATGGGTGCAGGTGGCACAGGGGTTGTCATTGTCGCCGTGGTCGAGGTCAGGGTCTTGGTTTGCCGGGTCTTGTCAGGTAGTGGCCCGTATTCTGGCGGTAGGCGTTGTTGCCGGCGGCTTGCTCGCTGCTCGGGGTTGTCGTCGATGTGTTCTTTGCGACTTGGGCTGGATTCACGGTTTGACGGGGGGCGTCCGGTACATGAACGGAGCAGCACCTCCACCAGATGTCACGTGGTCGTGACGTCGATGAAGGCAGCAGGCTACGTGTCGAGGATGAAACTGTTTATTAGGCCGAACTTGTGGCCGGTAAACGGGAAGTAAGATTACAGCAATACACGCTGGCACTGATAGCGGCGAACAGAGCGTCGGCCGTCGATGAACTGACAAGCGGTGAAGCGCGTCGGCATTTATACGCGTCATCGAATATTCCCGTCTTATCACTGGTTGTCGCGAAAGCTCTGGAATAAGCTCGCGTGTTCGCGTCTTGCGCGCAATCTTAACACAACGATCTACAATAAACGCGACGCTTCTAGAAAAATGAGGCGCGGTTTGCGCTGAGCATTGCTTACAGTCTTTGTGGGCGTAAACCGAATACAGCACAAGTATAATACTAAACGCGCGTGGCAATATATATAACGCATATATATATTGTCACGTGGTCGTGACGTTGACGAAGGGAGCAGTCGATGTCTTAAAGGCGAAACACTTTATTTGGCCTAACTTGTCGCCTTGAAAACGGAAAGTCAGGTTACAGTAATACCAGGGGAGTGAAACTTCCTATACCATCCATGGAACGCGATATTAAGGTCGCTATCACGGTGCAAGAAAAAAAATTGACGGCAGATCCACGAGGTGAATGATGATGAGATTGGGCGAAGCTCCTGGAAGTAATCATCGGTTAAACCATGAAATTTCTTCCGTTAATTCGCCCGATAAAATTGACGTGAAACGATTGATTAAATTTTTTATCAAACTTTTATTGCTGGTTTCCGTTGTCCTTTCATTATGACCGCTTTGTGGTCGGTGAAATGTAAGCTAAGTGGTTCTTGCATACGAGCACACACCGACGGCAACGAGCATCGTCAACTACAAACCTGTATCGCGATATGGTTTTGATTATAAAACCATTGCTTTAGAAAACACCTGGCGTCTTTCGTTAAGCAGCTGGCGTCTTTTCGTTTTGCTTTAGAAACATCTGGCGTCTTTTCGTTTTGCTTTTAGAAAACATCTGGCGTCTTTCGTTGGTTTATTTCATCAATCAACGGCGTTTTGAACAAAATTTTTATTGTTTAATCACGCTCAGGAGAAATCTCACCAGGCACTACCTTGGAGGTAAACAATGGCTGCTACTGGGAATGAGAGACAGCAGAAGTCGGCTTTTAACACTTCTATTTCTACTAACGTTTCCTACTGGAACATGCCAATGGCTGCTAATGGGGAATGAGAGACAAAAAGAATTCGGCTTTTAGTTAACGCGCACGCTGCGAATTTTTTATTGTTCAACAACGCACAGGAGAAATCTCCCACCGGCACCACCTTGGAGGTCAAAGCGTAAGACTGGTTACGCACTACGACGAGGGACGAACGGGTGCCGCTTTAAGGAGCTTCGCCCCTAAAAAATTCGGCAGATTCCACGTACCTTGGGAATCGATGTTATGCGAAGCATGCGGATGGAAGGTGACTGTGTTGTAATGTTTTATTGAGCGAAACGTTACGAAATTACGCTAAAGATATGTATAAATGTTGTACGCACAGACACATGTTCCACAGTCGCATATGTTTTGCATAACAAGTTGTTTACAGTTGCGTAACGATGCCAACAGCAACATGGGCAGTAGCAACACCAGAAGCGGTAAACTGATATGTAGCGCTTGTGCTCGCCAGGATGGTAGCCCTGGACACTGCAACATATATCAACTTCAGTGGATGGCGCTTTACTATAATTTATGTTAACCCGGCGTGACGGCTGCATCATCGGATTATATATATAATGTTTATAAAATTGGATAGCCAGCACTGCAACGACAATTGACGTTTCACCAACATTAGGGTCTATTCGAAAAGCAGTTCCGAGACCTGGCGTGGCTCTGTGGTAGAATGCTTGATTGCCACGAAGAATGCTTGGGTTCGATTCCTGTTGGGACCCTGACATTTATTATTTGCATTCGTCCGGTCAACGCTGCTGATGACGTCAGCTTTTTAACGCTCTGGCGTTAAAAGTACCAATGTTTGTCTCGCCGTTCGTGGGTAGTCTAAACTGTCAATCACCTGTGGCACATACCCGCATACCTATGGCACATACCCGCCCCGGGGTATGTGCCCCGGGGCGGCACATACCCCTGTGGCACATAACCCGGGGCGGGTATGTGCCACAGGGTTTGCCCGAAAGAGTTTGACGACGTACGCGACGGGATTGTCATTATTCATGTCACGACCAGCGAGTCATATTCGTAAAACCATCTTATTCTCAGATACTAATTTTGGTCTGCCCCAAGTTAAAGGGGTAATCACGAGATCACCCAGACGTAGGCGGCTAGATAGATAGATAGATATGTTGGGACGCGTGTACGCGCGGGAGAAGCAGACACGACCGCGCGGTGTGGATCCCACACATCAACTGCTTTTATTCAGGTTCTCTGGAGGTTCCGGAGAGCAGCGGAGGGTGGCGCTGCCTGGCGGCTTGGCTTGGCTGCTGCCACAGCACTCCCCCCCTAGTGAGTTGCCGAACGGAGTTAAAGGAGCACTGACACAAAATTTCGAAGGTGAGATAATGAGTGTAATAGATGTATGTGGAGACATAGACAACGCCTACGAAATATCAAGGGCAAATATAGCCTAGAACATATTTAAAATCAATTTCAAAGTGCCTGCCGCACGACTGAGCGAGATGGAGCCCCTCGCGACGCCGACATCAACGCGGTAGCAATGTAAACAAACTACGTCACGATTTTGTGTTTGCTGGTTGTTGGTTGTGCCCTTGCGCTACCTGCGATTTCTTCCTCCGTGCCTGACGTAGGCGGCGCCCGCTCAGTTTTGCGTGGTCACGTGGCCAGCTGTGTTTATCTTGCTTAGCTCGGTGCTCTTTGAAACCGAAACTGCGACTGGGCGCTCTAAAAACGTCTGTAAATAACTAACCATCGCGCACTCGCGCGAACGAGGTTTCCAGCCGTGATAAGTGGGTCGTAAGCTACCTATTGCAACAAAAAAAAAAAAAAAACAAGGTGCAAAATTTTTGTGTTAGTGCTCCTTTAAAGGTCCAGGCGAGTGGGTGCTCTTGATAGCCGCCCGCTGTGCGTCAGCCGGGAAGGCACCTCGTGGACTTGGGCTGGCATTGAAGCTGGGGGGCCCTGGCGATGATTCCCTTAGTGGAGGCAACACGGCGTCGTCACGGTCCATGTGTGCTGGCTTGATGCGGTCCAACGACACGATCTCCTCACGGCCATTTCTCTTGATTGTGAATTGTTTGTTGCCACGGCGGAGGACTTGAAACGGCCCATCATAGGGTGGCTGAAGAGGTCGCCGAACCGCGTCGTGTCGTACAAACACATATGGGCACGATGTGAGCTGTGGGTCGACGTGCACCACACGCGACCCTGGGGGCCGTGGAGGTACCGCGCGCAGTTTGCTCATGACGTTGCGTAGGCGAAGAAGCATAGTCGCTGCAAGCTATGGATGCCTCCTCTGAGCCGCGCGCAAAGAGCTCTCCCGGCAGCCTGAGTGTCGTGCCGTAGACCAGCTCAGCGGCGCTGCAGCCAATGTCCTCTTTCAAGGTGGACCTTATACCCAAAAGAACGAGTGGGAGGGCCTCCACCCAGTTGTGTTCCTCGGTTGCCGTGAGCGCAGCCTTCAGCTGGCGGTGAAAGCGCTCCACCATGCCGTTGCTCATGGGGTGGTACGCCGTCGTGCGTATGCGTAAGGTGCCCATGAGCTGACTGATGGCAGTGAAAAGGGCTGATTCGAATTGTCGGCCGCGGTGTGTTGTTATCGTGGAGGGCACCCCGAAACGGGCTACCCAGTGGTACAGGAAAGCACTCGCAACCGTCTCGGCAGTGATGTCCGCGATAGGGATGGCCTCCGCCCAGCGGGTGAACCTGTCGACACAGGTCAGCATGCAGGTAAGCCGTTCCGTGGCAGGGTGGCAGTGGGCCGACGATGTCCAGGTGGACATGATCAAAGCGAGAATCCGGAGTGGGGAGTGTTCCCAGTGCTGTCGAGGTATGGCGTTGTATCTTAGAGCGCTGGCAAGCTACACATTCGCGTGCCCAGCGTCGGACGTCCCGATTTACGCCCGGCCAGACAAATCTTGCCGTCACCAGTCTTTGGGTGGCTCTAATCCCCGGATGAGACAGTCTGTGCAAGGACTCGAACACATGGCGACGGAGGCTCGCGGGCACGAACGGGCGAGTTCTACTGACGCTTGTGTCACAGCAAACCTTGTCCTCGGATCCGGGAACTGGGATCCACTCAAGATTCAGTGCAGTGGTCGCGGTCAACAGGTGTTTCAGTTCGTCATCTTCACGTTGAGCGGCTGCCAAAGCGGGAAGATCAACCTGTAGTGTGGGCATGATGGCGTTCACAGGATTCCGTGAGAGGGCGTCCGCTACCTCGTTGTCGCCGCCTTTGACGTGGCGGATATCAGTCGTGAACTCTGATATATAGGACATTTGGCGCCGTTCACGTGCTGTGTGCGTTCCACCGTCGGAGCTTAGCGAGCGCAATGCATAAGTAAGCGGCTTGTGGTCGGTGAGGACGAAAAACTCTACACCTTCCAGGAAATGGCGAAAATGTCGTATGGCAGCGTACACGGCCAGCAGCTCTCTCCCGAAGGTGCTGTAGCGGCGCTCGGTAGGTGTTAGCTTCCTCGAAAAGAAGGAAATCGGGCGCCAGATTCCCCCAACGAGCTGCTGTAATACAGCCCCAACGGCTGTATCGGAGGCATCCACCATTACGCTCTGCGGGACACCGGACCTGGGGTATTCAAGCAGTGCGGCGTTTGCGAAAGCGTCCTTGACCTCGCAGAAGGCTTCTTTTGCTTCTTGAGACCAGGAGAGGGTGTCTGAGCCATTCCGTGAAGTGGCCAGCAGGTCGTGGAGAGGTTGAAGGATCTGGGCGCAGCGGGGAATGAAACGGCGGTAGAAGTTTACCAAACCCAGAAATTCCCGAAGCTGGCGCTTGGCGGTCGGCTGCGGAAGTCCTTGCACGGCTTCAACCTTGTTGGGTTGAGGAAGAACTCCTGAGGCGGAGATGACGTGTCCAAGAAACGAGAGCTGTCGCACACCAAGCTCGCATTTGGCCATGTGATCACGACCACGCCATGCTCCACTAAGCGCTGGAAGACGATGCGCAGATGATTCACGTGCTCTTCCGGAGTGCTGCTGGCAACTAGCAAGTCGTCAAGATAGGCGTGGCAGAAGTTGAGGCCGCACCGTCCAGGAACCGCTGGAATGTCTGACCCGCGTTTCGGAGTCCGAATGGCATTCGGAGGAATTCGAAGTCCGAAAGGCGTTGCGATGGCGGTCTTCGGGACGTCCTCCGGGGCAACGGGAATCTGATGGTATGCCCGCACCAGGTCGATCTTCGAGAAGATAGTGGCACCGTGAAGCCTCGTCGTGACATCGTGTATGTGCGGTACCGGGTATCTGTCTGGAGTCGTTACCTGGTTCAGCGCCCTATAGTCCCCGCATGGTCGCCAGTCTCCCGGCGTTGACTTTGGCACCATATGAAGTGGAGATGCCCAGGCGCTCGACGAGGGTCTGATGATCCCTAGCTCCATCGTGTGCTCAAATTCCTGTCGTGTGACCTTCAACTTCTCTGGAGGCAAACGGCGAGGCCGTGCGTGCACGGGTGGGCCGCTGGTGGCGATGTAATGGCGTACCTCGTGCTTCTCCGCGGCGCTGGCTGGCGGCTGCCTCGTCAACTCGGGAAAATCCTGCAGAATGCGAGTAAAACGTTCTGCACCGGACGGCCCGAGCAGACTGGGGCTCAGCGGAGGGTGGTGCGAGGGATTGCCTTGCACAGTTGCCTGCGACACGGGATCGTGAAGGCGGCGGTTGCGCACGTCGACGAGAAGGCCGAAATGCCGAAGAAAGTCCGCACCCAAGATGGCGAACTTCACTGCTGCCACGATGAAAATCCACCGGAACGTTCTGTTCAAGCCTAAATCGAGTGGCAGCGAGCGATGTCCGTAGGGGGGCGATGGTTGTGTTGTTGACCGCCTGAAGCGGGGACGCACTGGGGACACGGCGATCGGTGGACCCAACCGGCAACACGCTCACCTCAACGCCGGTGTCCACGAGGAATCGAAGGCCACTGTCGCGGTCGGTGAGGAAAAACACTGATGGACGACGTTCGGGGGGCCTCTGTGACACTGGTCGTCCTCAGTGCCGGCCGCTCCCGTTTCCCAAGGAGGAATGCATTTGCGAGCAGCATTGCCATGCTTCCTGTGATACCAGCAGATTCTCTGTTGCGCTGCTGGGCGCTGGCGCTCCTCGGGAGTGCTGCGGGCCTGCATCGCTGCGACGGTATCGGCGAGGCGGGATATCTGCTCCCGGATGTCATGCAGCGTGGTCGTAGGCGCGCCGCCGGCGATGTCTGGCTGTAGCGCCGCGACGGACGGCGGAGCGACCGCCAGCACCGAGTCCGCGAGCTCAGTTGAGACAGGCGTTTGTCGGCAGCCGAGGCGAGGACCATGCGCACGTTGACCGGAAGTCGCTGTAGGAACAGCTCGCGAAGCAGTCTGCTGTCGGCATCGGTGGTGGCTGCGCCGGCCGTGTGCAACAGCTGCCTCATGTGGCGCAACAATTGGCTGGGCGTCCGGTCCCCGAGCTCGGTGTCGTGCAGTAGCTGCTGCAGTCGCTGAGGCTCCGACGGCGTGAGGCGGCTGATGAGCAGCTGTTTGAGCGCTGTGTACGCGTTCTCTGCAGGTGGAGCGACCAGCAGATCGCGTATTTCGCTCGCTATTGCCGGTGGGAGGCTAGCGACCACGTGGTGGTACTTTGTTAGCTCAGCGGCAATACGACGAGCGGTGAATTGGGACTCCACCTGCAGGAACCATAGCTGCGGGTCCGCTGTCCAAAACGGCGGGAGACTGATGTCGACGGCGGAGATGGCCGGTGCGTCAGGGGGGAGTCTGCATGGCGTCGATCGCTTGAAAAAGGCGGTAAGCCTCGTCCGGGTCACCACTGTTGGGACGCGTGTACGCGCGGGAGAAGCAGACACGACCGCGCGGTGAGGATCCTAAACATCAACTGCTTTTATTCAGGTTCTCTGGAGGTTCCGGAGAGCAGCGGAGGGTGGCGCTGCCTGGCGGCTTGGCTTGGCTGCCGCCACAGATAGATAGAAAGATAGATAGATAGATAGATAGATAGATAGATAGATAGATAGATAGATAGATACGCAGATAGAAACGCTAAAAGTGCCTGCAGTACGCAAAGAAATGCTTCGCATTTAATACTTTAGGTGAGCGAACGACAGGATTACCTGCTCCGCGACTAGGTTCTGCTTTGCCAGCAGCCCGAGAGATGGCGCTACCAACTTCGACCCGGTAGAGTCAGTGCCTTCACGCCCGCGTGCATCGAGGCACTCTACGACCCTGTCAAGCGGACGCAACGTCACCGGGTGCACAGCGGCCGGAGCCTGCGCCTACTGTTGCAGCCCCTGCAGTTAACCAGTGGACATGCAGCTAATGTGATGAATGCAACGGTGCCTAAAGTATTCAGTTCAATACTCTCTTGCCACGTTCAGTCAACTGATGCGGTCGCTGAGGCGAAGCACATCCATATGTCAAATGTTCGCTACCGTGGCGATTACATTTCGAAACGAGCGTAATGCAGGAATATCCCGTTTCTTTCGATTTCTCGCGTACCTCCCAAGTAATCAAACTTCAGAAACTCGCAGTGCCGCACCGGATATCTAACTCTGAAGTCCTGCGACGTTAAACTTCACAACTAGAATTAAACAACCGCGTGCGAGTGTTGTTTGGCTTTATTAAAGGGGTGTTCCGGTCTTCTGGGTCATTGTTTTTGAGGAACTAAAATAAATCTCGGGTAAATTTTCCTATCACTGTGATGAAGGCTACGTGACCTAGCATCCAAGCTCGCGAGGACGGTGCGCGATTCGGCGTGACACGATAACTTCTCACAATTACGGTAAATAAGTAGGCATTGCTACGTCGTGGGTCGTGACTGTATGAAATTTTATTTAAGGGAAGAAATATTCAGAGCCGCATCTAAATATTTTGAACACAAAACATTATGTACACAGATAAGTCATAAGTTAAATAATACCAAGTAAACCAAACAAAAATGTTCTCACACACAGTTTCGACATCTTTCGCATTTCTTGACTTTTTTTTGGCTTGCGTATTCCTCAGTTGTCGGCAATACTGGCGCATGTGGAGACATATGTAATAGTGGAGCAGTTTAGCTAGCATGTCCTCCCTATAGGGACCGTGCACTGAGCCGGTGGCGCCGCGGTGCGGGAGTGAACGAGATGAATTGGCGTGCTCCGTGCAGCAGCCGACCCATGAGCGCAGCCTTGTCAGGTTGTTAGCGGTGCTTCGCAATGTCGCGTATGAATTTCTGTGTCGTAAACTGTGCCAATAACTGTAAGAACTACGCACCTGGAACAAAGTTTTTCAGTTTTGCGCCGTGACTGTGCTTCAGAAACCGGCGGGAACACTGGATTAGTGTACGCCGCATGAAGCAAGTGATCCCGCGGGCACGTTTATGAAGTACATGCTGTAGCTAGTTCGCTGCGAATTTACTCTCCACGCAAGTTAACTGATGTTTTCACCGTGCTGAAGGAACCGAGGGGCAGCCGGAAAAGTGATCTCGAGTCTGCAGTCCACAATTCGTTGGCGGAAGGCCATGCATCGACAGAGCCAGCAATTTTCCCTCGTACGTTGCTGCTGTTTTTCTGCCGTATCGCAGTTCGTAAACAGTAACATTAAGGAAGAAGTCCCACATGCCAGGCAAAATGCGTCCCAGACGGCGAGAATTTCAAAATTTATTCCCCAGGTCCTTAACAGCACTGTGAGTGCAAGCGAAGCCGGGCCACGCTGTTCTATTGCGCTACGTGACAGCTGAAATATCGCGTGCAAAGCTGGCATGTGACAAATTTACTCAAAGACTCATGCAGCCCGAGCAACGCCTATAAACGAAGCTGAACTACTGCTCAGAAAACTTCGCGCAAATGCCACTCATTATTAAATGCAGCTCGTGCAGTTCGATGACCGTACGTATTACTTGCGCGCATAGCAAGGGGTTGTCGAACACATGTCAGACACCAATGTCATCGTTTACTCAGCAATACGCAGGCAAAATGGCAAGAAATAATGTTTACAAACATCGATGGTGACGGTCTATGCTTCGAGCTTTACGCCGGCCGGCCGCACGAATCGCCCTTTCAAAACATCTGTCGTGCGTCTGTGCTACGTCACATCGAAAACATGATTGATTCCATAAATTTCTGTCCTTTCTCTTCTTTTGGGGCCCCAATAGAATCATGCACTGTTAACTTTCCGGAAGCCTACCCATTTTATCAAACCTGTCACCTTCGCGCACACGCACTTGCGGGCGTAGCTGACGGAGAGACGACGATTCGTAGCACGCCAGTTGAAACTGAAGTGGCCGCAAGTCGCCACTCGCGGCGCTGGCGGCGCATAGGTGCAGTGCACTGCTGCGCCCCCCTGTAGGTGCTGCACGTTTCCCATAGAGAGCACACGGAAATGTGAACTCGAACTCTCCAGCACAGCATCGGTTGTTTTGTCGTAAACTTCCCTTTGGCCGGCAACCTTTGAGAAATGTTCTTCGGCTGCTTTGAAGAGGAGATACAGGTACATGTTTGGGTGTCTCAAGAAACCTCTTGTTTTGCAGTTTACCAATTCTGCTTCGGGAACTTTGCAGGTGTCCAGACTGCCTTCGAGTGCTTGTTTGCAAGAAGCACAGGATGCTTCCTTGCTCAAACGGGTATAACTGTCGGCTTGGTAATGGAAATGAACTTTATTTGTTGTCAGTAGCGCCAGTGTGTGTGTCCTTCTTCCCTTCGTCCTCGTCTCGCCCACATCCAAGAAGAACGAGGCCAACAGTACACCAAATGCTGACCTTTTTGGACACTCATTTGCGGCTTCTGTGGCATCACCGACGTCGTCGTTTCCATCGGCAGCACTCTCATCCATCGCTGTTCTCCCAGCAAGCGAACGAGGCTGGGTTTCTTCCACGCTTTCTTCACAGCATTGTTCGAGTGTAGATTCGTGACAAGTCTGCCGTGTTGCCTTCCTTCGAGGGCTCTTGATGTTTTTGGATAAGTAGCCCGGAGCACCTTCAAATATAGACGGCATGGCATCCTTGGCGAGCCCAGCTCTCCTCTTTCCTGACATTAGAACATGGCCGTTGATATCAGCAAACCACGTCTTGAGGACAAAATGGGCAGCAAAGTGTTTTTCGCACACACTATCTGTCCTTTGCAGCACGCGGTCTTTTCGTGGTATCGCACGCCTCCATGCCTGAAGTCGTTCTTCTTTGGCTGGCGGTGTGAATAGCGCGTACTTCCCTTTGCAGGATTTGTAGCCAGTGTTGCAAAACGGCACAAAGCACTTGCCCATTATTCTACAGAGCGAAAGCACTTGGCCACTAACATATCTTAAAAAACGAGCTCAAACAGCAACGACAGCAACATGAAAAAGTGCGTGCGCTGCACGGTTAACGTAGCACGAGTACTGGGAAGAGTAGGCGGTGGTGGTAGTCAACTGTTTCATTCACCGAGAAAGGGGGGGACCAGTCTGAAGACCGGTTGCTTTGGCTTAGGCGGTGATGATCACCTGGAACTGCGCAGCCCCCCACCCCCCATGTGCTCACGGTGCAAGAAATATTTCTTGCGCCGTGCACGTGCAGGAGGGGCTTGCGGAATTTCCCAGCCGCCCGCCATGGATGGATGGATGCTATGAGCGTCCCCTTTATAACGGGGCGGTGACATGTCTGCCACCAGGCTCGAAAAAAAAAACTTTCTTTTTATATTGGCCTAATGCCTTATCTACATTGATTAAATTTATGTTATTATAGCAAAGAAAAATATAAATTCACGGTCCATCTCTCTGCCTCTTAAAGGAGTCCTGACACAAAAATTTTCGCCCCGCGTTTTTTTGCTGCAGTGTTGCTGGGGGGCCTGTTAGTCATAACACGGCACATCGTTTGCTGCAGCGCGCGACAGATAATTAATTACAAGCTCCTCATTACCGACACAACCTCAGTTTCGGTTTGACAGAGCTCCAAAAACGACAAGCCGCCGGGTGCAACTATCACCACCTAGCGAGTGAAACGCTCGGTCACGGAGCACACAGAACAGTGACGCACTTCCGCGCGGTCTGCATCGTCTGCTTGCATTCGCTTGTCACCCATGCTGCGTGATGTCGTCGCCGTTATCGTCCTCGCTGTCGTCGTCGGGCTCATCGTCGTCTGATGGCGACAATTTTCTTGCGACGGGGATGGAAGGAATTTACGACGGGGCAAATCACTTCAGGTTTGACCCGCTGGCGAAGAGTGCTTCTTCGGGAAGCGGCAACGATACCAGCGACGACGACCACGATGAACCTCGCGTCGGCAATGTACGACCCGACACATTCGTGCACAAATGTTCTGCAGGGCAATTCATTTAGCCAAAGTACGTTCGCTTTTTCTACGTTCAATATCCGATTGAATCACTTGATAACATTGTGATGCCCTTCAAGTTGTTGGTGCCGAAGAAAGCTAGGTAACACCAGAGCACCAGACGTGAGCGATGCACAGGGTGGAGTCGGAAGACCCATGTACGCCAAGTCCGGCGCCTGTGTGGTAAAGCAATGCGCCTCGAAATGGAGCCCGCAAACGCGACTGTTCTGCACGGGGGACCAGTCCTGATACTCCTGACGTCCACAAGCGCACACGAACTCGATCCACTTCTGCCGCCGAGGTTCGTAGCGGGGAAACGTATGCAGCGATAAGCCTGATCCCGACTTCGACGTGCAGAAGGAAACGGCGCAGAAGGATTTCGGCATTGTGGCCTGTCACTGCAGCCCAGGCAGCACAGGGAAATCAAGAAGTCCTTGGGAGCAGGAAACGGGAAAGCTGTAGTGTCGCCAAACACAAAACTTTCAACGCGTGCGCCGCGGCAGCGCCTCCTCTTGGCCGCGGCCACACACTCGCGAGCAGCCGCCGAGCAGTCACCAACAGCGCAGTGGCGAGCGCGCCAAAACAGAAATGGCGGCTACGACGTCATCATAACCTGTTGTACCGGGAAGTAGGGGGGGTCACCCCGGGTCACCTCCGAGGGTGTCAATGCCGCCAGGTGCGGTCTAGAATGCTGGATCGCGCACGCGAACTTCAAAATTCATATAAAATACCTTCCAAGCTTTATTCGCTGTCGATATTTTGCCGATGGTACACGCATGTACACGGGAATCGATCCAGCAGGCTATCTCGGCCGCGAAATTTTGTGTCAGTACCCCTTTAAGGTAGAAGGACCTTATTTTTCCCCATTGTGCACCGTACATGCCCGTGTGCACCGTACATGCCCACATGCTAATAACTAGGTAATAAAAAGAGTGCGGATAAGTTTACACTGTTCTATTAGTTATCGTATATGTTGCTGCAAATACATTTGTGGCATGCCATGCATTGATTTGAGCCAAAATGCAACATCGAAATGCAACGCACGATGGAAACGCATTAAATTAAAAACGCAAGTGTGAACAATCGTGTGTAGCAAATTTAGTCATTGGATTAATTTCCAGATGCTCTGCCGTGCATGTCATGTATAATTCAAGCCGCAAAGCAGACAATCAAAATGTAATAAATAAATCATGCACGTGTATGCTCGATTAAATTACACAGCTAGTGCTGCAACCGCATCCTGATATGTCGTGCAAGCGTAGAAAAACAAAACGAGCAGCATGCAGATAGTACCTTTCGTCCGCCGGGATACGAAATAATTTTATGCCGGGTTGGAGTGAAGAATTTCGACACCACTCAGCACAGCACGATTTGTGATGACGGCGCGAATCCATTCATGCGTCTGTTTCGCTGAAGCTTGCAAGGTTTTCGCTGAAACAAACTTTACGGTGGTAAAAGCGGCATTTGGCACACCGTAGGCCGTAGCATACATGGGCGCGCGAACAAGAAACGCCCCTTTTTAAAGACGATAGTTTTTCTTGGGATACTTCAACGCAAAAATTTTGGTCTGGCTGTCTGTCTGTCTGTCTGTCACCCGATTCAGCTACTCGGCCAAAGTTTAACCACTTTCTGAACGCCCATGGAGCCATCTTGAACTGGTGTTTGCGTTCATACTTGTGAACATATTTGACCAAAAAGCAAATACTACGCATACCTGAGGCGCAACATTAATATGTAAGTATCAGATCGTGTGTTCTTTTATTAGAAAATACATAGATACGTAATTCTAAAGATCCTAGTGTTTTTTTAGGCTGCGCTGAAAATGCGACGCTGTGCACGAACTGCGACGCTTTGCACGAAATAGCCCTGTGCCGACGATAAGGTGCTACCGCTGGCGGTTGCCCTTGGTTCAGCACAAGCTCATGTTTTTCGATGGCGTCCATATCTCGCGCAGCGCCTCCTCTATTTGATCAATGCCAGCCAGATGCGGCCAATTCAACGTAGAGTAGGCGCTGTCTGAGGCAAGGAAAAACAGTAGTAAGGCCGGCACAGGACTATCGTCTTTCGACGACATTTGCAGCGAAGCACGCAGATACGCGGCCAATTTTCCCCCGTGAGAGATAGGACGACTGCGCAGTTCCCGCTTTCCACTCCGTGTGGCGCTCGTATTTTCACTTGCGTATTTCCACTTGCGTATTAAAAACTCCGGAGTAAATAATTAACCTGGTAATAAATATAAAATGGAACAACAACGTTCATTTATGCTCGTAGGTAGTACAGCCCTCAAACATTAGGATTGCTGCCGTCACGGGACCGAAAAACCGCGAAGTTTCATCCCCCTGGTAATACACACTGGCACTGATAGCGGCGAACAGAGCGTCGGCCGTCGATCAACTGATCATCGTTGGAACGCGCCGGCTTTTATACATCACGCGTCGGAACATTCTAGCCTTATCGCTAGTCGTCGCGCAAGCACTGGAATAATCTAGAGTGTTCGCGTGCTGTGCGAAATGTTAACAAAACGATCTATATGAACGTGAAGCCTCTCGAACACTGAGGCGCGATCTGCGCCGAGCATTGCTCAGTCTTTGTCGGTTTAAACAGAGCACATCAAAATAACACACGTGGCAATGCTCCCCTCTGAAAAAGCATCGCCCTGATGCTTAAAACAGAAGATGGAACAAAAATGCATGTAATAATAAATAGCAACAATAAAGCAAGTAAAAACTTGGCCAAAGGTTCCTTAACGCCAATCGGGTACATAATAGCGCAAACTTGGAAAAACACAGATTCGAGAAAAGAAGTAGGAGGGAGCAGAAAGGTCGGGCGCTAACGCGCATGGAATGGTTTAAGGCGCAGGATATGTACGAGCTCGGGACGTGCCCGGCGTCGCTGAGAGTTCGAGATGGTCAGGGGCGTAGCCAGAAATTTTTTTCGGGGGGGGGGGGGGGGGGGGCACCACCTTGATTTCGGGGGTGCACCTCCTTGAAATGGTCATTTTTTGCTCTGTATGCCATGGCGAAAAAAATTTCGCGGGGGGGGGGGGGGGGGGGGCACGTGCCCGGTGTGCCACCCCTGGCTACGCCACTGGAGATGGCATCCGGGACAACCTCGTAGTCGAGTGCGCCGAGACGTCGAAGGACCCTATACGGTCCGCAGTATCGTCGCAGAAGCTTTTCACTCAGTTCACGTCGTCTTATCGGTGTCCAGACACGGTCACCGGGCTGGTATTCTGCATGTCGTCGTCGAAGGTTGTAGCGATGGCTGTCGGCCTTTTGTTGGCACTGGATGCGTAGACGGACTAGTTGTCGGGCTTCTTCGGCGCGCAGGAGGTACACGGCGACGTCGATGTTTTCCTCATCGGTGACGTTGGGTAACATGGCATTGAGCGTCGTTGCCCGGCTCCTTCCGTAGACCAACTTGTATGGCGTCATCTGCGTCGTTTCTTGCACGGCCGTGTTGTATGCGAAGGTCACGTACGGAAGGATGGCGTCCCACGTCTTATGTTCGACGTCGACGTACATGGCCAGCATGTCGGCGATGGTCTTATTTAGACGCTCGGTCAGGGCGTTGGTCTGTGGGTGGTAGGCGGTGGTCCGGCGGCAGCTTGTTTGGCTGTATCTCAAGATCGCCTGAGTTAGGTCAGCAGTAAACGCCGTACCTCGGTCGGTGATGAGAACCTCTGTTGCACCATGTCGAAGGACGATGTTCTCAACGAAGAACTTGGCTACCTCGGCGGCACTGCCTTTGGGCAGGGCTCTTGTTTCGGCGTAGCGCGTGAGGTAGTCGGTAGCTACGACGATCCACTTATTTCCACAAGTCGACGTTGGGAACGGCCCCAGGAGGTCCATCCCGATCAGCTGGAACAGTCGCCGAGGAGGCTCGGTCGGCTGAAGGAAGCCTGCTGGTCTTGTGGGCGGTGTCTTCCGTCGCTGACAGTCTCTGCACGTCCTTACGTAGCGAGCGACGTCGGCGGCAAGGCGCTGCCAGGAGTACTTTTCCTGTACTCTGGCGAGCGTGCGGGAAAGTCCGGGGTGTCCAGACGTCGGGTCGTCGTGTAGCGCCTGCAGAACTTCTGGTCGCAATGCTGAAGGCACTACGAGAAGGTAGTTGGCTCGAAGTGGCGAGAAATTCTTCTTTGTGAGAACGCCGTTTCGCAAGAGGAACGACGCGAGTCCTCGCTTGAATGCCTTCGGAACAATGGCGGTCTTGCCTTCGAGGTACTCCACAAGGCCCCTGAGTTCCGGGTCGGCTCGCTGTCGTTCGGCGAAGTCGTCGGCACTTATGGTTCCCAAAAAGAAGTCATCCTCCTGGTCATCCTGCGGTGGCGGGTCGACGGGGGGCACGTGACAAGCAGTCGGCGTCAGAGTGTTTTCGTCCAGACTTGTAAACGACGGTAACGTCAAATTCTTGAAGTCTCAGACTCCATCTTGCGCGACGACCTGAAGCGTCCTTCAGGTTAGCTAGCCAACACAAGGCGTGGTGGTCGCTCACAACTTTGAAGGGCCTGCCGTAGAGGTAGGGGCGAAACTTTGACGTTGTCCAGATGATGGCAAGGCACTCCTTTTCTGTGGTGGAATAGGTGGTTTCTGCCTTGGATAGCGACCGGCTAGTGTAACTGATAACCCTTTCCACGCCATCAGTTCTCTGGACAAGAACGGCGCCGAGTCCTACGCTGCTTGCGTCGGCGTGGATTTCCGTGTCGGCGTGTTCGTCGAAATGCGCAAGTGTTGGAGGCGTCTGCAGGCAAAAGCGTGCGCAGGGTTCCCCTTCAGGGGGGGGCGAAGGTTTGTCGCAGCGCCCCCCCCTCACTATTATGTCAATGTATAAGGCTGACTTTGCGCCCCCCCCTATCACCCCCCCCCTACAATGTATAGGGCTGACTTTGCGCCCCCCCCCTTCTCGTACATAAAATGTTTATTGTCTTATCCGTTTCAATTCCACCAGTGCTGCTACGTGCCGCCAAGCCGCGTCACAGATGGCGCGGGACTTGTAGTTCCTGTCACTCAGAAGCGCCAACTACGGGGGGGGGGGGCAGTGGGGCTCGTGCCCCCCCCCCCCCCCGGACGGCTTTACGGGGGGGCAGAGCCCCCTCCGGCCCCGGCTGAGGATTTTTAATCTGAGGATTTTTAATGGTGGTGGTGGGGCGCGGTCCCCACCACGCCGCCGACGCCGGGTGACATCGTGAGTTAAAAAATGCTTTGCATTTAAATCCTACCTAGGAAGGTGGCGGAAATTTCATTGGCGCGCCCCGCGCGCTCGCAGCTGTTGTTATGCGGACGCCGCGACCGAGCGACGCAGGACGAAGGACATACCCGCCGCCATGAGATGCTCCATTTTACATCGCATCTAGCTACAGAACTTGTTGAATGTTGTGCACGGTAGATGGCATCACAGGCCAATCGCTCCGGCGGAAACACCGGGGCGACGAAGAGGAGAACGAGCGGCGAAGCGCTCGAAGCGAGAGCTCTCGCAGTGCGGACTACTACTACGCCGGACGCCGGGTGACATCGTGAGTTAAAGAAATGCTCTGCATTTAAAATGCTCTGCCTGTGTTTTACTTTTTATTCTTTAAAATTTACATATGCACTAAAGAATGAAAGGGGCTCCATAAAGCAACGTGTCATCACCTGGGTAGTTTAAAGAAAACTTTGCAATATTAACTTTATTAACGATAAAGAAAATCTCGCTTACAAGCTCAAGGTTTTATTTTTATTATCTCGCTCAGTGTCATGCACGCGACTTCATATCTCAATACCAGCTTGTGCTAACGTGTATGTCACGAAGGAAATTAATGGAATTATGTTTACGTGCATGATAAATAAAAGAAAAACGAATGTATGCCCGGAATGGCTGCACTGACACTGAGTGAGCCAGCTTAAGAGTTTTTCCTGAGGACGCTTTGTAAATACGATCTCGTCAAGTCTCGCTCTAATAAACTCGAAGTCGTTTACCATTCAAGTTAAGTGTATTGATTCAACACGTGCGTCGAGATACTTTAACCTCACGTCAAGTGCATTCGAAACGCAGTTATAAGCTAACGAGGACGGGAAAGTTCACCTTAACAGGTTCCGTGATGCAATAATGACTTGTACCCGAATTGTATGGTTTGGTTCATCGGACTCGGAGCGTTCACGTGGCCTTTTTCAAACGTGTCTTCACTTAATTATTTAAAATACGCATGAAAATCTATTCGATTATCGTTTGGTCGCTATTTTTTGTTGCATGGTGAGCCGCATTTAATAAACATTTATAAACGTTAGCTAATTCCTGGGATGCGTACCTTTAGTAGCTTTAAATTACTCGCATGTTCCAACATGCTTATTCTGGCACAAGATTTTCTAAAATTAGCCTACGTATTGCGTATTTTCTATCTGTTCTCTGTCATGTTATAACCACGTTGCGCTGTTTTCATGTTGAATTTTCCTTCTTGTAACATGAATTGACATAACACCGCTGTTTTGGTTTCGACTCGCCAGGAAATGTATTTGGTTTCTAAACAGTCGAGGTTACAACAGGCACGCAGAGTTGCAATGTGTGTACTCGGGAATCTAATAATTGGAGAAACGCAGAGAACGTTAGAAACCCGAATGGATGCGGTATTTTTGTCCCAGAATGGAGAAGGTACGAGGGGCGTCAAAACCGCTCCTTTATTCAGGCTGTGAACTTATGCAGTTAAAAGCCTTCCGGACATTCAAGTGTTTGAGATTTGACAATTCCTCCTTAAAGCGCTACAAAATACATGTTTCAGTGCTCAAGAAATTTTCATCGCATATTTGACGGGACATTCCCTTCAACGTTCTGCACCGAACACCAATTCTTTCAATTTTTTTGCAGTTACTGGCTTTGCAGAATGGACAAGTATCTCATAAAGCGACCACGATTGTCTGCTGAATTGCCCAGAAATCCTCCCGGCCTCTGCGATGCAGTCGATGACCATCCAACCCGCCATGGCGGAACCTCTGCGCCCTTCATGGACACTATGGGTGCCATAAGCGCTGCTACTGCTGACATACCCACGTCTGCGAGTTTGTCGGCTCCGAAGGAAAGGTCCTGGAATCAGCTTCAAAGAATGGGGGTGCCACAACTGGAAAACCAAGCACTCATGGGAGTCTTGAAGAGATTCGGCCGGGGCCCACTAACGGCAACGGTGGACGAGGGTTTCGGAAGAGTTTGCAATCAACCTACTGCTGGCTTTCCCACAATGCACAAACCAGTAAGGTGTATTGTGACATCTGCGTACGTGCTACTGACAAAAAGCTTCCACTCCCACGTACATCCCGAGACAAAGACTCGCTGATCGCTTTTGTCGAAACTGGCTTCCAGAACTGGAAAAAAGCTTTGCAAAGGTTTAAAAGCCACGAAAATTCGGCATTGTATCGCGCAGCTTCCACAGCTCTGACAGCTTTAAACGTGGGGCTGAATGTGGCATTTGCTCTCTCAGAGTCTAAGCAAAACCAAATGAAGGAAAGCCGTAAAGCTCTGATGACTATATTGTCATCCATTCGCTTTTTGGCTTTCCAAGGTCTGGCGCTGCGAGGACACGATGATGACGAGGGGAACTTGAAGGAACTGTTACTGCTGCGCGAAGCCGATGTGCCGGGACTAGCAGCATGGCTAAATAGAACAGGCTATAAACGGATCTCCGGTGACATCCAGAACGAGATGCTCGAGTTAATAACACACAGCACGCTTCGCTCCCTAATGAAAGAAGTGCACGTGGCAGGGTTTTATGCGGTTATTGCTGATGAAACTTCTGACATAACAAAGCAAGAGCAAGTATCCTTCTGCTTTTGGTATGCTAAGGAAAACTTGGAAGTGGAGGAGGTATTCGTTGGATTTTATGCAACTGCGGACACCAGAGCCCGTACTCTTTTTTCTATTTTGAAAGATGTGCTTTGTCGATTCAATCTTCGGATTGAGAACTGCCGTGGACAGTGTTATGATGGGGCTGCAAATGTTTCTGGCAAGAGCGGTGGGCTTCAGGCCCTTGTTCAAGAGATAGAACCAAGAGCTTTGTATGTGCACTGCCTTGCGCATACACTGAACCTGTCTTTGCAAGATTTGTGCACGAAAATTGACGTCTGTCGGGATTTTGTTAGCTTGTTTACGGACCTCGTCAATTTTGTTAGAACTTCCTCAAAGCGTCTCAGCTGGTTCCAGCAGTTTCAGAAAGAGGAAAATCCTGCACTCAGACAGTTTTGCGAAACTAGGTGGACGTTAAAGGCGCGCTCTCTCCGATCGGTCTCCGCTAACTACTCCGAACTAACCAGATTCCTTTTTACTCTTTCTTCGGAAGAGAAAAATGACACCGGCGCCAAAGCGAGCGGTTACGCAAAAACGCTTCAAAAGTTCGACACCTATTTTCTACTGAGGCGCATGCTTCTTGTCTTTGAGAGGTTGGAAAGTGTCAACTCCGCTCTCCAAAAGAAGAGCCTACAGTTCACCCGTGCACAGCATTTAGTTAAGGCTGTTGAAGAGAGCATCGGTCAACTACGCGACGACTTTTCCAGTTTTTGGGCGGATGTGTCTGATGAAGCGCGCGAAATGGACGTCGGGGCCCCAAGAGTTTCGAAGAGACCGGTGCAGGCACCACGTCGGTATGATGAAGGGTCGCGCGCACATGACTTGAATTCCCCCGAAGCTTTGTACCGGCAGCAGTTCTATCTAGTCATCGACACGGTGCATGCATCGCTGCGCTCGCGGTTTCCGCCAGAAATGTGGTATCATATGAAGTAAGTCGAGCAGTTCGTAACAGGTGATACTGACGGCACGTATCTATGCGAGTTCTACAAAGGAGATCTCAATGCTGTGCGTCTTCAGCTTCACCGCAATATGTTACTTGACATAGCAAAGCAACGTGCAACGAGTCTTGTCACATTTCAAGATGTGGTCGACTTTCTTTCGGGAAAAGCAGGTGAACCCTTGAGGGTGCTCCTTCCAGAAGTTGTCAAGCTTCTACAAATCGCCATGACGATTCCTGTGACTTCCTGTTCGTCAGAAAGATCTTTCCCGTGTCTCCAGAGAGTTAAAACCTACCTGCGCTCAACAATGGGACAGGCCAGACTTAACCATACCGCCTTGCTCCACTGCCACAAAGAGCAGCCTAGGCAAGTGGATCTGAATCTTGTGGCCAACGAGTTCATTCATCGAACGGTAGTTAGAGAAAATACGTTTCATGTTGAAATCTAAGACTACCGTTCTCAGGATTGCTAGCCGACAGACGGTCGTAAATACCTGTGAGCTTGGCCTTGTCTACGGCAGGATCTGTCAGTAGCGACCGTGCTTCCTGCAGAAGCTTCGTATTTTGCGCTCGTCGAGCTGCGCGCTTGGACTTTAGGCGATCCATCCGTTCAGATGTCGAAGTGTCGAGGCCCACGCTGATCACGAACGATCCGTTCCGTTGCCAGTCCTCCCAGAGCGACGCGGTCGAGTAGACGGTCTCCTTGAGTCGTGCGATGAGAGAGACGTGTCCGCACGAGGGTTTTCGGCACCAAAATGTAAAGAAAACTATCGATCAGCGAAGGAACCACACAGACAGCCGTTCATCGTTCCAACTTCTTCTACTGCAGTGCTCGCCTGCACGCGTGTATTCCTTTTCTTTTTCAACATCCTCTTTGTCGTCCTTCCCTTCGTCCTCTTCATCTTGATGCCACTGGTACGTAGCAATATGTTCCAGTAGTTTGCAGATTGTATTGGTTAAAGAGATTGGGCTATAGTTGAGCGGTACGGAGTGATCACCGGACGTAAAAATGGGAATGACTCTGGCCACCCGCCAGTCGTGAGGAATGATACGAGATGATAAGGATTGGGAGAAAAGGGCACACAGAATGGGCGAGAGGCTTGATGAGATATTTTTCAGTATCTTGTTGTTCAACCCGTTATGGTCAGATGCGGAAGAGAGCTTAAGATTATTTAATAATGTGTAAATTCCTTGTTCGCTGATACTTATTTCAGGCATCGTTATGTCAGTACGATTACTGATGGGAGGGCTGGACGTTATGTCCTCACGTGTAAAAACAGAGGAGAAAGCATTATTTAGTAATTGAGCGCTTTCATAGTCGGATACAATGTCGCCATTTGGATTAGTAAGTGCAATTTCCGGATGGCTGCGTGGGTTGAGAACACGCCAAAAAGCGTCGCGGGTTATTTGCGAGAAGAGAGGAAAGGTCATTTCCAAAAAAAGAGCGTCTTGTTGTTTTTAACAGAGATTGTTATGCTTTTTCGCACAATTGGTAGCGTTTCCATGAATACGATAGAGGATTTTTGTCAGCGCTCCTATACAGGCGTTTTTTCTTATTATTGAGACGACGGAGCCGATCGTTAAACCACGGAGTCAAGTCGTAACACCTGATTTTGGCCAGAGGTATGTGTGCGTCAATCAAATTGATAAGTGTGCTCTTTAACCACTTCCAGTTTTCTTCTACTGATTTCGTTAAATAAGCGGCTAAGAATACATTAGAAAAAGCTGATAACTCAGAATTGATTTTATCGAAGTCAGCTTTCTTGTAACATCGTCCGCCTCGGTGGAACAGTGGCTATGGTACTCGGCTGCTGACCCGAAGGTCGCGGGTTCGATCCCGGCCGCGGCGGTCGCATTTCGATGGAGGCGAAATGGTTGAGGCCCGTGTACTGTGCGATGTCAGTGCACGTTAAAGAACACCAGATGGTCGAAATTTCCGGAGCCCTCCACTACGGCGTCTCTCATAATCATATCGTGGTTTTGGGACGTAAAACCCCAGATATTATTATATTATATATTATTTCTTGTAACATCGTATAATCTTGTTCGTAATATGACGTTTCATGGGTAATACTGAAAGCTTGCCGATTATGATGTCGTGATCTGACAAACCATCCACTTGGGACAAAGCAACACAAATTTCAGGATTATTAGTTAGAATAAGGTCAAGAATATTTGCAGACGAAACCGCCTTACGTGTGGGACTACTAATGAGCTGCGTTAAAGAAAAGTCGAGACAGGTTTGAAGAAAGCGGTGCTCCTCTGTTAGAGCTGGAGAAGCAGATAAAATTGGCCAGTTAATTCCAGGAAAGTTAAAGTCACCAAAAATGAGGAGAACATAGTTAGGAAAGCGATCAACAAGAACATAGAGAATTCTTTGGAATTCTTCAGAGAAAGTGGCGCTCATGTTAGGTGGCCGATAAAATACACCAATCAACAAATGGCTAAAGTCACATTTCACAGTCACCCATAAGCATTCTAAAAAGGTGTCTATTGGAACATTTGATGATATGAACTCTTTTTTAACTGCCAAAAGAACGCCACCGCCTTTTTTCTGCGAAAAATTGAAAACGAGCACCAACTGTTCAAAATATGCGCGTCCGACACGGTGTCGTCCAGCCATGTCTCACTAAGTACGACTAAAGACGCTGAGCTTGAATCAATGATGGATGATAAGGCAATAGATTTGGAGAGCACACTTCTGATATTTGTATATAAGAAGGTGATACTGCCATCTCATATATGTTTAATCTTAGCTGATGCAGATTGAGTGGAACGGCAGAGTGACGTTGGACTGCGTGTGCGTCAATCGCTAACGGACCGTGTTACACGTGTTGCACGATCAGCTTCGGAGTTCCACTCGGAAACGTCACTGTTGATAAAAAGCTTGTTGAATACAAGACGAACCCTATCGCCATCTTTTCTTATCTCCTTGGAAAAGTGCAAGAGCTTACGACGTTTCACTCTCACGGCCTCAGAAAAGTCACGTGAAATACTGAAGGCAGTGTTTTAAAGACGATAGTCTTTCTTGGGATACCTAAACGGAGAAATTTTGGTCTGTCTGTCTGTCCGTCTGTCTGTCTGTTTGTCTGTTTGTCGGCACGTCACACGATTGAGCTAGTTGGCCAAACTTTAACCCCCCTGCCTTACGACCTCCAATCATGACCAAGAAGCATGTGTTCATACGGGTGAGCGTGGGCAATTAAAAATCAAATATTACGCATACCTGAGGCACAACATCAATACCTTAGTACTATCCACAGTGTTCCTTTAAAACAAAATCTATAGATACGTAATTATAAAGATCCTAGTGTTTATTACGCGGCGCTGCTGTGTACAAAACAAGTCTCCGCCCAGTGATTTAACTTCGACGCTGTGGCTGGCTGTGGTGCTGCCACCTGGCAGCAGCATTGTTCAACACAAGCCGATGTTCCCCGGTAGCGCTGTAGATGGCGTCCTCTTCTGTTTTATCAATGCCAGCCAGATGCGGCTGATTCATCGTAGAAGAGCGCTGTCTCAGGCAAGGCAAAGCATATATGGCCGCTTGATGAAATACGACCCACTCTACAAGACATGATCAGAGAACGCAGAGAAAAGACCGACGACCAAATTTCAGCGGAGAAACGCCGGCGTCCGTCTAAGCGCGCCCGGAAAACGTCCGAAAAACGAGCCCAGCGGCTAGCCCGGCTATTAAATTGTGGTACTCATGCCGCTCATGCAGTGCAGTCGGCACAAGACTATCGTCTTTCGACGACATTTGCAGCGAAGCACGCAGATACGCGGCCAATTTTTTCAGTTTGTAACCATGACCTAGCACTGACTCGATTTCTTTGTCGTTAAAGAATTTAGCGATTATAGGTTGGGTTTTGCCCGAGGAATAGCGCCCTAACCGATGAGCCCTGGCAACCGAAGAAACAGTCAAGCCTAGTTTGCTACTGCAGAAATCCAACACAAGTTTTTCGGAAGTTTCCTTTTTTTCATTTATATCGGTATGTTGTATTCGTCTATTACCCCAGACAGCAGCATAGTCGAACACTTCTGTGGCTCGTCATTGATCTGGCACTTAAGTCTGGTTACGATGGTCTGGTTTGTCCGCTCGTTCATACCATTGCATTGCGGATGTGAGGTGAAGAGTTGGTGTATTCGGTTATGTCTTAGAAACTGTTTAAATTTTACTGCAGTGAATCCTGTCTGCCGGACTAACAATAAAGTTGTTACCAACCAACCAAGTGAATCCTGTTCCACGATCTGAAAGGAACTTCCGTGGTTTTCCGGCAGCAAAAATGGTTTTTAAGGATGAGATGTAGGCGTCGCTGTTCTCACTTTTATGGGCGAACGCCCATACGTAGCGAGTAGCATGGTCAATAACCAAGTGGATAAACCTTTTTGATGAGCCATATCCACAAAATCCCCCCAATGGTGTCCATCGCAAAAAGATCAAAAGGCTCTTCAGCAGGAGGCAGGGATTCAAGTGTCCCATACTTCTTTGTTTTAGTCTTCTTGTTTCTCTGGCATGTATCGCAATGCCGAATGTAGATGGCAACATCGGTTACCATATCCGGCCAATAATATTGCGGCGACAAGAGTGATAGTGTCTTCTTCACTCCGACATGCCCAAAATGTTGATGTGCGTTCTTAAGAATGGTTGGGTGTAGTTCATGGGGCACATAGATCTTCCTTAGTCCTTTTCTTTTGACGATGACTACGTTGTTTTCCAATGAATACGTTCCTTTTGGGCGCTCATCGGTGCATCGTTGAAGTTCATCGTGGGACAGAAGTTGAACTATCGGGGCTCTGGAGAGTGCGTCTGCTTCGACGTTGCTTATGCCCTTTTGATGTTTGATGTTTACTTCATACATCGATAGTTTCGACGACCACCGGAAGAGACGACCTTGAGGATTGTTAATATTCTTCAGCCACTGTAGTGCAGAGTGATCCGTTACAACAGTGAATGGCTTTCCATGAAGGTAGCAATGCCATTTATCAATGGCATCTATAATGGTAAGGCATTCTCCTTTTGTAATAGCATATTTGACCTCGTGCTTAAGTAGTTTGCGGGAGTAATAGGCAACGGGATGTTCCTTGCCTTTGTCGTCAGGTTGCTTCAGCACTGCACCAATGCCTTCGCCAGATGCATCACAGTACACAGTACATGGTCTCGAACTGTCGTATATGCGAAGCACCGGTTCTTCAGTTATGCGCTCCTTCAGTTCCCGAAAAGCTTGCTCGCAAGCTTCTGTCCACGCCCACTTGCTTCCTTTGTGGAGTAGTTTCGTGAGTGGGAGAGTGATGTCGCTGAAATGAGGGATGTACTGACGGTAAGTGTTTACAGTGCCCAGGAAACGCTGGAGGTCTTTCTCTCGTTTAGGTGTCGGAAATTTGAGTATTGCAGCCACGTTAATTTGCCTAGGTGTCACTATTCCTTGTGAAATTTTGTGGCCCAAGTATTCAAGGCTGGATCTTGCAAATTGGCACTTTTTCCGTTTCAGTTTTACGTTCTCTTCTTTAAGAGAACGTAAAATCATATACGACACCTCAAGGCACTGTTGAAAGCTCTTCTTTAAGAGCTTTCAACAGTGCCTTGAGGTGTCGTATATGATCGTCAAATGTCTCTGAGTATACGACCACATCGTCAAGGTAATTGTTAACATTAGTGAGCTGATGTTTGGCTATTATTGATTTCATGGCTCTTTCAAATGTAGCCGGAGCGTTCTTTAACCCGAACGGCATTACCAACCACTCATAATGACCATTAGTCGTGACAAACGCAGTTTTTTGAACGTCGTAGGGATGCATTCGGACATGCCAATATCCCGACGTTAGATCTAGCGTAGTGAAAAAGTTCGCCTTTCCCAAGCGGTCCAGAATGTCGTCTATACGTGGAATTGGTTGATAGTCGGGTACCGTTATGGCGTTGAGCTTGCGATAGTCAATACATAGACGAGTACGTCCTTCGCCTTTCTTTTCCGCTAAGATGACCGGTGCGGCATAGGGCGACAACGAAGGCCTCACAACACCTTGCTTCATGAGGTCGTCAACTGGTTTGTTAATTTGCGCTTTGTCGGCCTGTGAACATCTGTATGGTGCTCGATGAATAGGGACAGCATTGGTGAGTGCAATCCTATGTTGCTCAGTTGTGATGCATCCAATATCCGTCTGGGATTTCGAGAAGATCTCGTCATACTTATTTAAAAGAGAGTCGAGCACTGCTGATTCATGTTCTGGCAAGTTTTCTGAATTCAGGGTTCTCATCAGCGGTGCTTTAGTAGTTTTCTTTTCATTGTGATTCGACAGGTTCAAACTTTCACGTCCTTGTGTTACTGACTGGCTTTCCAAATTTACAGAAAGACTGAAGTACGAAGCGCTGTCTAGGCCAAGAATTAATTGTGTTCTCATGCCTCGCAGAACGTGTAATAAACTTTCTTTGTGACATTCCCAATTTGCAATTGAATGTTTACGCGACCCAAAGTTCGAATGCTTGAAGTAACTTGCTGCACCATGATGCTGGAGTCTCTCATCAACTGAAGCTTGTGCTGTTTCTACACATCTTCACTGATACAAGTAATTGTTGCTCCTGTATCAAGAATTGCAGTTACTGACCTTCCGTTGATGAGAGCATCGAACTGTATTAATGAAACTCTGGGTCACTCTCCTCGTTTCCCGGTCTAGTCTCAATACCGGACACTTTGCCGCGGCGCGGACATTCGTTGTGCCAATGAAACTGTCGTGGGAAACCAGCAGCTGAGCAATATCTACATTCATTTTGTGGAACACGCGTTCGAGAAGTCAATGTTGGCTGCTGCGGTATGCTGAAGATACGTGGAGCTCTTGATGTAGTACTAGGAGTACGAGTAACGGAAATTCCTCTCACCCGTCTTAAAGATGTCTCGACCCGCTGGGCAGCGGCGAGCCACTCTGATGACGAGTTGAATGTCAGTCCGGCGAGCGCCAGTTGCACATCAGGAGGAACACCGTCAGTCAGTCCAGAAATGATGTGGTACTCTTTAAGGTCGGCCAAGGAGCCCAGTCGTTTTTTCTCGTCGTAGTAATCCTTGATGGTCTGCCCTCCTTTTAGCCGGTAGTACATGAAGAGACGAAATGCATCTCCGTCAGTCGTAGCAAAGAGATTTCGCATGTCGCGCTTTATATCGTCCCATGTCTCGTCGTCGCCGAAAATCTCTGTCAGGTACCACTCGAACGCTTCCCCTTCGATGTATTCGCTGAAGTGACTGACCCGATCGCGGTGTGTCCATGATGCCTCGGTCGCCTTCGTGTCGAAAAGGAGTAGCCACTTGTCGACGGGGACGTCTTCTGGTGTTCTTGTACTTCGGTATGTTCAGCGGAGGCTTTGGCCTAGCCATGGCAGGTTGATGAGGTCGATCCTGTCGACTTGTGCGACGTTAGAGAACAGAGATACGTCGTGGTTCCATCTAGAGTAGAGTAGAGTAGATCCTTTAGACCGTGGCACACACCCACGCTGGGGGGATTGGCCAAGAACCGGGTAGTTTAGCAAGAAATTCGTAAATATTAGGTTAGATGTCGATTTAAAGATGAAAGGAGAATTAATTAATCAAAAATTGGAAATATTAATAATATATGAATAAAAATACTGAAATAAATGTTGATGCGAGCAGTTTGATTAAAAACAAGGAGTTTAGAAAATAAGTAAGGTGGATAAATTTATTCTACGATCTAAACCTCTTCGATTCTTTAATAAACTTCTCCAAGGCATTGGCAACCTTCCCGTCACTGTGGCCAAGGGACAAAGCCCCGAAAGAAAGAACATTTGGTACATTTAGATCAATTCTAAGGATTCGGAAAACAGCACCTAAAGTACTTTTGCGCAATGTAGAGTACCTATTACAGGAGATGAGGTAATGTTGTGTTGTCTCATGTACTCCGCAGAAAGAACAGTTAGGGGAAGCTGCCAGACCAGCTCTGTGTAAATAAAAATTTAGATAAGGAGTCTGACAGCGTAGTCTAGTGATTGCGACTTCAAGTTCTCGTGTTTGACACATTTTACTGTTCCAATGGTGACTGAGGTGTTGAAATTCTAATGTGGCTGTTAATGCCGGCGCAGAAAACTCGTCCAACATCATTTTTCTCCTTATTCTAGCGCCTATAATGAATCGCGAAGCCGGTAATAAATGAATAACCGGACCATTCAGAGATGACTTTGCTAGCGCATCCGCCATTTCATTCAGAAACAAGCCCTTATGTCCTGGGAGCCACACCAACTTAATCAAGTTTATATGGGGGGGGAATTAATGATTTGAATGCACTTAGCACATGTGAGTCCTCATTTGAAGTGAGGGAAGAGCACACCGATAAAGAATCTGTCAGAATTACTGCGGAACTTGTTGATGCTGTTGTTTTGCGGAGCGCTAGAATAATCGCTGAAAGTTCTGCCACAAAAATAGGAACAAAATCAGGGAGGCGAAGAGAAAATGACCAATCTAGGGCAGGAGAGAAAATACCAATTCCACATTTTTCGTCACATTGGGAAGCATCAGTTGCTATGACTGTTTGTATTGGGGAATGTACCAGGTAATCACTTAAAATGGAGTTTAAAAACGGGTACGACATTAGTTTAGCATTTTTTGGAAAGATATCATCAAATTGTATGGTAATAGAATTGCTGTTATTACTGATTGGGGTAATGTCTCTAATTTGAACGTTCAACTTGTCAAGAAGGCACTGTATAACCAGAATTTGAGGCGTACGGAATCTCGGCCAGTATGCTCCAAAAAACAAGTCCGGATGGGAAATAAATACTGTTTCTGAACGTCTTACAGTGGATTCGTACAGTCTTAGAAAAGATTGCACCGCTAACAATTTAAAACGGGTAGCAAGTGAGGGTATCCGAGCTTCCAAATACAAAACCTTGATTGCAACAAATTTAGGAAGGCCTAAACACAGTCTCAAGCCTTGTCTTTCGATGATTACAAGAGGATGAATTTTAACAGCAGGCGCCCCCGCATATAAGATGCACCCAAACTCAAGAATCGGCCGAATGTACATGCAGTATATTGATAGGAGCGTTTTTCTACGCATACCTACCCGGCAATTGCTGATCTTCCGCAATAATCCGACCGCCCGAGTACCCTTTCCTGTGGTGTATTCAATGTGATACTTCCAAGTCATGGATTGGTCATATATTACACCAAGATATTTTACTTTATCTACTTGTGGAATATTTGCAAGATGATAATAAAGCGATATGTCAAAAGGGTCTTTTAAAGGGAATGTTAGTAAAGCGCTTTTGTTGACATTTAAATACAAATGTAATCCATCAAGCCACCTTTCTATGGCTGATAAGTATGATTGTAATATAGCGTATAGCTGGTGAATGTCATCTGCTGATGAAAAAAATGCAATATCATCAGCATACACATATGTTTGTACGCCCGCATGTCGTGGAATGGAGCTCATTAAGATGTTAAACAACACCGGTGAAAGGACTGATCCTTGCGGGACGCCTCTTGTTTGCGCATACGTAGAAGACGATATGCCGCTTTGAAAACAGTAGAACTTTCTATTTTGTAAAAATTCCGCAATCCATGCCTGGATATACTTTGGGAAGTTAAGGTTGCGGAGCTGATTAATCAAAACTACTGGCTCAACACTGTCATATGCTTTTGCGATGTCCAGAGTAACCAACGCAGCATACTTCCTTTCCCTCCTAGCTAACTGAATGCGACTTTCCAAGTCTATATGGGCCTGCCATATAGAACATCCTGATCGGAAGCCAATTTGGGATGGATTGAGGATTTCTTGCTCATTAATGAAACTTTGAATACGAATATTTAAAAGCCTCTCAATCAGTTTTACCAAATTTGATGTTAGCGCGATCGGCCTAATGTTGTCCAAGGCATATCCCTTACCCGGAATTTTAAGTAATGGAATCACTTTCGCAATTTTCCATTCAGATGGGAGCCACGCCATTCTTAGCGAATAATTAATAACATCTAATAAATAATCTTGGCATTCTTTATTTATCACTTTAAGCATGGCCGACGTGACTCCGTCCGGGCCAGGAGCCGCTGACGGAAGGCTAGCTACCACATGGGATAGCTCAGACCCGGAAATTTCTGTAAATTCTACACCACTTAATGCATCCAAAGTAGGAGGTGATAGTTGGGAAGTAAAACGACATTCTAGCCCCCTACCAATCACTTCCAACGAATCTTTTATTTCTTGCGGAGACAAAACGATAGAATCTGCATTGATAGGCCGCGGAATCATTTTCTTTTTACGCATAAATCTATATAATGCCCTTTTATTGTTTGATTTTGAAAGATGATCGAACGTCCGAATATCATAATTTTCTTTTGCTTTGGAAACTGTTCGTTTAAATGCGCCAGCGCAGAACTGGTAGTCCTTCCAATTTTGAGGGCATTGATTGTACAGCAACTTTTTCCAGGATGCTTTTCTGCGCCTATAGTCCCTCGAACAATCCTCAGTCCACCAAGGAGAATTGGGGTTCATCTTAGCTGACGGGACCACAAACTCAGCTTTCTCTCGGGAATTCTTTAACACAGAACAGATGCTCAAAGCTTTCAACTTCGTGCTGTCATCTGATATCGAAGCGAATGAAGCGAGGAACGATTCTTTAAATTTAGTGTAATTGATAAACCTATGTGCATTAGAAACTGACGGGGAAGTCGGACTCATTATTTCGAACGTTATCGGCAAGTGGTCGCTATTTGTAGCACAATCAACCACTGACCAAGCCGAAATATTAACGTTGGAGCTTACAAAAGTTAAATCCAGAGATGAAGTAATACGACCTCTCACATACGTGGGGCTTCCGGTATTTAAGCATGTTAGATGGTTATCTTGCGACCAATCCCACAAGCGGCTGCCGCAGGCATCAGTTTTTATCCCCCCAAGTAACATGATGAGCGTTGAAGTCGCCTGCTAATAAAAGATTTCTTCCACACGTGCCAATTATGGTGTCCAACGGTCTGGTGTCATGTACACCTGAAGGGAAGTAGGCATTGGCTATTGAAAAATCCTGGCCAGTCGTAAGAGTTATGTTTATAACTAATATCTCACATTCCGGAGAAAGCACTTTTAATGCCATCTTTGCTTTATGACAAATTCTGTTTGATATCATTGTAATTAAGCCACCTCCTCTTGAAGGGCGGTCTACTCTAAACGAACGGTAATTCCTAAAGTAAAAATTACTATCTGGGGAAAGCCAAGATTCTTGTAATAAAATTAGATCAGGATTTAATTGAGCACTAAGACAATGTAAATCAGTAATAGCAGCAAATATCGAGCGACAGTTCCACTGTAAAACTTTCAGGGATGCTATTTTGGTGAAGTAATTGTTGCAGAGACTACTTTCTCCAAAATACTCTCCTTGAGCACTTTACTAGACGGAGCCTTTTTTGACTTAGATTGGGGGGGAAGGGGGGAGTAGCACTGTTCAACGGGGACCGGCTTCGTTTTTGAGCCCGGGCATCAAGATCCACATCTGTGGCCACGTGTAAGTCGAGCACGTGTTCTTGACCAGAACCCGAATGACACACTGAGGAGCCATGAATGTTACCAGAAGTGTTCACCTTATCGTTACACCCTGTATTAACCTCACTTTCATCTAGTCGTTGCGGGGACTCGGGAGTGCCTGTTGATGTTGGCCTTAGAAGGTTAGCAATTTGATTGCTGACAACTTCCGCTATGCATTCGGAGATACTAACTGACAGTTGCTCCATTACCCTTGCCATAGCTTTCTCTACTGCTACCTCAACTGCCTGTGCAATAGACGTCTCCGTGAACGGTTGACGGGCAGTAACGCTTGCATATCCATGTGCCCTCTCCTTTACAGTTGCCAAGGCTTCTCTCCTAGAACACCGTCGCTTGTCTACAATTTCTAGTACCTGCATTTCTTGCAGTCTAGCCGGGCAATCTGCATTGTCAGCAGCGTGTTGTCCACCACACAGGCAGCACATGCCATCTTGAGCTGTGCATTCTCGATCCGAGTGTGCTTCACCACATCTGCAACATCGCACGTCTGATTTGCATCCGCCTGCGCTATGCCCAAATCTCCAACAGTTCCGACATTGTAATGGACGTGACGGAAGATGATCTACTCTGAATACTAAGGGCCAAGCTTTTATTTCAGAAGGACATGATGTGCCAGCAAAAGTCGCAATCACCGACTCCGTAGGGACTCGCTTATTGTCTACCACACGATTGCATCGATAGACAGCCACCACGCCTGCCACAGAAAGCTTCTCAAGAGTTTCAGCAGGGCTTAATTGTGCGTCGACACCTCTCACGACGCCTTTAGTACAAGCCAGATGTGGTGGAATGTACGCACTCACCGGTATCGATGCAAAAGATGAACATTTAAGAAGATCCTTTACACATGCCTGGTCTGGCGAGCGGCACACAATTCCACCGCGACCGAACTGCCGCACGTCGGTAATGCTCTGGTAGTTTGGAGATACTGCATGTAGATGTTCTTGGATCGCCTTGGGGTTGTTCAGCTTTATGAAGTGCCCACCCAGGGGTACCAGAGCGACGGGAACGCTGCTCACACCACTGCGGAGGAATAGGTCAAGCGGTAAGTCATCGTTGTGCAAAGAGGCCGTCCACGGGGAACGATCCTGACCAGGAGAATTCCTGGACATCAGAGCGGTTTTAAGTAGAGATAATCAAGAAAAAGAACTGATCCTGCATGAACTGAAAAAACACGTACAACTGTTAGTCAATTGCTACAAACTACCCGGTACTCAGCCAACCAACCCAGCACCAGCACACGGCAAGCGACGAACCAGCGAACGCAGCCACGTCACAGACCCGGAGAGCCCGTTCACTGGAGCGCGCGCACACCGACCCACCATCTATTTATTCCAATGCACGCGCACTTCTTCTTCGTCGGCTTCTCCTACCATCGCCTTGTTCATACGTTATATATATATATATATATATATATATATATATATATATATATATATATATATATATATATATATATATATATATATATATATTGTAAAGGAAGAGAAATAGACACAACGCCCGTACGTTGGGCTGGCTGTTCTATTCTGACCTCGTCTTTCTCATCTACCTGTTAGCCGAGCGCGCGCCTGTGCCCGAGCGCCGCTCCGTGCACATTACACTCGGCCACGCTGCGAAATCGTTATAGTCTATGAAGTCTAAGTTACAAATTTTACGGCTATAGTTGGTTAGACGCGCATTTGTACTTGTCCGTGTTGTCTAGTGGTGAACCCCTCAATTGTCTCTGGTGGGCGACCTTGGCTGTTGCGTGCCGGACGGTCACGGCCGCTCCGCAACCTCACTTGATGGGCTGCGAGGCATGCTTCTGGTGGTCGGCTTTGGCTGTGCCGTGGAGGTAGCGGTGAAGGCGGCATGCTCAGAGGGATCAGCATTCGAGGCGGCGTCGATGTCTGCATGACTTCTTGGTACTTCTGTGGCCGCATCGGTTGCTTGTCTTCAAGTTGCTTATGTCGTCGCCGTTGTGTTGACAGCGCAGGAATTCGTGAATGCTGTACCATGACCTGCTGCACAGAGCGGCGATGTCTACGCTGCTTGAGGTGTATCGAGGGGCGTCGGGGTGGTGTCCTGTTAGCGATCTGCGAGCACGCAGAGCGGAGTTCACGTAGTGGCTCGTGAGGCAACTCGTGCTCTTGCAGCAGGGCTACTGTGGGGCTAGTGCTCGAGCTGATGAGTCTCAAAGGTCCGCGTGCAGCAGAGCCTTCTATGTCGGAAGCCGTATCAAACTCTGGAGATATGACCTGCACCGGCAGGTCTTTGATGACAGCGATCCCAGCTTGGTTAGGCACCTCAGCTTCTTTCAAGGAGGTGGCACTTAGCGCGTGGCTAACGTGCGCACACTCGGCCAATGACTGCCGTGATTCCCGGGGTGGATTCCAAGTGAGGGTCGAATCTGTAGCGGTGGCTTGCCCTTCGCTTTCAACTTGTGAGAAAATTGACGTCTCAGAGCAGGCCGGCGCCTCCGTGCGGTCTAGTGCTGGCCACCCTGGAGGTCGCGACGTCAGCCGCTGTGAATTGAATGTGGGCTCGACGTCTATCCGGGATGTTAGGGTGTCAGATACCGACGCAGGGTCCAAGGTCGGAAGTGGTGGGCCTGGTCTCCGAGGTTTGTGGGTACCACGAGAGGTCGTGAAACTGCCTGCATGTGAGCTGCACTCCTCAGTTGCAGCCTCGAGGTGGTGCTCCTCCTGAGCTCTATCCTCGGGAGCAGTTAGGTTGGATGGGGCAGCGAGGTGGAAGTCATGCCGTCCGAAAGCAGCTATCAGCCTGGCGCTCCACTCCGTCCAGGACTGCTGCCTCGTGCCTTCATACCGATGCCACGCCGCGGCAGCATTACGAAGGCGTTCTACGGCCACACACCATTTCTGTTGGTCTGTCCATGCCTCGCGAGCTCCGAGAGCGTTGATGGTTGCCACCCAGTTGTCGGCGTCGTCCTGAAATCCGTTGAACTCCGGTAGTTCAAAGGCAGCCGGTGATGGTGATACGGCTGGCGAAACTCCGGAGAATGACGACGCCACGCAGTCGAGTTGGTATGAGAGCGCCGCGAGGGTGTATCGGAGCTCTCTGCGGCTCTCGGGTGAGCTCTCGTTATGGTCTTGCGAGGCGGCTGCGGCCAACGCGGCATCGATTGAGTACAATGCTGGCAAGGCCGCAGGAAACAGGAGAGATGTCGACGCGGCCAAGGCGTTGACCGTGACGCGGAGTCGCGCGATGGTATGCAGCAGCTCCGCGGCACTGTCGGGTGATCCGCATGAAAAGCCAAGGCCAGCATCTGTGGAGGACACCGCGACTCCGGTATTAAGGCGAAAGCCTTTAATGTCTCATGCTCACGTCCGTCCGGTGTCCGTCCGTCCGGTGTCCATCCGTCCGGTGTCCGTCCGGCGTCCGTCCTTCCACACCCCCCACTGCGCATGCGCCAACCCATTAAAAAATAAAAATAAAAAACCTCCTTTCCACCTCTCTCTCCTCTAGGCATCCCTCCCCGCGGAGGCCACACCCTCACTGCGCATGTGCGTCCCCTCCCTCTCTCCCCTCCTACGCTCCTCCTCTATCCTCTAGGCATCCCTCCCCGCGGCATCCACACTCCCACTGCGCATGCGCGTCCTCCCCCCCTCTCTCTCCTCTCCTACGATCCCCCCCTCCCCTCTCTCGCCTCGCGACGCCGGCGCAGGCAGCGTCTGCTAGCGAGTTTCTTGGTTGAAAAAACCGACTACTCGCGCTGCGCAACCGTTCACTGGCAATCCTGTATATATGGCAATGGATCCTGACCTGCAAGGTGGTGCCGGTGGGAGATTTCTCCTGCGCGTTGTCGAACGATAAAAAATTCGCAGCGTGCGCGTTAACTAAAAGCGGACTGCGGGTCTCTGTGTCCAGTCCGAGTCTTCTATCTCTCATTGGCCATTAGCAGCGGTTGGGATGTTCCAGTAGGAAACACCGCTCCATCACTGCGTGCTTTGCGCCTCCCCAGTTTTCTCTCCTGCGCAACGCTGCGATGAGCGCCAGTGTCAACGCCGCCGCCAGTGTAAGCGTTAGCACCCGCTGCTTCGCATCTACACATGGTTCCGTTTAGCGGGAGATGGTGTAATCTTTAAGGCGAGAGCCTTTAATGTCTCATGCTCACGTCCGTCCGGTGTCCGTCCGACCTCCGTCCGGCGTCCGTTCGTCCGTCTGTCCGTCCGTCCGTCTGTCTGTCTGTTCGTCTGTCCGTCCATCCATCCGTCTGTCCGTCCGTCCGTCCATCCGTCCATGTCCGTCCGTCCGTCCATCCGAGCTCTGGCACGGAGCCAGGTGGCCGCCGGGATGCGCAGACGGACGCCGGTCGCATCGGATTCTATAGCGCTCACGCTTTGCTTGCGTAGCGTCGCTGTGCCCAGAGTTTGCAACCATTCTGACCAACGCCGTCTGAATGGACCCAGGCGTTCACGGAATACACTTTCCAATTTACAAAGGGTCCGTCAATTTAAGAGCTGGAACGCGGATGGCGTTTGCACGATGCGCAAAGCGCGAGAAAATACTAACGCATGCGAACGGAGGAAGATGAGTCTCGCGTCTCGCTGCGATTCGCGGTAAAAAATTAAAGAAAACACGCACCCGTTCGGTTTGTGTCTTATCCCACTGAGAGTGTAAAAGAAAAAAGACATGGCATAATCAGTGGAATGGCCACACGCTTTCGCCGAACACACTTTGGAATGTACAAAGTGTCCTTCAATTTTTTCATTGTGGTAGAGTGCATGGCCAAGGACGCGTGCACGGCGTCCCTTGGGAGCCCAGATTTGGCCAGACCCCTGGACACGGGATCCATGCCATTGGAAACGTCAACAGCGTTCCTAGGCAAGCGGAACCCGTGTGTTGTGTCCTGAAGTGGCATCGCGGCGTCGATGAAGCGAGGTTGCGCCGCCGAGGAGGCCTGGACGCCGTCCACGGACGGTGCTTGAAGCGCCGAGAGATCGAAAGGTGCCGAGGAGGCATATACGCCGTCCCTAGGCGATAGGAGCCCGGGCGCATGGTTGGCGCGAGGTATCGCGTCGCCGGACAAGTTCCTCGGAACCACATTGGAGGCCTGGACGCCGTCCGCTGGTGGTGGGATAGGTACTTGCCTCGGCGGTCGCCTTGCAGGTTCCATCAACGAGGAAGGGGCACGGCGTTCCTCAGGAAGACGTGTCACGTCGAAGTAATAGCTGGGGTTCGCCAAAGCCTTTCGGCGACTGCGCCATTGTAAAGGAAGAGAAATAGACACAACGCCCGTACGTTGGGCTGGCTGGTCTATTCTGACCTCGTCTTTCTCATCTACCTGTTAGCCGAGCGCGCGCCTGTGCCCGAGCGCCGCTCCGTGCACATTACAATATATATATATATATATATATATATATATATATATATATATATATATATATATATATATATATGCGCAGAGAGAAATTTTCATTCGCAGTCACTTTGATGTCGTTTTCATATAATAACAGTACTGAAAATGTGCACTCTATTTGA
The DNA here is from genome assembly GCA_030522465.1 of Rhipicephalus appendiculatus. Lineage (NCBI taxonomy): Eukaryota > Metazoa > Arthropoda > Arachnida > Ixodida > Ixodidae > Rhipicephalus > Rhipicephalus appendiculatus. The sequence continues at coordinate 164,977 of JALIZH010032973.1, forward strand.
CATATAGCATGCGCAGGCAGCACAGGGACCACCATACATATGCATCTTATGCATGTAATATCAATGACAACCAGCAGATAATGAAGCCGAGGTAGTTATAAGCAACGTTAATTGCACTGTTTTTTAAAGTGTATTGTAGTAATTAAGATACAGATATGAAGAAAGTAAAGTGGACGAAAAGACAACTTGCCTCCGGCAGGGACCTAACCTGCAACTTCGGATAACGCTTCCGATGCTCTACAAATGGAACTACGGCAGCGGTGGTCCTCTCGTCCGCTTTATCGGGTATTTATGTGGATGCAAACCTGGGAGTGTTAGCCAGCGCCACTCGCAGGCCTGGCAGCTAGTGTGGAACACCCCTTTTTTTTCAGCTGGCGTTACGTTGCACGTGATCCTTTTAAGAGCGGACGGACAGCTGACCAATGAGCCCTCAGATACCCGAAGGTATATTATGTTTTCACATGTGTATCACAATGTCTACAATACACTTAATAAACCTCCGCAGGGGCGTCTGCGCGAGCAGGCGTTTGGTGTTTGGCGACACCACGGACCCGAGCTAACGGGGGGGTTTCGACTCCCTCCCACGCCTAGCCGTGCGTGGCTCAGCCGTGTCCGGAGAAAAGGGGATCCTGGGGGTTGAGCCGAAGCCGGGTGTTTGGACCTTTAAGGCCCCCCCCGGCAGAGTAACATACCCCTTTGGCCTCGGCTTCACGTAGACGCGGCACCCCTGGGCTGACCCACCCAGGGGAAACCGGCAGTCGCCTTTTCCTGTCTTCTCCTCTCTTCTATTTACTTCCGTTTTAGATGCGAAGCATCTTATGCTCGCGGCTATGTCCGTCCCTCCCGCGTCCCGCGTCCGGCCACTCTCATGAAGTAGGGAAGCACCCATTATGCGAACCAGAACACTGTAGTAATATGAAGGCCGTCAACCCTAACACAGTCATCAGAGTCATGGCCGAGAGCAGAGAGAGGCTGCTTAGCAATGGCTAGGCAGGTGGTGTTTGTCGCCTAGGTTGACCCCATTCCTTGAGTCATGGCCGAGAGCACAGAGAGGCTGCTTAGCAATGGCTAGGCAGGTGGTGTCTGTCGCCCAGGTTGACCACATTCCTTAATCTTGCTTGCATGTGTTTGGAGGGGGCTTAGTCTGTCCCCCCCCTTCCCGCGTCCCACAGCGCGTGCCCTCTCTCTCCTACGCTCACCCCCCTTTCTCTCCTCTAGAAATCGTCTACTCCACGGAGCGTCCCGCACCCCCCACAACTCATGCGCATCCCCTCCCCTGTGCTCTCCTACGCTCACCCCCCTTCCTCTACTCTAGGAATCATCTACTCTACGGAGCGGCGTATGCGCGTCCTCTCTCCTCTAGGAATACTCTACGGAGCGGCTCCGGCGTCCCACATCCCCACAGCGCATGCGCGTCCTCTCCCCCCTCTCTCCTCTTGGAATCACCTAATCTACGGAGCGGCTCACGCGTCCCACACCCCCCACAGCGCATGCACGTCCCCCCCCCGTCCTTTCCTCTAGGAATCCTCTACGGAGCGACGCGAACGACAGGTGGTGTGACAGCTGCATACTCCGCTGGGGGGCGTGTCACGACGTGCGCGGTACTTTCGTGTGGTGCGTGGTGTTTTGTGATGTGCGGTGTGCCGATGAAGACGATGACGAGACAGGAAAAGGCGGAATCGGCTCATCTTAGTCAAGCCAAGCCAAGCCTTGAGAAAAGCAGGGAAGACGACGACGAAGAGGCGATCATTGGGCAGCGGAATCGAACGTAGCAGTCGCAGGCCGAAGCGCTCGTCGGGTCCAGGTCCCGAAGCCTACCGCGGCCTACCGACTGCACGGGCCACACTCCCGTCTACTAGGTGTTCCAGCAGCCGGCGCCGGTCCGTTGTGCTCGGACCCGGGGCGCATTCCAGACCCGGGCCTACTACTGCCTGTCCGGGACGTGCTGGTCCCACCTCCGCCCTGCCGCCTGCTCCGCCCCAACCGTCCGCTCCGACCCGTCTCTGCTGTCGACGTGACATGCAACGCAACGACGCATCGACGCATCAGCCTTCGACCGTCACACGGTGAAGTCTTATGAACCTTGCCTAGTGCAGTGGGGGGACTACGAGGGGTGATAGACATTAAGAGAACGTCAGCTTGTTTGTCACGACAGCTCTTCGCGGTTATTGTTCAATTTGTCATTTTCACCATCATTCTTTCTAACATAAAAGCATCATCACTCAAGTTGCAAATGTCTTCGTCCGTCTCGGCAACCATTATTTAGGTTGCCGTGATTACACGAACCTATCCCTCACAGGGCGCCACGGTAGTTCCGCGGTATGAAAATGACGGAGCGCGCGCGCCTCATTCTCTCTCCTGCGCAGCGCCGCGATGAGCGCCCGGACCACTGCCGTGAAATGAGAGCGGCGACGTTCCTCCCGCTCAAGCTAAATCTCCCCGCTGCTTCGCATCCACACATGGTTCCGTTTAGCGGGAGATGGGGAATTTTTTTTGTTTTTCCAGGCGGCGAGGGTTAACCTTGTGTATGTGCTCTGTCTTGGGCACATTATATTTGGTTATAGCGGCATTGTACGGCTGGCGTCGGCAGCGCTTTGTTGTTAAGCGCTGCAGCGTCCCCTAGTAGGACTCCATGGTGGGTGGCCGCCACTGCTGCCGAAATATACAATCTTACTATGGGAACACCTTCATTTCCCCGCTTACTCGATCGTTACCCTCACAAGAGGGTACGCACCGACGAACTCACCCCTTTCAGCCTACTCAGAGCAACCTATCCCAAATTCCATGTTATACACAGTGAAAATCCAGAGAAACAAGCATGAGCAATTTCCCCAATTTGTTGTATCGAACTCTTTGACTGAAGCCTTAGGACCGGGCTATAAGGTGAGAAAAATGGCCAGCGGAGACCTCCTTGAGCTGCCCCAGAGCCAACAATATGAAAAAATTCCCCATCTCCCGCTAAAGGGAACCATGTGTGGATGCGAAGCAGCGGGGAGATAATTAGCTTGAGCGGGAGGAACGTCACCGCTCTCATGAGCGCCGCTGCACAGGAGAGAGAATGAGGCGCGCGCTGTCCGTCATTTTCATACCGCGGAACTACCGTGGCGCCCCCCAGCGGAGTATGCAGCTGTCACACCACCTGTCGTGCGCACCGCTCCGTACAGGATTCCTAGAGGAAAGGACGGGGGGGGGACCGTAGGAGAGGAGAGAGAGGGGGGAGGGGACCAGCATGCGCTGTGGGACACGGGAGCCGCTCCGTAGAGTAGAGGATTCGTGGAGGAGAGGATAGCGGAGGGGACGCGCATGCGCTGTGGGACGCGGGAAGGAGGGACGGACTAAGCCCCCCTCCAAACACATGCAAGCAAGATCAAGGAATGGGGTCAACCTGGGCGACAGACACCACCTGCCTAGCCATTACTAAGCAGCCTCTCTGTGCTCTCGGCCATGACTCTGATGATTGTAGTAGGGTTGACGGCCTCCTTATTACTACAGTGTTCTGGTTCGCATAATGGGTGCTTCCCTACTTCATGAAAGTGGCCGGACGCGGGACGGGGACGCGGGACGCGGGAGGGACGGACAGAGCCCCGAGCATAAGATGCTTCGTATCTAAAACTCGGAAGCCTCGCAACATTTGGCAGCATCCGAATATCTGTCTCACAACATAGATCAATGAACAGCTCACGCGGAGTAGTGTCGGAAACAGACCTGCTCGAACTCTCCGAAGATGAACTATTAGAAGGATGGAAAGATCAAAATGTGACCAGTGTAAAACGTATCACCATCAGACGTGACAAGGAAATTCCAACTAAACATCTAGTCCTAACTTTTGAATCAAGCGTACTACCACAAACCATTGAAACCGGGTACATCAAACTTGCCGTCCGTGCGTACATACCAAATCCAAGGCGCTGTTTCAAATGCCAGCGATTCGGCCATGATTCGCTGAACTGCCGTGGCCAGCAAACCTGCGCAAGATGTGGAGGCCAAGGCCACACTTCTGACAACTGCACTAGCACACCACACTGCGTCAACTGTACGGTGATCATGCAGCCTACTCGCGTTCCTGTCCAAACTGGAAACAAGAAAAGGACATTATAACTCTCAAAGTCAAAGAAAACATCACGTTTAAGGAAGCGCGTAGAAGGTGCGCGCCTTTCTACACCACACCCTACGCTGATGCGGCGCGCCGGGGGAGAACGTCGCACCGGCTTCTGCCACTCCTTCGGCCTGCGCAGAGCGAGCCGTCGGCTGTGGCGCCTGCCCCCAAGGCGGTAGTAGCTCACTCTACTCCGCCTACTCGCGAACAGGGACCGGAGACTCCAGGGTCGTCGGGTCTCAAGGCCTCGTCTCACGAGACGAGGCCCAGAACTCGAACTTGCAGCTCGCACATGCGGGCATCCAGTGCCTCCCAGGAGGCAATGGACACCACGGTACCCCTGGTGCCGAAAGATCGGCGGAGCTCCTTGGAGCGCGCCAAGAAAACTAAAAAGCCGATAACGGGGCCCGACGACGGCCCTGTTACCTGAGTTCTTTCCGCTTAAACAACAGGCACTCCCTTTGGGTACACACATCACTACTTTACTTTCAAAATGGAAACACAAATTCTACAATGGAACGTCAGAGGACTGCTTAGAAACCTCGACGATGTCCAAGAACTCTTACACAAACATTCACCAAAGTTGCTGTGTGTACAAGAAACACACTTAAAATCCAAACACACCAACTTTCTACGTAGTTACATTATTTTCCGAAAGGACCGAGATGAAGCCTTGGCATCATCCGGAGGTGTAGCCATTATAGTTAATCAAGGGATTGCATGCACACACTTACCACTTCAAACATCACTTGAGGCAGTGGCTGTTCGAGCTGTCCTTTTCAATAAGCTCGTCACCATTTGCTCTCTGTATATACCTCCACAATACCAACTGCATAAACAAGAATTCCAGTCATTAATAGATGAACTTCCAGAACTCTATCTTGTCCTAGGAGACTTTAATGCACATAGCAGGCTATGGGGTGACGCTCGCTGCGATGCGCGAGGTCGCCTAATTGAACAATTCCTTTTTTCTTCGGGTGCGTGCCTTCTGAATAGAAAAGAGCCAACATATTATAACCTCGCAAACAATACCTACTCCTCCATAAACCTCAGCATTGTATCTCCATCGCTTCTACCCCTACTCCAATGGAAAGTCATGAATAATCCATACGGAAGTGACCACTTCCTGTTAGCAATGAGCACACCTATATCAAATGAATGTCCTCCACAAATTCCCAAATGGCTCATAGATAAAGCCGATTGGGAACAGTTTCATAAGATTACTCGTTTAAGTTGCACTAACATATGTAGTTTAGGCATAGATGCAGCTGTACAGTACTTTACTGCTTTTGTGACTGATGCTGCAACTAAGTGTATCCCGCAAACATCTGCACAGCCCGACAAACGACGTGCCCCATGGCGGAATACCGAGTGTCGAAATGCGCGCACAAAGCAAAACAAAGCATGGAGGTTGCTTCGAGACTCACCGACAGCCGAGAATCTTGACAGCTTTAAGAAAATAAAGTCTGAAGGCAGAAGAACGCGCCGACAGGCTAGAAGGGAAAGTTGGCAGAAATTTTTATCGGGCATAAATTCATATACACAAGAGGCCAAAGTCTGGAACATGGTTAGTAAGGTAGCAGGACGACAAGTATATTCACTCCCTCTAGTCAACACACAAGGCAACAGCTTGGAAGACCAGGCGAACTTCCTTGGCGCACACTTCCAACAGGTTTCCAGCTCGTCGCACTATACTGAAGATTTCCAAAGATACAAAACAAAAATCGAAAAACAGAAACTAGAGCGAAAATCCTCAAAACACGAGGAATACAATGAACCTTTCTCTTTGGCTGAATTACAGGCATCGCTAAACTGTTGTAATAAATCCGCCCCCAGGCTCCGACCGTGTAGTTTATGAAATGTTGAAACACCTGCCCTCTGAAACCCAAAAAGCTGTCCTTTCCCTGTACAATGCTGTATGGTTTTCCGGCGAGATACCCTCTGCCTGGAAAGAAGCCACTGTTATTCCGATTCTAAAACAGGGCAAGGACCCATCATCGGTTTCCAATTACAGGCCTATAGCCTTAACAAGCTGTATCTGCAAGGTTTTCGAAAAAAATGATTAACAGGCGACTCCTACATTTCCTTGAAACAAATAATCTGCTTGACCAATTCCAGTGCGGGTTTCGAAACGGTAAATCAACCACTGACCACCTTATACGAATCGAGGCACAAATTCGTGACGCTTTCGCCCATAAGCAATTTTTTATTTCTGTATTCCTTGACATGGAAAAGGCGTACGACACAACATGGCGCTTTGAAATTTTTAGAGACCTGTCACATTTAGGTGTACGTGGAAGAATGTTGAATATAATAGAGAGCTACCTCTCACATCGTACATTCCGTGTTCGAGTAGGTAATGTTTTGTCTCAAATATTTGTCCAGGAAACTGGAGTGCCTCAAGGTGGTGTGCTGAGTTGTTCACTTGTTATTATCAAAATGAATTCTTTGCGACTATGCATCCCGCGCAACATGTTCTATTCCACGTATGTGGATGATGTGCAGGTTGGCTATAAGTCTTGTAATATTGCCATGTGTGAGCGGCAGGTTCAGCTTGGCTTGAATAAAATTTTGAAATGGGCTGACGAAAACGGGTTCAGACTTAATCCACAAAAAATCACGTGCATCTTGTTTTCCAGAAAGAGAGGCATTCATCCTGATTCATACATTGACCTACATGGCCAACGTGTGCCTGTTAAATCGGAGCACAAGTTCCTAGGCCTCATTCTTGACACCCAACTTACTTTCATATCTCACATAAAATATATAGAGAACAAGTGCATAAAAACTATGAATATCCTGAAAGTAAAGTGTTGTCACACTACGTGGGGTAGTGATAAGAAAGGCCTTCTCAATCTTTATAAAAGCCTCATACGCACGCGTCTCGATTACGGAGCGATAACCTATCAGTCTGCGACACCAACAGCCTTAAAGACCCTGTTCACCACCTAGGCATTCGCCTTTCTACGGGCGCTTTTCGCACTAGCCCCATAGAAAGCCTGTACGTCGAATCAAACGAGTGTTCGCTCCACCTGCAGAGAACCTACATGTCTTTTCTGTATTATCTCAAATTAATGCAGACAAGGAACACCCCTCACACTACACAATCAATGATCTGTCCAGTTCTGTCCTATTCGACCACCGTCCTTCCTTGAGACAGCCCTACTCACTTCGTGTGAGGGGCCTCGCTGAGGAAACGGGTGTGCCACTTCTAGAACACCGTTTGATGGCTCCCGCTGCATAACTGCCGTCATGGCAGTGACAGCTTATAGACTGCGATGTATCTTTCGTGGAAGTATCAAAGCACGCGCCTATTACACACATACGTACATACTTCCTTGAATTGCAGCTCAAATACGGTTATCCAGAATTCTTCACCGATGCCTCAAAGTCTGATACATCTGTCTCCTACGCTGCGGTCGGTCCATCCTTTCCGGATGCCGGTGCTCTTCATCCTAATACAAGTATATTCACAGCTGAGGCCTACGCGATATTTGCGGCCGTCAAACACATTAAACAAATAAAACTACCAAGTGCAGTAATATACACCGATTCCTTAAGCGTGGTAAAAGCCCTCAAAAGCCTGAAAAAACACAAAAACCCTGTCCTTGCATCTCTCTACTCACTCCTATGCACAGTCTACTCACTCAAACAGCATGCCGTAGTGTGCTGGGTGCCAGGACACCGCGAGATACAAGGAAACGTGTTGGCGGACCAGCTAGCTGCATCCGTCGACGCAACCGCTGCCAATACATCACTAGAAATTCCTGCGCTTGACTTAAAACCTTTTCTTAAACAAAAGCTCAGGGCCTATTGGCAGAGAACATGGGATCGGCACACACAAAACAAACTGCACGTTATTAAACCGCAACTTGGTCATTGGCCGCCAGTGTCAAAATCACGTCGCACAGAAGTTACACTTACAAGGCTAAGGACAGGGCACACTCACAGCACACACTCATACCTTTTGTCTGGTGGCGATCCGCCTCTGTGTGACAGATGTGGTGAAGCACTAACCGTGCTTCACATTTTAATCCAATGTAATGAATTAGACACGCTTCGAAAACACCACTTTCCTTTACCCTACCGATAGCAAATACCATTTCACCCATCAATGTTCATCGGTAGGGATCCGCTTTTCAAACCTCAATCATTGCTGGCATTTTTAAGAGACGTACATACTTTTCATGTGATATACCCAGGCATTCCGTAGCACGACCTCTCAAGAGAGGCCGCTGCTGCGGTGGCTACATTAAACAAAGCACCTGCCTCGCGGCCCTTGGACGCAAGGGCGTTCACGAGGCACTCGTGATAATGCCATATATCTCTATCATGGTTTTATTATCACGACCTTTCGCCATTCATTCTCACTACACACATTTCACGCCACTTACATGATTTTAATACTTCTACGTTTTACCCGCCTTAGCGCGAGGAATTTTAAGGCCCTTATACAGCCACTTACCATTATCATTGTTCACATCTCTTGTCCTAATGACGTGGCGCTCTTTGGCCATCACATGGCCCTTGCGCCACAAAACACCACACATTATTATCATCACTTAATAAACAGTGCAGTTGACGTCCCCTATACCTTCGTTGGCTTCATTATCTGCTGATTTTCATAAGGTTGTGTCAAACAAACAAGCCCTCGAAATGTGCTTCTTTCATTTATGTATGTAATAGTGTCACAAGCAACACTTTTTATACATTAACAACTTTATGCATGGATAAAATTATGTCAACGGCGGATTCCCAGTAGTGTAGATTAGGATTATTCAATGAAATTTCCTTTATGTCTACAAGATGCGCACTAATAATTGAGTTTCTTAATGTAGGTAGCAATGACTGTGCCTTTCCTTTTCCGTAATTGGCACTACACACTCTTTCCCATGTTCAGGTTTGCGTATATTTTGCCGCGTTTTGCTACTAGTCAAAGTAGTTTTTCTGGCGCGTTAATATTATTATTACTACTATTATTATATTACTATTGTTTTGAAATTATCAATGACAAGCTTTTTTTGTTTGTTTTTTTAAGTAAGAGTTTGGGGTATTAGAGACGTAGTACATGGTTTATACTCACCGTGTTTGTATTCGCAACATTGCTTGGAGGGTCCTCCGACCCCTTCAAGTAAATAAGCCTATGCAAACGGTGCAAGCACAAATTTTCTTTGCACAAATGTGGGTGATTATAATGTTAAACCATCCCGTACTGTTTCCTTCCGCACTGATGGTTAGCTGTTTATAATTGGTCAAAATTTTCTGAATCATGCACACAGCGCCTGCTCGTAACGCGTTGCAACAAATGGCGCAAAAAAAAAATCCATCGCGTAATGACCACTTATGCACAACAGACGAAAATCAGACAATAAACTATTTTCATTACGACATATTGTTGGCCATTGGTTCTTCGCCATTCGTCAAAATTTTTTGACGTACCATAAAATCGCCTGCTTGCTACGCGACTACGCGACGACACAAATCTGTGAAATCGCACGGCGTTGAAATGACGTCTGCACACTAAACAGCCCGTTGCTATGCTGAACAATACCTCAACTTTTTTGGAATGCTCGGACGATGTCTCTTTCAAAACGTAATTCAAGAAGGCTGCCCGCCCATCACATTGGCAGCGGCCACTTATAGCGGCTGGCGAGATGGATTCATATGAGCGTAACAAATTTTTTCAGCAGTGTAGTGTGACGATGTTGAGCTTTTTGTGCGCGTATACGACTGTGTAAAATCATCCTTGTTGAGAAAGAGGGAAAGAGATAAATAAGCAGCGCTGAGCGTCAGTGTTTCTTTCCTGTCCGTGTTGTATTTTGCGCCGTAGAGTAAATTCAAGGTGAATCAAGACCAACCAGCCCGGCTGTCGATTCATTTTTTTTAGACCACAAAACCGTGGACCTTGAACATCTGTCTAATCCTGTGTATCAGCGTTTTTTGCTGCGCGAAATTGAGACGCAAGTATGAAACCAAAAGGCAAATGTGTGCAAACTTGCAACTTTGTGTTGCAAGTTTTCGCACATCTGTCTTTTCGTTTCGTACTTGTATCTCAAATTAGCGCAGCAAAAGAACAATGTTATACCAACTAGCCCCCCATCGAATCCTTATCGAACGGTATATCAAGTTGCGGGGCAGGCTTGAAAGCTGGGCTTTCCTATGGGCTCGAGTTCCCTGTCTTATTCGTCGCCATGTTGCAAGCCGCCGCAATCACTGGAAGCTAATAAATAATGCTTCATAAGCAACGCGAAGCAGGTTCATCAGACACTAAAGCGGATATCGTTTTTAGCTCTCCCAGTTCGCCTTAACACTGCCGTACACTCATCGACTCACAACAGCTTGGATTTGGAGCAGCGCTGATGCTGTTGCTTTCAATTAAAGAAAATGAATTTGCTTAAACAGGAAGAGGTTTTATCGGTCCATAAAACGTTTACTGGCTCCCATCCGTATTTGCATCGTCATTGATTGAAATTTCAGGCCAGGAAGAGGAAATATAAAGCATGACAGAGCTTTCTAACATTATTGAGCCCCTGCTAAGCGGGAGCCTCCTCTGCAGTGCTGGAGAGCAAGGGGGCGAAAGCATCGCATAGCCACCGCAGATACCGCAGAGACACTACAGTGCGTGGTCGTGCGACACGGAGGTCTATCTTCAAAGCAGAAGCTTAGGACAAATTTTATTATACAATTAGGTCACTGATGTGTTGAAGGAAAAAAATTCGTCCCAGTTCTTGGTTTCCCTGTGCCCAGGTGACAGTGTCCACTGTCGAAAGTGGGGGGGGCTCTGCCCCCCTAACTTTCTTGGTGAGGGGGGGCCTATCGCCCCCCCTTGCCCCCCCCCGGTAGATACGCCTATGATCCTTCCATTTATATATTTCCTTATGACAATGAAGTGGACTGAAAAACGAGCGCATGGCGCTCGGTGGCACTCGCCGTGGTCGGCGCTCTGCTGCGGCAACAATCCTTTCAGTCGACGAGTGAGAACATAATTATCGTTGACGTAATGCAAGAGCGGCGAAGCAAGATCATAAATGGCATAGGTAGTGCTCCTACGTGCACAACGACGTGCGGCGGACAAGAACGACACAGACGAAGCCTCTACACAAGCTCCTCTGAAGTAACATCGTTGTGCTAGTAATTTTGCTCATTTCATCCGCGCAGGAGTGCAGTCAGTAGGCGTAACATCGTACTCTAGCTAGTATTTGGCCTGTTTTTCTTCTTCCTCGTTAAAGCCATTAACGACATCAAACAAGCTTGTGGGGAGGCGCCGTGTTTCACACTAACAGGCAACTAAATAGAGCTTGCTTATGGTTACAAATCTTGGCAATAAGTTGTATTGCATGGGATTAAAGGACAAAAGAAAAAAAGAAAACGTGACGCCGTCGTACCAATCGCGCTCTTGTGCAACAAAGCGCATATATGTGCACTAACGCGTTTTCGGCGCAAGCTGCACATGCGAGATCACACATCTATTAGATATAAAAAGGAATTTCGCCTATCCATTAATAAGCGCTAGGTGGTTATTCTAACTGAACAGCTTTTGCATAAGCCAAATGCTTCTCCGATCCGATCCGAACGTCAACGAAAGATTTGTCACATGTACCAAATTGATCTACCTCCTTTCCTTCACTATCGGCCACTCCACGTTGATAGCAAAAAAGGAACACAGCAGTGTTCCAGCATCTTGATCAACATGAATAAAATCATGACATGAGTTCCACTGCCGCATTCACGACGGAGTACGCAAAAACATGTGCTCCGTGCGTCCGCGCACGGTGTCGTCTGCTCCACCTGACATAACGAAGATGGCGCCGGTGATTGCTACGGCGCCTACTAGATGGCGCTGCCAATTTCGCATAAGGTCTATTCGTGCTCAGGCGTGTCCATAGAGTTAATATAACAGACTCTAGAGGAAAAGCTGGGCCACTAAAGCTATAACCACGCGAGCGGCGACATCTTGGAACGTTGTCACAGTTGCCATTACAGTAATTTACAGAAGCGCTAAATATGGCTTTTGAAAACACTCAAAATCTCGCAATAAAATTAGTAAACAAGCGTGTTTACGTATTATAAACGAACGGAAATTGTTTGATGTTCATATCAACTACTTTTAGGAAAGATACAACAGCCATTTATGCAAGTTACTGCACGCGCAAAGGAGCGTTTGCAGGTTTGTTTACTAGATGGCGCCACCATCCTTGTATCGTGTAAACATTCCTGAGCGTTGCCGCGCAGCGTGCGGCCGATTGCGCCGGCTTGCTTGCGTGCGTGTTTTTTGTTGCCACGAGCTAAAAGCTCGACTTTATGTGACAGTCTCTTAACTGCGATGCAATAGAGAGCCACGAAACAAGCAAAAATGCCAGGGGTTATTGCAGCATGCAGTGGCGAGTGCGAGTGAACGTCACCCGACAGCTGAGTATCGTTCCATCATGGCGGCTCCCGAGCGGTTATAGGTTTTAATCAGTATTGTATGCGTTACCGAAAAAAAGTAACTAAATACGTTACTCGTTACTCTAACAAAAAAGGAACGCGTTACCACCCTACGTTACCTACAAAAAAAGGTAACGCGTTACCGTTACCGAAAAAAAGTAACGGACGTTACCTCTGCCATTACTTCGCAATCAAATTTTAATAAATGTGTCGTTGCTACAGGAACCCACAATAAGAATTTTTTAAATCTCAAATTTATGTTTCACATAAAACTTGAAACCCAAACAAAAATTATACCCAATTTTCTCATTTAACGAGAATTATTTGTATAAAATAATGTACCGTGATGTTACACGTGATGGCTTCTGACCCTGTGGCGCATGATGAAGCCGTTTTTCTCAATGTGACATTTTACACAACATGAGATTCAATCATCCGCGCTATCGGCAAAGAAAGCATCACTTAACTCTCAAGAAATTTACAGCAGTTTGCCATATTCCGGGCCCGAACAGCACCTCCAGTGGAGATCGTCCAAATCGAAACTAAAGGCATCCGAAATTACTCGCCGTGTGCTATACTCGGCGACAACTTATCTTGACATTGGAGCGAAGGCTGCGGAGGCGGGGCTTTCACACATTCGTGTTGCTCCGCAAGTAGTTCGGCAGCTTGCGGCTGATTTCGGTTTTGCTCGCTCGCATCGTTAACGCGTTTAGAAAAACACATACTTGAAAATTATGAATGGGAGAAACATTTCGATTGTTCAGTGTACATTTTAGTGTCCTATTACGAGTATATTTTTCTTGGAGAACTAAACAGTATTCGGCCACACAGTGACGTCACGGACGCCATGTTTCCTTGGAAAACGGGTGGGCTGAAAAGGTGGTGCTGTCTAAGAAATGGAAAGAAAAGGAAAGCATTCTTGCACGGTGAACGATAACTGTATTTTGCCTGCAACTTCCCGCTACTGTTTAAGTCTCATAATAAATAAAGCGGTATTTATTTCAGCAAGGCAAAGGAGAAAATTATCAATAAACATCAGTACTATTTTTTTGGCGCGGAAGCAGGACATGCGCTTTGGTTCTGTAGCTTCCACAGTGCTGTCAAGGAAAGCTGTCGCCGAGTATAGTAGGCAATCGCGAAGGCCTGCAGTGGCGCCCATTTTCTTTTTTTCTTTTTTTTTTGGGGGGGGGGGAGGGGGGAGGGGGGCAACATTTGCACGTTTGTGACACCAGATGTCCTTTGGTCCGCAGCTGTCGTCGCGTTTTAGCCACCAAAAAGTATGGCGCGTGCCTTATCAACGCCGGCGCGCATGCGCAGACTACCTACGCGAAAAGGTCCATTCTGACAGCGTGCTTGTACTAGCAAAATAGATGCGCAGATATTGCAGTAGTAAAGCGCTACTTTATTGGCCAAGTCATGGAAAAAAATATCCGTGTATGAACACTTTTGTTCACTTAAACCTATATAATTACCGAAAAAAAATTGCGGCCGTTTATGTGAGGGCGTTCAAGATCAGCGTTGCTCGCTCAGCAGTTCAATAACCAGAAACGTAGCTGCCGTCACAGAGAGAAAGAGGCAAAATCTCTTTTTCAGAACAAAGTTGATAAATCTTATCAACTTTGTAGCAACTATAATAAAATGTCGCATATTTAGACATTTTTTTTCAAAAATGGTTTCCTTCGCCCTACAAGTTTAAAACAACGTTACTTTACTATTTGTTGCGCATACATTTCATATACAAGATGTCTTCTTTGTAACTATTTGCATGTTACACCGTCGTGAATTTTCGAGGACAAGTATAAAGAAATTGGTACCTCTGCATTGAATATGTTCGATATTTCTTGCCTCGTAAATTATGCAGTTAGAAAAAAAACTAAGTTCATTTTATGGCTACTGCAGGTGGTATGTGCATAAAATATTAAATACTCAAAATCAATCTAAAGTATCCATTTTCGGATCCGTGTCGATCTCTCGTGGAATCACCCGTTTGCGATAACCATGGTTTGGAGAGTAATTGCGCTTATGTCTGCCATGTGGCTACCAGCAACTGTGGTTAGCCGTAACCGTAATTAGCTTAACCGCGGTTAAGGCTGTTGGTGTGAAAGCGGTATTAAGTGGCTTTGATTGAAAGAGCGATGCCAACCAAGGTGGCGAGTAAAAAAAAAAAAGTTTTTTTTTTTTTACTTGCCGAGTAACGCGGTACTTGTAACGCGTTACTCGCCAAAAAAACTTTTTTTTTTTTTTGCGTTTCAAGAAAAAAATCGACGCTTCGCGTCCCACTCGCATTCTTCTTAAGGGTTTTTCTTCCCGCCGTGTGGTCACGCCTATTCTCAATGATGTGCAGAATTCCGCTGAGGCAGACGCGATCGGCAGCGCACCTGTAGTTACCGGCTCTCCCCTGATTCCACAAAAAGCCGCTTATAGTCGGCGACGCGGGTCTTTTCAAATTCGATGCGGTGGTCGTTCACCAAGCGAGTTTATATGCTCAGCGAGTTTATATTTATGACACTCGAACTTGAGGACGTCGTTTTTGTGTTGCCGCAGCCTCTCGGGGAAGTTTTTTGCTTGCCCCCACGAACGAAGCGTCACAATCAGCACGTGGTATGGAGTAAACCAGCCCAAACGCTTTCCATTCGGGTAGCCTGTCTTTCAGGCACGGAAAGGCGCAGGTGCCAGCAATCCACCTGCTACAATCCACTTCCACGAAAAGCATGTCCGTACAGTTTCTCATGGCGGATTCCTCGGCTTTCTTCAGGCTTTGTGTGGCGATGGCCCAGCCATCCCCGCAGGGAGTCGACGCGTTGTAAGAAATTTGTACCCGCAATTTCCACAAACAAAGGCGATTCCGCCCGCGCTCTCTGTACATGCCTGGCAGGCCGACAGCAGTCCGACGCTGCGACAGAAAAATTCGACGGGGCGAGCTCTGGGGAAATGGCACCTACAAGATGCAAAAGTAACGAGTAACGTAACGCCTCACGTTACCGAAAAATGGTAACGTAAGTACGTTACCCGTTACAGTTCCGAAATTGTAACGAGTACGTTATTAAGTTACCGAAATAAGTAACGCGTTACCGGTAACGGCGTTACTTGTAACACGTTACCGACAACACTGGTTTTAATGCATGGGCCCTATGGGGAGCTTTTCCTCTAGAGTCAGTATATTAACTCTATGGGCGTGTCGTTGGTATTGGGTTCCGCCGGAGTTTCAGGCGGACCGGGACCATCCTGGTCGGTCTGCTCATAGGCGTGCGCACGAGGGGGGGCAGAGGGGGCGGCCGCCCCCCCTAGTCACCTGAGAGAGGGGGGGCGCAAATTCTGCCCCATATATTGACTTAATAGGAAGGGGGGGCGCTGCGATGAACCTTCGCCCCTCCCTGCCCCCCCCCCCTGAAGGGGAACCCTGTGCACGCGTATGGGTCTGCTGCTGCAATTGTGTCGAAGTGGGGTCCGGCGGCACCTCCCCTGTTGGGGTTTGCTTTGCGCGCACTTCGAAGGGCGGTGGCGTTTCACCAGGGTCTGGGCGTAGATGGTGGGCGTGTGTGATACATCGCGCACTTTCACCATGTATGTCACGACACTGACAACATGGATCACCACACCTTCTTCCCAGGAGACACTTTCACCACGCACAGTTTTCACGGTCTCCCAGAACAAACATGCGCTCCTGCCCCCGAAACAAATCGCGTTGCTCTTTTGTTTGCACTGCATGATTCTTGCGAAATCCGGTTTGAGCAGTGAAAGTATTACGCCTGGCTGACGTTTCAAAAACAGTTCAGCGGGCGATTTGCCTGTCACACTGCTTGGCGTGTTCCGGTAGGCCATGAGAAAGCTATCAATACTTTCTTGCACCGTTAGCTGCTTACCCGAAGCCTTATTATCAAGCACCTGCTTCATCAAAGCCTTTTTGACGGTTTGTACCGTTCGTTCTGCAGCACCATTGGATGCAGCGTGATAAAATGGAATACGAACGTGTTTCACGCCATTGGTACTCAGAAAACCAGCAAACTCAACTGAGTTGAACTGTGGCCCGTTGTCACTCACGAGGACTTCTGGCAAGCCGTAAGTGGCAAAGGCACCCCGAAGTTTTTCAAGGGTTTTTAGGGCTGACGTTGACGACATAGGCCACACTTCAATCCATTTTGAGAATGAGTCGACCAATATCAGGAACACGTTCGCGTCTTTCTGAGCAAAATCTACATGCACGCGTGACCAACACTGCGCAGGGTATTGCCACGGTTGAAGCGGAACAGGCCGGGCAGCTGGCTGAACTGCTTGGCAAATCTTGCGCCTCTGCACGTACTGTTCAATGGCCAAATCGATTCCTGGCCACCATACGAAACTTCTAGCCAACATTTTCATGCGGCTTGTGCCAGGGTGCTCCTCATGTCGCATGTTTAGCACGCGCTCCCTCAGCTGTTCCGGGATTACGACTCTTGCGCCCCGCGGCGAACATAGTACGATTTCAACTCGTCTGCATGCTGCCTAGGCCACCTGTTTAGCGTGAATTGGGCCACACGGCTGAGTGTTAAGCTTCGCCTGGAGAACCTTGCAATCTCGTCCGCGGTGAGTGGGAGGCACTGAAAGACTGATAAGCACTCTGATGCCTCATCCTTAGCAAGTCCTGGTTGGGGCAGCCTAGACAAGGCGTCTGCCACTTCTAGATTTTTACCCTTCCTAAATTTCAGGTGGTACCTGTAAGCTGCAAGCGTTAGGGCCCAGCGTTGCATGCGCGCGGCAGCTACAGTTGGAATACGCTTATCGTGCCCTAGTAACCCTGCTGATGATCTGTGTATATGGTAAATTCACGGCCATACAGGTACCGGTGAAATTTTTTAGGCCATATATTATGGCCAAAGCTTCACGTTCGCACTGCGCGTACTTTTTTTCTGCTTCTGTTAGTGTACGTGAGGCGAAGGCGATTGGCTTTTCATCACCTTCGGCTGTCTCGTGAAAAATCACAGCCCCTAAGCCGTAGGACGACGCATCGCAAAGCATTGCGAGCGGTTTCCTGACGTCATAGAATGTCAGCACCTTGCTGCTTGTCAGCAAGTGTTTCGTAGCTTTAAATGCGTCGCCATATTCTTTTTCCCACGTCCATTTTTTTCCTTTTTCAGTAGCCAATAGAGCGGCTCCGCTACCGTCGAGGCGTTCTTAAGAAACCTGGAATAAAAATTCCACATGCCTAAATACGCCTTAGCTCTGTAGTAGGCTCAGGTACTTCTAAGATTGCCCTCTTTTTCGCGTCTGTAGGGTAAATGCCTTGTTCAGTGACTGTGTGACCCAAGTATGTAACAGATTTTTGAAAGAACCGACATTTATCCGCGTTGAGCGTTATGTTATATTCGCTCAACCTCTGCAAGACACGTTCTAGTGTTTGCTGGCAATCGTCAATGTCAGATCCTGTCACTATCACGTTGTCGATATAACATCCGACGTGTGGGATGCCGTGAAGCACTTGATCCATCACAGCCTGAAAGACAGCGGGTACACTAGCCACCCCCTATGGAAGGCGCTGAAATTCGAACAGCCCCAGACTGGTGTTCACTGTCTACAATGGTCGCGACTCCGGAGTAATACCCCTGTCACACGGCAAATCTAATGTCATTTACACCGAATGACATTAAGCGAACCTAATGCCATTTTACCTGCGTGCTGTCACACGACGAAAACAAATGTCATTTTAAAATGATGGCCACGACCTTAGCCCTCCTGAGCCGTGGTTTTGCAAGAAATAAAAATCTATTAAAACGTGCATGTAACGTGCGTGTATCCTCAAAAATAATATTTTACCACTAAAATGGTGCTCCTAGAATATAAACACAGCCGTTTTACACAAGTCGCCACAGCCGCACGACACAAACGAAGTCGGGCCAAGAGCCACTCGAAAACCAACATGGCCGACGACGATATGACCGGGCGTGAGTATACAGGGATCTGAAGCGTGGGCGCACGACTGACTCCCCGGCTGCAGAAATGAGACGGCGGCAGCAATTTCGCGTAGTCACCACCTTGATCACCACAACACGTGCAATCGGACGATCAACACCCGCGATACAGGTAACAACGACAACAGAGCACAAATGAAACATGGCCGGCGTACAAGCGCTGTAGCTGAGAGTAGCTTTGTTTTAGAAACTTTCGCGCGCGCTATTATACCATCAAACCAGTAATAAGCTAATCTAGTAAAGAATAAGATATTTACAAATTACAAAGGTTACGTTTACATAAGTTAACAACCATCTCCCTAAAAGTCCCTGGCGTCGAGACTACTCTTTCGGTCTGAAATCGAATGCGAATGTGTTTCGGGAACGCATTCGAAGAGAAATGTCACTTTCATCGAATGGCATTTAGTTTCCCCGTGTGACAGCAAACAAATGACATTACAAACGAATGACATTCGTTGTAAATGACATTATACTTGCCGTGTGACGGGTATAAGTGGGAGTTGTTGATATGTCGAGGACAGGTGTAGTACACTAAACACCCTTCCGCCTGCTAAGGCCGTGTACAGGTCCTATGGTCTCGGAAGCGGGTAATGATCCGTCTTCAGAGAAGGGTTTACTGTTGTTTTGTAATCCCCACATAACCGGACACTGCCGTTTTCCTTTACAACCGTGACTAGTGGCGTAGCCCAGTCACTGCGCATTACCGGGCGTAGCATGCCTGTTTCCACATGTTCCCGCAGTTGCTGCTCAACTTTTTCCTGCAGTGCAAATGGGACTGGTCTAGCGCGCCAAAACACCGGTGTCGTGCCCGATTTTAAGACTATTTGTGCTTGGGACTTTTGTAATGTTCCCAATTTAGTTGAGAACACGGCAGGGTACTTTTGTTTTAGACGTGCAACTCTGTCTTCGACCGCAATCTGGCCAATTTCCAGCCAGTCAAGTTTTAGACGTTCCAGCCAATTCCTCCCGATCAGAACGGGTAACTTCCTGCCGTTGTCCTTCACAACAATCATGGGTAACGTCATGCTCTGGTCTTTGTACTTAACCGCCACGTCACACTGTCCTTTCATCTGTATTTGCTCCCCAGTATACGTGCGAGGTGACATTTTGCATGGTTCACATTTCACGTGTCAAAACTGAGATTGGTAAACTAGCTCCGGAACAATAGTGACTGCCGCCCCTATGTCAATTTGCATATTCAGTGCGCGCCCTTCAACCTCTACGCTGACTTCATAACTGGATTGGGTTGCATTAACCAAATGGTACAGTTCATGCTCCGAGTCCTCGTCAGAGCATTCGAGCGCATGCGTGCTCCTAGGTCTCGCTCTAGCATTTGGGCACATGTTTTTCAAATGACCTACTTCTGAACATTTTCGACAAATAGAGTTTTTGTACCAACACACTTCAGACGAGTGTGCCCTGCCGCTGCGTTCACAATTTTCGCCTTTGCGGACTCTGCTTCCCTTGGGCTTAGCTGGTCTCTGGCAGTGTTGTACACGTTCCTCTAAAACAAGAACGAAAGCTCGTTCCTCGTTCGATCTCAATTTCGGAACGACTTCCCGTTACAAGTTCCGCAAGTGCAAAAGGACCTCGTTACAGTTACATTTCCAAAATTGGAACGTGTCGTTACATTAACGTTACATTTGAGTTTTTAATAAATATATAGTGTCAGATAATCCTGAGGCGAAATACAGTGAGCCCCCATTGAGCTACATATATCGAACGAATTTAACATTGCCGACAGCAGGTTATACACAGGCAAAGAAACCTAAATAAAGGCTCCTAGACAAATTTTTTCGAGACCACTGGCTTTACTACACACATGTAACTGTAACTTTCATGCTCGTCTATTTCAAGTCCAACACATGTGGCACTTTTCAACGTCACTCTTCAAAGGCGCACTCAGGATACTGCACTTCACATATTCAAATAGAAATTAGCTAAGTTCCCCACTTCTCACATATCACGAAGTCACACAACATTACATGCACCAACGACAGTGATACCAACTCTCACCAGAGTCCTTCACACGAGAGGAGCCTCTAGCACTTCGACGGCTGCAGACCCGAACTTTCCCAAATCTGCACTTCATACATAAAATATACCCAACTCGCTATACCGACGCCTGTCCAGGATGTGGCGCTATCCCCACAACCTTTCACGTCACCGTAGAGTGCACCGCTGCCTACTTCCCTCCCCTCCCACCAATCCTTCGGTCCACCCGTACCCCAGAGCAGTGGGAATCGCGACGGCGCCCCCCGAGGTCTGTCGTTCAGCGGGCCCGGGCTGTCGCAGAGGTTGTCATAGGTGTCCCGGAATAGGGACCCTCCCTGTTTTCTTTGCATTTCAATTAAAAAATGTTTTCATCATCATGCACCAATATAATGGTATTTATTGCACAGGAAATCGCATCTAAAGGGACACTACTTAGGCGTTTAATGAGTGCTGATTCAATATTTCTGTGTAAGCAGAAAATAATGTTCAGGATACACATTTGCGCCTTCGTAAAGCTCCATTCACAGTCAGCGAACATATATCTGTGTATTTCGTCCTCTGCGTTTTTATCTTCCGCTTAATTTCTTGCCTTTACTTCTCCATATTTCCCGCTTTTTCTTTATATTTTTTTCACTATCTCTCTCTCTCTCCCTGTGTACGTTCACTCGCATTCTATCTTTTTTTTTCTTTTTCTCTGCCTCTATATATATATATACTCATTTTACCCTCCTCCTCACCATCGCTTCTCCTTCCCACCCCTTCATATACTGTTCTATACAAGGACATGCTATACACTTCTAGCCTGCGCGCATGTTCCAGAAAAACGTATAGCCGATAATTTCCTCAACATCCTACTTCATTAGTATATGGTCCCTCAGCTAAGAGATGTATACAAGCAAATGGAAGGTCAGCCAGAATGGTATATTGCATTGGTGAGGTGTTTATCCTTACCGCCGTTCTAGTGTGTAATGGGAAATGGCCGTTCTTTGATCTATTAGCTCTAGAGATGAATGCGAATTCTTCAGTACTATGTGTTTGTCGTTGGGTCGCGATACGAGCAAAATGAACATATTACTTCTCTGTCTGTATTGAATTGCCATGCCGATGTTGAATAAATACCACGAAAGAAAAAAAAAACAACTACATAGCCCAGTGGTTACGACGCTAGCCTTCAGATCATGGATAGGCGGTGTCGAATCTCGCCTCGCCGAAAACATTTTGTAGCCAAAAATTAATCTGTTTCTCTATATCTCTTCCTTTCGCTCTCTCTGTACTCGTTCTCTCGTCCCATCAGAGTTATTGCATCCCGCGCCGGACAAATTAGCACCCGTGTTCTGCGAGAGAAGCAGAAGATGATGGCGATGACGAAGAGAGCGCGTGCCGCTTCATGATGATGATAATTTTCTTTCTACGACACATGGAAACCTCGAGCATAACATTTCTGCTGTAAAAAATCAACTGTGCCTCCCGCACGTGGTCAGCCTCGGCGTCTTTCGCTTTCCTGCGCGCAAGGCGGGCGCCTTGAAGTAAAAAAAAAATATGACAGCATATCCACGAAGTGAATGATGATCAGCGGGCGAAGCTGCGGGGGGATCATTCGGGTAACCATGAATCTCCCCGTACATTGCCCACTCGATCATGCAAAGACGTGACGCGTCGTGACCTTGCTTCTTTCGCCGGAGATCTTTCGCGACGCGCGAATAAGCGGCAGATGCAGTTTTGAGAACTACAGCTATAATGCTGCAGGTGTGACGTTGCACTGCATAAAAAACATAAAGTGCTTCTTACAGCGTATGGAGTGAAAAGAAAGGTGCTGCATCGTCTTTGTTTAGGCCAATGATATTCACTCTCAAATTTTTCGGGAAACACCGGTGCGCATTGAAAATGCACAAGCGGCTGCCGACTCCCTCCTGCGAGTATCGTAGACATGCGCGTTGCTACCCGAGCCGTATGAATCCGGAGACTGGTACTATATATGGTTGCCACTTGACCCGTCCCGACAACGCAAGGTAAGCCACGCACGAATATATAGCCGGTGTTTAGAACTTTAAATTTCATATCGACACCATTGAAATGTATTTTTTTTAGCTCAGGAAGACTTGAAATATCACCTATAAGTGCAAGCTACAGTATTCAAGCCAAATATATCCTGCTATTTGTCGTCATCGACCTGTTCAAAGCATCGATTAGAGTGTACCTTTTTGCCACTCTTTTAACGCAGTTACGAGGAATATACCAATATCCTATAGAATCTGCTCTAACAATATGCATCAGTGCCCGAATTAAGTACTTTTTGCATCAGTCACTTTTTTTTTTCATGTGACAAAACTTCAAGATACGTTTTTCGAGACATGTTGCGTTTACAAAGAATATGAACATTTATTGTTTGACTTGGATGAAAGAAAGACTGCCAAGAATTTTGTGCTGGGAAGTTTCAAAGGTGCTGAAACAATGTCACATAAACTGAACCAATTTTGCCAAAGTACAAGCGATATGTTGCACGCTGATATATTACATCATTTCTTTCTCCCCTTCAGCCCGATAGAATGTTGCTTCGCACATTGTCATTTATTCTTTAAATTACAGAATGCGCCGTTGATCTTTTAAAGGTATCGCGCAGGAAGTCATGTGCAAAGTTTACGTAAATATGCGTAAGCACTGTGCTCAGGGTTGCCGTTAGTGGCTACTCTGCGCCAAATTGGCTACTTTTGGACCCCGTTGGCGACGAAAACTTCCAGTTAGCGCCATGGCTCTTTTTTAAGCTGGTGGTATTACTTATTCATAATAGTTTTATTTATTCATCAATAGTAAAGACTCTGTTGATAATACCGTGTCTGTTCTACTTGGCTAGAAATTCGGCGATAATATCAAATGACATGGCTACTTTGGCTACTTTTGGCGTGAGTTCTGGCGCCTTTTCATGTCCACCCAACGGCAACCCTGACCAGCCAATATTCGTCGTCTGTGATGATGTTGCTTTGTCGTTGCTGTCTTCGTTTTATTTGTTAAAATGATATGTCGTGCACGTCGAGCTGAGCAAGTGGCGCAATGCTTGCAATCTCCTCTGTGTACCCATTTACTATTGTGAGAATTTTGTTGGCATGAGTAGGCTCCCCTGCTAGTGATTTAGACATTCATAATTAGTATTTTATATACTCTCTAAAATAAATTGTTTTGCAACCAGCACATGCGTAGCTCCGAAACCTCCTCCGCCCACTCACACGTGTGCCGCCATTGGTCCGGTACTGAGAAACGCATTTTAAAGACGATAGTCTTTCTTGGGATACTTAAACGGAGAAATTTTGGTGTTTAGAAAAAGTTTATTTCATCGTCAGACGCTACGAACGCATCGAAACAGCGTCTATCACAAAGATTTTTTTCTCTGTTTGTCGGCACGTCACACGATCCAGCCACCCGGCCAAAGTTTAACTCCATGCCTAAAGGCCACCAAACTTGAACTGGTGTATGCGATCATACTTTCAGCGTGGTCGAATAAAAATAAATATTACGCATATCTGAGGCACTACATCATTATCTAGGCATTATACAGTGTGTTCCTTTTATTACAAAATCTACAGATACGTAATTCTAAAGATCCTAGTGCTCAAAGAAGCGAGACGCAGTGCACAAAAAACCCCTCTGCCCATCGATTTCACTACGACGCCATGGTGCTGCCATCTGGCAGCATAAGCTGGGAGTTCCGAAGCCGATGTTTCCCGATAGCGCGACAGATGGCGTCCATATCTCATGCAGCGCCTGCTCTGTTTTTCGATGGCGTCCATATCTCGCGCAGCATCGCCTATATATAATCAATGCCAGCCAGACGCGGCCAATTCAACGTATAGTAGGCGCTGTCTGAGGCAAGGCAAAACATAGGAGTACGGCCGGCACAAGACTATCGTCTTTCGACGACATTTGCAGCGAAGCACGCAGATACGCGGCCAATTTTTTTTTTTTTTTGGTGACGGTTTGTCTCCTTTCCTGATCAAGAAGGCTCCGGCTTTCCATTTCCCTTACGTTTCGGAGGCACTGTTCCCAGCGAGCGGTTCATGTTTGCAGGTGTGTTCTGAATTTTCCAAAACTCGGGCAACAGCCTTCTTCCCAGATTCCTTTCTGTCACAGAAGCGCCGTCAAAGTCAATGTTGTGGTCGCGCTTCTCACATTTAACCAGTGTTGTACGCGTTCCTCTAAAACAGTAACGGAAGCTCGTTCCTCGTTCCTTCCCAATCGTGGAACGAGTTCCCGTTACAAGTTCCCTTAATTCGAAAGGAACTCGTTACAGTTGCATTTCGAAAATTGGAACGTGTCGTCACAATAACGTTACAATTGACTTTTTAAATGAAAACATAGTGTCGGATAATCCTGAGGTGAACTAAAGTGAACACTTTAAAGCTCACATCAAGCTACATATATTATACGAATTTGACATCGCCGATAACAGGCTATACATAGATAAAGGAAGCATAAATACACGCTTCTAGACAAATGTTTTACAGACCACCGGTCATACTACAGACCTGTCTAACAGCAATTTTCGTGCTCTTCTATTACAAATCCAACACATGAGAGGCTTTTCCCGTCGGTCTTGAATATGCGCAGTCAGGATACGTCGCTTCATATATTCAAATAGAAATCTCCACACATGCAAAAATATAACTAAATTTCTTGCACCGGAAACTGCACCGAAAGGAACAATACTTAGGCGTTCAATGAGTGCTGATGCAATACTTCAGTATGAGTAGAAAATAATGTCCAGGATACACATTTGCACCTTAGTAAAGTTCCCTGTTTGTAGTCAGCGATTCGGCCTACATCAGCTTCAACAGCAACAGCTAACTTAGATCAACCGCAGCACTAATACTTGTGGATTCCCGGTGCCTCAATGACGCCTGGTCGATCTCCCATCAAGGGTAGTACGCTATCTTGAGGGCGTGAATGTCTAGGCACCCACGCTGATACGTCGGGTGGGCGGTGACACAGGCTGCCTCATCCGGCACTAGAGCGCGACTTTGTCGATTTCTCCACAGCACACCGACTACGTCTGTGTCCATCGGGTGGCAACTCCCGCAGAGGCACCTACGCAGATTACGTTATCGACATAGGGGTGCGCACGGGGGGGGGGGGGGGGGCAGAGGGGGCGGCGGCCCCCCCTAGTCACCTAAGAGGGGGGGGGCGCAAAGTGAGCGCCCCATACATTGTCATAATTAGGAGGGGGGGCGCGACTCGTGGGGGGTGGGTGGGGGGCGCAAAGTCAGCCCCATACATTGACCTAATAGGGAGGGGGGGGGCGCTGCGTCGAACCTTCGCCCCCCCCCCCCCCCCCGCCGCCTTGAAGGGGAACCCTGCGCACGCCTATGGTTATCGATATAACGTTCAGGCGTTACGACCAGCAAGAGGTTGGCATGCTACGAGCACAGTGCGTCTGCATAGGAAAGCGGCAGGACAAAGCATACATGCGGTGTCAAATCTGCACCGAGTACCAATAATTTCAAGCAAGTAATAGCATTACGAAATCCACACGAACGCTATTGACTTCCGTAGAACATCCGGAAGATGCCCGCGCAAAATCAAGCAAAAAACAGTGAATTCTTACCATTCGACATTCCCGATGCGCAAGCCGTCTGCATGGCGCTATCGCTCTCAGACGACTCGTCTTCTGACGTACTTGCAAGCGGGTCGAATGCGAAATGATTCGCGGGGTCCGCAAGCTCGGCATCTTCCTCTCTGCCGAAGTCGTTGCTGTCGTCGGAGTCTCTTGACAAATATTCGTCCATCGTTGATGGCGCGACAGTTGCCACATGTGCGGCGCGCAGCAGACGAAGTACACGATGGAGCTACGCGCGCACGAGGATACGTCACGAAAGCGTGCGCATTCACATACTACCGCCTGGTGGCGCTGCCTGTACCACGTCGTGACGTCAGGGTACAGTATGAACTGAAACTAGCTTTAAAAAACAAGCTGTAAATAATTTTTCAGGGCGCACTCACGCTTGCCGATACAGTTCCTACACTCTAAGCCGAAATTCGGCAAAGTTGGACTAGCCGCAGTCGTTGAACCAACGGTTCGTCCAACAGGGAGTAAATGCGTGACAGTGCGTGTCGTGCGCAAACGCCCGGCAATGAAGAGACCAACGGGGAGGGTAACTGCGTGCCGATCGCCTGCTGCATGCCGCGCTGCACTGCTCGGCCCTGTCGGCTAGCACGAAAACGAGTGAAAGCGAAGCACTATTCAACGAACCGAAGCTGTTATAAGAGGCAAGTTCAACTGGCGCCGGCGCACACAGCGAGCGGATGCGTTTCTTCTCTATCGAGCTGCCGCCACTGCCGGGACCCAACAAGTGCAAGCCTCCGAGCCCGGACACCGCGGATAATACGTTTCAATGTGCCGAAGAACTACGAAGAACGCTGACAGCGCTAACAAAAGTAAGCTGTTCGTCAGCGGTCGTGTTCCCGCAGTGTCACTGGCTACAACTTCGAAGTAGGGATGGTCGATTAAAATTTTTAATCGATTAATCGTTAATCGTTCATCGATTTAGCCTTTAATCGATTAATTGCTTTCGATGTGATGTTTTAATCGATTAATCGACACTTTTGATGGGCGCTTTCAAAAGGGTATCTCATTGTTTGAGAAGCATTCTTCCTGTTTGATCTCGACCGAAGTATATCAGAGGCGCTAGAGATCACATGTGGACAGTCGCGCCTTCGCGAAAATTCGTACTTTCGCCTATAGTGGATACAGGAGAACCGCAGTCTCTGGGTGATGTCACGGTTTGAAGGATCTGTGGCCATCGTCCATGGACGATTCGGCAGGAGGTCGTATTTCCTCGAAGTCTGCCTACTCGAGCGCACCGAAATCGGAGGCGTTTTCGGCGACCACACCGGTCGAAAAGACGCACTTGAAACATGCAGCGTGGCCGAGGGTTAGGAAATCCCGCGAAAGGCAAAGCAGAGATGAGGAGGAAGAGGAAGTAAAAAATTGGCCGCGTATCTGCGTGCTTCGCTGCAAATGTCGTCGAAAGACGATAGTCTTGTGCCGACTGCACTGCATGAGCGGCATGAGTACCACAATTTAATAGCCGGGCTAGCCGCTGGGCTCGTTTTTCGGACGTTTTCCGGGCGCGCTTAGACGGACGCCGGCGTTTCTCCGCTGAAATTTGGTCGTCGGTCTTTTCTCTGCGTTCTCTGATCATGTCTTGTAGAGTGGGTCGTATTTCATCAAGCGGCCATATATGTTTTGCCTTGCCTGAGACAGCGCTCTTCTACGATGAATCCGCCGCATCTGGCTGGCATTGATAAAACAGAAGAGGACGCCATCTACAGCGCTACCGGGGAACATCGGCTTGTGTTGAACAATGCTGCTGCCAGGTGGCAGCACCACAGCCAGCCACAGCGTCGAAGTTAAATCACTGGGCGGAGACTTGTTTTGTACACAGTAGCGCCGCGTAATAAACACTAGGATCTTTATAATTACGTATCTATAGATTTTGTTTTAAAGGAACACTGTGAATAGTACTAAGGTATTGATGTTGTGCCTCAGGTATGCGTAATATTTGATTTTTAATTGCCCACGCTCACCCGTATGAACACATGCTTCTTGGTCATGATTGGAGGTCGTAAGGCAGGGGGTTAAAGTTTGGCCAACTAGCTGAATCGTGTGACGTGCCGACAAACAGACAAACAGACAGACAGACAGACAGACCAAAATTTCTCCGTTTAGGTATCCCAAGAAAGACTATCGTCTTTAATAAGTCAATAAGACGCTCGCACTTTGGGATGGCATCTTTTCTCCGTTTGTCCGTTAGATATTGCGGGAGTGCTCAATAATACTGTAATTCTGGACTGACGTGACCTCTTCGTTGTGGTCACCCATGCAAGATTGCACAGCAACATATTGGCCTCAAACAGACCATCGGTATAGGCATCTGCGGGAAGCAGAGCGACGTGAGTTTTTGCCTCCCGGTTAGAATGAACGGCAGTTGCGCAAGTATAGTTCACATATTTCACCTCGTCGTCGCGCCTTAACTCGGCGCTACGCACACATCTTCAATCGTGCGTAGAGCCGGAACTGTAATAATAGTAGTAATGATAATAATAATAATAATAATAATAATAATAATAATAATAATAATAATAATAATAATAATAATAATAATCTGGTGTTTTCCATCCCAAAACCACGATATCATTACGGGAAACTCCGTAGTGGAGCGCTCCGGAAACTTCGACCACCTGGGGTTTTTTAACGTGCACCCTAAATCTAAGTGCATGGTCTTCAGGCATTTTCGATTCCATCTAAAAAGCGGCCGCCGCGGCCACGATTCGATCCCACGACCTTCGGGTCAGCTGTAGAGCACCGCAACCACTATAGGCCACCGTGGCGTCCGAACTGTGAGCGTTCGGGCTCCGCAGTCAGGCATTAGAACATATAGTATTTCGCGACAGTCCTCCTTTCGCGTCACAGCAGGAGACGGGGGGCCTCTAGGCTGGCTTACGTGAGAGTGCAAGCGTTAGCTGAAACTTGAAAGTCACACTTCTCCAGGGTCTGTTAGACCATTTTCACAATCCCCGAATGCGCTTCCTTACTCTACATATTCACTCAACTAATGGCGGCACCTGTTGTGCTTCACGTGGAGACGAGGTCCTAGTTGCACGTGCTGGCGCTTATCTGTTATGCGTGTTTATGTGAGGAGAGCTGCTGAGTTTACCTTTTCAGCGTCATAGCGGAAGCAAACTACGCTTGAACACGCTGTTTGCGGTAGTGTCTAACTGGTATAAATTGGGCTAACTGCACTGCAGGAATGCTAGCTTCACAATCATGAATATATATATATATATATATATATATATATATATATATATATATATATATATATATATATATATATATATATATATATATATATATATATATATATATTGTGATGACGAAGAGCGACACCGGGGTTCGGGCGCGTGGGCAGCTAGCTGGGGACGGAAGAGAAGGAAGTCGAGATAGAACAGCCGGCCCGCAGCAAGGGTGCTGTCTCTCTTATTTCCTTACAATGGCGCAGTTTGACAACTGAACCTTACCGCTGAAGCCACCTGTACGTGTCCTCGCGGGTCGTCTGCAGCGCGGGTCCCTCCATCGAGGAACGCCGTCCACGCTTCCCCTATCATGGACTCCGCGACCCGAACGCTGCTGGACATGCCCATCGAATCAACCGCGGACGGCGTCAATGCCTCTTCGGTTGTTCCAGGGTACGACCTGATGGGAACCTTACTACGACCTTTGTCTGAGAAGGCACACGGGCTCCCGTCGTTTAGGAACGTCAAGTACGCTTCCCGTGACGTGGATCTCGTGCCCAACACTCTCCTAACGGGTGAGCATCCAAGGGATGCCGTTCAGGCTTCCTTGGCGCACCCCGACGCCACCAAGACAGTGCACGGTCTGCCGGTTCCCGGGAATGCCGTTCGCGTTTACCGTCGTGAGACGGTCTCCCTCGGGACTCCACTGACACCTGAGCCGCTCACGGGGGGCTGTCCAAGCTCCCTCGGACAAGAGTACCGCCTCAGGGAGTACACTGATCTACTCCTACCCCTCAAACGTCACCACTGGCTCCGCGTGCGGATCGCCCGAAAGCGCCTCCGCGCTTTCCTGTACCATCGACCGACTGCGCGCCACGGTTAACGCCTTGACAGCGTCGAGCTCTGCGGTGTATCCTGCCGCCCTGCCGGCATTGAGCTCCGCCAACGCCATGTTAGATGCCGCCGCCTCACGGGACCTTGAGTCCAGCTCACCAGAGAACCGCAGAGAGCTCCGGTGGGCCCTCACGCTGCTCTCGCACCAACTGGGCGGCTTCGCTTTGACACTATCTAGATTTTCGCCTGCCATCCCAACATCGCCCGCTGCCTGCGAGTTAACGGAGTTCCACGGCTTTGAGAACGACGCCGAAAACTGGGTGGCGACCGTGAACGCTATTGGAGCTCGTGAGTGCTAGACGGACCAGCAGAAGTGGTGTGTGGCCATACACCGTCTTCGAAATGGTGCCGCGGCGCGGTACAGGTACGAAGGCGTGAGGCAGCAGTCCTGGGCGGAGTGGACCAATAAGCTCATAGCTGCCTTTGGACCGATTGACTACCACCACGCTGCTACCACCCAGTCTAACCTGACCGCAACCGAGGATGGAGCTCGGGAGGGGCACCCCCTCGAGACGGCAACTGTGCACTGCAGCTCGCCTGTGGAGAGTGTCACAACCTGCCCTGGGGCACGCACACAACTGAGACCTTGCTCACAATTTCAGGTCTCGGACTCGGCGATAACCAACACCACAGCTCCTGTGACAGACGCCGATACCACTCCTCGTTTGCAGCCGTTGGAGAACCAATCCCTGAACTCACCATCGGATGAGCACATCCCTGTGACCTCTTTGCAACAGCGACAGTCAGAGGAGCGGCCCCCCTCTTCACGCGCAGCCACACCGGCAGCCTGACCTGTCTGCGAATTCTGGAGAAGAGGTCCTGGCCGTGTCAAAGCATGGTTCTCGGCTTTCATTGGCTGATTGCGCAGGCGCTCACCCACTGCTGAGCGACGAAGTCAGAGAGATAGATGAGGCCACATCTGTCAAGGGTCAGTCCGTTTCATCAAGCGGGTACCCAAGCATGACTGAGCCTGCACCCCAGTCAGAAGAAGCCGATGTCCGCCAGCCATGCCCCCCAAGCGTGTGAGCCCGCGCACGACAAGAACCAGTCCATTCAGACTGCCACGGAAGGCCACGTGAACAACAACGACGTCGTTGTTTGCACAGGATCCGTCACTGGTCGACCGGGCGTCGACAAGTTCGGAGGGAGAGGCAGCAAGATCGAGATGCCTTTGGAAAAGCGTAACAATCGTGGTGTAGGGTGCAGACATGACCGACATCGCTCGCATCCTGCGGCCAGTGCAAACATGCGACCACAATACAGTCAGCGCCTTCAACCAGAGCCATCGTCATCGGCAGTATTGCAAGCCAGACTACAGCGCGTCCGAGACCTGCGACCACTACGTCATAGCCAGTGTCGGCCGCCGGAATTGGCAAGCTTACAAGTGAAATTCCAGCATCGACGAGCCAGGCCACTCCGAGGTAGCCAGAGCCGTCGACCAGACATACGTACGGCAGATGAACGAGCCAAGTGGCGGCGTGGCCGCGACCGACCACCGCGATGCAGCCAGCATCGCCCACCAGAAACATCTCGGACAAAAATTCATACCAAGATGCATCGTCGCTGGGAACTTCGACAAACGCGACACTGCCAACTCCGTCCACCCGAGGAGAATGAAACCGCCTTCCCTGCAAAGTCGCAGCGTGGTCGAGGTCGTCGACCACAGCGACAGAGCCAATTCCACCCGCCAGAAAACACAGAGGCAGATCTCCAAGCGGTGTCACAGCGTGGCTGGGACCGACCGCTGCGATGCAGCCAGTGCCAGCCACCAGAACCATCCTTGACAAATTGCCAGGCGAAGTTCCAGCGTGTCCGAGTCCGGCCACTCCGAAACAGTCAGTGCCGCCCACCGGAGACTTCTCGTCAGTCCGTGCGCTCGCAGTCATGGCCGAGTGTGATGACGAAGAGCGACACCGGGGTTCGGGCGCGTGGGCAGCTAGCTGGGGACGGAAGAGAAGGAAGTTGAGATAGAACAGCCGGCCCGCAGCAAGGGTGCTGTCTCTGTCTCTCTTATTTCCTTACAATATATATATATATATATATATATATATATATATATATATATATATATATATATATGAAGTCGAAAAAAAGAGGACGACAACCGTACGAAACGCAAATTTTACTAACGTTTCGGCAGGAGGGCCTGCCTTCGTCAGAGTAAACTGACGAAGGCAGGCCCTCCTGCCGAAACGTTAGTAAAATTTGCGTTTCGTACGGTTGTCGTCCTCTTTTTTCGACTTCATTTCCCACCGGAACCATTGAACTTCTTCCTCGCATATATATATATATATATATATATATATATATATATATATATATATATATATATATATATATATATATATATATATATATATATATATATATATATAATACCTTCTTTCTGCCACCATCATACTTCATCACTCGTTTTCCCCGGAGCAGTGTAACTGGCCGGGGCGTACTAGCTCAGGCCATCCTCTTTGTCTTCTAATGTATTTTCTCTCTTTCACTCATTGGTAAACAATAATCTTTTAGTTCCTAAGGGATAAAATATAACGGCAATAGGAACCGGTCAACAAATAAACAACGCATATTACAATGTGGGACTTCTTGAGCCGCTGTATAGTGCCGTTAAACGATATAAAAATAAAACGTGAGAGCTAAATAATAGTATTATATTGGGTTTTATGTCCCAGACCACGATATGATTATGAGGTGGTGGTGGTAGAAAACATTTTTTTTCTGGGGGGGGGGGGGGGGGGGGACGCCGTAGTGGAGAGCTCCGGAAACTTCGACCATCTGGTGTTCCTTAACGTGCACTGATCCCGCCCAGTACGCGGGCCTCGATAGCATTTCGTCTGCATCGAAATAATGCGACCGCCGCGGCCGGATCGAACCAGCGACCTTCAGGTCAGCAGCAGAGCGCCGTAACCATTGATCTATCATGGCGGACATGAGTGTTAAATAAAATGCCGAAAAAGTTGCCCTAGACCCTGCAGGCGAAAAAGTCGCTAGTTGATTAAATGCAAGGAGAGCTGAGTTTGTGCGATGAAACACGATGAAGCAGGGCGGAGCCCAAAACGAACACGAACAAAATAAGCAACTAGACGATTCTCTCGCACATCTGAAATATGCAGAAAACAACAAACTTCCCTGTTGAACATTGACGCAGCGCCTTTCTGGTTTCATTCAATGAAGCCATAGCACTGGAAACACAGGGAAAAAGTAAGAGTCCCTGCGAAGAGGACCCAGCTTTTTGAACGAATATGAATTACCAACAGTCCATCCTTTTGAAACATAAGAATCGCTTGTGTAATTGAAGAGCGACTTGATTTTCAATATAAGTTACGCAAAGGTTCTTGGCTAGGTAGCGAAACACTGATAACTTACCGTACATATCACGCTAAGCGGGGCGCACTTTATGTACGCCGTCCAAATAAAAAAAAAGACTATATGAATAGCAGTGGTGCCTTCGGGAACGGGGTCTTCAACATTGTAATTTTAGTCATGACCATTTGAGTTTCCGCTCCTGGCTTCGGCTACTGCTTACCACCTTTATCACACATGGCAGCCGTCGTTTTTGAATATTCTGTGAACAACGTCCACACAGTGCTCCTCTTGCGCGTGCTCGCCATTACGACATGACAAAGGAAGCAGTATGTTGCCACCTGCCTGTAATGGGTTGAGGGCAAGAGCGGCTCACACCCTAGGAAAGAAAAGAAGATCGCGTGCGTTCTTCTCCGCTCGAGAGCCAGCCGCGACGGACGCGTTTTTGAAGAGCCGGCTACTCGGTGGTTGATTAAAAGACCCCAGCACATCTAAAGTCTTGTGACACTGGTGGAGGTGCTGGGTAGCCCTCACGGATGTTGCAGACCCCTCCTGGGAGTCGCCCTACGAGCCCAGTCGCAGTTAACACCCCCGTGCATCGAGCCAGCCGCCGAATCAGGGGAGTGCCTCCTGAAGTCGACGATACGGTTCCTACCACTTCGACAGGTATGACCAGCGCTTCGGTTCAAACAGCTCCAACCGGCACGGAAAGCGCAATGCCGAACCGGTATACATTAGAGAGCCCACGGGTCCCGGCGACGTTCCACGGCACAGAGCGCGAAGACGTCGAAGATTGGTTGGTCGACTTCGAGCGCGTAGCCGCGTTGAACCAATGGGATGATGCGGCGAAACTAAGTCGTGTCTACTTCTACCTGGAGGACGGGGCGCGCACGTGGTATCAGAATCGTGAGGAGCAACTGACGTCGTGGCGCGAATTCTGTCGTAGGCTTCTGGAGACCTACACCAGTGCTGATCGCCAAGAACGAGCGGAACGAGCGAATCTGGCCCGTGTCCAGTTGCCAAACGAAACTGTGACCACATACGTCGAAGACATGACACGCCTCTTCCGACGAGCTGACCCAAGAATGGCGGAGGATAAGAAGTTGCGCCATCTGATGCGCGGGGTCAAGGAGCAGCTCTTTGCCGGCCTCGTGCGGAGCCCTCCGAAGACGGTCGCGGAGTTCTTGGCCGAGGCTGTGACCATGGAAAAGATGCTGCAGCAGCGCTCCAACCTGTATGAGAGACAGGTCAATGGTATGTCCGCTGCTGACATCGTCACCACCACTGGAATCAACAATGAATGCCTACGAGAACTCATACGTTCTGTTGTGCGCGAGGAGTTGCACAAGGCTGGCGTGACGCCTCATCCTACGTACGGCTCTATTGCAGCGGTTATCAAAGAGGAGCTGCACCAGGCCCTCCGAGACACCTTGCCTCTTGACAGCGCTGCGCCAGCTCCTACTGACTACCGCCGCGAGACGACCTATGCGGACGCCTTAAAGCGCCCTGCTGTCTCTCCGCCACTGTTCGTTCGTGCTCCTCCTACCGTGTCGCTCCAGTCGGCGCAGCCCATACCGCAGTACGACGATAGGTACACGTCGCCACCCTTTGTCCGTGCCGCTGCAGTCACCCATCGTTCGGAGCAGCCGGGCCACTACATCGACGATAGACGCACGTCCCCTCGGAAGTCAGATGTTTGGCGTACACCCGACCGCCGACCTCTGTGCTTTCACTGCGGGGAAGCTGATCACTTGTACCGCCAGTGCCCATACCGCCGCCTTGGGCTTCGTGGTTTCTCTGCGTATTCGCCGCCACCCAGGTACGGCCAGCGACCCCGAGATATCGAGGACTACCTGGCTCAGCAGCGCATGCCATCGTCAGCCGGGCATCAGTCGCGCTCACCATCGCCGAGGAGATTTTCACCTCCGCCCCAGCGATATACTGGGGCGCGGTCACCCAGTCCCCGCCGGGAAAACTAATTGAAGCGACCTCTGGGGGCGGGGTCGCTGACGGACGAAGTGCTGAAGACCTCCGATCGACGCAGAGACGCAGGGATACTGATCCGACATCACCTGTTGCTGCACGGTACGACCGGCTTTCGCTCGACATACCAGTGACAATTGATGGTTACGCGGTTGATGCTTTAGTGGACACCGGCGCAGACTACTCTATACTGAGCGGAAAACTGGCAACGCAGCTAAAGAAAGTAGTCACGCCGTGGCACAACTCGCAGATCCGGACGGCTGGTGGCCATGTCGTTACTCCACTGGGCGCCTGCGCAACTAGAGTTCAGATTGAAGGGTATACATTCGTCGCAAGCTGCCTTGTCCTACGCGAGTGCTCCCGCGACGTTATTCTTGGAGTTGACTTTCTGCAGGAGTATGGCGCTATTATTGACCTGCAAGAGCGTCGTGTCACGTTTTCAGCTGAGCGAGCAATCGATGTACAGGACGACGAATGCCGTATCGACGTACTTCGTGTTTCTGCAGATAGCATAACGCTTCCTCCACGAGCAAGTGTCCTAGTCGACGTCACATGTAGTGGTTTGGGCGATGGTGAAGCGGTGGCCGAAACGAACTTGGAGCACCTGATGAAACAAGGCGTTTGTGTAGCCAGAAGTGTCGTACAGCTTCGTGGTGGCCGATCGCAATTGCTTGTTACCAACTTTAGCAACGAGCATCGACACCTCTTCCGCGGCACTTCTATCGCCTTTGCCAACGAAGTAGCAAAAGTTAGCAACTGTTTCCCCTCGGAAGCAGCGGACACCGCAGACACAGCACTGGGTCATATCGACATCAATCCTGCGCTGTCGACCGATAACCAGACCTGCGCTGCGCACGCTCTTGTTCGAATTCAAGTCCTGCTTCGCAAGCTCCTCAAAGGTGCGTCAGACATCCATCACTCAGCACAGGATTATCACGTACGAGGACGCACGTCCGATCAACCAGCACCCTTATCGCGTGTCGACAAAAGAACGCGAAGCAATACGTACGCAAGTCCGAGAGATGCTTGACGATGGTGTCATCGAACCATCCAACAGCCCGTGGTCGTCGCCGGTAGTCCTTGTTAAAAAGAAAGACGGGACACTACGCTTCTGCATCGACTACCGGAAGCTTAACAACGTGACTAAAAAGGACGTGTACCCGTTGCCGCGTATCGACGACTCTTTGGACAGACTTCGCCATGCCCACTATTTCTCTTCGCTTGATCTGAAAAGCGGGTGCTGGCAAATTGAGGTAGATGAGCGAGACCGCGAGAAAACAGCCTTCGTGACTCCAGACGGCCTCTACCAATTTAGAGTGCTCCCTTTTGGCTTGTGTTCGGCGCCGGCAACATTCCAGCGAATGATGGACACTGTCCTCACAGGGCTGAAGTGGCAGACTTGTCTTGTGTACCTTGACGATGTGGTGGTCTTTTCTGCAACATTCGAGCAACACCTTCACCGCCTGCGGAGTGTGCTAGAAGCAATCCGATCGGCAGACCTCACACTCAAGCCGGAGAAGTGCCACTTCGGTTATGAGGAGCTTAAGTTTCTTGGGCATGTAGTAAGCGCCAGTGGTGTCCGGCCCGATGCAGACAAGCTTGCCGCGGTTGCCGCATTACCAGCCCCTGTCGATAAGAAAGCCGTCCGGCGCTTCCTTGGCCTGTGCGCCTACTATCGTAGATTTATTCACGACTTTTCGCAGATAGCGGAACCCCTGACTCGGCTTACAAGGGATGACACGCCATTTGTCTGGAATAATGAGCAACAGGCGGCTTTTGCTGAACTGCCACAGCGCATGCAATCAGCACCCGTTCTCGCTCATTTCGACGATGATGTTGATACAGAGGTGCATACTGACGCCAGCAACATTGGTCTCGGCGCAGTGCTCGTTCAGCATCAAGATGGAGTGGAAAGAGTCATTGCCTACGCCAGCCGCTCACTATCTCGTGCTGAGGCGAACTATTCGACTACGGAGAAAGAGTGCCTCGCAGTCGTATGGGCCATCACCAAGTTTCGCCCCTACCTTTATGGTCGCCCCTTCAAAGTAGTGACGGACCACCATGCCCTCTGTTGGCTGGCAAGCATGCGGGACCCTTCAGGACGACTAGCACGGTGGAGCTTGCGGCTGCAGGAATTTGACGTCACCATCGTTTATAAGTCAGTCTGGCCGTAAGCATGAAGACGCTGACACACTGTCGCGCGCACCACTTCATCTCGTCAGTCAGGGAGCAGAGGATGACGACGGTTTCCTGGGCGCCATTAGCTCATCGGACTTGAGCACATGGTAGCGAAATGACGTAGAGATCCGACCAATCATCGACCATCTAGAGGGCCGCGACACAGCCATCCCACGCCATCTTGCCCGCTCGTTGGCGTCGTTCTGCCTGCGAGACAGCGTGCTGTACAAGAAGAACGCTCGTTCGAACGACCGTGCTTACCTCCTGGTGGTTCCTCGAGACATGCGAGACGACGTCCTCTTCGCTTGCCATGACGAACCCACGTCTGGCCACCTAGGCTACTCACGAACACTTGCCAGAGTGAGCGAGAGGTACTATTGGCCCGGACTTTCGGCAAGCGTCAAACAATACGTTAAAGGCTGTCGTGAATGCCAGCGCCGAAAGCAACCATCTGTTAAGCCGGCTGGCTTACTTCAGCCCATTGAAGCACCTTGCACGCCGTTCGACCAAGTCGGCATGGACATTCTCGGGCCATTTCCCCTCTCTACTGATGGCAACAAATGGGTGATCGTCGCGACCGACTACTTAACACGCTACGCTGAGACGCAGGCGATATCACGAGCCACGGCTTCCGAGGTCGCGCAATTCTTCATGCGCCACATCGTGTTACGTCACGGTGCTCCTTCCAATGTAATAACGGACAGAGGGACAGCATTCACGGCGCAGCTTATGGAGGAAGTTTTTGAACTAAGCAACACCAGACACCGAAAGACGACCGCGTACCATCCGCAGACCAACGGACTTACCGAACGACTGAACAAGACGCTCGCAGACATGATCGCAATGTACATCGACGTACAGCACAAAACATGGGACCGGATCTTGCCTTACGTGACCTTCGCGTATAACACCGCCGTGCAAGAGACCACGCGATTTACGCCATTTCGGCTTCTCTACGGCCGCGAAGTGCAGACCATGCTGGACTCAATGCTACCGTGTCAAGACGCCGACGAGTTGACAGCCGACGCCGAGGAATTCGCAGAGCGTGCCGAGGAAGCTCGACAGCTCGCGCGACTGCACATCGGCCAGCAGCAGCAGGTAGACGCACGACGCTATAACCTTCGCCACAGGGAAGTGTGCTACAATCCAGGAGACCAAGTTTGGGTGTGGACGCCCATTCGCCGCCGTGGCCTCAGTGAAAAGCTACTGAGCCGGTATTTTGGCCCGTATAAAGTTCTACGCCGCGTCAGTGACGTGAACTACGAAGTGATCCCGGACTCAACTTCGCAGGCACGGACCAGGGTACAACCGAGCCCTGATGTGGTTCATGTTGTGCGCATGAAACCGTACATTGCGCGTTCGTAACTGTTCTTTTTTTTTGTCGTTCACCGGTCTATGTTTATGCTTTTTATTTATTTTTGTGAACTTGTTTGTTCGTTCATTAACTTTGTTTATTGTTACGTTTTTTATTTTCTACTTTCCCTTTATCCGGGGTTTTGTATTTCCTTTTCTTTCCACGCACCTATGTTGCAGCATCGACGCGGTGCTATTTCTTCCTGTTTCTCTCTTGTTTCTTCTTTTTTTCGGAAGGGGGGGATAATGCCACCTGCCTGTAATGGGTTGAGGGCAAGAGCGGCTCACACCCTAGAAAAGAAAAGAAGATCGCGTGCGTTCTTCTCCGCTCGAGAGCCAGCCGCGACGGACGCGTTTTTGAAGAGCCGGCTACTCGGTGGTTGATTAAAAGACCCCAGC
Source organism: Rhipicephalus appendiculatus (assembly GCA_030522465.1). Lineage (NCBI taxonomy): Eukaryota > Metazoa > Arthropoda > Arachnida > Ixodida > Ixodidae > Rhipicephalus > Rhipicephalus appendiculatus. The sequence continues at coordinate 204,343 of JALIZH010032973.1, forward strand.
ACATCTAAAGTCTTGTGACAATATATACAGACCGAAATGTAATAATAACGCAATATAGCAAGTAAGCACCCCGTGTACTTTGCCGACGGTTAACCAGCGCACGATAGAAGAAAGGGGGGGCGAGAGGAGGGGAATGCAGTAAGCTGCGAGCGGAGAGAAGCGGGCAAGTACCTCGTCGGGGTTGGGCCACCTCCTGCCCGCGCTTGAAGCCTTGGAGAGGGCTTGGAGGTGGGCGCCGTAGGCGACGGAGACCAGGGCGTGTTCATTTCTGCCTCTATGGGGTAGGGCCGCAGACAGCTTTGGGCTCGTTCTACTAGCGTATAAATGTGCTCTGTAGTGAAAAATATTAGGTGCGCTCGACTTCTGCGCCTCGGCATGGCTCGCCTCGCACTCATGCGCACTGGCCAAGGGGCGGTATTAGGTGGCAGTTGCCGTAATCGATTAATCGCAAAGTTTTAATCGATTAATTGACAGGTGGAAATAGATTACGATTAATCGATTAACTACCTTTAATCGATTAATCGTTCATCGATTTTACCATCCCTACTTCGAAGCGATATACGAAGTAGGCTTCGCACGTCATCGGCACCTCGCCGGCCAGCCGGGCCGGTGTGAGTGCGTTGCGCACGGGTGAAAGAAACGTCGCATAGAATTTGTTTCGCAGAAAATAATGTCTTCTGGATTAAAGTATACAGTCGAAACTGTGTTTTTCTCTCCATGCGACAATCGTTTCAAACATCTAGCGGGACGGCGGGCGCCGATACGAATCATCGTGCGGTCATAGATGACTCCGTAACGCGCCGCGGATAGTGGACGCCTACCTATTTTAAAGGCGAAGCTCCTTAAAGCGGCACCCGTTCGTCCCTTGTCGTAGTCGTAGTGCGTAACTAGTCTTACGCTTTGACCTCCAAGGTGGTGCCGGTGGGAGATTTCTCCTGTTCGTTGTTGAACAATAAAAAATTCGCAGCGTGCGCGTTAACTAAAAGCCGAATTCTTCTGTCTCTCATTCCCCATTAGCAGCCATTGGCATTTCTCCTGTGCGTGATTAAACAATAAAAATTTTGTTCAAAACGCCGTTGATTGATGAAATAAACCAACGAAAGACGCCAGATGTTTTCTAAAAGCAAAACGAAAAGACGCCAGATGTTTCTAAAGCAAAATGAAAAGACGCCAGCTGCTTAACGAAAGACGCCAGGTGTTTTCTAAAGCAATGGTTTTATAATCAAAACCATATCGCGATACAGGTTTGTAGTTGACGATGCTCGTTGCCGTCGGTGTGTACTCGTATGGATAAGGATGCCGCTGCAACCAGTGCAAGAACCACTTAGCTTACATTTCACCGACCACAAAGCGGTCATAATGAAAGGACAACGGCAACCAGCAATAAAAGTTTGATAAAACATTTAATCAATCGTTTCACGTCAATTTTATCGGGCGAATTAACGGAAGAAATTTCACGGTTTAACCGATGATTACTTCCAGGAGCTTCGCCCAATCTCATCATCATTCACCTCGTGGATCTGCCGTCAATTTTTTCTTTGCGTCTAAAATAACGACGACGAAAATTGCACAGGAGACGCATGTTGTGATCGCCGGTGGTCGTTTAACGTACCCGACACTGACCAGGGGGCGCGATGGAGCTCTTGTGGGACGCCTAAGCATTGACGGCACCGACCGCCAGGGATACCAAGAAAATGAAACGCTCGCTGAACACATAGACGCGCTCAAGTGTCTCCCTTTTGGGCATGTTTTGAACGAACGCTTTCTGAGTGCGTCCGTAATCACCCTTGACCGCCCTCCCCCCCATTTAAAAAAAAGTGCACATGTGCCTTGGCGGGTCCGTTTTTGCTGCGTCTACTCGCCAGGCGAGCTAGGCCATGTAGTGGAGCGCCTATTTTATGCTGCGTCTGCTCGCTAGGCTGTGTGTTCTGGCGCTACCGTCGGATCTCGTAAACTGCATTGCCGGGTGCCCTAGCCACTTTGTTGACGTTGTCGGCAGGTAGCCGGCACGGCTGGCACGGCGACATCGGTGGGGCGCCTCACCGCTGCGCCGGCCTTCGACCCACTTCCTTTTTTATCCCCCCTTTCCCATCCCAACTAGAGAGGCTTGGGAGGAGTACCTGCTCGGCTGCTCTACCTTGGATGCTCAACGCTCCGTGGTGAGGCGCGCTCGGGCAGCGGCCTGCTCCATTGGCGTCCCGGAATAGGGTCTGGCCACTCAAGCATGCAATATGCAGCAACTCTTTGGTTCATTTTCTGAAATAAAAATGTTTACCACCACCACCACCTTCCTGCATAAGCGCCGCTGCTGCGTTTGTATGTGCGGACTTCTGCACCAGCACTGCTAACGCTGGTTCGGCTGACACGATGGAGTGCCAGCTGATAATTCGAATTCGCTGACTGAAGGGGCGTTGAAGATTAGACGGAATCAGTTAAAAGATCGGTGTGCTTCAGTGCTACGAATGAGCCCACGTAAGTTTACACGTACTACGCTGTCAATGTTTATTGTTTTATTACGCCGAGCAGAAGTCTCCCACCGGCACTACTAGGAAGGTCAAGATACCTATATATATCCGATGTTTGGTTTTCGGCTGTGTAGCGCGGTCGTTCGGTGTTTGTGGTGATTTTCTTTGATATGGTATTGTGTGTATAAATATATATATATATATATGTGTGTTTGCGCGCGTACCCCAAATACTGTGGCCTTCAATGCAGATTAAAGGGACCCTGAAACGGTTTTGACGATTTTGTACAAACACATTGAGCGAGTAGACCAAGTCCTAAGGCTCATTTACAGACTAATTTAAGCTCTCTGCGTACACGTTACAACGCTATAAAGCTGCGAATCGCTGCAGATCACTGCGGCTCAGCCCAACGCGTTTTCAACCGCCCCTCCCCAGTATGACACGCAGTCTGCGCACGATCTGATTGGCTGCGGTGTGCGCACGAAAAGTTGGCTGGTAGGGTGGCGGCACCTGTCGGAGCAGATATCAACCCCTCCGCGATGTCTCTGTTGCCAGACGGCGTGCGTGCTGCCGGGCGCACTGGGGCTATGGTCTCCGAGATGCACGCAACCTGTCGGCGTGCAGTCTCAGAGGTCATCAGCGGGCGAAGCTCAAATAATCGAGTGTGCTCACATGAGCTCTGCGATCGCCAGCGATGCCAGCGTGTATCATGAGTTGAGGAGGCAAGGCAGGGGTAAGAAGGAGGGTATGATATAATTGGCCGTAGCCGCCTTGCTACACGGCGTGCAGCGAAATTTGTGGTGCCAATGGTTCGATGATGCTCTAGCCTAAACGCTGACAAAGCTTCAAATAACCGTTTCAGGGTCCCTTTAAGTTAGAATTACCATGAACTATACTGACTAGTGAAAGGTCGCCATTTTTTAGATGCGAAGCATCTTATGCTCGGGGCTCCTGTGTCCGTCCCGCGTCCGCCGTCCCCCGTCCCCCGTCCCGCGTCCGGCCACTTTCATGAAGTAGGGAAGCACCCATTATGCGAACCAGAACACTACATGTAGTAATATGAAGGCCGTCAACCCTAACACAGTCATCAGAGTCATGGCCGAGAGCACAGAGAGGCTGCTTAGCAATGGCTAGGCAGGTGGTGTCTGTCGCCCAGGTTGACCCCATTCCTTAATCTTGCTTGCATGTGTTTGGAGGGGGCTTAGTCTGTCTCCCCTTCCCGCGTCCCACACCACCACAGCGCGTGCCCTCTCTCTCCTACGCTCACCCCCCTTTCTCTCCTCTAGAAATCGTCTACTCCACGGAGCGTCCCGCGCCCACACAGCTCATGCGCATCCCCTCCCCTGTGCTCTCCTACGCTCACCCCCCTTCCTCTACTCTAGGAATCATCTACTCTACGGAGCGGCGCATGCGCGTCCTCTCTCCTCTAGGAATACTCTACTCTACGGAGCGGCTCCGGCGTCCCACATCCCCACAGCGCATGCGCGTCCTCTCCCCCTCTCTCCTCTTGGAATCATCTACTCTACGGAGCGGCTCACGCGTCCCACACCCCCCACAGCGCATGCACGTCCCCCCCCGTCCTTTCCTCTAGGAATCCTCTACGGAGCGACGCGAACGACAGGTGGTGTGACAGCTGCATACTCCGCTGGGGGGCGCCACGGTAGTTCCGCGGTATGAAAATGACGGAGCGCGCGCGCCTCATTCTCTCTCCTGTGCAGCGCCGCGATGAGCGCCCGGACCGCTGCCATGAAACGAGAGCGGCGACGTTCCTCCCGCTCAAGCTAATCATCTCCCCGCTGCTTCGCATCCACACATGGTTCCCTTGATGTAGTCGGGGGGTCTGCCCATGGGACCGGAGCCAGCCAAGTCGCAGGGAGAAGTCGAGCAGAGTAGCCGGAGCTGACAACAGGAACGTTTTATTTACAGTATTTACATGGTAGCGTGTTTGTACATTATGCAGGAAGATGATCTGGAGCGTCTCGGCGCTCGCGTTTTAAGGCCTTAGCCTTCCCAAGATTCCCTGCACGGGAAAACAATAAAGTCCAGGATAGTCCAATCGAGACGATGTCTTCAACTCCGCCCCAAAATGGGAAGATCAAACACCGCCTCCTTCCCAACCCTGGAAAGAGGGAAGAGGCACGCCCAGTTCACCCGTCGGCGAGGGAGAGGAGTGCATAGGACGCAATACGGCCTCGCACTGCACTGCACAATGACCTGGCCGAGGTGACGCACATTCCTGTAAACCAGCCGTGTAGTCCGGTGCAGCGATGACTCCGCTGCGACGCAAGTGCCTCCCAGGCGGCTGCCACGAAGGAACCCTCGGAGTGTGGGAAACGTGTCTCCCAAGTTCTCGGCTGATTGTTCGGTGCGTCGCGTAGCACGATGAACAAAGCAAGCAGCCTCGCCTGCAAACAGCCCCTCCTACGCCATACCGTCAAAGTCGGTCAGGTGAGTCGAAAGGGGTTTGACGAGGTGCGCCGACGGCCCTGAAGGATTCAGAGCAGGATTGCCATGTTGTCGCCGCTACTGGTGCTCTTCGGGGAACGCTGACCCGGGAATAAAGCAGGGCAGACTGGCGAAATAATCCTGCTCGTCCGAGTGGCGCCAAGCCAAAAAGTCCGATCATAACACCCTTTAGCGGGAGATGGGGAATTTTTTTTTTCGATTCGTCCAGACGGTTCAACTGTTAGTCCTCCTAGAGCATTCTACGAGGACCAACATTTAAACCAAGTGGAGTAAGTGCTAGGGGGTAACAGTTGAACCATTGTAGTTACTCCCGCAGTTGGTCCAAAAATGGTTCAAAATCTGTGGCAGACCATTTAGTCCCTTGAAGGACCAATGTCATACCCCATTTTGGTCCTTTTCGGCTTAGAGTGTAGGCTCTTGGGGGGCCTGGCCTATCATTTGACGCAAGAAAACGATAAGTGAAAATTTTTGTGTCAGTACTCCTTTAAAATTGCACGCAGGACGCGAACCGTCCAGCTTATTCTAGAGCTTGCTCGACCACCAGTGATAAGGCTAGAAAGTTAGACGCGTGCTGTACAAAAGACGGCGCGTCCCAACAATGACCAGATCATCGACGGCCGACGCTCTGTTCGCCGCTATAATTGCCAGTGTGTAGTGCTGTAGTCTGACCTTCAGTTTCCCGGCCACAAGTTCGGCCAAATAAAGAGTTTCTTCTTTGACACGCCGACTGTTGCCTTCGTCGACGTCACGACCACGTGACAATATTAAACATGTGTAAGGACAACGGTATGGCACCATTGTCCGACTCACAAAATACTGTTTATACTCTTGTTTCTCGTTCAAAAACATCTCTTCATTATACTCATAACCGCGGCTCATCACCAATGCATCAGGTAACGAACTACGCGTATTTTGGAGTAACAGTGACTAATGATTTGCCTTGGAACTTACACATAGACAACGGCTGCCTTCTGTAAGTTGTGTTTTCTAAAGCATGTGCTTGGAAATTCTCCTTCTGACAATAAATTACTCAGTTAGCTTAACTTATAGAAAACCAAAACTAGAATAGTCTTGTGTTGTAAGGACCCTTTTATTAAAACTAACATTAAAAATCACCGCCCAAGCACTCCGTACAAATAGTTAACCAGCGAAGCTCAAATGTGCGGCCCCGGTGTTTAGCAGTGGGTTCAACCCGATGCTATACTGAAGCCTTCCACAATTATCGTTACGAGGTTGTGGTCGAACCACAAGCGGTCACAGACGTCGCAGCCGAAGCGAAAGTGCCGCTGGAGAAGCTCTCGCCTAAAGCGGGCGTTCGCCCCGGCGAACGCGCTCCCGCAATCGTCACGTCGACGCTGTTCTGCCCGCAACGCCGCTTCTTCGGCGCGCCGTTGCTGCAAGCGTTTGACCCTGCAAGCGACGTACCCAATGGCGCGCGAGCTTGGGTGCGACGCTCAGAACGACGCAACTGATAGCACAGCGAATCAGGGGCGTAGCCAGAAATTGTTTTCGGCAGGGGGGGGGGGGGGGCACCTCCTTGATTTCGGGTGGGCCACCTCCTTGAATTGGTCATTTTTCGCTCTTTATGCCGTGGCGAAAAAATATCTCGGGGGGGGGGGGGGGGGGGGCACGTGCCCGGTGTGCCACCCCCTGGCTACGCCACTGCAGCCAATGGAGACCGCTCGTGACACAGATGCCGAGCGGTTTTTTGTTTCTCCTAGCCATATACAGCTTTCGCTGTAAAAACTTGAAGCAGCAAAAAAAAAAAAAAACGCCGTTAGATTTGCTTATTCTACGTTTAACGTTACAGACTCATCGATTGAACTCAAGACTGCTAACCGCATTGAAAAACTTGAACTACAACGAAAAAGGAGCCGCCTGAACTTTCCTTATCTGCTTATTAATCATAGGTTAGCTGTCGACCCGCGTGCACATGTATCGCCCAATAAGCATTCGCGACATCAACATGCCCATTTTTTTCCCCCCGAACTTCGCTAACTAACGCGTTTCAGTTTTCGTTTTTCCCGCGTACTGTATTAGAGTGGAACCACCTAACTGACCTTAGCCAACTTTCTGTAACTTGGAGCTTCAACATGTACTGTTAATTTGAGTTATTTTTCCATTTTATGTAATATTTTGCCATGATAGCTTATGTGTTTTTGCTTATATCCTGCCTCTTGTGCCTGTCCTGCTTGGAATGATTCTTGATCTGCAGTAATAAATAAATAATAGTAATTATAACGAAGATAGAGGGCGACTCCTTAACTCCTCGCTCTCAATTCAATACTTCGACCGAGCAGAAAAAGAAGATGGCATTTGCCTTCCAATCACCTTAGGTGAATGCTGGAGGGACCCTGTGAGTTTATTTTTTGGTCTTCTGCATAATGAAAGGTGAAACATTTTAAAACACGAAGCGCGCTATTGCGGCTTGTGATTATACACCGATAGCATTCGACCATAACACTTTTGCCTGTTTTTGACCCCTAAGCTGTTTCTGGAGATTGTTTGCAAAGGTCGACGAGTTCTTATCGTAAAAAAATAGCCCTCCATGTGGCAGTCGAAGGCACCGAACATGCAACCTCATCAGCCATTTCCAGAACGCTGCCACTGGACGAGAAATACGCTAACACATGTATTCTTCGCCGGATCTCCATCGTGCAGCACATCGCTACCTCCACAAGGCGAGTGTTCACACCTTGCTTTTCCCCGCGACCATACGACCGAATTTCAAAGCGAAATAGTGGACGTGACATCCCCGAGCACCTCCGTGACATTCTCGAGTGACAAAGGAAAGCTCGTTGGCGGACAAGTCGACACTAGCCTAAACGGCATTTCTTGGACACGTGCTGATGCCCTCCGGATAACTACACTTTCCCATGCTCACCTCACAAGAAAAACGGCAAAAATAAGAAGCGACACGCAAAAGTTCCCTTTAAGCAATTTCAAGTGGCTTGTCTTCGCAGTTTATAGCAGGGGATTGTATTGGAAGTACTTCGCTTCGGTTGTAAATGGATGCGAGGGGAGGCAACCAGAAAAATGTCCCCCTCCAAAAGCTCGTCATCAAGCCGCTCACGTTTTTCGCAAAACTGCTAGGAAAGGATAGTGACCTTCCTGTACATGAAGCAAGCAAGTACCATAAAGAAGCAATGCAGGCTGGCAAGGATTTCTTCGCCCGTGTTCAGGCACCCGAAAAAGGTGTAGCCAACCAAATTAGCTTTCAGTGTCTACATCAAGCGAAGGACAACCCAAACCTTGTGGTTCCAATTATAAAGTTTACCATCTTTCTAGGGCGCCAAAATATACAATTTCGTGCGCACCGAGACAATGGAAGACTTATTGAGCGATCAAATAAGGCCTCATTGACTTCGAACAAGGACAAGTTCCCCGAGGTTCTGCGCTTAAGAATATCAGGCGAGGACCCAGAACTTCAGAAGCACCTTGCCAGCAGATAATCCCGAGCCACGTACATAAGCAAGACGACCCATCAGCAACGGATTGGTCAAGTGCTGTAGAGGCGAGGTTCTTGCAACACTTATTCAGTGAATACACGATTTGGGCGTCGACAGCGTCCTGTTCGACGAAACAACCGATATGTCTGACACGCGGCTGCTAAGTCTTCTTCTGTGTGTTCAGGTGTTTATTTGCCGGCACACAGCGACATTGCGTCAGCGACAGCCACGGCCAGGCACGGACTCTCAGCGCGAGCTGCTCTTTCTCTTCGAAGAGGGCGACCCACTAGAAGGCGCTGGAGAGGACGACCCACTGTATAGTTCCAAAGCTTTGCTGCAATTACCCCGGGTACGAAAAGGGAGCCGCCTGGCGACCTAACAGCTGGTCACTATGAGCGGGTCATGGTAGATTGAGGCGCTCCACGTTGAAAAGGTCGCGCCCTCGACGGCGCATGTCCGAAGATGGTTCGATGGGTTCGATCAGGTAGTTTACAGGGGAAGTGTGTTCGACGACACGGCAGGGGCCTTCGTATTTGGGCAGTAGTTTTGAAGAGAGGCCAGTTGCAGTGGTAGGGATCGAGAGCCATGCGAGCGCTCCAGGGAGGAACGTGGGCGCAGAAGTGCTGGTGTCAGCGCGAATGCTCTTCTGCCGCTCTTGATCATGTGTAGTAAAGGTCTTGGCGAGCTCTCGACACTCTTCAGCAAGCCTGGCTGTGTCAGAAATAGGCGCACACTCAGATGGATCCGGCTTGTATGGAAGTATCGTGTCGATGGTGTGCGACGGGTGCCTTCCATATAATAAGAAGAAAGGTGAAAAACCAGTAGTGCTCTGAGGGGCGGTATTATAGGCGTAGGTGATGAACGGCAGAATGACATCCCAATTTGTGTGATCGGCGGCGACGTACATGGAGAGCATGTCACCGAGCGTATGGTTGAAGCGTTCGGTGAGGCCATTCGTCTGCGGGTGGTAAGCAGCAGTTTTGCGGTGAACAACGCTGCACTCTTTGAGAATGGCTTCGACGACTTCGGACAGGAAGACACGGCCTCGATCACTGAGCAGTTCCTGGGGTGGACCGGGACGCAGCATGAATCCTTGGAGCAGGAAGGAGGCCACATCGCGCGCTGTAGCCGCGGGGAGGGCGGCGGTTTCGGCGTATCGCGTGAGGTGGTCTACAGCGACGATGGCCCAGCGGTTACCAGCCGACGTTAGCGGAAGTGGCCCATACAAATCGATACCAACGTGCCCAAACGGCCGGTCAGGGCAAGGTAGAGGTTGCAGACCTGCCGGCGACAGGTGCATTGAAGTTTTGCGGCGCTGACAATCTATGCAGGAGCGAACGAAGTTCTGCACGTAGCGGTACATCCCTCGCCAAAAGTACCGTTGGCGAATGTGGTGGTAAGTCTTCGATACCCCGGAGTGCGCACATTGCGGATCAGAGTGGAACGACTCGCATATGTCAGAGCGCATACTGCGGGGTATGACTAGTAGCCACTGGCGGCCGGCACCGTTGTAATTGCGTCGGTGAAGGAGGTCGTCGCGAACGGCGAAATGGTGGGCTTGACGACGCAACGCGCGAGTGGATGGTGTTGCCGATGGATCAGTCAGCAAGTCTATGAGTGAGGCAATCCATTGATCCTTGCGCCGTTCGGTAGCGATGGTATGAAGGTCGATGGAAGAAACGGCAAGGTGAGACGCTGAGCTGTGGGCATTGTCGTCAGGCAAGGGAGAGAGCGCCAGGGCGTCGGCGTCAGCATGCTGGCGTCCGTTGCGGTACAGCACGCGGATGTCGTAGTCTTGTAGGCGAAGTGCCCAACGGGCGAGACGGCCTGAGGGGTCCTTCAATGACGACAACCAGCACAGTGCGTGATGGTCGGTGACGACATGAAATGGGCGACCATAAAAATAAGGTCGGAACTTCGTAAGGGCCCAGATGCCAGGCATTCTTTCTGCGTGACGGTGTAATTGGTCTCGGTTTTGTAAGCGTACGGCTTGCATACGCCACGACATATTCCGGGAACCCTGGTTTGCGCTGCGCAAGGACAGCGCCGAGGCCAACACCACTGGCGTCCGTATGTACCTCTGTAGGGGCCGTAGGGTCGTAGTGGCGTAGTATGGGAGGCGACGTCAACAAACGACGGAGCGTTGCAAAAGCGCCGTCGCACTTTGACGACCACGAATGGAGAGGCCCGCTACTTCCGAGGAGCTTCGTCAGCGGCGATATGATAGTCGCGAAGTTTCGAATGAAGCGCCGAAAGTAGGAACACAGTCCTACGAAACTGCGCAGTTCCTTGACGGACGTTGGCTTTGGGAACTCGGTCACGGCCCGAAGCTTGGCTGGATCGGGAGAATTCCGTCCTTGGACACGACGTAGCCGAGTATTGTCAGCTGCCGTGCTGCAAATCGGCACTTCTTTAGGTTCAGTTGCAGACCGGCGTCACTCAAGCGCGTGAAAACATGCCGCAGGCGCTGAAGATGCGTGGAGAAGTCCGGAGCGAAAACGACGACGTCGTCGAGGTAGCACAGGCACGTGTGCCATTTCAGGTCGCGTAGAACAGCATCCATCATGCGCTCAAAGGTGGCGGGCGCATTGCACAGCTGAAACGGCACGACGTTGAATTCGTACAATCGGGCGTGACAAAGCGTCTTTAGCCATAGGTACTTGCCAGTACTCCGAGCGCAAATCGAGAGATGAAAAGAATTCTGCTCCTTGCAGGCTGTCAATCGCGTCGTCTATTCGCGGTAGTGGATACACGTCCTTACGAGTGATCTTGTTGAGGCGTCGGTAGTCCACACAGAACCGCACAGAACCGTCCTTCTTCGCAAGGAGAACAACAGGAGACGCCCATGGGCTGTCCGAGGGTCGAATTACGTCGCGTCGGAGCATGTCTTCTACTTGCTCACTAATTACCCGACGTTCGGCAGGCGACACGCGATATGGACGTTGCCGTAACGGTGGCTGGGTGCCAGTGTCGGTGCGATGTGTAAGAGCGGACGTGCGACCAAGAGAAGTTTGCCCGACATCGAAAGAAGAACGAAATTCTTGCAGCAGGCCCAGAAGCTGGGAACGCAAGACCGACGTAAGGTTATCAGCAATGGAGGGACCAAATACGTCAGCAGGCGATGGATCAGACGCGGAAATAGCACTGATGGTACGAGAACTGGGACAGTGCGAGTCATCGGGTACGTCCAGGACTTGTGCTTCGTCGACGGGTTCCACTCTGCCGAGACATTCCCCTCGAACCAACGTAACCATGTACGGGAATGGGTTCGTCACAAAAATAGCGGTGTTGCCCTGAGTTATTTGCACGGTCGCGAAAGGTACCAGCAACCCTTTCCTACTGCAACCACGGTCAGATGGCGAAAGGAGGGCAATGGTGTCGGAGAGACCGGCGCAGTAGACCGACACAGCCGTTGACGAGCTTGGAGGCACTGCAGTATAGTCTTTGACGAGGATCTTGTTCAGTGCCGAGGGACTGTGTACCGGCGTCAAAAGTGAGAACGGTGAGAGTTCAATTGCGGCGGAGGCACAATGAATGACGGCGGCGTGGCGGGAGAGAAAATCCCATCCCAGGATGACGTCGTGAGAGCATGCAGTAATGATGATGAACTCGGCGACATACAGAACTTCCTGAATGACGACGCGAGCAGTGCACACTGCTGTAGGATGAATACTCTGCGAACTAGCGGTACGGAGGGACATTCCAGAAAGTGGCATCGTCACTTTTCGGAGTAAGCGGCAAAGTTTTGCGTCCATAACGGATACGGCAGCTCCAGTATCGATAAGGGCAGATGCGCGAACACTGTCCACAAACACGCCAATGACATTCGATGAATTTCTCTGAGGGCTTTCACAGTTCGATAGCGTCGCAGCGCTTGCCTCGTGGACTGCGACGACTAGTTTTCCTGCTCTTGAGCGGCCGAACTTGGCCGCATGGGTGACAGGGATCGGCGTCGTGGAGACGTGCACCTGCGAGGAGATGGAGCTGGGCGAGACGTCGGTGGCATAGACGGGGGTGAGTTGTGAAACCGACGGCTCAGTTGGCCAGCGACAGGTGACGGGACAGGAGGCGGCTGCACGCGAAAGCAATAACGTGCCACGTGACCGGCGTAACCGCATGCAAAGCAGATGGTCCGGTTGTCGGGTGTGCGCCATCGGTTCGCCGGGGTAGGTCGCGCCCATGTCGCAAGACCTGGCGGACGGAACGGCGGCTGGAATGACTGGACGGTGGGCTGAAGTCGAGGCCTAGGTACGACGTCAGAATACGTAGCCGGCACACCCGCTCCGGTGGACGGAGGTCGAGCGGCGGCTTCGGCGTAAGTCAGAGGTGCGGCCGCCGGAAGTACTTGAGGCGGTCTGGCGACAACTTGGGCGTAACTATGGGGCGCAGGAGCCGGAGGTTGTTGGTGGTACGCTGGCATGACCTCCGAAATTTCTTGCTCAATCGCTCGGCGGAGGGGAGGAAGAAGGGTGGTCGCCGATTGTTGAACGGCCGGCGGGTGGGCAAAGGCCAGGAGAGAGAACTGCCGTGCGATTTCCTCACGGATGAACGACTTGAGCTCTGGCAGCAACGCCGCCTGGTCAGAGGTGGCCACCAAGCCAGCAAGCTCCGCATCTCGTGAAGGGGAGGGACGGGTCATCGAGCGCTGCTGGCGGAGCTCCTCCTAGCTCTGGCACAGCGTTATGACCTCGGCCACTGTGACAGGGTTTTTGGCGAGCAGCATGGTGAAGGCATCGTCGTCAATACCTTTCATGACGTGTCGGATCTTGTCAGACTCAGACATGGTTTCATGGGCTTTCTTGCACAGGTCGAGGACATCTTCGATATAACTGGTGAATGACTCACCGGCCTGCTAAGCACGTTCGCGTAAGCGCTGTTCGGCTTGCAGCTTACGAACGGCAGGGCGGCCAAAAACGTTGATGACGGCGGTCTTGAAATCGGACCAAGTCGCAAAATCGGACGCGTGGTTGTTTTACCACAAACTTGCTACTCCCGCAAGGTAGAACACCAAGTTGGTCAACTTGCCGTCGTCGTCCCATTTGTTGGGGACGCTCACGCGCTCGTAAAGTGCGAGCCAGTCCTCCACGTCGCTGCCATCGGCACCAGTGAAGATGGGTGGATCGCGGATGCGTGGGACACCGGGACAAGGGGGGCGGCACGGGGGTAGGCGTTTGCTGAGAAGCGTCTTGGGGCATGGTAGATGGCAGGGTACGAGATCGAGCTCCACAGGCGTCCAATGGGAGCGCAGCACCTCCACCAATTTGTTGAGGTGTTTATTTGCCGGCACTCAGCGACAATGCATCAGCGACAGCCACGGCCAGGCACGGACTCTCAGCGCGAGCTGCTCTTTCTCTTCGAAGAGAGCGACCCACTAGAAGGCGCTGGAGAGGGCGATCCACTGCATAGTTCCAAAGCTTCGCTACATGTGATACTCGAGAACATAGTACGAAAGGACTTTTCCTAATTCGTTGACCCCCCGTACTGACAGTCGTCGCTGTCAGCGCGAGACAGGGTTGCCGTTGTGTGGACATGAAAAGGCGCCAGAACTCACGCCAAAAGTAGCCAAAGTAGCCATGTCATTTGATATTATCGCCGAATTTCTATCCAAATAGAACAGAAGCGGATTATCAACAGAGTCTTTACTATTGATGAATAAATATAACTATATTGAATAAGTAAAACCGCAAGTTTAAAAAAAGAGCCATGGCGCCAACTGGAAATTTTCGTCGCCAACGGGGTCCAAAAGTAGCCAATTTGGCGCAAAGTAGCCACCAACGGCAACCCTGGCGCGAGGGTCAGCATGCTGTCGACGCCAGCGTAACTGACCGCATCCTGACAGGGAGAGTGCTTGGTGAGCGGGTTTTGAAGATGCTAAAGGACCTGGAACTCGACTTAGGCAGGTGCGTTGACATAGCTACAGATAGTTGCAGCGTCATGGTGTCAGAGCTTTGTGATGTCATGGCAGAAATTAAGCGGTGCGGCACAAACGCAGTTCACTTTCGATGTCTTAACCATGCACTCAACTTGTTGCAATCGAAATCATCGCGTGTTCAAGCCGACGGGAACGCGGTGGGTATTTTGAAAAAAAACTAATTTCATTCTTCACCACCACACCGAAACGAAACAGTGTATCGAAGAACATACTTGGCCATCAGCTTGAAGGTCTTTGCGAGATGAGATGGGTGAAGCGACATGACAGTGTCATCTAATTTCGGGACTCTGTTGTCATCATGGCGAAAGCTGTGGACGCCGTCGCCATCTGGAAAGAGCTTCAAAGCGCTGCAAAAGCTACGATGCTCCGCGTCGCTGTAGCGAGGTGAATTCATAATCGCGATTGTCAGCCCCTGGGACCTATTGGCACACACGCTTCCAGTGAGTCGTCTGTACCAGAAGGAATGCGTTCATGTGCACACAGCAAGGAACACGTTGACAGACGCTGCAGCTTTTCTAATTGTTCCAAGACCAAACAGTGAATAGGAGTTTACACCTCCACGAGCAAGTCGTCGCGCTTGCGGACGAGCTTGAAACAAATCTGCGGCTCCCTCGCGTCACGAAGAGGCAGTCCTACAAGTCTAACACTCCAGCTATTCATCCAGAGAGCTTCTACAAGACGTCCGTAAACATTGCATTACTTGATATTGTGTTTGCGAGCTCTTCCTATTTATACCGTTCTAGCTGCTCTATACCATATTATCAGGAGATGAAGGTAAGACAGAAACGCAGATTGCTCAGCGATGAACTTGAAAAGGACAGACTGATGGGCGAATCAATAGTGCATGTGATTCTTTGCGCTACTGTTCTGAGTTATTGCCCAGCGGTATGGATCACTCGTAAAGAATGACCCGATAACTGCGAGTGCAGCAGAACTGCAGCTATGGCGGTGAAAGCGGAAGCGCGAAAGTGAAGAAGGAGGGGGCATCCCTGTGACTGCTGCAGAAGCACTCCGCACGCGCGGCGTTGATATCTTTCCTTCGGTCAAGGCGCTCTTACAAATACTGGCCCCGCGGAAAGGTACTTCTTTACACTCTGCCGCTTAAAACATGGCTGCGGTCACACATGAGTGAAATCCTCCTTACCGGCCTCGCCTTGCTACATTTGCCCAGTTGAGTGCGCAAAACGTTGTTGATTGCTTTGTCAACGAAAATCGTCGACGACGGAGGTTAGAATTGGCGTTGTAGCTTTGGATTGCCATTCGCCAGTTTAGACTTTCCAATATATACAAGTGCCCAAATCCACCAACCAGACGTCGTGGGGCTCTCAGCATATAATTTTTTTTGTTATTGTTTCCGCAGTCTAGTACATGAACTCGCATTGTATTTGCAGTAAAGCTTGGTTGTCTAAGGAGCCCGCCACGGTGGTCTAGTGGTTATGGCGCTCGACTGCTGACCCGAAGGTCGCGGGACCGAATCGCCGAATTTTCGCCGAATCGCCGAATTTTCGATGGAGGCGAAAATGCTTAAGGCGCACTTCGATTTAGGTACACGTTAAATCACCCCAGATGGTCGAAATTTCCGGAGCCCTCCACTACGGCGTCGCTCATAATCATATCGTGGTTTTGGGACGTTAAACCCCAACGAAGGGTTTGTCCTCCGAATATTTTGAAAAGACACACACCAGTGAAAGGAACGGTGTACAAAGAAATACCACACTGACGGTCACCACACTTACAACTGTTGTTTATTTTGAAACACTCTATCGAATGAATGGCTTCTTTCGCAGCCAGCAAATGCGCAGTTTCGAAACCACCTCTCTACACGGCGCTCTCACACGTGTACCGCACCTGGTCCGGCACTCAGAAACGCAATTTCTTAATCGGTTAAAACCAGTGACGGTTCATTCACGCATTTGTCTCCTTGTTTCTTTTTCAAAAAGGCTTCTAACAGCGCCCGCTCGTGCGTTGTCGCCTTGAAAGGAGTGAACTCGCTTCTCAGCGATTGAAAATGACCTGGAGTGGCTTGAGGGGAAGCAACAATAGCGCAGAGCCTCTTTGGCGCCATACGGATGATCTTTGGCCAAATTCTCGTACAAGTCCTGACAACGCGGGGTCCTCATAAGTCCCGAAAGGATTGTCAGAGATGTCGGTCTTCAACTTCTAAAGTCCTGCGCGGCCAACGGGACTTGTGAAGTGCAAGTATGTGCTCATTATTATGACCCTGCCAAGGTGCCAGGATTGGCGGAATCCTGGTGACCGCTTGGAGAGGGGAAAAAAGGGGGTGGAACCCAACCTGCTTACTAATCTGGTGCACCGGAGAGAGCCATAGCTGTTCACGCAGATCTGAATAATGCAAATACTTGTATAAAGTTTTCTTCCTTACGTCAACTTGTCCTGATGACTGCCTCGGAATGGCGCCGACCTATGTTCGCACCGGCCATGCAACTCCGTTCCTGACAAAAGCTTAGCGCAGCAAGATGTGTAACAGCCCGTAATCTGTTTTAATTCTTCCAATTTATTATGATTAGAAAACCGATGAAAAGAAATGAGTGGGGAATTACGTGAGCACAAAACAACAGCATTTATGCTGTGATAGGATTCTTATGATAATAGTTAATACCAAAAACAAAAACCCCCCTACCTCTCCGGTTTTAGTTCAAGTGATCGTCCGCCCGCTCCCCTAAAATGACTGACTGGATCACCGCAGGCCCATCATGCGTGTCTGGCGCTCTTTGGCCTTGCGCTAAAAGATGACTGCTAGTTTCAATGTGTCAATCTTTTTCTGGGATGCATCGTCCCGCTGAATAGTCTTTGCAGACAAACTACTGGGAAGGCATAAAAAGAGGTTAGGCGTATTGCTTTTTTTCTGCTTAGTTGTCGAAGTGTAGAGGGGGGGGGGGAGGTATTCTAGAAGACTCGATTTGTGAGCTAGTTAGTTCATGTTACTTGAAAATACCAGCGTAAAGATGACTCATGAAAAAGAAGGCGGACGTACAGGACACTGGGGTGCATTTTAATATGCCCCAAGGATATTTCAAGGTGATGCACTAAGCACCCAAAAAAAAAAAAAACTTGCATATTCATAAAATCCTGCATGGGTGAGCACCGCCGCCGAAGCCTGCTCCAACTGAGGGGCCGAAATAAAACATGCATACTTGTGAGCGCTGACTTCGCACACATTTCTCGCAGAGCTAAGGAGGAGGGTGCCTGACCCCGAAAGGTCGCGCCACTTATGGTGCACGCGCTTTTGCCGCCCAGGATGGGAGTGGCCGTTCCGGGCGCTCTCGTCCGAGACGACTGTTTCAGCGGTGGCCTGCTGCAGATGTGCCAGGTGCCGAGCTTCGCGAAGGATCCATGGCGCTCAACGCCACCCAACTGGCGGCCAACCTGACTGCCCAACTTTTGGCCCAGTCCGGTGAGTTGTCTCTCTTCTGCCGGTACAGTGATGCCGTGATGCAGGGCTTTTGAAACTGCTTTGAAAACGCCGAGGAGCACAGCGCGTTGGGCGAGTGTGTATTTCATTGTGAAGGGAATTTGCGCAAAAAAAAAAAAAAAACAGGAACGCGAAGGGGAGAAACCACGCGACAAGCGCAGACTAACAACACATGTGTGTGACACATGTGTGGGACAAGACCATCGGTGAAGTTGCATAAACTGGAGATTGTCTATCTAACCGCCATCCTGTAATCTTAACCACGTATCTTCGCCTTTTCTATTTGTGTGTGTATTTCTGAGAATAGACCTTCAATTGGTAGTTTGCGCTTGTTTCTCCCCTTCGTGTTCCTGTTTTTTGCGCAATTGCCATTCACACTGAAAACGCCCATGCTTATTGCCATGTGTAGAGCGGAGACATTTATGGGTGTATCGACTGCGACGATGACGACACATAAGTAAGGTTACTTTGAAGTATTAGAAAGTCATTTTATGTCTGCCCTCATGTGCATGACGTTGTAAAGAGTTCGGCGTCTGTCGGGTGTGCTGAAATGGAGCAGGCCTTTTAAGCGCACATGTGTTCCCTCTTTCAATATTCACAAGGCGCATCGAAGCTTCTACGAGCGTGACACGAGCTTTGTCAGAGCTTCATTCTTATTGCATTTTCGACCCACGTCATGGCTAATAAATACAATAATTCTTGGGGTTTAACGCCCTAAAACCAAGATATGATTATGAGGGACGCCGTAGTGGAGGGCTTCGGAAACTTTGACCATCTGGGGTTATTTAAAGTGCACCTAAAACTAAGTACACGGGCCTCAAGCATTTTCGATTCTATCGGAAATGCGGCCGGGATTCGATCCACCGACCTTCGGATCAGTAGTCAAGCACCTTAACCACTAGACCACCGTGGCGGGTCGCGGCTAATCAAATATTGCATAAAGGTTAGGTGTTCAGTGAAAAGGGGGGAAAGTTTCATACGTAAATTCAGGAAGTTTCAACATCGTGCCTTTGCAACGATCCGTTGAGTGGTTAATTTTCATAATTTAATGCTTGCTCCCTGGAATGCTATCAAATTATATTCTTATACTTTTGATATCACATCCGCAATCCGATTGTGAGGCTCACCTTTGGAATAATTCTAACCAACTCGCGTTGTTCGCATACTGCGTTTACACATTCCGCCTCCATAGAAATGCGCTCTCCGAAGCCGGCATTTCGTCGGAAGACGTCATGCTGAACCGCCCCAGGCCTGAAAGCCCTGAAAGCCAATACCACGCGTCATTTATGTGGTGCCATCTTATTTGCTCCAGCTAATTCACAAAAGTAAGAACTTTTACAAACACGTGAAAATAACTGAGGTACTTTGCTCTCTTTAACGTAGAAGATGCTTTTAAACAATCTTCATTTCACAAAACAAAGCGGCAGAACCCATGCCTTCTGCGAATCAAGTTCCAGTGCCGGCTTTTTGCCTTGAGTTAAGTGTTACTAGGTGGAGCGACGTATTTGTGTAAAAGGAGCAGTGCACCTATAGTGGACTTACCAGGCACGCGGAGTGCACTGGCGTGTACAGAGTAGCTCATGGTTCGGCACTCAAGTCAGTGCAGAGACGTCACTTCTATCGCAACTATTTACTTTAGCTTGCGGAGTCATTTGTGCACATATTTAATGTTAATTACATTGATATAAAGCCGGATAGGCAAGGCCGGAACTGCAATAGGCGATATTCATAATGCTTGGTGCTCTGGCAACGCTGGGCGCGTCCGCCATTTTTTGTTGGGCACCGTCGCGGAATCTTCTGCTAGCGTCTCCATAAGGAGAGGCCATGGAGAGCTTGAGCCGCTGTCATAGGCAGAGCTTTCGGACCGAGAAAATACGGCTTTTCGGGACGAGGCTTGTCCGTCCACTTCCGTGATCGCGGTGTCCGTTGTAATGGGGAGATGTGGGGTTAACAAAAGGTTAACCAGAACAAAATAAAAGGCCACAACACCGTAAGAACACTGGAATTTAAGCACCCATCATTCAAAGCATGTGACATAACAAAATGATAACAAGAACAGAATAAAAGGATGTGAACCATGGCAAAATAAAAGACCACAACACCGTAAAAACACCGACATTTAAGCACCCGTCAATGAATGCATATGACCAAAAAAAAAAGAAAGGTTTAACAACATACTCAATCATAATTGTGACACCAATATAAAACAGCTACAAACACAAACCCATTATACTAGTTGGCGACTTCAACGTACACATTATGGACCTTAGGACCCAGCTTTGTCGTCTCGACTCTTTATGTCAGTCAATCTACATTATATGGGGCACCGCTCACGTAGCGTACGGTTACTCACCCATACGATGCCCAGAGCTTGGTCATGATTCACTTCGTGGAAATGCGTGGATTTTTTCTTTCATCATCCAGCGCCAATCTGTCAGTGAGCCTCACTGTGCTGACGAGTGCTATAGCGCGAACTGAAGACGAGGACCCAGAGACAAACGAGCGCTCGTCGTCGTTTGTCCTTGCCTTCAGTTCACGCACTCGTCATGACATACCAACTAGCCCAAGCCGCTAACCTTCTAACTCACAAATTGACGAGAGCGCAATATCATGAAAACTCATCGGGAGGCGCATGACATCGCGAAAGCGAACTGCTGTTCTCTAGTGGCGTGTGCTTCCGATCTCAGGTAGGCGTTCAAGAAATGTGTTCATTGCAGAGGAGATGTGACTTCTCAGATAACCTTGCACAGATAACCTTGTACATCACTTCCCACTGCGATTATAATAACACGCGTCAGATATCGAAACCACGTTCTTTCTGCGCGACGTGTGCAACGCTGTGCTCTATTCCTCGACTCATTTCCTTAGACACAGACCCTACACCCTTCGCAATGGACCTTTCCAGAAATCGCAGCGCCGCGCCTTCCCCTGGTGGATCGGCGCTGGGGCATTATGGGAGAGCGGAGCGCCGGGCGGGCAGAGCAGACGCTTTCCCGCTTTCGCCTGCTTTCGTCGCGCGCCGTGAAAGGTTTTGGATGGTGTAAGGTGCTGCTGTTGTGAAGAAATGGCTACTTCTGAGCGCTCCGACTTCCATGCATGCAAACTATACTGTGTCGCTCGTCCCAAATAGCCAGAATCATCACTGAACATGCTGAAGAAGAAGGGAAGCGGCTGACAAACCTGTTCTGTGCTTGGATGTGATAACACGCGAAAGACACCGGGTGTTTCGTTTCATTGTTCGGTGATACTTGAGGACTTGAATTTTTGTGATGCTGCAGCGAAGTTTGACCTTTGTTAAGATGCTTGTGTTCTCATTCACTGTGATTACAGGGCTGGGACTTTACACGTGAAGCATGCCGTGTAACTACGCGAATTTATAAAGGCGAAAGCTTGATGCCCTCCTAAAAACTCACAGCGTCTCTTATGCATTCGCCGAAGAAGACTCGAAGGCGAAAGCCATCTTTTTCTTCTTAGTTGATGTAATAATCCTACTACGCCAGTCCATGAGTGTCAGCAGGATTTTGTCTTGTGTGCTAACCCGTCTTGCATCGTGGCTGGGGGGAGGGGGAGAGCACTGGTGTAGCTTGTGTAGGCGGCAAGTGCTGGTGTGACTTGAGGGGGGGCAAGTGCCGCTTTTGCACCCCCCTGCCGACGCCCATGCCCGCCACCATTCCACCACCCTTCGAAAGCTTGCTGCACCTAACGAGGTTTTGCACTGCCTCCAAGATCGGAGGTATACCTGATGATTCTGCATTGCTTCCGTGATAAGGCCACCTTTGACCAAGCTAGGATGTCATGTGATGACGTGATCATGTGAAGTCACGTGACGTCTTAATGACGTTACAATTTTTGGCGATCTTTAACGTCATATATGGTGTCGTCATCACGTACGATGACGAATTTTCGCATCACTCGACGCCGCCGACGCGGGACGCCGACGGTCAAATTTCACGTTTGATGAGGCATCTAAAGTTTTCGCCTAAAAACACAAAAAATTGACCGTCGTTGGCTTTGGCGTCCCGCGACGGCGTTGTCAACAAGAGTGATGCAAAAATCACCACGTGATGGCGTCACCATATGACGTCGTCGTGACATCACAGATCATCAGAATGTGTGAGGTCATCATGACGTCTCATGATCACGTCATCACACGACATCGTCGCTTTGCACTGCCTCCGTGATTGGTGGGCCGATCACGGAGGCTGTGCAAAACCAGGTAAGGTGCTGAAAGTTTGGAATGCTTCCGATCATAGAACCAGTGCAAAACCACGTTAGGTGCAGCAAGCTTTCGCAAGTGTGAGGGAAGGACCAATACATCGACTGAAGAAAACGAAGACAGCTTTCGCCTTCAAGTCGTCTCGAGCGAATGCATAAGAAACCCTGCGAATTTTTTATTGCACTCTTACGTAGTGTTTATTTTGTTGTTTGCTACTTGATTATGTTGAATGGGATTTGCTTGTTATTCACCATAAACCTAGAGGCGTCACCTATCCTGGCTTCACGCATCTCATTTTTTGGTTCCATGTATCAAGGCAAAGAGTGCTAGTTGTAGTTTAAGCACCCAGATACTGAGTGCTTATTAGCATCATGAGAATGCTCATGCTACAGACTTCTTCCTTATGAATACGCCTGTGGCAAGTCCTTCAGTTGTTTTTTCCATTGCCCTTTTGGAAAAGGTGACAGGAACAGCTGTATGTTTTTCGACAGCCGAGGAGCATCTGCTTCCAAACGACAAATCACTAAATTAGCATAATCATAAGCTGTAACGAAACAAGGGAGCTCAAACAGTAAAATAGAATATTGTGTAAATTATGCACACGAACGCTCATTCTGTTATATATTCCTTAACATTGTTAACTCGGGAGTCACGACCTTTTGCGCAATCAGGTCCAAAATTCTTGAGCTAATTTCCAACTCACGGTAGAGAAAACAGGCACGACACAGAGACAGCATGTTTTACGTTGTTCGAAAACAAATACAGGGAAGTCAAATGTGCAGAATATTCTCGCTTCATGCAGTGCGACACTGTGCCGTGATTACGCGATCTCCACACCCGACAGCACTCACTTGATGTCTGCTAGGTGGGCGTGTTGGTACCTGGTTTTACTACTCTCAGCGTCGCAAGTGCAAAGTTTCTAACACGCAGCATTTGAAGCGTAGTAGGGCTCGAACCCATTTTAAGGGTGCAACTTTGACATCGATTACCATGCGCGAAGTGCCACGGTCCTGCGTATCGTGCGGAAGCATATCACGAGCGATAGTGCCCAACAAAAAGTACTAATATTGTTTTATTGTCATGCTGACAATAAAACAAGCGAGGAAAGCTTCCGCTACTTGGAAATACGATTAACAAAGCGCAGGGAACTCGGCGCGAAAGCCGTATAGAGTTTCCAATTCAATGGTCCTTTTTGCGGGTACGTGACCATTTCGCAGTGTCAATAATGTCAACGATACTTACTGTTTTCTGGGTATTATACATGTTGCTCTGAGTTTTGCCTCTAATGTGAGTGCAGACTGAAGCAGGGTTATCACGTGCGATGTTCGTGCAACGACGCGCTACGACGACCGCACGCTGGAAACGAGGTGAGCCAACGCTTCCGCCAGCAGACGACACTCCGCCGGCGCTCCGGCTTCCCATAACGCTTTGCGGCCGCCGTAGGTGGCGCGCCGGAATTTCTGGAAAGGTCCATAGCGTGTGCCGTAGTTTTTCGAAATAAACAAGGCATGGACATGAGCATGAGCGGTGCACCGCAAACCAAACAGAAATACTGAACCCGCTTTTCAACTGTTTACGGAGAGGGCGCACCGAGTAATGCTCTTTTAATACATACTGCCTTGTGGTCGTCATCTATCGCGCGCATTTAGTGTTGTCGTTCTAGTTTTCTTGAACGTTATACGTGTGCGTTCATTGACTTATCAATTTAAAATATTATGCTCTTTGCTTTCGCGTGCCACGTAGGCGTGCATTATCGCGTGCTATGGCGAAGAGCATACAAGCATACAAGGGCCCGCGATCAGCGGAAAGATGAGTGCGATGATCTACCTAAGGTGGTCTACCTAGGGTTCCTCGATGCGCGCGCTCCCCTCCGCCGCCGTGGCGGAGGGGAGCGCGCGCATCGAGGAACCCTAGATCTACCGAACAAATAGCTCCATCTATAGTACGGCTTCGTAACTGAGCGCTCCGTGTTCGCAGCGCACGCTGACAGAAAGAAGAAAACAACACAGCATATCCACGGAGTGAATGATGATGAGTGGGCGAAGCTGTGGAGGTTCATCGGTAAACCGTGAATCTTCCGTGAATTCTGCCCGGTACATCATCACCGACGTGAGATCGGGCGCGTTTATACTAAATGGTCGATGAGAGTTATGGTGACTGAAGCAATCATGGTTACACCGTGAAATCTTCAGTGGTTTCGCCCAGCAGTAATCAAAGCGATAGTGTGTGTGAAATTTTATTCAAACAGGAACGACCGGTCGTCGTCCATGGTCCGCCAAGCAGCACGATCCGGCAAGCGCACTCGTACTGCTCGTACAGCGGTCCGCGCAATCGGAGAGCAGCTGCACCGCCAACGCCATCTAGCGTACCTTCACCCTACCGCCCAATTCTTCACCTAATTCTGCGCAGTACATCATCAACGACGTGAGATCGGGCGCATTTCTACTAAAGGGTCGATGAGAGTCATGGCGTCTCGCAACTCACTTTAATTTTACATGTACGTTGTGAATTTTTTTATTGTTTAATCACGCACAGGAGACATCTCACACAGGCACTACCTTGGAGGTCGAAATCCAGTGCCTACTGGCTACTCAGAATGCATGGACAACCGAGGACCGCCGAGGTGATGTCGTAAGGAGCTTCGCGCACCGTATCAGTCTTTTTTCCGCAGGACCGTGTGTTGCCGCCAGAACCTAAGTCCAATCAAGCAAGTGCCCGCGCGAGGGCGGCACGCGGGCTGTCACCATGCCACCCCCCAAAGGAACATTTTTTCAACGTGCGTACCCCGCCGGGGACGTCCGTGGACGAAGTCATCGACGCCACGGAAACGTTGGTGGGGCTTCAGGAGATATACAGTGTCCAGCACCACGGAGGGTACGAATTTCAAGTCGGAGTCAACTCGTCACGAGCAGTTCAAGTCCTTTTGGCAACCAGCGGTCTACGTCTCGGCACCCACGTAGTTCCCCTCGTACCAGTGGCCAGGCAAGTCGCAAGCGTCACGTGCTTGTACTTGCCATCCTACGTGTCCGACAATGAAGTCGCAACCAGTCTCAAGTCTTTCGGAACCACGTTGAAGATTGAAGAAGCTCGATACAAAGATCATCCCAGCATTCGCACCGGGACCCGCTACATCAAAATGGATATGCGGCCTGAAAATCCACTTCCGAATTTCGCACGTGTGGGCGGCCACAGAGCGACTTTCGAGTACCGCGGCGTACGCCGCCTCTGCAGGGGTTGCAACCTCGAGGGCCACCTCAAGGCACAGTGCGATACCCCGCACTGTGCCAGGTGCGGAGTTTTTGGCCACAGAACGGACACCTGTACCGAACCGTGCCGACGTTGCGGCGGAGCCCACGCCAGCGTCGATTGCACCGCAAGAAAGTCGTATAGTATGGCGGCGGCCATGGATGTAGACGAATTCCCAGCACTCAGGCGGGCGGCTTCCACAGACGAGACACGGAGACTGACTACTTTACGTCCTGCCAAGCGGCCGAAGCCGAGCGACGCTACGGATAACCTGGAACAGAACGCCACCCCCGCAAAGACGCCAGCACAAGCCGACGCCGCGACAGCAAAGGGGCCGCAAAAAGAAACACGGCGGGATGCGGAGCCGCTGACGAGCGCGAACAGCGAGCAACACGTGACACAAGCGAGCCATGCTAGGCCCAACCACGCTAACGCCGCCGAAGCGGAGAGGGTCACAGACAGCGGAGAGCGAGAGACAGGAGAGCCGCGCGGCGCGACGGGCGTCAGCGGCGAAGAAAGGGAAGCAGACAGAGAAGATGACGACACAAGCGTAGTCAGTTGGGCAAGCGTTGAAGACACGGTCGGTGGCGGGGTTCAAGAGCGTGGCCTCGAGAAACGTCAAAAGGACGACCTCTTCACGACGGACAAAGGCAACGAGCCACAGGGAGACCGGAAACTCAGCCTGGAAAGAAAGCTGACGTCGGGAGCCAGGGCCGAGGCGCGCAACACGTGGTGGCATAAAAAAGGTGACGACGATGAGCCACGTAGTCGCGAGACCCGGCAACTTCCAAACGACGGACACCCCAGCAGTTCAACCGAGCAGGAGAAGACGAACAACATGCCAGGAGAAGATACGACAGAACACGAGTCGCCAGACTCCAGCCGGCTTCAACCACCGTCCGTGGGCACGCCGCAACATGGCGGCAGCTCGCAACAGCGCGGCGGGGAGGGAGCCCAACATGGCGCCCGAGAAGAAAAGAACGTGGCGGACGGGTCGGCCACTCAGGACCACGCAGGAACACCTTCGTCAGATGAGCACAAACCCGGCGAGCTCGTTATTGACGAACACGCACCCGGATCTCCCAGCTCCCCCAGGCCTACCCTGCCACGAACATCTCCGATGCCAGCGGGCGTCGGCCGTGGACGACATGGCCGCAGCCGAGACCCCGAGGCCATCCACGGTGGAAACAGCATCCAACCGCTCAGGCCTTCAGGTCTGGGCGTCCACACACAGGGTGTTGAGAAGCGCCCCCCAACGCAGCATGAAGAAGGCGCGGCGGGACATAGCAGGGCGTCACCGAAGCGGCACGCCAGGCAGCGAGCGAGAGGAGGTGAAGGCAAGGCAGCGCTCAAGTCAACAGGCAGCGCCGGATGGCATAGACACGGACAGCGACTTCTACTGAATAGGTGGGTGAACTCCATGCTTCTCCCAGCCAACATGTACCAGCCTTGCGGCTGCTCACATTAAAAAAGCGCCGCACAGAAGACTGAACTCTCCCGACCAAGTACAAACCTGTGCATTTCTAGCCATAAGTATACGGGTCCATAGACTGAAATAACTGTCATGTGTTTCATAAACATGCTAGCGCTATCACTTTGCACTGTGTACAAATACTCGTTACTTTGCATATTTGTCCTTCTCGGCGCATGTAAAGCAATGCCCGGTTCTTTTCCTTCTTTTTTTTTCTTTTTTTCTTCCCCCCCCCCCCCCCTTTTTTTTCCTTATGACTCGGTAATTTCATCCTTTGTTGAATTCATAACACTTCTAGTCAAATGGCGGCACGGAAAGTGCGCCGAAAAAGTCCATTGTTCACAGGCAGGTGTGCAACCGTCACGTGCTTTCACTTGCCATGCTGTGGCCGATAATCAACACGCAATATAGTTTCTTGTGGTTAGGAAGCCGCTGCAATGAATCTGATTGTCCGTACGTTGCGAGCGCGCTTCTCGTGCTCTGCGCTCATGCAGCTTATCCATTGCAATGTATGCGAACGGGTTTATTACCCGCCTCCGCCAAGCACCTTCCTTTTTCCTTGCGATAATTTAAATGTTCACGGTGACAAAAGGCCAACTGTCCTCTTAAGGTGGAGACGATAGGTAGTGGACTGCCAACGTGAACATGTACTTTGACAAGTGCAAATATCGTTTATTGATAATGTCCAGTGAAAATTTCACCCTGTGTAATATCATTGTTTCTAAACATGATTGTGCATCTCTGGCGATGGGTCCTGGAGGACTACTGTAAGGTTAAAGGCGATGCCTTGCTGTGCGTTATTGGGGTTTACTGCCCGTTGATTTTTTTGGCGAGAATAACTGTCCATGTGCTCTCGTGTTTCAAAAATGTATTGTTCAACCAAAGCGTTCGACCAAGCAGTGCAATCGCAATCGACATGAGGTTTGGAATTCCACTTCCGAATTTCGCACGAGTGAGAGGCTATAGCGACCTGTCCCGTTTTTTTTTTCTTTTTTTTTCTTTTTCTAATGTCCTTTGTAGTTATGCTTATGACAGAGGGTGCACGGCTCGGCCGTACACTGGTCGTGATGGTAGACGACACATACGTGCAGTCGATACACTGTCATTCCCTGCTACGTGCCCGGCGCGGCCACCTGTCTCAACAGGTGGCGACGTGAGGCAGGGGACCGCTCGCTCCGCACACATCTGTATGAGCGCATTGCGCAGAGGAAGTTGGATTGTGCAGAATTAAGGTGTAGAAGAACAGATTACTGCACGACATATCAGAACTTTCTGAGCATATTTCAATTACCTTCATGTCATCCCTTGCCCCCCCCCCCCCCCTCCTTTTTTGTCTTGTACAAGGAACTTAATTTTTTTAGCACAATATGTGCAGATGTGTTGATATGTGCTACGCCCTCAGTAGGGCAATCATTAAGGGTAGTTGCATACTGTGAACTTGTACATACATCATGCATCATAGATTAATTTATTTTGTCCCCGCAGGGGCGTCTGCGCAAGCAGGCGTTTGGTGCGTAGCGACACCACGGACCCGAGCTAACGGGGGGGGGGGTTTCGACCTCCTCCCACGCCTCGCCGTGCGTGGCTTAGCCGTGTCCGGGGAAAAGGGGATCCTGGGGGGTTGAGCCGACGCCGGGTGATTGGACCTTTAAGGCCCCCCCGGCGGAGGCAACACACCCCTTTGGCCCTAGCTTCATGTAGACGGCACCCCTGGGCTGACCCACCCAGGGGAAATCGGCAGTCGCCTTTTCCTGTCTCTCTCTCCTCACATCTTCGTCTTTCTCTTCCACTTTTAATCTTTCCTGTCATCTCTTCACTTCCATTTACTTCCTTGTTTCCTAGCGGCAAGGGTTAACCTTGTGTATATGTCCTCCCTTGGGCCCTATATATTAGGTTATAGTGGTCATGTACAGCTGGCGTCTGTGCGTCTACAACGACTCACAGCGCCCCCCATGTTGGGCTCGGTGGTGGGTGGCTGGCATGGCCGCCGAAATTAATGATACACATATGACCTCAAACGCTTTCCCCAAACTTCCTGATCGCCCTCTCGCGAAAAGATGGCGCACCGAAGAAACGCACAGCCTATTTGCTAAACCCAAGGAAAACTTTCCTCGCTTCCATGTGATCCACTGCACAAATCCCGAGAAGACGGTCAGAACCCTTTCCCCATTCATTGTCGCGAAGTGTCTTGCTGACACGATAGGACCAGGCTACAAGGCCACTAAAATGGCAAGCGGAGACCTACTGCTTGAAGTGCGTGACAGTGCGCAGTACAGAAAACTTTCAAACCTTGTTGCATTTGGCACGGTTCCGATCACAGTGACCCCACATCGATCGATGAACACCGTCCGAGGAGTTATCTCCGATGACGACCTCCTAAACCTGAGTGAGGAAGAGCTGCTCGAAGGATGGAAGGACCAGGACGTAATCCAGGTCCAAAGAATTAAGATCAAACGCGAGAACAAAGAAATTGCCACAAAATTTTTGATCGTCACCTTCGCTTCAACTGTCCTGCCAGATTCCCTTGAAACAGGGTACACGAAAACAAGAATAAGACCCTACATTCCAAATCCACGTAGGTGTTTTAAGTGCCAACGCTTCGGTCATGGCTCACAGAGCTGCAGAGGTCGACTGACCTGTGCCAAATGTGGGAACCATGAACATCCCTCTGACACCTGTGACAATCCGCTTCACTGTCCAAACTGCGAAGGTGAACACGCAGCATATTCTAGAGCCTGTCCTACATGGAAAAAAGAAAAGGACATTATCACACTCAAATACAAAGAAAACATCTCATTCAAGGAAGCAAGAAGACGGTGTTCACCTTTTCATGGCACATCATATGCTGTTGCGGCGCGTAGGGGGGCAGCGCCGCACTGGCCTTCGCCACTGGCCCGGCCCGCGCTGAGCGAGCCGTCGGCAGTGGCTTCCGCCCCCGTGGTGGAGGCAGCTAGCCCTGCCCCACCCACCCAGCATGAAAGCCCAGCTACCCTAGGGTTGCTGGCACCAACACAATCATCGGCGAAAGCCTGCGCTGCGCGAACCGAAAGCGCAGGGCCGCCACCAGCCGTCACGGTGGGCGCAGCCAAGGCTGCCTCACTCTCCTCGGCCCCAGCAGGCACTGGCAACGACCAACGCAGCCTGCACTCAAAGGCAGTCCCGTCACCCTCTGGGCTGATGGGTGCGAAGGCCTCGCCTTCTGCGGCGAGGTCTTCACGCGAAACTTCTCGCTCACTCGAGCGCGTGTCCGGCGCCTCGCAGGAGGCAATGGACACTACACCCACCCTAACGGTGCATCCAGCGCCAAAGGAGCGGCGAGCGTCCCTCGACCGCTCCAAAAAAGATAAAGCCCCGCATTATAGGGCCTCGAAAGGGCCCTGTAATATAACACAGCATCTTTTTCCTTTGTACGCACAGCACCAATCCACTTTCGGTATGCAGACACAAATAATGCAGTGGAACGTGAGAGGCCTTCTTAGGAACCTCGATGATGTTCATGAACTCTTACACACACATACCCCAAAAGTGCTGTGTCTACAAGAAACCCACCTAAGAACCCACCACACAAACTTCCTCACACAGTATGTCATATTTCGCAAAGATCGTGATGATGCGCTCGCGTCATCTGGTGGTGTTGCCATCGTAACAGACAAAAGGGTAGCGTGTCAACGTATTCAGCTGCAAACACCTCTGGAAGCAGTGGCTGTTCGAGTTGTTCTCTCGAACCGACTCGTAACCATCTGCTCTCTTTACATTCCCCCCACACTACAAGCTACACAAACACGAACTTCAGTCATTTATAGATGAGTTGCCGGAACCTTATGTTGTTCTTGGTGATTTCAACGCACATAGTAGCTTGTGGGGCGACTCTCGCAGCGACGCCCGAGGTCGTCTAATTGAGCAGTTTTTGTTTTCCAGCGGCGCATGTCTGTTGAACAAAAAGGAACCCACGTATTTTAGCCTCGCGAGCAAAACATATTCATCCATCGATCTTAGCATTGTCTCACCATCCCTTTTACCCGATTTTAATTGGAACATTATTAAAAACCCATATGGGAGCGATCATTTCCCAATACTTCTGAGGACAGCAAAAGAGCACCAGTCTACACCACAAGCTTCCCAGTGGAAGGTCGATACAGCCGACTGGGAAAAGTACCGGTCTCTTACTGCAAGTATCTCGTGGTCCGACATGTCTTCATTAGGAATTGATGCTGCTGTCGAATACTTTACTGTTTTTATAATTGACGCCGCTTCGCAATGTTTATCTGAAGTAAAAAGTGTGGGAGGCAAACGGCGTGTTCCTTGGTGGAACGAGGAGTGCCGCAAAGCTCGAAAGAAACAAAACAAAGCGTGGGGACTTCTGCGGGACTCCCCTACAGCCGAAAATTTAATAAATTTTAAACAGATAAAATCCCAAGGCAGGAGAATCCGCCGGCAATCTAGAAGAGAGAGTTGGCAGAGATTTATCTCTAGTATCAACTCATACACGGATGAGGCTAAAGTATGGAATAGGGTTAGTAGGATCAAAGGCCGACAAACATCCTCGCTCCCCCCTGGTGAACATACACGGTGACTCCTTGGAAGAGCAAGCTAACTTCCTGGGCGAGCATTTTGAACATGTATCCAGTTCGTCGCACTACTCCGACACCTTTCAAAGGTACAAAACAAAAATGGAACGCCAGAAGTTGGAACGTAAAGGTGCAACCGAAGGATACAACAAACCTTTCTGCTTAGCCGAGCTGCAGGCAGCACTGAATGTCTGCAAGAAATCTGCCCCAGGTTCAGACCGTGTAATATATGCAATGTTTAAAAAATTTACCTCATGAAACTAAAAAAACCCTTCTTTGCCTCTACAATGCCGTGTGGTCTTCCGGTGAAATCCCATCTGCATGGAAAGAGGCCATTATCGTCCCTATTCTGAAACAAGGAAAGGATCCATCGTCTGTCTTAAGCTACCGGCCTGTAGCACTAACGAGCTGTCTGTGCAAAGTATTTGAAAAAATGATCAACCGCCGCTTGTTACATTTCCTGGAATCGAACAAGCTGCTTGACCCATATCAGTGCGGGTTTCGAGAGGGTCGATCAACAACCGACCACTTAATCCGCATTGAGTCACAGATCCGCGAAGCTTTTGTGCATAGGCAGTTCTTCCTCTCCGTCTTCCTCGACATGGAAAAGGCCTACGATACGACATGGCGTTTCGGAATATTGCAAGACCTTTCACACTTAGGCATACGTGGTGCAATGTTAAATGTAATAGAAAGCTACTTGACAAACCGAACATTCCGTGTACGAGTGGGCAATGCCCTCTCACGATCATTTGTGCAGGAGACGGGAGTCCCCCCAAGGGGGGGGTGCTCAGTTGTACGCTTTTTATTGTTAAAATGAATTCGTTGCGCCTGTGCATCCCGCCCAGCATGTTTTACTGCACATATGTCGATGATATACAAATAGGGTTCAGATCGTGCAATCTCGCTATCTGTGAACGGCAGGTTCAGCTTGGCCTGAACAAGGTGGTCAAGTGGGCAGACCAGAACGGCTTTAGACTAAATGCACAAAAGAGTACTTGCGTCGTATTTTCCCGAAAGAAGGGTCTGCACCCTGATCCCGACATCGACATGCAGGGTGAACGTCTACCTGTAAACATGGAACATAAATTCCTGGGAGTAATTCTGGACGCAAACCTAACTTTTGTGCCCCATATAAAGTATCTAAAAAATAAGTGCATGAAAACACTGAATATTTTGAAGGTGTTGTCACACACTACATGGGGTAGCGACAAAAAGTGTTTAATGAATCTTTACAAGAGCCTCGTCCGCTCACGTATAGATTATGGAGCCATAATCTATCACTCTGCTTCATCAAGCGCCTTGAAAATGCTGGACCCCATTCACCACCTAGGTATCCGGCTGTCGATAGGTGCATTCAGGACAAGCCCTGTAGAGAGCCTATATGTCGAATCGGACGAGTGGTCGCTCCATTTCCAGAGATCTTACTTATCTCTCGTCTACTTTCAAAAAGTTTATGCAAACAATGAACATCCCGCACATTCTACCATAAATGATTTGTCCAGCTCTCGCATATTCCAGAATCGAGCTTCAATGAAAAAGCCGTACTCACTCCGAGTGAGAGCCCTTGCTGAGGAAATGGATGTCCTACTTTTTGAAAACAATCTTATGACCCCTGTTATAGGTCTCCCACCGTGGCAGTGGGAGCTTATAGATTGTGACGTATCCTTTGTTGAAGTCTCAAAGCATGCCCCTGTTGCACATATCTATATGCACTTTTTAGAACTCCAGCACAAGTACTCTTGCCCTGAATTCTATACCGATGCGTCGAAGTCCCATACTGGCGTCTCTTACGCAGCGGTTGGCCCATCTTTTTCGGACGCAGGAGTGCTGCATCCTCAAACAAGCATATTTACGGCCGAGGCTCACGCGATTTTGACAGCCGCTAAGCACATCAGCGAATCTAAAATACCTAAAACATTGATATACACCGATTCTCTGAGCGTTGTTAAGGCTCTAAAAACCTTCAATACTCACAAAAATCCGGTCATTATGTCGCTGTACTCTCTCTTGTGTGCCATGTACGCGGCCGAACAGCACGTCGTGGTATGTTGGGTGCCAGGGCACCGTGAAATAGAAGGCAATGTTCTGGCTGACCAGCTCGCAACATCAGCTTCTAGAAAAGCTGGAAACTCCTCACTGACGCTACATGTAATGGACATGAAACCCTATCTTCGCAATACACTACGAAGCTACTGGCAGTGCTTGTGGGATGCCCAAAGTAACAACAAACTACACATGATCAAGCCACGGTTAGGTAACTGGACTTCCACCACGAAATCCAGACAAAGTGAAGTCCTCTTCTCTAGACTGAGAATAGGACACACCTATGGCACCCATAGTTACCTACTGACTGGTGGAGAACCTCCGACTTGTGGTAGATGTGGGGAAGCACTCAGCGTACTTCACGTGCTTCTACAGTGTCGAGAGGCTGAGCCTGAAAGAAGAAAACACTTTTTGAGAGCCTATCAGGAGCATATCCCTCTCCACCCCGCATTATTTTTAGGTATCGATCCGTTATTTGACAAAAAATCAGTTCTATCATTTTTAAACGATGTTGGTACACTGAAAATAATTTGCCCACGAGAATCGTAGCACATCCTCTGCAGGAGGATGCTGCTGCGAAAGTACCATTTTTTTAATGCACTAAACCTGCGACTCCTTGCTCGCAAGGGGCCGTGTCAGGCAGTAGTGCCTAGTTTTCTCACCTTTTTTTTTCTTATACATTCCATGCACTCTACCGTTTTTTTAACCCAACTGTATACCTTTCATGTCATTCTCATTCTTTTAGCCATCTTATGTATTTTACGCACATTTAGTGCGCAGACTTTTAAGGCCCCTTTACAGCCAACTGACATCAACATTGATCGTGCATTACATCATGTCCTGGCGCTCTTTGGCCATCATTGGCCCTTGCGCCATTAAACACTATATATCAATCAAATCAATTTATTTTGAGAATAGGATGTTCTCCCCAGTCCGTTGGTGGCCCAGACATGGCGCCCCTACGTGGAGTGTGTTCAACCCTTGTTTACCAGGCGTTGGCAGGCCTACGGAACCGTGAGTGAAACACCGCCTGCCCTATAGTATTTATTGCCTAGCTTCGCACAGTGTTTGAAATACCCTATTACACTGATTAATGTAGAACATGGCCTCTTCGTGTATTTCCGTCTCGGTTTTTTTTTTGTCTCCTCAATAAGTAAAACATGTCCTTGAAAATAGTCACATGGAATATCCGGGGCTTGAGCACTACGCACAAGCAAAAATTAGTAGCAAGGGCAGCTAGGAAGCAGAAGTGCGATATCCTGTGTCTACAGGAAACGAACATTTACACGTTGAAAAAAGCCAGAGAACTCGAACAGCAGTTCTGTGCCCGAGGGTTTTTTTCATTCCCCACACACCAGATGTGTGGAACGGCAATAATAGTGTTCAATTGGGCCCTCCTGAATGGAAGCCACTTTTCCTTTGACCCAGATGGTCGAATGGTAACATTCGACTTTGAATTCCAGTCGGAACAGTTTAGACTAATAAACATTTATGCTCCGGTTAAGAGCCATGCCACGGTAGACTTTTACCGGCAGCTCAACCCGCTACTTCTGGAAAGAAAACATCTTATCCTAACAGGCGACTTTAATTGTGTACTCAACAACCTAACGGACAGAATAGGCCCCGCTAGGGAGAGAAGAGACGCATACATAACTGAACTTAAGAAAATAGTGAACCAATTTAGCTTGGTGGACGCGTATACTTGGCGGCACGGGGAGACCTTTCAGCACACATGGGCTGGTAGTAACACGCAGGCTCGACTAGACCGTGTCTATGTGACACCATCATTACAGCCAGCAGTCATAGATTGCCAAGCCGTTGACCCCCCCGCCATACGCCGTAGATATCTCGGACCACAGGCCGGTATTGGTTTCTCTTGAACTCAAAGATAGCCTATCCTACCGCCAGCCATGGCGAGTAGATAACAGGCTTTTTAATGACGAAACGGCAAAAGCTAGTTTGCGCAACCGCTTGGCAGCCTCTATAGGTGAACATAACTGGGATAGCCTAAAGAGGGCATGGAAGGAAATATGTGCCGATGAAGGTAAAAAGTTAAAACATCGTTACTCTAATATGATAAGGACAACGCTACAACGCATCCGCATTGTCGAAAGAGGCAAGTCGACCTCTTTATTAATGAAAACTTATGTCAGCGACGTGGAACTTAGATTAGCACGGCTCAGGAGGCTAACGTCAACTGCAGCTAGCACCTCTCAAGCTAGACACTCGCCCAGCTTACACCCAGAGGTGCTAAATTACATTAATAGCACCCGACTGGAACAAATGGGAAATAAAGGCAACTTAAGTAAACAGGACATTCTGCAGTTTTGTGCCCACTTCGAAAAGTTAGGCACATGTGAACTTAGGCTTAATCTAGAATCGGTCTTGGAACACCCTTTCCTACGCAACCTTCCGCAGCTCACTCCAGAGGAGTTCTGTAGCCTAGTGTCGCCCATTACCCTAGAGGAGCTTACACGAGAATTACACCGTCTACACAAGGGTTCCGCACCGGGATGCGACGGCTTGACCATAGAGTTCTACAACACATTCTGGGATATCCTGGGGCCCACCTTATGTGAAGTACTTAATGTCTTCACCAGGTCACACATGCTCCCATCGTCCTTCAAGTGCGGCAGAATTATTTTGCTTCCAAAAACGCAGGACCATCTTAACGAGCCACAGAACTGGCGACCCATTACACTTTTGGGAACAGATTACAAGTTACTAACAACTGTACTGACTCTTCGCATGCAGGAAGTTATGCCCTCGGTGATCAAATCCTGGCAGTCGTGTTCGGTCATTGGCCGCAACGTACAGACATTGAACATGTTAAATAGAGACATCATCGATTATACACGACAAAGGCAGGCGAACGGGTGGATCACTTCCTTAGATCAGGCCCAAGCATTCGATAGGGTCGAGCACAAATACATTTTCGCCGCTCTGTTGGCATTTGGTTTCCCCAAGCAATTTGTGTATCTCATAATGGAACTTTATAAGGACATTTGGAGTGACTTGTCCATCAACCAAGAAATCGTTGCCTCTTTCCCAGTGACGAGAGGCGTGCGACAGGGTTGTCCCCTTTCCCCTCTGTTGTTTGCATTAACCATAGAACCTTTCCTCATTCAAATAGAGAAGCACCCAAATGTACTAGGGCTGCAGCTCCCCGGAAGTGGCACTATTAAAGTGGCGGCCTACGCAGATGACGTTGCAATATATCACAGGGATGAGGACAGCCTAGCCGCTGTTCTCAGCGTTTTTTCAGCCTATTCCAAAATCTCAGGAGCCAAGCTTAACCTGCACAAGTGCAAATCACTCAGCCTCCATGCTACGTCTTCAACATGTCTGCATGGCATCAATGTCGTAAACAACTTAAGAATCTTGGGAATAGACTATAGTTCTAAGGGGGGCAACTGGCGAAAGCTGGAAAGAGGAACTGGAGTCCCTTGAGAAGGAGGTCACTAGGGCCATGGAATTTAGCTTTCCGTATTACGTACGAAGCTACTTGCTGATGAATGTTTTCACCGGCCGTCTTTGGTTCATGACCAACTCTCTTGTACTACCATATAAAATAGTATGTCAAGTTAAGTCACAATTTATCAAGTTCTTCTGGAATGCTAAAACACCCCCTAGTCAGGTACGAGCAACTTGGCCTGCCTCGAGAGAAAGGGGGTTGGAACATCCCGTCACCAGTGGTGATGGCAGACATTTACGCCTTAAAGACGACTCTAAGAGTCCTGATGCTACAGGAGGATCATCCTGCAAGACAACTTGCGTCTTACTTTCTAGGAACCCAGAGCCGCCTGTTTTTACAAGCTCTGCCCCCCAGGGCCAAAGTCATTGAACCCAACCCCCTTCTATAGGCATGCCATTGGCATTTATAAAAGGATAGCCGCGCTACAACTAGAGGCACCCCCCACTAGAAACACGCAACACGGAACTTGCACAAGAACTTTTATTGAACACAGGATGCGAAGTGAAAAACCCGAACTTTCCATGGGTACTATTAACGCCCAGCTGGCTCCCGGGAAATATTCAAGATGTGATTTGGCGCTTTGGATGGGGTGTCTTGCCTACGGCGGACCGGATGTACAAGTGGCATTATGTAGATTCGGAGCAGTGTGTTCACTGCAAAAAATACGAAGATAACAAACATGCATTACGGTCGTGCTGTGTGGCCAAAAGATTCTGGACCCTGGTGGGCAGGACATACCATTCGTTGGGAATTGAAAGGTTCATTAAAAGAAGTAGATGCCCGAGTGGTGCTCTAGCACGGCTTGTGCTGACCGCCGGCTTTTTCGCTTTGTGGGAGAACAGAGGGCGAGCAGTACATCAACGCAAGGCCCGCAGAAATCAGTGGCCAATCCTGTCTCGAACCTGCAACATGGTAATAGATCACTTAGAATCGGAGTTGTTTGCACTAGGAGAAGAAGAGTTTCTTAAAAAATTGGTCCTGTGCCTTCGTTGAAGTTGTTAACAATAGAGTCCGACTGATGTGCGGAGCGATACAAAGCCTACGCACAACGTGATTTTTTGTTGTATGCCATTGCATTGTATAACAATATGTAGTACCTGCCGTAATACTGTGCTGAACCTGAGATTTCGCTACAACCTGTGAACATGTGAAAAACGAACTGTGAACCATCTTGTAAACAAGTGAATGTACCCATGTGATGCAAATAAAATTCCTTAATGCTTCGCCCCTAAATATATTCGGATGGATGGATGGATGCTATGAGCGTCCCTTTTATAACGGGGCGGTGACATGTCTGCCACCAGGCTCGAAAAAAAACTTTCTTTTTATGTTGGCCTAATGCCTTATCTACATTGATTAAATCTATGTTATTATAGCAAAGAAAAATATAAATTCACGGTCCATCTCCCTGCCTCTTGAGGCAGAATGACCGTATTTTCCCCCATTCTTCATTTTTGTCCTTTATCTCTACTTTTCTGCCACCAATATTCTAACCGTCTCTTACTTATTTCTATCGCGGACGTGTTCGGCTTTCCATTGTCCCTAAAACCCAAGGCTTCATGTAGACTCGTGCCCACCCGTATATCTGGGTGGATATCGCCACATTCAATCAGTACATGTTCCATCGTTTCCTTAGTTCCCCCCACAGCATGTACATTGTTCTTCTTCGTTACAGAATCTCGCTTTATAGCTACGCGTTCTAAGGCAACCCGACCTTGCTTCAAACACTAAAGCGCTTCCCCTTGAATTATCATAAATACTCTCCCTCCTTATTTCGTTTTTTCCCTTTCGGTAGTCACTGAGAGCCGGCTTCTTTTCCATCGCTGTCATCCAATAAGTCCTCTCCGCCTCTCTGACTTTTCGCTTAATGCTCCTTGTTGCCATGTCGCCCACACTGCTAGCCGTATATTTACTGGTGAGCCTCCTAGTTCTTTTTCTCCACTGCGTGTCGACGCTTTTTCTATACAAATACCTGAAAACCTTCCCTGCCCATCTACTCTCCTTTATTTTCCGCAGCCTCTCTTCAAATCTAATTTTACTCTGAGCTTCCCTCACTTCAAAACCTGTCCATCCCATATCACCCTTTACAGCCTCATTTGTCGTCTTCCCGTGAGCGCCCAACGCGAGGCGTCCCACAGTCCTTTGATTTACATCCATTCCTGATTGCACCTCTGACTTCATGCACACCACTGAGTTCCCAAATGTAAGCCCCGGAACCATCACACCCTTCCACAGCCCTCGAAGCACCTCGTACCCATTGTATCCCCATAACGCTCTGTGCTTCATGATTGCAGCATTCCTCTTTCCCTTTGTTACCGATGCTTTCTCTTGTACCTCCATATATCTATCCCCCCTAATTTACCCACACTCCGAGGTACTTGTACTCGCTTACCCTCGGTATTTCTTGGCCCTGTATTAAGACCGCATGGTCTTCGGGATCATTGAATACCATCAATCCACATTTTGTTGCACTAAAACCTAGTCCTAGAGCCTCGCCTTCCCTTCCGCATATATCTGCCAGCCGCTGTATATCATCTTAACTGTCCGCAAATAAGACAATATCGTCAGCATAAAATAGACCTGGAAGCTTCAGCTCAACCATCGCGCCTGCCTGTTTGGGTGACAGATTAAATCCAATGTTGCTACCTTCTAGCGCTTTTTCCATCCTCATCATGTACAGCATGAATAACAGCGGGGACAAAGGACATCCCTGTCTCAGACCCTTGCTAATGTCAACG
The DNA here is from genome assembly GCA_030522465.1 of Rhipicephalus appendiculatus. Classification (NCBI taxonomy): domain Eukaryota; kingdom Metazoa; phylum Arthropoda; class Arachnida; order Ixodida; family Ixodidae; genus Rhipicephalus; species Rhipicephalus appendiculatus. The sequence continues at coordinate 243,848 of JALIZH010032973.1, forward strand.
CTGTCCTTGCTGCTTATTCCTTCCCATTCCACACAAACTGTATTTTCTCGGTATATTTCCCTCAAAAGCTGTATGCAGTCGTCACCTATGCCCACTTCCTTCAATATATCCCACAAAATTTCCTGATTAACGTTGTCATATGCCCCGGTGATGTCTAGATAAACTTAGTATAAGGGCCTGTTTTCTATTTTTGACATTTCTATACACTGTGTAAGAACAAACAGGTTATCGTCTAACCGCCTGTCGATTCGGAATCCATTCTGGAGTTCTCCCAAAATATCATTTTGCTCTACCCACGTTTCTATTTTGAATTTTACTGCCTGCATCGCCAACCGGTATACGAGCGAATGTTATCCTTTTTTCCCCTGCCTTTATAGATTAAGTTCATTCTACTTTTTCGCCAACTGTCTGGTATTTCTCTCTCCTGTAAGCACTTTTCTACGGCTTTCAGCAGCGCTTCTTTAGTGCTATGTCCTAGTTCGTTAATGAGGCTGACGGGAACCCCATCTAAGCCCGGCGTAGTGCGCTTAGGAATTTTTCCTTCGGCCTTCTTCCAATTGAAATTCTCAAGTACTACATCTTCCTCGGTTGTACTCTTCTGCATACTTTTACTCCCCGGGGGAATCCCCTGGGCGACCTTTTTAAACGAATCGGCTGTTACCTTTCGGATGTAACCTAGCGCTTCATACCCTTCCAATTGATTTCCTCCTTCATCTATCATATGTTGTTGTTGCATTGTGACAGACTTCCTACCTAGCGCTTTTAGGTGGCTCCAAAATATCCTAGGCGCGGCCTTCTTCTTTCGCCTTTAATTTTTGCCTCGACTAATTTCTGCACAATGGATTTTTGCTCTAAATATATTTCCCATGCTTGGTTGACTTCATCCTGTGGCCGCTTCTCCTTTTTTGCCTGTCTGTGCTGCCGTGATGCCTCACGTCGCTTCTCGATCGCATCCCGGATTTCTTTGTTCCACCAACTTTTTGGCTTTCTCTTTCCTTTCCAAGAAATAGTTTTCTTCTCTTTTTCTATTTCTTTCGTGATTACATGTAGCAGCTCACTATACTTCCAGTCTTTGCCTGGCAGTTTGTCTACTTCTTCCTCGACTTTTGCGGCTATATTTGTTATTTGTTTCTCATTTAAATACGAGCTGCCAATGCTTGATTCTAGGTTCTTATTTTCAGTTTTATATCCCATTTGTAATGTTATGCGTTTATGATCACTACCCAAGCTGTTAATGCCTTCCTCGTCTATTCTCATCTCTCTAAGTTTGTCATAGATTCCTTCTGTCATGAGACAATAATCAATGCTCGATTGCCTGTTTCCGACTTCCCACGTGATCTGTCCCTCACACTTAGGCCCCGCGTTAACTATTTCAAGACTGTGTTGCTCGCAGAGATCTAGCAATAACTTGCCATTGGAGTCTGAATATCCGTCAAGGTCATGTATGTGAGCATTCATGTCCCCTAGAAGGATTATTTCGGCATCATGACCAAATTTTTTAATATCGGTGCCTATGAATTTCACTATCTCCAGATTCTTTTCTCTGCAGTTATTCCCCGTCCACAAGTAAGCTACACCTAGGCACGTTTTCTTTCCACCTACTGTGCCCGAAACCCACAGGTGCTCTGAACACGTTTGCTTTACTCTATCCCATTTTGCTCTGCTATGAATTAGCATTCCAACACCCCCCACCTCTCCTTTCTGATATGATCCTGTTGCATCTTTCCCAAATATAATTGTCAATATGTGGTGGCTCTTCCAAGTCTCTAAGGTGCGTTTCTGTAACCGCATAAACACCTATCTGTTCCTTGTTTAACTGTCCCTCAATCTCTAACCATTTTGCCTTTTTTCTACCACCCTGCATGTTAATGTAACCAATTGCGACACGCGCCTTCTCCCTTCTTTTACCTTTTCTCTGGTTTTTCGCTATACTACCTGTCACAGAGTCCCCCCTGGTGTTTGTCCTCATTACACGCTACCCTGGACACCGAAGGGCCCGCGTGCCCCCCCAAAAAAGCTACTGCGCGTCCTGCAAGTCGCCAACCCACCTCATGACCAAGCCTCCTATTGAAGTGTATTCCGTCTCTTCGAAAACCACCCCACCTGTGCACCTCTGTTTATTTCCACTACCTCGATGCCTTTCTCTCGACTCATCTACCATATCTCTTTGTTTGCGTCGACAACCGCTCTTTGCAGGTTGCCGTCACGCACCGGTACCTCCAGGTATTGTGCATACCACTATCTGCACCTGAGGGGAAATGGCGCGCATGTCATCGACCCCTTTCGCCAATGTGGTCGCTAGTTAGGCTGATTCTTCATTCAAGACGTCGTTTAGATCTCCCGCTATTATCACGAGGTTACGTCCATTAGCTTTAGTTGCGAGTTCTGCGCTAGCTTGTCTCATCACTGATCCCAGCCTACGTCCCGGGAACGTCCCTATTAAAACTCGTTTGTCGCCTCTCACCCTTTCCTTGACTGCTTCTGCGCATCTAGCTAAATTCGAGTCCCCGGCCATTATCACATGCTCCGACTTTTCTGCTCGACTGTCCCGCACCTGGCCACTGCCTCGGTCACCAGCTCGCGCAACCGCCGCTGTTTTGCTCCCTCCCCTCCCCAAAACCACCTCGCGGAAACTGGGTCCTGTGACCCCTGCACCGGTCTCCCCCCTTCGCGTCTCCCACTATGGGGGTTGATGCCCCCCCCTGTTCCCGCCGTCGCTTGCTTCCTTGTTCACCATGACTGCCTTCGCTAACGCTTCCTCAGCTGACTTAAGCCTTTCTCCCAAAGCCATCGTTTTTTCCCGCTCTGTCGCCAACGAATTCTCCAGCTCGGCGATTTTTGCCACGAGCTTATTCTGGGCAGCCATCATTATTTCCATTTTCGCCTCCAACTCACATTGCTTACACTTGGCGTCAGCTTGTTCTGCCTTGTCATCCTCTATTTTCCATCCCATTCCGCACCCTGAACACTTTACGGTCTTTTTGACCATGGCTATTCATCATATACAAGTACCGCCATCTAGCGGACATTCCAAGAACTAAACGAGAGCTGGCGTGGAGGTGGCTACCTACTACATACATCGAGGACGCACGACCCACGGCTTAAGGAGCTTCGCCCCTAAAAAAAAATTCGGCAGATCCCACGTACCTTGGGAATCGATGTTATGCGAAACATGCGGAGGGAAGGTGACTCTCTTGTAATTTTTTAGGGGCGAAGCTCCTTAAACCGTGGGTCGTGCGTCCCCGTTGTATGTAGCCACCTCTCGTTTAGTACTTGTATATGATGAATATATTTAGGGGCGAAGCTCCTCACGGCATTACCTCGGCGGTCCTCGGTTGTCCATGCACTCTGAGTAGCCAGTAGGTACTGGATTTCGACCTCCAAGGTAGGGCCGGTGTGAGATGTCTCCTGTGCGTGATTAAACAATAAAAAAATTCACAACGTACATGTAAAATAAAGTGAGCTGCGAGTCGCCATGACTCTCATCGACCTTTTAGTATAAATGCGCCCGATCTCGCGTCGTTGATGATGTACTGCGCAGAATTCGCGGAAGATTAGCAGTTTACCCCATTCACTCCGTAGATATGGTGTCGTCATCTCCAGTGCTCGTCTCGTTTCCGAGAGGGCGCTGTCCTATAGACATGCGTACAATATGGCGGTTGGGTGAAGGTACGCTAGATGGCGTTGGCGGTGCAGCTGCTCTTCGATTGCGCGGACTGCCGTACGAGTGCGCTTGCCGGATCGTGCTGCTTGGCGGACTATGGACGACGACCGTTCGTTGAAGTTTGAATAAAATTTCACGCACACTATCGCTTTGATGACTGCTGGGCGAAACCACTGAAGATTTCACGGTGTAACCATGATTGCTTCAGTCACCATAACTCTCATCGACCCTTTAGTATAAACGCGCCCGATCTCACGTCGGTGATGATGTACCGGGCAGAATTCACGGAAGATTCACGGTTTACCGATGAACCTCCGCAGCTTCGCCCACTCATCATCATTCACTCCGTGGATATGCTGTGTTTTTTTTATTGAGGAAAACGTTACCAAATGACGCTAAAGATATGTAGAAATGTTGTAGGCACAGACATAGGTTGAACAATCGCATATGTTTTATATAACCAGTTGTTTACAGTTGCGTAACGATGCCAACAGCAACATTGGTATCCGCCTCGTGCACCGGTATGGTGGCGCCACCGCTCGGCAAACGCGGTCGCACCCTCATGGAAACCGCCATAGGATCCCATGCATTTTGAATGAAGTTTGCGCATCCGTTGTGCAAAAACAAACGAGCGCCATCTCTCGAAAATATTTCACACCGACGACTAGACACCTCCTCGCTTCCACCGCCTTCGTTTCCTTCAAGTCAACTCCTCTCTCCCCCCTTTTTTTTATTTCTTTCGGTTGCCGTGGGAGCGCGCGCTGTGCGGTCACCAGCGCACCGAACATGACCGGGTGGGCTCGTCGGCTCGTCGCTTCCGTCGTATCTTTCTTGGATGTGGCGAAGTTAAAATTGTGTAATGGTGGTGGCCACACGTCGAACGGTCAGCCCTGACTTCTCTCAGCTGCCATCGCATCAACGGAAATGCTTCAGATCCTTCAGTCGTGCACTTTTGTTCGTTGGCTGTACAAGATGGCCTCCTACAAGACGGCGTTTTTCTTTGACATTCAATTATGAGTGTAATTTTCGGCGTAGCAGCGGTTTGATGACCCGAGAAGGGGCACAGGTGCTACATCGTGGGAACCGCTGATATGACGGCAACCTTTACGACGTTACTGTACGTGCACGATTGTGCTACAGTTGAAACCACCACCGTGGTTGAAACACCACGCCTGGCTTCGCGCGTCTGCTTCATAGCACTGTGTGGTAGCAAGTGGGTTGTTCTGTTGCGTCGGTTAATATTGAATTACAGTTGGAATACAGTTTTTACAAAGGTAAGTGAGGCTGTAAGTAGTCGCCCTTCTTTATGCTCGCTAGTCCACGAACATTACTTCTAGAATCGCACTTTATGTGGAGTTTCACGTACCAAAAGAGAATCTAGCATACGAGAATCTAGCTACACGCGTACACATTTCCTATATAATCTGAGTAATCTTCTGCGTAATTTAAAGCACATGTGATAGAGGATCGTGGCTTCGACGGTGAAAGTGATTAGATTTTCAGAAATATGTGGTTGTAATGCAGTTCGAAGTTTGTGGGGTCTAGTAATGAGCGCGCCGCTCTCGGAGCAAGGGAGACAGCAGACACGGTCGTACCAATCCAGACATCGTGTACATTTATTTAACTGTTTTTACAAGACGAGCTCGCTAGCCGAATCATAAAGCAAACGCGCTAAAACCAATTATACAAATTCCAATACACTCAATCAACACAACAGCAAACACAAGGTAACGCGAAGGCGGCGTCGCGGACGGTCGACTCACCACGAGGGGCCCGACGGGAAGCGACCCGCGGCTATCGCATCCCGCCCACCCCCCGCAGGAAGACGTCCGTCCCGATCGCCGTCCCAACGCCAAAGAGCCTCTTTCTTCCCGTGCGCCCACCAGCTTCGCCGCCCAGCGGCGCTGCTGGCGATACCGTGCTAAATTTAACGATGATGATGATAATCACCCGCGCGAGCACAACGCCACCTTCCGCTCGGCGGCCATCAACCCAAACTGCGGCTTATCCGCGAGACGCGCGCGCCGTGGGGCGCAGACGACCTTACAGGGGGTGATGGCACCCCCACATCCTCCCAACCTTAATTCAAAACATACCCCGGTAAAAAAAAGAAAACAGCTACACAAGCTCTACGAAAGACAACAACACATGTCCGAATGTCCGTGCACTCCAACACAGCCGCTGGTCGACACCGCTGCACTGGCTCGACGACTTGACCTCAGTCCCAGACCCGCAACGACAACGTGGCCGTCGGCGCGAGAAAGCGTCACTCGCGCCGACACGTCTTCCGGTTGCGAGCAGCACTCACGAGGCCGCCGGTCTGCAGGCCGCTGCGCAGGTCCCAGGCATGTCCATCTCCCGAGATGTTTCGACCGCACTCCTGGCCAGCGGCGAAGACGACGTGCAGAGGACAGCCAGCCGCGGGTTACATCAACCCCGCTGCGTACACTCAAAACACATTCGCGACAGAACGGTGCGGTAGGACAAAGGAAGGGAGCTACGGGCTCATCGCCCTCGTGGTACGATGTTTAGTACGGCTAGCAAAAACATCGGCGGTGACCGAGACACCCAGTTCATCTAAAACAAAGGTTGCTTTTCTTAGTTCGTGCATCGCAAGATAAGAGGGAAGCAGAGTGCAACACCTCAACGCCACGATCCAACGGGTTGTGTCCCAACAGGCAGCTCCGCAGAGCCTTAGGCCTAACGAGTCGCTCGACAACAACCGGCATCCACCCAGCACCCAGCATAGGCGCAGAAGAGGCGGCCGCGAGGAGACATCAGCTCTGTAAGGTGGCCCTAACCGCTCGCCGCACACAGCAGCTTACCGAGCGATCGGCGCCCACCGTCCCGGACGGTGTCACGACGCCCCGGCGTCGAGCCGCAATACAAGACAGCAACGACGCCCGACTCCCAGAGCCAAAGAGAAAGGAGAAGCTATTTACAGAAAACTCGGACCACCTACGAGGCTTCCGTACTCACTCGCTTCGGGCCTGGCCTACAATCCACGTGCTCTAAGCCTTGCTCTCCCCAGGATGCGGACCACGTGGCTCTCGTACCAACTCAACGACGTTTTTAAAAGAACAACCACTTGCGAGCAGAAAAAGAACTCAACGTGCCGACAAATTCAAACACGCCTCAGCAACCGATCTCCTCGCTCTCAAAAAAGCACGCCGCCGACGCTAGCGATGAAAATCCCTACCTAGGCCTACTCTACCCCGGCTTAAAAAAAAAAAAAGGTTGTTCCAAACCGCGAAAACTGTCGTCCGATGCTCCAAGAGCCCCACGTTGGGCAGCCAGTGTGGGGTCTAGTAATGAGCGCGCCGCTCTCGGAGCAAGGGAGACAGCAGACACGGTCGTACCAATCCAGACATCGTGTACATTTATTTAACTGTTTTTACAAGACGAGCTCGCTAGCCGAATCATAAATCAAACGCGCTAAAACCAATTATACAAATTCCAATACACTCAATCAACACAACAGCAAACACAAGGTAACGCGAAGGCGGCGTCGCGGACGGTCGACTCACCACGAGGGGCCCGACGGGAAGCGACCCGCGGCTATCGCATCCCGCCCACCCCCCGCAGGAAGACGTCCGTCCCGATCGCCGTCCCAACGCCAAAGAGCCTCTTTCTTCCCGTGCGCCCACCAGCTTCGCCGCCCAGCGGCGCTGCTGGCGATACCGTGCTAAATTTAACGATGATGATGATAATCACCCGCGCGAGCACAACGCCACCTTCCGCTCGGCGGCCATCAACCCAAACTGCGGCTTATCCGCGAGACGCGCGCGCCGTGGGGCGCAGACGACCTTACAGGGGGTGATGGCACCCCCACAAGTTCCACAATTTTTTGTACGGTCTGTGAAATAATAGTAATAAAAAAACAGTGCGAATGATTGTGGGTCATTTACTATAGTACTTTCACAAATTATTATGCAGCTGTGTGACGCCTATTACAACGTCAAGTTAGCTAACCGTTTCTTTTTCTTTGTACAAAGATGAAAACGTGTGTCTTTTATGCGTTTCCTAAGCAAGCATACAACCGCGATGTACATTGTTGTTGTGCTGTTTAGAGTGTTCAATAAAACAAGAAGTCTGTTTTATGTTGCAACAGTTTTTTTTGTTTCGTCTGTGTTAGCAGATCACGCGAACAACTTCAACGCATGCACGTTAGAAACGCATGTATTACATCACGCACGTGCACAGTAATAAACGGGCCTGTCATTTTCAAACAAATAAAATAGAACAATCGACGTAACAAACGTCACAGCTGTCTAGTGGAGCAGCGTCGGCAGTGCAAATATCAAACCAGAATGTAAATTGAATAAAAAGCCGGCAGATCCCACGCACTGTGGGAATCGATGTAATGCGAAGCCGCCAGGAAGGAGCAAATCATGCTTTACATAATTTGCATGTCATGTTTTACATGTTACGACCGGTCATTTGTGTTCGTCATGTCACGTCGCGATATACCAATTTTGGTGTATGTCAAGCTAGCGAACTGGACGGGAGCGCACCATGAGCGTGGCATGTAAATGGCATTGTAGATGACATGCATGCCAAGATTTTCATGTTACCACCTGCCACTTATGTTCGTTATATAGTCATGTCACTCAATACCAAATTTGGTGTATATCAAGCTAACGAAACGGCCGCGAGCGCGCCATGAGCGTGGAATGCAAGTCAAGTCGCTCATGACATGTCATGATTTACACATTACCACTAGTCATTTATGTTCGTCATGCAGTCATGTCACTCAATACCAAATTTGGTGTATCTCAAGCTAACGAAACGGCCGCGAGCACGCCATGAGCGTGGCATGCAAGTCATGTCGCACATGACAAGTCATGATTTCCATATTACCACTTGTAATTTATGTTCGTCGTACAGTCATGTCACTCAATACCAAATTTGGTGTATATCAAGCTAACGAAACGGCCGCGAGCGCGCCATGAGCGTGGAATGCAAGTCATGTCGCTCATGACATATCATGATTTCCATATTACGACTAGTCATTTATGTTCGTCATACAGTCATCTCACTCAATACCAAATTTGGTGTATCTCAAGCTAACGAAACGGCCGCGAGCACGCCATGAGCGGGGCATGCAAGTCATGTCGCACATGACAAGTCATGATTTCCATATTACCACTTGCCATTTATGTTCGTCATACAGTCATGCCACTCAATACCAAATTTGGTGTATCTCAAGCTAACGAAACGGCCGCGAGCACGCCATGAGCGGGGCATGCAAGTCATGTCGCACATGACAAGTCATGATTTCCATATTACCACTTGTCATTTATGTTCGTCATACAGTCATGTCACTCAATACCAAATTTGGTGTATATCAAGCTAACGAAACGGCCGCGAGCGCGCTATGAGCGTGGAATGCAAGTCATGTCACTCATGACATGTCATGATTTCCATATTACCACTAGTCATTTATGTTCGTCATACAGTCATGTCACTCAATACCAAATTTGGTGTATATCAAGCTAACGAAACGGCCGCGAGCGCGCTATGAGCGTGGAATGCAAGTCATGTCGCTCATGAAGTCATGATTTTCATATTACCACTTGTCATTTATGTTCGTCATAGAGTCATGTCACTCAATCCCAAATTTGGTGTATATCAAGCTAACCAAACGGCCGCGAGCGCGCCATGAGTGTGGCATGTAAATCATAGTTTTCATGACAAGTTAGTCATGATTTTCATGATATGACCAGCCATTTATGTTCGTCATACAGTCATGTTCATCATCATCATCATCAGCCTGTCTACGCCCACTGCAGGGCAAAGGCCTCTCCCATGTTTCGCCAATCAACCCGGTCCTGTGCTTTCTGCTGCCACGTTATACCTTTTCTGATGCCACGTTTCTGATGCCACGTTATACCAGTCATGTTATGCCATACCAAATTTGGTACAAATCCCATTAACGATACGGCCAGGAGAGCAGAAAGTCGTAGGCGGCTAGATAGATAGATAGATAGATAGATAGATAGATAGATAGATAGATAGATAGATAGCTAGATACGCTCAAAGTCGCCGAAGTTCGCTAAGAAATGCTTCGCATTTAAAAAAGAAGAAATGGTTAGTAGCGGGCGCTTTGCGCAAGGCGCCTATGAGGCTATGAGCCGCGCGTTGCCGCGTTTCGCCACCGTTCGCCGTTGGTGGCGCCACCTGTACAGCTCAAAGCAGCAGCGCTCGAGGCGGATCGTCACGTGGTCGTGACGTGGACGAAGGCAACAGTCGGCGTCTCAAGGAAGAAACTCTTTATTTGGACGTACTTATGGCCGGAAAACTGAAAGTCAGAGAACAGCAATGGACACTGGCACTGATAGCGTTGAACGGAGCGTCGGCCGTTCGATAATCTGATCCGCGGCAGGGCATAGAGAAAGGGAAAATAACCAAGAGTGGACACTCAGCGATAAGAGGATCGAGCTCTCCCCGCCACCTCCTCGCCCAAACAGCCTTCGAGATTTTCGCGTCAAATCATAGGGACCGTGATCCCGAAGAACGCAAGCTGTCATAAGTGACGTTCAGGTGGCGCAAGTAGCGCAAAAGAAAACAAAAAAAGAGAGTTGTGTGACGCAAATGTGTAGCTTTTTTCAATTTTTTTTGTTTGTTTACTGTATGTGTGAAAACATTTTCTTGCACAATGAACTGAGAATTCGCGAAAAGAACATTGTCACGTGCATCGCCACCAGGCGAACGCGGGAACGGAAATCGACAAATCTGCCAGAACAGATATGGAAGGAGGTACGTGAGGGTGTGTTTTCGTACGCAATGCGTTGACGGGTTGGGGTAGGCTTAGGTTTGGCTGGCTGCTGTATCTGAAATGTAACGACTGCGCGTAGTGGGTTTTGGGCGCTTGCTTTTTCTTCTCGTCGCGGCAATGTGAGCATTGCTGACCGTGTCACCTGCTGAGCCTGAGCAACGGACGACGGCACGGTGAGAACCCACGTTTCTGTTCTCTCTGAGCGCTGCGTAGTAGGCTTAGCAGCGGAGGCCTTTGTCGATTTAAGTGTGCGCGCGTAGCAGGATTAGGGCACGTACTTGCCTAGTAGCCACGCGTGAAAGTTCAGGCGCGACGCGCGCTGAAGGAAACGAGAAGGGTCGACCTTTGTGTAAATAGTTACGAACCAACTGTGAGTCGTTGCTACTTTTTTGAAAGCGAAGTGGGTTAAAGAAAAAAAAATGAAAAGCATGTATAACGTTCGATTCCTAGGCCTAAGGTTTCGGCATTGTTAACGCGTTGTGGACGAAGCGAGGCACTACACACGAGTGAAAAGAGTTCTCGGTGATGGTTATTGTGTGCGTGGCTCGCAGATTTTGCTAAAGAATGTTGCGAAGTACGCTTCAGGGAAACTGCACAGCAAGTTCGCTTGTGGAAGAGCCAGGGCAAGAAAGCCTAAGCTATGCATGGCATGGGTGGCTCGAGTTACTTGTTAGAAGACGCGCCAATGGTTAATGCCCACTCTTTCAGAATTCGGTGCATTTTAAACGATGATGAAATGTCGATGATTCACCGAAATGGTCATTTTAGTACGGACGTTTTTGCGAACGACGTCGCATTTGCATAACTCAGGGTAGTCGTTCTAGTTGCATATTCGGTCTCTGCCAATGACCCCAAAATAACTTCGTATGCTGTAACTACGACACCGACATGACTCTAATCTTTTCAGATGTTCAGTCGTCGGCCGTACAACCCCTACTGTTGTGTGGCGTGGTGAAGTAACAACGGCCGCACTTGCAAGAAGCCCGGAACGAGCTTCTTTCGCATACCACAGGACAACAGGTGAGCTCCGATGTGACGTGTTTTATTGTAGTGCACTAATTTCAATAAGAAAACATGCTGTGTATTAGTGCAGAGCTTTAAAATTGATTGTATACGATTGTTTTTTAAAGTATGATTTATTGAGTTTTCGATGATTGTGATGGTGTCCAGGTTGTAGTATATAAAAAAGTAGGTAATTGGACGATGCCACACAAGCGTAAAAAAAAACTTCAGAAAAAATTCTCAGCAATGATCTCGCATAAGTGACGTCAGCGTGAGCTCATGTTGTGGCAAATGCTAGTAACAGCAGTACCGGGTTGTGAAGGTGTGTGTTTGCAGGTAATTTTTTTACGAAGCGGCTCATGTAGTGCTCTAAAAATGTAACGTCTCATCACGCACTACTTCTTTGTATTCCTGTTATATTGATATTAAGCATTTCCTGTTGCAGCTCCCTGCGGAGGAATGAAGTCGCTGTTGCGGAAATTTCGTCGCACCATCAAACGCCTGCAGTCAAGGGTCGCCTCCTGCCGCAAGACCATTGAAAGGTTGTGGAAACAGCAGAGGGAGCTACCTCCATCAATTGCCAAGGCCTTGGGTGTCATTCGTCCTTTCGTGACCGAAGAGGTCTTCAGTCTTCTTTGTGCACATGTGCGAGTTATGAATAGGGGTCAGGGGAAAAGGCTTCCGGCATGGCTAGAGAAATTTGCATTGCACTTAAACTTCAGGGGCTAGCATACCGCTTTCTAGCGCCCATTTTTTGTCTGCCTATGCAGCGCTCACTGAGGCGTTGGTTAGGAAATATTCGAATGTCACCAGGTGCGATTCCAGGGGTTATTGAGTGTGTGTCAGCTTGTATGCAGACATGGGATATGCGCGACAGGGTGTGTTCACTCATATTCGGTGAAGTGATTTTGAAGAACTTGTCCTATATGATGTAACTCAAGATCTTGTGCAAGGCTTTGATGATGATGGAACAGCTCGAATGCCAGATATCGCTGACAGAGCCATGGTTGTCCTTCTCGCTGGTGTTCCTAGGAGGTGGGTCCAGCCAATCGCATTTACAATAGGACACGTATCTACGCCAGGAAGTGTTACAAAGGATTTGCTTGCCTGAATTATAAACCACCTTGGACACGCCGGAATCGCAGTCAAATGTTTAATTTGTGACCAAGGAGCCTCAAACGTTGCCCTTTCTCATATGCTTGGAATTACAGTTCAACGTCCTTATTTTGAGGTTGCTGGTGAAAGGGTGCACTTTGTTTTTGATGTGCCACACCTAATCAAAACCACGCGAAACAACCTGCAAGCACACAAGTTGTTCATAGGAGATGAAGTTATTGAGGCCCTTTATAAGTCTACTCACGAGTTGCGGTTTAAACTCGCGCCTAAGCTGACCGAGAGGAACGTCTACCAGAAGCCTTTTTGTAACATGAAAGTAAGCGGAGCAGTACAGGTGCTAAGTGCATCTGTTAGTGTGGCACTCATGGCTCTGGTGTACGCAAAGGAGCTCCCCGCAGCAGCTATGGCTACAGCCCATTTCTGTGAGCGTATTTCTGTGAGCGTATAAAGTGTTCGACTCACTCAGTAGCTCATCTCTCAAAAAGAATGCCCAAAAGTGTCGTTATGCCATTAGGAGAAATGACGAGCTGGTAAACTTTCTGCGAGACCAACTCACGTGGATCAGATCATGGAAATTATGTCTCCTGGCTTGTGCAAACAAAGCTTTTGCATATGTACTTTGTACTTATATCTGTTCTAAAAATGTTACCTCAACCGCCTGTCAACACACTGACATGTGTGTGCTGCATAGAGTGTGAGATCGCTTGTAGTGCCTTTTTATATCCGTCTGTCGTCATGGGGCATTGTCACTGATAAATGTGACAGAAGAACCAAAACAGGGCCTACTTGCAGATAGCTAGAATGTGCAGCACTCTACTAAGAGAGACAAACAACATAACCACAAGTGTACACAAGCTTTCCCAAGTCGCTTTATATGTGTTAGGTATACATGCTGTTCATTTCAGTTTGCATGCCTAGTGGAAACGTATTCATGCAACTTTCTTTACGTTTCGCATGTATCACTGTCTGCACAACAGTGCAAATGTCGCACACGGCTTGTATATTTTTTTTTGTTGGAAGGTTTGCCTTGTTCTCAAGCGCAAATATCTCTAAGTTACCTTCATGCACCACATGTGTATGACACATAAACCAATTGTCCGCCTCGGTGGATCAGTGGCTAAGGTGCTCGGCTGCTGACCCGAAGGTCGCGGGTTCGATCCCGGCCGCGGCGGTCGCATTTCGGTGGAGGCGAAATGGTAGAGGCCCGTTACTGTGCGATGTCAGTGCACGTTAAAGAACACCAGATGGTCGAAATTTCCGGACCCCTCCACTACGGCGTCTCTCATAATCATATCGTGGTTTTGGGACGTAAAACCCCAGATATTATTATATTATTGTTTTTAAAACATTTTGGTACATGTACTTCTTTTAGCTACCTTCTGTATTGATTGGTCTGCTTCGGATATCTTTCGTTCAGTTTGTATTGCACTGTGTGTCTTTGAAAACGTCCGTATTACAAAATAAAGCATTTCTCCACTGTCTGTGCTTGTCTTGTATGCTTTCGTGCTAATTCAAAAGCGTGTATGCACGTGATCTGAAAAAAAAAATCCTCGGTTAACATTGCCTCAGTGCAAATGAACGCAATATGCGAGCGGGGGGGGGGGGGGACCCTAGCACGCACTGCACCACGTCAGAACTTTTAAACTGCGCGCGCTTTAAACCGAAACCGGAAACTCGCTGCACCATGTCCTAAAAAAAGTTTTACACGCACGGAACCAGAACCGAAACTCGCGAAGTATCATAAGCGACCACTTGGTGTCCCACTGCATTTCAGGAGAGGGGAAGCCCTCCTTGCACTCTAATTCGGCTGCAAGGCTCTATGGGAGTGTCCGCTCTTTACCAAGTTTCCCTTTCTCTATGGGCAGGGCGCCTCGGCATTTATACATACGGCAGCGAACATTCGAGCATTATCACTGGTGGCTGCGTTTGTTCTAGAACAAACTCAGCTCTTCGTGTTGGCGTGCCAGAGCTTAACAGATAAAACTAAAGTAATCTGGAATGATCTCAGACATTCTGGCGCGGTTTGCGTAAGGCATTATCTACACGAGCAATAGGCCGGTGACATACAACACAGAAAGAAAGGTGCGTGTGTGGCAGTATTACCAACTTCAGAAGCGGTAAGCAGATATGTAGCGCTTGTGCTCGCGAGGATGGTAGCCCAGGACACTGGTACATAAATCAACTACAGTGGATGTCGCCTAACTACAGCTGACGTGAAACTAACGTGACGGCTGTATTATGGGAGTGCATATGTAATGTTTACAAAGTTTGATAGTGTTGTGCTTGTGTCGTGCGACCCCTGGTGTCGGGTAAACACACCAGCGGGGTAAATCTTCTCATACATGCCCCTGGGTAGAGCTGGGCTTCCGCCGTGTTTGTGTTCCGCAGCCAACCCGGCACGGACTTGCCGGTCATGTGACCTGTACCTCGCTAGCCAATGGCCTTCCTTCTCCCCTCTTTAAAACCGCGTGTAATAAACGCGGGAGTCGTCTCCGCGTCGTCCTCCCCTCCGTCGGCCCGCCGCGGAGCACGCCGGCTTCTGCCCTACACAACACATGGCGACGAGGTAGTGAACCGCTACGCTACGACTGGCGACGCCAGGAAGAGCACGATGTAAGTGGCACTTACTTACGAGCCACATTTCTGCTGCGCGTCGGTGCTTCGACCTTCCTCCTTGCTGCAATGGCGTCGGCCTGACTTTCCTTTGTTCTGCTCCGGCTTCCTCTACGACGCCACCTGCTACTTAAGCCTACTGCATACCTCCTGCACATGGTGGCCCTTTTTGCCAACCTCCCTCCGTTCCTCGACGTGCCCGGCGCGCCTCGTATTCCGTGGCATTTGTGGAAAAATGTTTTCCAAGTACACCTGAAGGCGGCCGGAGGAAGCGGCTGGGAAGACGAGTGGCGTGCGTCAGCACTTCTCAGCGCGCTCGGCATCGAGGGACAACGCAATACTTCGCTGCGCTGACAGCTCCAAGCACATGGCGTCCAAATTGCTACGAGCACGACCGGCACGCCGCGGTGGAAACTATGACGGAGTACGACACGTTGCTTCAATTCCTCGACGGGCTTTTCGCCGAGATGACGAACGTGCGAGCCGAGCGGCACCTGTTCACGAGCCGCGTTGAACTGCCCGGCGAAACGTTTTTCGACTTCGTCACTGCGCTCTAAGAAAAGGCCCTGTCATGCAAGTTCGGCGCCACTTACGACGACAGAGTACAGGGCTAGATAATTCATGGGGTCACCAACGCGCGTGTCCGGCAGTGGCGTAGCCAAGGGGTGGCACACCGGGCACGTGCCCCCCCCCCCCCCCGAAATTTTTTTTCGCCATGGCATACAGAGCGAAAAAGGACCATTTCAAGGAGGTGCCCCTCCCGAAATCAAGGCGGTGCCCCCCCCCCCCCCCCCCCCGAAAAAAATTTCTGGCTACGCCCCTGATGTCCGGGCAAGTTGCTGTCCTGCGGGGAAGCCCTCACGCTGCACAGGGCGGAAGAAATTGCACGCGACTGGGAGGCGCTACTAAAAGCCAACGCAGCGTTCGAAGAGAACGAGCGGCTGCTCGGCTCGCTCTCCGGTCACGGCGGCAGCATCCAGCGCGTCGCAGCGGCGCAAGATTGCGGATGAGCGGCTTTGTCGGCGCCGCGTTCGAGTCAGCTGACCGCCCGCATCCAAGACGGCTGCGCGGGCTCGACAGCGGATTTGCCGAACTGCGTTCGCTGCCAGCTTATACATCAGCGTGCATAGGCGTATCTACCGGGGGGGGCAAGGGGGGCGCTAGCCCCCCCCCACTGAGCCCCCCTACTTTCGACAGTGGTCACTGTCGGCTGCACATTGGGAAACCACCAACTCAGGTGAAGTTCTACTTATAAACAGCAATCGCTTGATTATATAACGAAATTTGTCCCGAGCTATGGAGACCCATGCCTCACGACCGCACCTCTCTGCGGCGCCGACCCGACGCTTTCGCGCCTTGAGCTACAACATTGCAAGGAAGGCTACCGCGCGGTCCGCTGCGGTGGTGTAGCGGTTTGCGTGCTCGGCTGCTGACCCGAAGGTTGCGGGTTCGATCCCGGCTGCGGCAGTCGCGGGAGGCGCTACTTGGCCATCGCATTTTGATGGAGGCGAAATGCTAGCGGCCCGTGTGCTGTGCGATGTCAGCGCAGGTTAAAGAACACCAGATGGTCAAAATTTACAGAGCCCTCCACTACGGCGTCTCCCATAATCATATCGTGGTTTTGGGACGTAAAACCCCAGATATTATTGTATTAGGGGCGAAGCTCCTTAGGGTGTGGGTCTGTCCCTCCTCTGCAGTCGTAGTAGTAGTAGTAGGTAGGTAGCCACGTGTAGTGGAATGTACCCACTACACGTGATAAAGATGACGATGACGCAGTATAGTGGAATGTACCCACTACACGTGATAACGATGAAGTATAAGCGTGTTCCAGTATAGTGGATTGTACCCACTACACGTGACAACGATGACGATGACGCTGATGACCATGAAGTATAAGCGCGTTCGAGACCACACATTCTCTTACTGCCATGGATGAAAACGATCGAGCTTCGCCCACTCATCATCATTCACTTCGTGGATATGGCGTGATTTTATTAGAAAGGCTACCACTGAGTAGGTGCTGTTAACGTTAACTTTATTCTGTTCTGCCTGGCCTGAAAGTTACATAATCGACGACGAAAGTACGGACAGTAACCAGTGAACGCTTCATGGACCAATATAATGATCTTCCTGTTTCAGGAAATAATTTGCTTTGATCGGAAAGTAATAGCATCACCGCTGCTTTATACGCAATTTGCTATGAGTCGACGAGTGCGCAGAACTGTTGAGTGTTTTAGTTGGGCCGCATAGGGGGGAGCTGAAGAACTTCCGCTTGAGTTTCCCATTAACCTGCTTCGCCTTGCCAACGTTAATTAATCTAAAAACGTTGGCCTTGCTTACGATATGGTAGCTTACAACAATCACTGCGGCTTGGAACAAGGCGAGGAATAAGGCAGTGGACTCGACTACGTAGGGAAGCCAAGCTTTCAAGCCTGTCTCGCAACTTGATCTGCCGGACCAGGGAAATGGTCAAGGTCCACGATTTTCCGGACTAATAATTGTTGGGGTTTAACGTCTCACAGCCACGATATGACTATTAGGAACTCCGTAGTGGAGGGCTCTGGAAATTTCGACCAACTGTGGTTCTATAACGTGCACTATAAATCTAAGCAGACGGGACTCAATCATTTTCGCCTCCATCGAAAGTGCAGCCGCCGCGACCGGGATTCGATCGCGCTACCTGGGTTTTCGGGACTAAAGAGTCTGAATTGACAGCCGAGCTAGTTGGTCTTCAGTCATCTCGAATTGACTTGTAAAGGCAAAATACAACTCGGACGGCAAAGAAGCACACGCGCGCAACGCTGTTCATTTCTCTCCCTCCCTCACTCTCTGTCAGCAAGGATGAGGTCACAGAGTTGTTCACGAGCAGAAACAGCTCAACATCGTTATACTACAAATGAAAATATTTATTCTGCTCATACGTATCTATCTGGCTGGCTGCAATAAGTAGGCGCTGACAATGTGATCGCCGAAGAGCCTTCTTGAATTACATTCAGAATGAGACACCGTCCGGCTGTTCCAACATAGTAATGCACTGTTTAGTGGGCACACATCATTTTAACACCACGAGATTTCACACATTTGTGACGCCCCGCAACAAGCACACGATTTTAAGGCACACCGAAAATTTTTGACGAAAGACGAAGAACCAATGACCGGAAATATGCCGTATTGGAATTTGTGTATTCTCTTATTTTTGGCTTAGTCGTGTATGAGTGGTCATTACGCAGTGGATCATTTTGGGGTCATTTGTTGCATCGCGTTGCGAGCATGACCCAGAAAATTTCGACCAATCATAAACAGCTAACGGCCAATGCGCATGGAAACAATGCACAGTAGTTTAACGATAAAATCACCCCCCATTTTTTTTAAAAGAAAATTTGTGCTTACACAGTTTGCATAAGCGCAATTACTTGGAGGGGCCGGAGGCCTTCGAAGCAAAGGAGAAAGCAGCGCAACACATCGAGGACAACAAGCACACGATTTTAAGGCACACCGAAATATTTTGACGAACGGCGAAGAACCAATGACCAGAAATATGCCGTATTGAAAATAGTGTATTCTTTTATTTTTGACGTAGTGGTGCATGTGTGGTCATTACGCAGTGGACCACTCATGCACACTCCAAGCAAACTTGCAAATACAAATACGATTAGGATAAAGAATGCACTGCGCCCCTATAATAGCAGTAATTCTCACGTAAAAAGAACTTGCGGGTGACAAGTTAACAATAAATGTAATATAATTATAGTAATAATAATAACAATGAGCTAGAAACAATATTTCGACTAGCAGAAAACAAGACAAAATATAAGTTACGCAAACCTGAATATCCTCAAGAAAGCGTATTACTGATTACGCAAAAGAAAAGATGCAGTCACTGCTACCTACATTAAAAATCGCAATTATTAGTGTGCAGCTTCTAGACATTAACGAAAGTTCATTGAATGATACAAATTTATACTACTGGGGAGGCCGCCATCGACATAATTGTGTTCTTGCATAAAGTTGTGTGGGTAATGTATAAAAAGTATTGCTTGCAATACTATTATATGCATAACGCGTATATGCATGGTTGTCCCATGATACGTAGAACTGATTGTATTTCGCTGTAATGAACAATCACGTCGAATTGAGGGCGAATAAAATTCGCTTCTGTATATATATATATATATATATATATATATATATATATATATATATATATATATATATATATATATACACACACACACACACACACACACACACACATAGTGAGGGAGGCAGCCCCCCCCACTCGCGAACAAGTTGGTACGCCACTGTCAGCGTGCTTCCAAGCGTCATGTAGGCCCTTGTTTTCGCTTCGGCAAGTTGGGACATTTGGTGCCTGCAAGGAATTGTCGGGCCAAGAAGAAGAAATGCCGTTTCTGCAATATTCAAGGCCATTTCGCGGCAGTTTGCCGTAAACGAGAAGCGTCGGTGCAGGAAGTTACCTCCGTCTAAGACTCTGTCTCCGGCACTGCCACAGTCCTGTCTGTACAAGCTGCGTCGGCTGCGTTGGGTGCTACGGCAGCAGGTCACCAGCGAGCCGCGTGGGCTCGAGAACATGGACGTCATCGTCGACGGCCGCATTCAAGATTACGCGCCAGCAACCAGCCGTTGCCTGCGCAGGCCATTCGCGGTGGCCCTTCTGTCCAGTGTAACTCCGCAACTGCTGAAGCACAGCTGTAACTGCTTTCAACCCAGGACCGTCAGTCGGGACCCCAGAAGGAGGGTTCTGGGCACTCTTTCTCCATGGGATATGGGACCGGGTCTTCGAAGTCGGCTACCGACAGCCGCAACACTCAAAATCTTCCTGCAGGGCCTGGGTCACGTCGTCTATAGCGGACGCTTAAGCCCCCAGCCCACATGAAGGACTACTTTACGTGTTTTTCAGTGAACGGTCTAGCAGACTTGGTTCCCAATGTACAAGGATGCAATTTCCCCCCAGGGGGAGATGATGTTGTGTCGTGCGGCCACTGTGTCGGGTAAACACACCAGCGGGGTAAAGCTTCTCATACATGCCCCTGGGTGGAGCTGGGCTTCCGCCGTGTTTGTGTTCCGCTGCCAACCCGGCACGGACTTGCCGGCCAATGGCTTTCCTTCCCCCCCTCTTTAAAACCGCGTGTAATAGACGCGGGAGGACACTCTCCCGTCAGTCTCGCCTCAAGTTGTCTCCGCGTCGTCCTCCCCTCTGTCGGCCCGCCGCGGAGCACGCCGGCTTCTGCCCTACACAACAGATAGCCAGCACTTCACGTTTCACGAACATTAGCGTCTATTTGCAAAGCAGTTCCAAGGCCTGGCGTGGCTCTGTACTAGAATACTTGATTGGCACGCAGAATGCTTGGGTGCGATTCCTGCTGGAACTGTGACATTTATTCTTTGCATACGTCGGGTCGACGCTGCCGATGACAGATTTTTTTCTTAACGTTGCCTTGTTAAAATTACCAATGTAGATAGATAGATAGACAGAGAGTTTGTGATGAGGTCGGGGACAACCTCGTAGTCGCGTGCGCCGAGACGTCGAAGTACCCTATATGGTCCAAAGTACCGTGGCAGAAGCTATTCACTAAATCCACGTCGGCGTATCGGTGTCCAGACCCACACTCGGACACCGGGCTGGTACTCCATGTGGCGTCGCCGAAGATTATAGCGATGGCTGTCGATCCTCTGCTGGTTTTTTTATACGCAAGCGGGCGAGCTTTCGAGCTTCTTCGGCACGTTGCAAATAAGTGGCGGCGTCGAGATTGTCTTCGTCGGTGGTAGCTGGCAGCATTGCGTCGAACGTCCTTGCAGGGCTCCTTCCGTAGACCAACTTGTACGGCGGCGACAGCTCCGTCGTTTCTTGCACTGACTTGTATGCGAAGGACACGTACGGAAGGATGGCATCCCATGTATTGTGCTTGACGTCGACGTACATGGCCAGCACGTCGGCGATGGTCTTGTTTGGACGCTCGGTGAGGCCATGGGTTTGTGGGTGGTAGTCGGTGACCCGGAGGTGGCTTGTTTGGCTGTATCTCAATATCGCCTGAGTTAGCTCGGCAGTAAAGGCCGTACCTCTGTCGGTGATGAGGACCTCCAGGGCACCATGATGCAGGACAATGTCTTCAATGAAGAACTTCGCTACCTCGGCGGCGCTGCCTATAGATATGCTCATCCGCTACGCCCTTGTTTCGGCGTAGCGGGTGAGGTAGTCGGTAGCTAAGACGATCCATTTATTCCCGCAAGTCGACGTAGGAAATGGCCCCAGTTGGTCCACGCCGATTTCTGGAACGGGCGATGAGGTGGTGCGATCGGCTAAAGAAAGCCTGCTGTTCTTTTTTTTATTAGAAAGCCTGCTGTTCTTATGAGCGGTGTCTTGCGTCGCTGACAGTCTCGGCATGTCCTCACGTAACGAGCGACGTAGGCAGCAAGGCGTGGCCAGTAGTACTTTTCCTGTATTCTGGCGTGCGTGCGGGAAACACCGGGGTGTCCAGCCGTCGGGTCGATGTGTAGGGCCTGGAGGTCTTCTGGTATCACAGCTGAAGAAACCACGAGAAGGTGTTTGGCTCGAAAGGGCGAGAAGTTCTTCTTTAGGAGAACTCTGTTTCGCAGGAACAACGTCGCCAGTCCTCTCTTGAATACCGTCCGAACAGTGTCGCTCTTACGCTCGACGTATCCAGGCCGGCTCGCTGTCTCTCGGCGAAGTCGTCGGAACTTATGGTTCCCAAAATCAGTGATCATCCTGGTCGTCCTGCCGCGGTGGTTCGACGGGCGCACGAGACAGGCAGTCGCCGTCGGAGTGTTTTTTTCCAGACTTGTAAACAGCGGTAATATGGAATTCTTGAAGTCTGAGGCTCCGCCGTGCGAGGCGACCCGAAGGGTCTTCCAAGTTAGCTCGCCAACACAAGGCGTGGTGGTCGCTCACAACTTTGAAGGGCCTGATGTAAAGGTAGGGGCGAAACTTTGATGTATACCAAATGATCGCGAGACACTCCTTTTCTTTTGTTGAATAGTTGGCCTCGACCTTTGATAGGGACCGGCTAGCATAACTGATAACCCTTTGCAGTCCGTCAGTTCTCTGCACAAGAACGGCGCCGAGTCCCACACCGTTTGCGTCGGTGTGTATTTCTCTTTCGGCATATTCGTAGAAATGCGCAAGTAACGGAGGCGTCTATAGGCGTCGTTTTAGTTCCTGAAATGCTTCCTTCTGCGGTGTTTCCCACTTGAACTCGACGTCGGTCCTGATAAGGTTAGTGAGTGGCTCGGCGATGCGGGCGAAGTTTATGACGAACCACCTGTAATAGGCGCACAGGCCGACAAATCGACGCACGGCCTTCTTGTCGGCGGGTGGCGGGAATGTAGCGATGGCGGTTGTCTTCTGCTGGTCGGAGCGTACTCCGGACTTGCTTATCACGTGGTCCAAGAACAAACTAGTTTTTCTAGTTCCACAAGTAAGCGCCACTGGTGATCCTTCCGTGCTCACCAGTCGACTCCGGGAGTGTTCAAGGTTGATTTACCGCACCATTGAATCCTTGTGGGAGTTCCAGCTCAAGCAACTTCGATGACACCGTCCCGACAAGCCGACTGTGCCGAGAGGAAAGGTCCCCTTCCTTCGATAGGGATGTCTCCCTCAGGATGTGCAGCACGACCTCGCCTTGGGGCCAAAGTTCGCTGTCAAGAAGAAGAGGACCACTCCAGAACTTCTCACTCTCGTCAGACAGGTTTCTTAGAGGGCGCCGGCAGAGGACGCAGTGTGTTGTGTGTCGGATGGTGTCGATGCCTTGAACTTGAAGAAACCGCCTGCACGAAAGGTATCTCTATAACGTGTAGGTTCTTTTCTAAAGGACAACCACCTTTGCGTCTTACCCGCTGACAAGGAGGGCAATTTTGCGGTTTTGACTCATGGTGCCTTCAAAGCAAAAGCCCTTGACGCTGTCAAGAAAGCTTTTAAGCCATGTATAAAATTCTCGATTTCGAACGAAAAAGCGAAAGCTAACAAGCTCTGAACGGCTATGTTTAGATAATATTCTTAAATGTATAGGTGCTAGTAAATGTGATTGCCTGGACGTGTTCTTTAGCGTAAAAACAGACATGGTAGACGCACCTTTCCGGGCCATTGTGTCGGAAGGGAGCACCTGGCAAAAGTGTATTGCCTTGTTTCTCCCCCCAAAAGTGCTGAACATGTTACCAGTTGAGGATCCGTTCCGTGTAAAAAACTCTGACGTTGTTTTGGATTATCTCAGATCGTCATCCTATGAGAACCTAATGCTTTTGCTATAGGCATTGCAGATCTGTTCTATTCCCTGCCACACTCTAGTCTGCTTTCTTGCATTCAGTCTTGTATCAACCGCTTGTATCAACCGTTTTGGAATCAACCGCTTTGGAAACCGACTGGTGGGCTAGTCGCTTTCATGAACGTTACCGGGATGAAAAACGGGGAATCTTTAGAACTCCTTAGCTTTTATCTACGGTCAACTTTTATTCTATGGGAAGGGCAGCCTTACATACAGAAGCAGGGAATTCGCATCGGCTCCTGTATTCGGCTCCTCAGGGATTTATTGTTAGCGGGACTTGACAAGAACTTTGCATCAGTGACAGTGCTTGTCCCGCGGTCTTCGTTTCATAGTTTAAAAAGCAGCGCAAAAAGACGGTACACAAGATGAAGGAGGACACAGGACAAGCGCTGTCCTCCTTCATCTTGTGTACCGTCTTTTTGCGCTGCTTTTTAAACTATGAAGTTCAACCAACTCGCCCAGTTTTGTACGCTGTTGCAGGTCTTCGTTTCTTCGTCGTCCTTGTTCCTTTCGTGCTGTTACTTTCTTTGCTCCTGACAAGAACATGCGTGATCGGCTCCCAGATTTTAAAATTAAAAGAATGATGAGATGTGTCGATGACGAGGATTTTTTTTAGTTTTTCTTGATTGCAGCGCCGGCTGTTGTGAATATTTAGCCACTAACGCTCTTTCCTTCGTGCGCGAGCGCTTATCTCCTGTAGTTGTTACACATGAGTTGCCAGATGACAGTAGTATTCGCTTTCTGGACTGATATGGAAACCACTGCTTCCATATCAGTCGGCACACTCAAAGTTGGTGAATAGGGAATAGCGAAATCTTGTGTGTGCTCAGCGCCCTACGCAAGTCATGTCCTGAGCGCATGAACGAAAGTTTCAACGAACAAATCGGCTGTCTTCGATCCGCGGGTTACCCTACGCATGTGCTTGTCAGCGTAGTGGAGGGCCTTCTCAAGTTTAACTCGTCAGAAAAGACTCCCGCCAGCCAGGGGCGTGATTCTCGTGGTGTCCACCTACTGGACTGTCCACTTCGGCCTCCACTGATTGGCTGGAGCTCGGCGAGCCGCGCGCCGCCTGTATCCGGTCTTTCTTCCGCAACGTCATTTTGACGTCACGCAGCTTTCACAACTCTTGACACAAATGAGAAATACGGAATCCTTTTCGCTGCAACGAGTGCAGTCCCCAGAGATCCGATTTCGGACGCGCATCTCGGAGGCCGTGCATGAACTCTAATCAAGTTAGCTGTTGAATTAGGCTTAACGCGGCTGCCAGCCTGGCACCACTGAAAGGTCGGTACGCATTCCCTACATCGTTCTTCAAATATCTCAACACGTTCATACGTAAGTTCAGACTTGTCAAGTTTGTTTAAGAGTCCTGTACCGTACATTTCGTCCACTTTCTTTCTCTTAACGCTGGGAAGTGCAGGCGGGTTCCGTGCGTCGACGTGGTCGAGAGTGTCATGACTTCTCGGTTCGCCGGTTTTTCGAGTATCTGAATGCACTCCGCCGAAGTTGACATGTCCACTAGGTGGACACATCGAGAATAGCTCCCCAGCTCCCAGCTGATACGAGTTAAGCCGCAGTCATACCGTATATCCACGGGTTATCACACCGACTAAAGATAGGACAACGTGCGAACGTAAAAGTAGCGTTTTCTGCTCCCACAAAATTGCAGAGTTCGTGCAGACTAACCAGACCTGCCTCATCGGAGTAGCAGGAATGCAAAGGGAAGCATAAAAATAGGTTTATAGAGTGTAATGATGCAGTTGCGTACAAGATTCCTTTGGACATGTGGCAAGAATTATGTGGGTCAGAATGGACAGTGCGTAAACGAACGTTTAAAGGAACACCACTACAACGTGAAGGAAAAAAGGGGAGCGTTCCTCGATGCCCACTGCAGGAATTGCAGTAATTCAGGTGCCAGTGCAAGTGACGATGTTCATACCATGTGCATGCCCATTTTTCATGAGTGTTCCATTGTCAGTACCAGCAGACGTCAGTTGACCCGCGAAATAGTCGAGGCTGAAATGAATGACAGGCAGGCAGATAACTGCATTTCTAAACCGTCGATTGCCCTCTCCTGTAAGGAGTTAGCCTATCGATCTAAAGATAGGTGTATTTGCAAACTTCTTAGATGTGGGCACTAGAAGACGAGGACGAAGGGAAGAAGGAGATACACACTGGCGCTACTGACAACAAATAAAGTTTATTTCCATCACCAAGTCGACTAATATACCTGTTTTGGTGATGGAAATAAACTTTATTTGTTGTCAGTAGCGCCAGCGTGTGTCCTTCCCGTCGTCCTCGTTTTCTAGCGCCCACATCTAAGAAGTATGACAGACCAACAAGCCCGCATCGCCACTCTCGTGAATTTGCAAAGTGCGTGTAATCATGATGGTTGTAAAACGATGTTACCTACACATGTGGTTCCCTGTTTCTGAAATAAACATTGTTGGAACTTAGCGCCTGTGTGTGTCACGTCTTTCTGTGTCCCTGTTCTCTTGTGCGCTATAAAGCTGCACTATGAATACCAACACGCCCAAAACGCTACATTACCAAAAACCAAAGTTCCTCGTACGTGAAGCGGCACTTTTCTCGCTTGAGGGTCAGTCCGGAGGTCTTTGATTGCTTGAAGTACAGCTGCAAGGCGCCTGAGGTGTTCGTCGAAGTTTGAGGAAAGCACAACGGCGTCGTCCAATTACACAAGGCAAGTCTGCCACTTCAAACCGGCCAATACAGTATCCATAACGCGTTGGGAGGTCGCAGGGGCCGAGAAAAGACTCAAAGGCGTGACCTTCAACTCAAACGTGCTGTTTGGTGTTATAGAGGCAGTCTTTTCTCAGTCTCTCTCGTCGACTTCAATTTGCCAGTAGCCTGTCTTGAGGTCCATCAACGAAAAGTACTTCGCGTTGTGGAATCGATTCAGGGCGTCGTCTATCCGTGGGAGGGTATACATGTCTTTCTTCATGATCTTGTTCAGGCGACGATAGTCTTTGCAGAAAAAGTGGGGTGTCGTCGTTCTTCTTCACCAACACCACGGCACACGCCCAGGGACTCTTGCAGGGTTGCCGTTGGGTGAACATGAAAAGGCGCCAGAAGTCACGCCAAAAGTAGCCAAAGTAGCCATGTCATTTGATATTATCGCCGGATTTCTAGCCAAATAGAACAGAAGCGCTATTATGAACAGAGTCTTTACTATTGATGAATAAATAAGAATAAATAAAACCATTTTGAATAAGTAAAACCACAAGTTTACAAAAGAGCCATGGCGCCAACTGGAAATTTTCGTCGCCAACGGGGTCCAAAAGTAGCCAATTTGGCGCAAAGTAGCCACCAACGGCAACCCTGGGCTCTTGGACGGCTGGATTATGTCGTCGCGAAGCATTTCGTCTATTTGTTTCTTTGCGGCTTCTCGTTCTCGCGTCGAAACTCGATACGGGCTCTCACGGATACGGGCTCTCACGGATGGTCGGGCACTTTCTTCTGTTATGATACGATGTTTCGCGACTGGGGTTTGTCGAATTCTTGACGACGACGAGAGTAAACCTTGAATTGCAAGAGCAGAGTTTTGAGCTGGTCTTCCTTGTGGTTCGGGAGGCTCGGGGTGACGTTGAAATCTGTTTCGCGACCTCGATTCGTCCAAGCAGGTTCGGAAACATCGGAAAGGGCGAGAGCCTTGCTGGTGTCCCCGAATTCCTCGATGTAGGCGACCGTCGTACCAATGTTGAGGTGCCCATACATATTCGTGGCTTAAGTTTGTCAGCAGTACCTTTGCTTTGTCATCACGCAACTCGGCGATGCCTCTGGCGATGCAAATCTTATGGTTCACAAGCACATGCTGATCGCCCTCGATGACGTCTTCAAGGGCTGCGGGTTTTTATGTGCCGACGGAAATAATGACGCTGAAGAGAGGCGGAACGGTGAGCTGCTCTTCTATCACATTCACTGCATGGTTCCCTGGCGTGGTGTGGGGTGGCAGTGCTTTTTCTGAGGTTAGTATTATTGACTGAGACCTCAGGTAAGTGTTGTACACGTTCCTCTAAAACAGAAACGAAAGCTCGTTCCTCGTTCCTTCCCAATTTTGGAACGAGTTACCGTTACAAGTTCCTGAAATGCAGGACAAACTCGTTACAGTTACATTTCCAAAATTGGAACGTGTCGTTGCATTAACGTTACATTGGAGTTTTGAATAAATATAAAGCGTCGGATAACCCTGAGGCGAAATATAGTGAGAAATTTAAAGCTACCATTGAGCTACATATATCAAAAGAATTTAACATTGCCGACAGCAGGTTATACATAGGTAAAGACATCTAAATAAACGCTCCTAGGCGAATTTTTTCGAGACCACTGGCCTTAGTACATACATGTAATTGCAACTTTCGGGCTCGTCTATTTCAAGTCCAACACATGTGGCACTTTTCAACGTCGGTCTTCAAAGACGCAGTCAGGATGCTGCACTTCACATATTCAAATAGAAATCTCCACCATTGCGCCAATATAATGGAATTTCTTGCACAGGAAATTGCATCGAAAGGGCCAATACTGAGGCGTTTAATGAGTGACGATTCAATATCTCAGTGTAAGTAGAAAATAATGTTCATGATACACATTTGCACCTTAGTAAAGTCTCCGGTTGTTCACAGTCAGCGAACATATTTCTGTATATTTCGTCCTCTGCCTTTCTATATTTTGCTTTCTTTCTTGCCTTTAAATCTCTATATTAAATGCGAAGCATTCCTTAGCGAACTTCGGCGACATTGAGCGTATCTATCTATCTAGCTATCTAGCCGCCTACGACTTTGTGCTCTCCTGGCCGTATCGTTAATGGGATTTATACCAAATTTGGTATGGCATAACATGACCGTATTGCGAACATAAATGGCTGGTCATATCATGAAAATCATGACAAGCTTGTCATGAAAAGCATGATTTACCCGCCACGCTCATGGCGCGCTCCCGGCCGTTTGGTTAGCTTGATATACACCAAATTTGGGATAGAGTGACGTGACTGTATGATGAACATAAATGACCAGTGGTAATATGGAAATCATGACTTGTCATGTGCGACATGACTTGCATGCCGCGCTCATGGCGCGCTCGCGGCCGTTTCGTTAGCTTGATATACACCAAATTTGGTATTGAGTGACGTGACTGTATTATGAACATAAATGACCAGTGGTAATATGGAAATCATGACTTGTCATGTGCGACATGACTTGCATGCCACGCTCATGGCGCGCTCACGGCCGTTTCGTTAGCTTGATATACACCAAATTTGGTATTGAGTGACGTGACTGTACGATGAACATAAATGACCAGTGGTAATATGGAAATCATGACTTGTCATGTGCTACATGACTTGCATGCCACGCTCATGGCGCGCTCGCGGCCGTTTCGTTAGCCTGATATACACCAAATTTGGTATTGAGTGACGTGACTGTATGACGAACATAAATGATCAGCGGAAATATGGAAATCATGACTTGTCATGTGCGACATGACTTGCATGCCATGCTCATGGCGCGCTCGCGGCCGTTTCGTTAGCCTGATATACACCAAATTTGGTATTGAGTGACGTGACTGTATGACGAACAAAAATGACCAGTGGTAATATGAAAATCATGACTTGCCATGTGCGACATGACTTGCATGCCACGCTCATGGCGCGCTCACGGCTGTTTCATTACCTTGATATACACCAAATTTGGTATTGAGTGACGTGACTGTATGACGAACATAAATGATCAGTGAACATAAATGATCAGTGGTAATATGGAAATCATGACTTGTAATGTGCGACGTGACTTGCATGCCACGCTCATGGCGCGCTCGTGGCCGTTTCGTTAGCTTGATATACACCAAATTTGGTATTGCGCGACGTGACTTTATGACGAACATAAATGACTGGTCGTAACATGTAAAACATTACATGCAAATTTTGTAAAGCATGATTTGGCTGCTTCGCATTACATCAATTCCCACAGTGCGTGGGATCTGCCGGCTTTTTTTTCTCTCTTTATTTATATTTTTTTTCGCTGTCTCTCTCTCTCTCCCTGTGCACGTTCACTCGCATTCTATCTTTTTTTTTCTTTTTCTGCCTCTCTATATATATACTCATTTTACCCTCCTCCTCACCATCACTTCTGCTTCCCACCCCTTGTATACTGTACTATACACGGACATGCTATACACTTCTAGCCTGCGCGCAAGTTCCAGAAAAACGCATAGCCAATAATTTCCTCAACATCCTACTTCATTTGTATATGGTCACTCAGCTAAGAGATGTATACGAGCAAATGGAAGGTCAGTCAGAATGGTATAGTGCATTGGTGAGGTGTTTATCCTTACCACCGTTCTAGTGTATAATGGGAAATGGCACATCTTTGATGTATTCGCTCTACAGATGAATGCGAATTCTTCAGTACTATCTATGTGTTCGTCGTTGGGTCGCGATACAATCAAAATGAACATATTAGTTCTCTGTCTGTATTGAATTGCTTCAAAGTGCTATGCCTATGTTGAATAAATACCATGAAAGAAAAAAAAACTAAAATACCCGAGTGGTTACGACGCTCGCCTTCAGATTGTGGATAGGCGGTGTCAAATCTCGCCTCGGCGAAAACATGTTGTAGCCAAGAATTTATCTCTTTCTCTATATCCCTTGCTTTCGCTCTCTCTATACTCGTGCTCTCGTCCCATTAGAGTTATTGCATCCCGCGCCGGACAAATCAGCGCCCATGTGCTGGAAAAGAAGTACAAGAGGATGGCAATGACGAAGAGAGTGCGTGCCGGTTCGTGATGATGATAATTTTATTTCTACGACAGATGGAAACCTCGAGCTGTAAAAAATCAACTGTTCCTCCCGCACGTGGTCAGTCTTGGTGTCTTTCGCTTTACTGCGCTCGAGGCGAACGCCTTGAAGTAAAAACCAGGATGCATCGTAGTCACGTGATGGGCGAGCGCTACATTTTCGCGCCTCACACGGTTGCCCATCCGCCCTGTTCTGCAGGATGTGCTGCTTGCGTCCGCCTGTTAAATGCCGTGGAACGTTTACAGAAGGAACGCCGTTCGCCCTACCGTTCCTGCTTAAACGTAACGAGTTACCGTTACAGTTCCACCTATCCTGAATGGAACGGTGGCGTTCCTCCGTTCCTGCCAAAAGAAACTAGTTCCTGGAACGTCGTTCCTTGGAACGCCGTTCCGTACTACACTGCCTCAGGTCGATGACGGCGCCGTGTTTACTTAGGAAGTCCATCCCAAGTATCACATCCCATTTTCTTTAGCTTCGTCGCGGAAGGCCCACTGACGACAGAATAGTCGGCTCCAGTGTCGACGACAGCGGTGACGTTGTGACTGTCGAATATTACGTAGAGATCACTTTTTCGTCGTCTTGCGTTGCGGTTGGGTCACGGCGTCGGATCACGACTACGTCGGTTTGCTCCGCTGCTTCCACATAGCGTCGTCAGGTGTTCTTCCGGCCGCGATGTGTCGGCTTCAGGGCTCCGTCCTGCTTCCGGCGTGTTCTTCAGATATCGTCGCGGCATTGACGTCGGCGGAGAATCTCCGGTAGTTCGTTGTACAGCAACCGCACCTCCATCGGTTGCTGCCCTTAGTTTTCCGAGTAAGGACTCGGAGATCGACGCCTAGCAGGGCTGGCGTACTGCCTGCGATGCGGTGAGGTGTACGGCGTCGCGACGGTGAACGGGAAGGTACTCGGGGCGTCCACTGCGCTCCTGCGAGGTAGTCGGCGATGACACGTTGCCGTTCGCCCGGCTGCGGACGCCGCGCGTTTACGGCGAAGCCACGCAGTCCCATCTCGCGGTATTGGCAGCAGCGGTACGAGGGGCTGGCTTCTCCGCAGTGGGTGGTGGTCGGGGGCGCGCCAAACGCCGGGAACGCGTGTATGGCTGGCCGGCTGGCGGGCGGTATGACGTTGTTGGTGTCTGGCGGCGGAACTGCGGCGGAGTGGCGTCTTGACGTGTGCGCGGAGGCAACAGCAGCGTAGCTCATGGCTAGCGGTTGTGGCTGCGCTCACTCGGGGATTCCCAGTGACTGCTGGATTTCCTCTCGGACGATGTCTGCGATCGGTGGTGGTGAAGATCATTTAATAACAAAAGAGAGGTGTAGAACCTCGTTAGAGGTCCCTACAGACTAGGTGGAGTCGCTATTCCGGGACCCCATTGGTTGAAGCCACCGCCCTGGCTCTCTTTACCAAGGCCCGCTGGGCCTTAAGGTCTGAGCAGCCGAGCAGGGCCGCCTCCCAGTCCTCTCGCGTAGTGTTTGGGTGAGGAGTAAGGGCTGCGTTATTTTGACAGGCCCACACCATGTGGTAGATGTCCGCCACCTCCCCACAGTGCTGGCACTGTCCTGTGACCGTAGGGTCGAAATGTTTTAGTATTGCTGGACACAGCATGGTATTGGTCTGGAGTTGCAACAGAATGCGCTCGTCCGCTTTCTTCAACCCCCGTGCGGGGGGGAGGGTAGCGGCGATGATGTTCTTTATAATAATCTAGAATATCCTTATACCGGAGGAGAGGACAACCCTCCCCGTCCGTGTCCACCGGAATTGACGGAGGTAACCCGGAAATGAGCGCTCGGGCAGCCGCATCTGCAGCCTCATTTCCCCGTAATCCCTGATGGCCCGATGTCCATATAAGACGTTTCGGATGAGGGTCTGTATCCCTTATGCAGTTACGCAGTATAGTGTCAACTAAGGGTGAGATGTATCCAGCTAGGTAATTTCGACACGCGCGGAGCGAATCCGTAATGATGCATCTGGATTTCCTGTGAGAGGCCGCAAGGGCAATGGCGACCTCCTCAGCCTGTGTTGCAGTATACGCTCTGAAGGTTAGCCCATCCACCTGTGTTCCTTCGTGAATCGCAGCGGCCGTGTACCATCCGTCGGGGTTTGGGGCAGCAACATCTACGTAGTAGACTCCTGGCTTCTGTCCATATTGTAGTTCCAGCGCCCGAGCGCGCGCGCTTCACGTCGTGCGGTGTGTTCATCTCTGTTCATTTTAGTGGGTAGAGGTCGGACCAGAAGGGCTGTGCGCCACAGTTCTGGCATCTTGACCCGCTCCTGTTGGTGGAAGTCATGTTTTATATGGAGTCGCGCAAGCAGACTCTGGCCAGAGTTCGTTTGGGCCAGCCGTGTGTACTGGTTGAGAAGATGTGCTTCCCTGAGCTCCTGGTAGGAATTATACACACCCAAGGCCTTGAGGCGGCTGTTGGATGTAGAGATCGGAAGATCAAGGGCCCGCTGTAGCGTCTTTCTAATGATTGCATCGATGTTTTCTTCCTCATGTTACCGTAGGTAGAGGTAAGGTACAGAATACATGACCCTGCTCGTTACAAAAGCGTGCGCTAGCCGCAAGGCATCTTTACACCGAAGTCCCCCCCCTCTTGTTCGAGACCCTGCGGATCATGCGACCCACCTGGTCTCCTATCTTTCTCAGTTTGGTCAGGGTTGTGTCAATGCGCGGAGCTGTTGGTGAATGTAGAGGCCCAGGACCCTGATCTCCTCCGCTCGTCTCATTGCGCCCGCAGGAAGCGTGATGGAGATGTCCGTGTTGTCTTTAGACAGGCCTCTGATATGCAGGCATTCCGATTTGTTCGGCGCGCATTGGAGTCCGCAGCGCGCCGCGTAGGTGTGTACAATTTCGGCAGCCTGTTGCAGACTGTCCTCAAGAGAACCCAAGTTCCCTTGCGTTGCCGAAACCGTGCTATCATCTGCATAGAGGGCATGGCGAATGCCCTGGCAACTTGCGGCTGGCACGATGGGAACATTCGACGAAGTCCCTCGCGCACAACGGCCCTGATGGTCTCCGCAGGTCGTCGGAGCCGACGGCTTGAACCACTGCGCTGTCTTGGGTCAAGCGGCGGTTGTTTTGACGGGTGCGCATTTCCAACGTGCTCTCCATTGTCACCTCGGAGATAAATTCTTGGACTGCCTTGGGTGGGTAACGCATCGGCCCAGCAAAGAGCTCTTGCTGTAGTCTTTGCATGAGAAAACGGTTCTTCTTCTCCTTGGTCATGTCGGGGTCGGTGTGGCGGAAGAGTCGGGTCATCTCCTCCGCGAAAATTGTCGCGCTTTCGTTCGGGAGCTCGACCCGTGTTTCCAGTAAAGCGGCGGCCCTTTCTTTTCGCACGACGCTTGCGAACGCTGCGAGGAAGCTGGTCCGGAAAATGTCCCAGGTTGTCAGGGTAGACTCCCTGTTCTCGAACCAGGTTCTGGCATCGTCTTCAACGCGAAGTACACAAAGCGCAACCTGTCCTTGATGTCCCAGTTGTTGATGACCACAGTCCTCTCGTACGACTCGAGCCACGTTTCTGGGTGATGATGCCCGAAGGATCGGCGGCTCCCTTGGCTGCTGCATCACGATCGCATGCGGTGTTGCAGCGGCTGTCATCATTGCCGCAGTCGTGGTCATGGCATTGGTCTTGCGAGTCTTGTCGGGTAGACGCCCGTCCTCCGATGGCAGACCTTGTTGCCTACGGCTAACTCTCTTGGCGTCGGTGTCGTTTCCACGACGTGGACTTGCCTCATGGCTGGGGGGGGGGAGCGGTTCTGTTCATGGATCGGGAAGCACCTCCACTAGATGTCACGGGGTCGTGACGTGTGCGAGGGCAGCAGTCGGCTTCTTCAATGTGAAACTTTTTATTTGGCCGAACTTATGGCAGGGAAACGGAAAGTCAAATTACAGCAAGCAATGCACGCTGAATACTGACATCGGCGAACAAAGCGTCGGTCGTCGATAAACTGCTCATCGTTGGGACGCGTCGTCTTTTATACATCACGCGTCGAACTTTCCAGCCTTATCACTGGTGGTCGCGCAAGCTCTGGAATAAGCTTGAGTGTTCGCGTTTTGCGCGAAACCCCAACCAAATGATCTAGTACAATCGTGAAGCTTCTCGAACACTAAGGCGTGGTCTGCGCGGAGCATTGCTGGCAGTTTTGGGGGGCGTAAACCAAATACAGTAAAATTGAAACAGCAAACACGCGTGGCAATATTGTGCGCACGACTTCGAAAGATGACGGAATCCTCCAGTACGAATTCTGACCCATCTGCTCGGCTCCCACAGTCGCGTGGCGCGGTCAGTTTATCTTGCTCATCGAAGGTGATATGTGTGGTTTTACTTCGTCGAGCATGGAATCAGGCGCTTCCTCCTTGCCTAACGCCGAACAGGTGTTCTCTAGCTGCTCTGGAGGTGACAGGGCAAGTCGGAAGAGTCGCCCGCTGTTTTTGCATTTGCTACCTTTAAAATGTGGCTGCGGGTAACGTTTTGCAGCAGCATATTGCTTTAGTAATTCTGTAGCCACAGCAGCTACATAATGTAGCGTACACCCGTTAGACTTTGAAGTTTTGTACTTTGAATATGTAGATAAATTTTGCCGGGGCTCATGCATGGCAATTCATTGATCTCTGACCAATGAAACTGAATGGTGGTGTGGTGCTTTATTGAGAATAGCCCATAAGAAAGAGGGGAACACGTGTTGCAGGATGTATTCATTTTTTTTGTAAGGCTTTTGACACAATTGCAGGTTGAGTGAAATTGGTGTCCATGTTGGTGTTGGAGATTTAAAAGCAAACTAGCAAGAATTTCTCTGAATATGCCGAAGTGTTTTAATTGGCTTTATTAAGCACGTTGCTTTGTTCTGCCAATTTAGCTTTTGTACTTTTCTTTTTGTCTCCAGAGAGGCAGTGCCGTCCTGAATTCAGCCTTCATCCATCACCTTCATTGTTATCCAAACGTTTTCTTTCTACCGTGTCAGTTTTTGTACAGTTAAGATAGCTTCAAAAGGTCAAGTACCACTTATCTCTGTTCATTTGCATGTTGTAAATACTACAGCATCTACTCAAGGGTGCATTTACAGTATTGTTGATGTTAAGATACATCGACGAGTGGCCACATGGTTATGGGCACCAGTCCTGTAGGATTATTGCTCATTTTATCCTGTGCCTTATTCTATCCAGGATATTTTAAACGGTGAAATTATACGTAAGTGCATTCATACTGTTCTGTGGGATTAGAGTATATGTCAAGCCTGCCTTTGCAGCTTTGTTAAGAAAACTTGATGAATGGCCACACAGTCATGGCTACCATCCTTGGAAGATTATTGCTCACTTATTCCTGGGTCACATTTTGTGTAGTCAAAACTGCTAGGATGTCTTCAAAAGGATAAGTTTGTTCAAAATATTTTGTAATGTTACAGTATGCAGTATTTTTTTCTTGATACTGCTAGCTTTACTATAAGACCAGCAAGCAACGGTGCTAATATCTTGCTTTTTTAAATTTTTGTTTACCTTTTCAGTAGTGGAATCTGTCACTGTGATTTTGTTTATTGCTAGAAGTCGGGGTCTTCATCAAAAGTGGTGGCCCTTTTATTGTAAATATCGCACAGCTAGCCGCAACGGGACCCTCATCAAAGATTGCGATCACTATGGATGAATGGAAACGTTTCTGCTATATATCGCTGTTCGGGACATGTACATTTCTCTTGAACAATATGTAAACATAGTTTTCGTAGAAAAAAATTGCAGCGTTCATTTGATTCTGGAAATTGGCTTATATGATAACCTCTGTGTATTTTCTCTTATGATGTGCAATAAATCTTTGCTCTACATTTTACGTTGTTTACTCTCAGTGATGAACTCATGTCTAGAAACTTCCATGCCATAGGAAGCTCACCGTCGTCACGGCTATTATGGATTAACCTACTGTTGCTCTTCAAAACTGTATGCTGACCAGATATTGCAAACAACGAGATGTATTTATTGCATAAGAAACATGAAGAAATAATTCATTTTGGACAGTGATATACGCTAGGATAACATAAACTGCTCTTTTTACAACTTATCGCAAATACTACTACTACTATCGTCACCATTAAGTGGCACCAAGTAGATCTGCATGTAACACAGCTGTTCAAGTGGGGCTGTCTTCATGGCCACTGGTGTAAAGCATAATTACACATCATGCAAATTTAACAATTTAATTTATTGCCCTCTCTAGCGTTGGCGGCTCCACTCCGTCACATCATGTTTCTGTAGACATGATGGAATCGAGACGCGTATGATGGAGGGATCAGGGTGCATGAAAAAGGAGCCGTGAACACTACACCATTGCCATTGAAGTGAATGTGGCTGAGTGTTCGCATATGTTGCAACTTACTCGAAGGTTTCCTATATATTTTAGGAACTTTGAAGAAGCATTGCAACTATATTATGATAAGAACCCAGTATCTTGAAGCAAAGGTACTCAAAGCTTGCTTGAACATTTCAGGAACATCCGAGTAGCACGGCGAAAATGGCGCTGTGTCGCAATTAAGTTACCCAAAGGTTGCCGTAATGTCGTTGATACATTGAAGCACCATTGCAAGAATTTGCGTCAACGTTGCTATTTGTAGCACTTCAGTTGCATGAAGGTTGCCTAAATGTTGTGGGAACCTCTTAGCAGCATCTCGAAAACGTTGCATCAACATTGCTACACGTTGCAGTTAAGTTACATGAAGGTTGTCTAAATGTTGTAGAAACATTGAAGCATCGTTGCGAAAATGTATCATTAACGTTGTAGCAATGTTGCCTCTGAATGTTGCGGGAATGCGACCAAAAGTGGACATTAGCCACGTTGAGGCAATGTTGGAAGGTAACATTGCTGTAACGTTGTGGCAACAATGCGTGCTACTTGGGTACGTGGAGTAAACACAGTTGCCAGATGAAGCACAACCAATGCTGCTGTTCATGCAAAACATTAGTAGTATCCAGATTCCTCTCACTTTCCTCTCAGGACGATTGCGGTTTTTATCGTCGCATAACCTCTACCACTGACCACAAACTTCTGCAGAGAGACCTTGATGTAATAGAAGCTTGGTGTGGCCTCTGGCTGATAAAGCTAAGTGTATCCAAATGTAAGAGCATGCAAGTGTCGCGAATGCGTTCCACCCTGAACTATTCATACACTTTAACTCCACGGCCCTTTCATGTGTTGATTCGTACCGCTATCTAGGTGTCCTTATCACTGACAAGCTCGAATTGTCAGAACACAACAAGAAATAGGTAGCAGGCACATCTAAAACACTTGGCTTCATTAAGAGCTCTCTTTATGACCGAGTTACATCCGAAGACTGGCCTATCAAGTATACGTTTTAAACTTGAATATACCCGCACTATATGGAGCACTTAAGTAGTTTGCAGGTATAACGTGGCAGCAGGTTGCTATATTAAGAAGCTTGCAGGTATAACGTGGCAGCAGAAAGTACAGGACTGGGTTCATTGGCTGAACATGGGAGAGGCCTTTGCCTTGCAGTGGGCGTAGTCAGGCTGCTGCTGATGATGATGATGTGGAGCACACATCAAAATTACCATTTGAATAACTACAAAGTATCCAGAATAAGGCCGCTCGCTTCGTCAGTTCTGTATACAGTAGTTGGGTCAGCGTTAGTGCCATGTAATTATATATCGGTCTCGACTCCTTAGTTGAACGAAGAAAGACACTGCGCCTGGCACTGTTTCATAACCTGAATGACAATCGTCGTGACCTTCGAACCTCCATTTTAATCTGTGATGTGAGAGTGAGCAACTGGGCGTGTTTGTATTGCATGATTCGAAATAGAAGGCGCAAAGAAGACGACGGACGAAAAGGGAGACATACAGACACAAGGCGCCACTTCCAACAATGTTTATTCTACGAAAAAAAAGGAGTGCTATTTATGCAGACAGTGCTGTGACATTTCATTGCTGCGCAGTCGCAATGGGATATCGCAACTCTTTCTGCGATAAGGATATGGAGGCCACACTCTCACAACGATCACCGCATTCAATAAATCTCTTTGCCTCAGTTATTAATCTGTTCTATTTATCTCGACTCTTGACAATCACAGAGCATGCGCAAAAATTCGGTACACACTTCCAATCTGTGCAATGTATTGCCTGGTGACCCTCTCTGCCATTCCTAACATCGTTGTGATGTTGTCTGAGCCTATCGTTTAAACACTGCTCAGCTTGGCCTAAGTACCTTTTGCCACATGACAGGGGAATATTGTAGGAATGTTGCTTGTTGGGTGAGTTGGAATAGGTCAATCATAATGTAGGGCAGCGCAAAAAGCAGACAACACACGAGCGAGGGGACAAGGACACAGCGCATTCTTCCAACTAAAGTTTATTAGATTGGGACGCACGTATATATACACAGGCAAAGCAAGAAAAGATAAAACCAGGAAGTAAAAATCAAAAGGTGAAATCAAGAGAAGTGCCGATACGTCACGATACGTCCTATTGCCTACGCCTCAACTTGCTCCCGCCGGATGTTCTTGGGATTTTCGGACAGTTTGCCCCATCCAGGGGTCACGGAAGAAGGATGTGCAAGGTCATAAGGTCTGAGTGTCTTCGTCAAGCAAGGATATACAAGTATTCTCTACATATCCGGCTCCAGCAGGAACACGGACGGAGCCATCTGAAGCGGAAAAAGTGGCGGGACCTGTGTGGCGTGATCGAGTGCTCTTTGGAGTCTGCGTGGAGACGACAGCTTCTTCTACTACGTTCCTCACACCCTGGACGCTCTACGGAACTACAGGACCTACAGAGGGGTGTTCATTCGGAAGGTGACGTACGTCTACCTGATTACGTGATACGGACGCTTAACTTGGGACCGAAATTCGCCGTAGAACCTACAAGGTCAAGTGCTGAACTGCTATCGTTTGTTAGGAGAGTGTCGTCTCGGGTGGATGAAACAGACAGTGCTAGGTGTGTATCCGCAGGTGTTGACGTTCTGTTTCGGGCCGAGCCCTCGCGTGTTGTTACCGCTGTGGCCCGTGTGAGGCGTTTCTTTCTAGAAAATAACCTAAGCTTGCTTACGTCTGATAAGGAGGGTGGTTTCATGGTTTTGCCCTTTGCTTGCTTTAAGAAAAAAGCACTTGAAGCCATTAATGCGGTGTTCAACCGGCGGAATGACGTGTCTTTGTTGAAAGTTGAAAGGCAAGCTAAGAAACTCTGCGAGGACTTAGGTTTGAAAGGTTTGGTTCGCAGTATTGAAAGATGCAAGAAATGCTCCCTAGATATGTTCTTTTCTGCAAAGACCCATAAGGAAGGGTGCCCATTAAGGGTCATTATTTCGGAACGAGGTTCATGGCAGAAGCTTCTGGCGTCGTTTTTGCTAGAGAAGCTGCGTTTTCTGGAAATGCGTGATCCTTTGTTGATTAAAAATGCCGATGACGTCATTGATTTTTTGAAACCTCATCCCAGAATGTCCCTTGCTGCTTTTTCCATTGACGTAAAGGATTTGTTTTATTTCATTCCTCACAAAGATCTGTTACATTGTGTCGAAGATGCCATAGATGATTTTGGTGCCGTATCTTTTTCTGGAAAGCTGGGCATTTCTGTGACGGGTTTTTTGGATCTCCTTACATTGTACCTTAAGTCAACCTTTTCTGCCTGGGGTGGTGATGTGTTTTTACAACGTCAGGGCATTTGAATAGGGTCGTGCATTGCCCCGATTCTTAGTGACCTGTACTTGTCCCACATTGATTGAAAACTAGATCACCAGTTACAAGGGTCTAGCGTTGTGAAAGTTTTCCGGTATGTGGACGACTTTTTGGTATTTTACTCGGCAGATTTGGCAGGTCGCGAACAGGATGCCATGTCAATCTTAAAGGTCTTCCAGGACGAGCTCCAACTACTTGAGGCCACGTATGAGCTCCCTGAACGTGACACCATCAAGTTTCTTGACTTGAGGCTGTCTTTTTCGAGACAGCACACCTGTTGGCGGTATGAGCCTCGCGCGCAGAAGCTATTGCTGCCCTTCTCGTCGGGGCACTCGAAGCTAGTGAAAAGGGCAATTGCGCACTCGGCCTTGCAGAAGGCCCTGTGCAAGTCGTGTCACCACAAGGTGGATGACGCCTTTTTGGAGCAGGTGACCCGCTTTAAGGTCGCAGGTTTCACGCCGGACGTGGTGTTGTCTGTCCTGCTTAGGGACGTCAGGGATCCCAGGAGAAAGGAGGAGCGCAGAGTGAGATCGAGGGTGCAAGATAAGAAGAAGACAGCTGTGGTGCCATATTTGCATGATGTCTCGCACAGGCTTAAGAAAATTGGAGAAGGCGCTGGGGTTCGTGTGGTTTTTTCAGCCCCTGAGAGGCTTTCTGGCCTGTGCAGTTCGACCTCTCGGATGAGAGAGAAAAGAGGCTGCACCACAGACCATAAGCGAAAGTTCGTACCATGCGTTCAAGGCGTCGTGTACGTCATCCCTCAGACGTGTGGTAGAAAGTACGTGGGTCAGACGGGACGCTGTCTGAACGACAGGCTCCGTGAGCACCATTATAGCGTCCATACTACAGTATCGGGGCACCTGGGCATCCATGTGCGGGACTGCGAGTGTAGCCCTATCTTTGAAAACACCGTGGTCTTTGCACGCAATCGGGACCAAGGGGTGAGGGAAATCATCGAGGCTGAGGAAATTAAACGGTCTGGGGACAGCATGCGTAAACATGCCTTCCTTGCACCTTTCTGACAAAGAGCTTTTGTTTTTGGCGAGTCATGGAAAGGGGGGACGGTGTTAGTGCACGTGTGTGACGTATCGGCACTTCTCTTGATTTCACCTATTGATTTTTACTTCCTGGTTTTATCTTTTCTTGCTTTGCCTGTGTATATATACGTGCGTCCCAATCTAATAAACTTTAGTTGGAAGAATGCGCTGTGTCCTTGTCCCCTCGCTCGTCTGTTGTTTGCTTTTTGCGCTGCCCTACATTATGATTGGAATATTGTAGACCACACCAACCTGGCATTCACCATATTTACTCTCGTGGTTTATAGTAAAGGCTGACA
Organism: Rhipicephalus appendiculatus; assembly: GCA_030522465.1. Classification (NCBI taxonomy): domain Eukaryota; kingdom Metazoa; phylum Arthropoda; class Arachnida; order Ixodida; family Ixodidae; genus Rhipicephalus; species Rhipicephalus appendiculatus. The sequence continues at coordinate 285,131 of JALIZH010032973.1, forward strand.
AATCCTTTCCGGATGCAAGGATTTGTCAGTTTGCAAAGTTTAGACATTTTCAAAGGTGCAGAGAAGATCACCTTTCCATCTGCTCGCTTAGCAATCTTTTATTGCAATAGCAATTACTTGAATACTATCGGCGGGTTTTTGCCGGCGGCGTCGCCGTCATGTCCCGTACATATGTGCGTATCTATATATTTATAAAAGTCACAAACAAAAATAATTCAAGAAAATGTGTCCGACGCGCGACATCGAACGAGGGCCCTCTCTCTCCGCAGCTCGCGGCGATAACCGCTGAGCCGCGAAAGCGCACGTCCTTCAAGGCTGAAACGGCGAGCTATTTATATACATCAGAGGTGTGCACGGGCTCCGGGTAGCCCGAAAGCACGAGCCTGGCCCGGCCCGGCCTTTGGGCCGGGCTCGGGTACGAAAACGTCTTCTCATCTCGGGCCCGGGCCCGGCTGGGGTCACTTGCTTTTTTATCGAGCCAGCCGGGCCAGGTGCAAAGCCCGTATCAAGCCCACAATATAGACGCTTTGCTGGAATATTTTTTCTGCACGTAGCGATGAACACGCAAGATGACCTTTGTGATTAGCTATATCGACCTTCCCCTGTCCTGCATCTGAGGTGCTAAACCTCTGGAAGAACAAGCTGTCTAAATATTCCAAGCTTGCTATGCCTCAGAAAAAGATATTGGTAGTTTCGGCTACCAGCGCGAGCAACGAACGAAATTTCAGAGCGGCGGAAGATGCGATGCAGGAACGCCGCACTTCATTGAAGCCCGAATCATTGGACAGCCTGTTATTTTGACACGTGATCTTGCAATCTCTGTATATATTCACTGTCACATGTCGCTTGTTTATGTTTCACTTCGATATGTTGAATAAAATACCGCATTATCGGAAAGCGATATCTTGTCTCCTCAGCAAGCCTACAAAATGGCGGGACGCACTGGGCGGAGCCCGGGCTTTTGTTATTGTACGTCGGGCCGGGCCAGGCGGGCTCGCAGCCCTATCCGCCTCGTGCGCTTCCGCTTTGAGCTGTACAGGTGGCGCCACCAACGGCGAACGGTGGCGAAACTCGGCCGACGCGGCAACGCGCGGCTCATAGGCGCCTTGCGCAAAGCGCCCGCTATTAACCGTTTCTTCTTTTTATTCAATTTACATTCTGGTTTGATATTTGCACTGCCGACGCTGCTCCACTAGACAGCCGTGACGTTTGTTACGTCGATCGTTCTATGTTACTTGTTTGAAAATGACAGGCCCGTTTAATATTACTGTGCACGTGCGTGATGCAATACATGCGTTTCTAACGTGCATGCGTTGAAATTGTTCGCGTGATCTGCTAACACAGACGAAATAAAAAACTTGCAACATAAAACAGACTTCTTGTTTTATTGAACACTCTAACCAGCACAACAACAATGTACATCGCGGTTGTATGCTTGCTTAGGAAACGCATAAAAAGACACACGTTTTCATCTTTGTACAAAGAAAAAGAAACGGTTAGCTAACTTGACGTTGTAATAGGCGTCACACAGCTGCATAATAATTTGTGAAAGTACTATAGTAAATGACCCACAATCATTCGCACTGTTTTTTTATTACTATTATTTCACAGACCGTACAAAAAATTGTGGAACTTCGAACTGCATTACAACCACATATTTCTGAAAATCTAATCACTTTCACCGTCGAAGCCACGATCCTCTATCACATGTGCTTTAAATTACGCAGAAGATTACTCAGATTATATAGGAAATGTGTACGCGTGTAGCTAGATTCTCGTATGCTAGATTCTCTTTTGGTACGTGAAACTCCACATAAAGTGCGATTCTAGAAGTAATGTTCGTGGACTAGCGAGCATAAAGAAGGGCGACTACTTACAGCCTCACTTACCTTTGTAAAAACTGTATTCCAACTGTAATTCAATATTAACCGACGCAACAGAACAACCCACTTGCTACCACACAGTGCTATGAAGCAGACGCGCGAAGCCAGGCGTGGTGTTTCAACCACGGTGGTGGTTTCAACTGTAGCACAATCGTGCACGTACAGTAACGTCGTAAAGGTTGCCGTCATATCAGCGGTTCCCACGATGTAGCACCTGTGCCCCTTCTCGGGTCATCAAACCGCTGCTACGCCGAAAATTACACTCATAATTGAATGTCAAAGAAAAACGCCGTCTTGTAGGAGGCCATCTTGTACAGCCAACGAACAAAAGTGCACGACTGAAGGATCTGAAGCATTTCCGTTGATGCGATGGCAGCTGAGAGAAGTCAGGGCTGACCGTTCGACGTGTGGCCACCACCATTACACAATTTTAACTTCGCCACATCCAAGAAAGATACGACGGAAGCGACGAGCCGACGAGCCCACCCGGTCATGTTCGGTGCGCTGGTGACCGCACAGCGCGCGCTCCCACGGCAACCGAAAGAAATAAAAAAAAGGGGGAGAGAGGAGTTGACTTGAAGGAAACGAAGGCGGTGGAAGCGAGGAGGTGTCCAGTCGTCGGTGTGAAATATTTTCGAGTGATGGCGCTCGTTTGTTTTTGCACAACGGATGCGCAAACTTCATTCAAAATGCATGGGATCCTATGGCGGTTTGCATGGGGGTGCGACCGAGTTTGCCGAGCGGTGGCGCCACCATACCGGTGCACAAGGCGGATAGCGTCGGGCTCGGGCGGGCCGTCAATGCAGTCGGCGGGCCCGGGCCGGGCTCTGGCTCGGAAATTCGGTCCGTGCACAGCTGTAATATACACCACTTACCGCTGGTGGTACGCCGGTCCCGGGGGAAATATCAGCGTGTTCTCAGCATTACCAGCGAGATGGCGCAAAGGGCGCGCTCGGCGTAAAGCAGGCGTAAAGAGCTCGGCGCCCCGCTCTTCGCGACGCGCCCTCTCCTATCTCCCACGCGTACTTTGCCCCGCGGGGGCGAGACGCCCGTGCGCGCTTATCTCGCGGTGGGGGGAGAATCGTACGTCTTGGGCTTTGACCGGAACGATTGCGTTGTAGTTACCGAGTGCACGAAGGTCGCTTCGCTCGTAACCATAGGCGTGCGCAGGGTTCCCCTTCAGGGGGGGGCAAGGGGGGGCGAAGGTTCATCGCAGCGCCCCCCCTCCCTATTAAGTCAATGTATGGGGCAGAATTTGCGCCCCCCCTCTCTTAGGTGACTAGGGGGGGCGGCCGCCCCCTCTGCCCCCCCTCGTGCGCACGCCTATGGAAGTAACAACTGTGACAATTGTTAGTTCGCGCTCGTCTGTACCTGTGAGTACGTTTCGTGCGTCGTGTTTGTTTGAGAAGCACGTTAAGGCCCACTCCTGCGATTTTTCGAGGTCGGTGGATCTCAATGAAATTTACTGGGTACGTTCATTTGCACGTTTCCGCCATTTATGCCAAATTACAGGCTGGAGGAGTTCGCAGATGCTTTTCAAATGAACTTTATAGATTGCCTCCAAACGCTCACCTGGCTTGCTAGAATTAATGGCAACGTTGTGTGTGTGACGTCGATGTTTGAAAGGCGACGGAAGTGACGGAACTGAGGTTCCACTGCAGCGTCTCATTGTCTGCTACGGATAGTGTGTTTGGCAGGCACTTCCTTGGTCGAGTGTGCGATTTCCTTTGCCGTGTGGGGGGGGGGGGGGGAGGGGGGGGCAAGTGGTATTGCGTTGTGGCCCGCACACGATTCGCCGTATATTCACCATAACAGCCACTAAACACTCGCAGCTGATGAGTACCCTTCGTCTCGATGGTAGAGTGTTTTACCTATCACTGCCGGCTTAAAGCACGGAAAGTACGGTAATACCGTGCGTGTTGAAGAGTGCACATGCGCGAACTTCAACGCACTGAAACACTTTCAGTAATGAACACCGGGTCCACTGTGACCGCGTCTATCAGGGCTGGGCAGTATCGAAGATACATGTATCTTAGATACTCGTTCGGTATCTTGTATCTGTATCGCGATACGCCTCGCAAAACGAGTATCTGTATCTGTATTTCCGATACATTCAATAATGTATCGTGTATCTTAAGATACAAGATACTGCTTTAGAAACGCCGCCCTGTGAAACAACAAACGTTGGCTCAACTATATGCTTCTCACGCTGCCACTGCTGCCACTAAGCCACCTCAATAAAGGTGACGACAGTGACATTCCTTCGTCTTTCCACCAGAGTGTTCCAGTGAGCATAGGAAACAAGGGCTATATGCGTCTCTATTGGTGGAACAGAGTCACGTGATGGGGCTTGAGCCATGTCGACAAAAACAGGCGCGCGAACGTCTACGTGCAACCCACCTTTTGTTTCTTGATGTTTTCTTTCTTTTTAGCTGTGTCGGTGCCATGAACCTTGTTTGTAGCCACGGCACTGTGCTCCTAGTCCCATGCATGTGGCGTCTTTCGCTCAAATTCAGATGTTGCTATAGTGTTATTATCGAAGTTTGTCATGCGTGGTGCTTCGTTGCGAAGTCTCAAGAATGCATGAATGGGGTTGCTTTGCGTCGCGCTGCTTTCACAGAAATATTTGACAGATCTCGTGGATGTAAGCTTGACTTGGACACGATGAGATTGACATAAATGCAAATTAGATACTAACAACGGTCGCACCTACCGGTACCGATGCTATATACCATAGAACAAACATTAACGTAACAGATGATATTTGGCGTACTGTATCTTCGTTCTTCGTGCTTTTTTAATGATAGCTTGGTTGTAGCACAAGTGCTCTCTTTGCTGTCTTCCATTTGCATCCCACACATTATCTAGGTCTTTGTGTAGTTTTTTTTTTCCCCGTTTGTTAACTGTAATATGCATTTTGTAATATCCTCCTCTGTTCCTTTTTTATAGTCCATCTCTCATTTACTCTTATTTTTAAACGTCGGCGTCATTGCTACTGTTTACATATCTACATTCCATGTGAGTTGATTGTTCAGGTGATGTTGAGGGCAAAGGTAAAATAATCTGAGCGTGCCTAGTGCTTACAGGAACAAAAATTCTGCTGACTATTTAATAAAATAGCGAAATTGAGTTTACGTTATAATAATGGTAATTATAATAACAAATCTGAAAGGCGTTCGGAAGGGGTTTTGAGAAACATAATGCCAAGTACTCCGGTTTTCTAACGAGCGTCCCCAGGAGCCCTTTAGTGGTATTTTCCGTGGGCACTGAGTTTTCTCTTGTCTATTATTAACACCTAAGTTGACGATACATCATGCTCTATATTCGTTGCTTTTAGGGGTGTCGCCTGTATCGTGTTTTTAAAGGGTGCCACATAACTGAAACGAAATATTTCAAAGAAGTGGCTAACCTCAACTTAATAAAACCAACGATGGGGTTTACCGCCATGTTGCTCTCATTAGGGTAGTTTAATATTGCACTTAATTTCTTAACTAATATAAATGATTCAACAATTCTGCTATTCACTTTAGGGCCATGTGCGTTTCGTTACGTTTTAGAGGGCATTCTAAAACGACAGATCTGATTTTTTTTTATGGAGAAGTACATGCTACGTAAGGATTTTTCCGGCGTTTAAAGAAAACAGGAGAAACGTAACCACATTGCTGCTCTCCTATTCTATTGTGCTGCAGCGCTCTCAGAAGGGCTTCGAGTGAAACAACCGGCAAGTGGACCACGACGAAATGAGTGTCTGCGGCTTAGGCATCGGCTCCAGAGAGCTTCAACATTTCTGAGCGCCACACACGGCAAAGAAACACCATCGTCCCCGAGAAGCCAAAGGCTGACGGTCCGCGCGCCGGTTGTTTCGCTCGAAGCACATTTAAGAGCTCTGCACATGAGTGCAGTCATGTGGTTTTATTTGATATTTCACGTGCTTGCTTTAAAAGCCAGAAAATATTCACCACGCAGCATACACGCCGCCAAAAAATAATTGTCTTGGTCGTTTTTAAATGCATTCTATGATGTGACGAAGTGCACTCTGCTCAAAAGTAAATAATAAAAATGTTGCATAATTGACCATAGTTAATCAACCAACAAAGATCAATGTAAAAATACCATAACGAGTCATGACGGTAAACCATATGCCATTGGTTTCATTAATTCGCGGTTAAACGCTTGCTTTTTTAAATAACTGGTTGTAGTTATGTGAAACGCCCTGTATACCTATCCACTGTCATTTTTTATTGCGGAACTGCCTTGCTATTTGAATTGGGTATATTCACTTTCCTTATTTTTAGGTCCCTGTAAAGCCTTTTCGTTTGTGTAAGTGTGTGTTACAAAAAAGCAGGTAAGCAAGCTAGAAGTTGCAATAGTGTGAATAGCAGTGATATCCTGCGACGCTTTTTCCCGCGTACAGTACATTGGTCGCAGATAAGACATCCTCAAGCACACACTTCTGTACATAGACATTTGCAGCGTCATTATATACATCTATAATAGCAAATTTACAAATGTATCGAAGTATCTTAAGATACAATTGGGAAGTATCGTATCGGATACATTCATTCCGGAAGTATCTTGTATCTGTATCTCCATTACTCCTCCCCGAATATCTTGTATCGTATCGCGATACAATTTCAAAGTATCTTTGCCCAGCCCTGCTAGACTGTATACGGCAAGGTGCGCATCGTGCATAAGTTACGTACTTGGCCGATAATAATCGCTCTTATCGATGTCATAAAGCGTTCCACAAACTTATGCCCTCTTTCCATGACAATATTAAAAGGTCGTAGTCTGACGACAAACTACTCGGCATAAGCGTTTTAGCCGATCGCCGCAGCCACAGACTTTTCGACGGCCTAAAGCCTCTAGGAGCTTTAGGACGGCCTGGACAACTAGTGCTATCTGGCGGCGTTAGGGGCAAGCAGGCAAAGACATGCATGGCCTCCGAGATAGCGCGCCGGCGGGTTTCTCTCCGGCCGTCCCAATCACACGAAAAAGTGTAATTTCAGAGGTTGGCGTGGCCCGCTCCTCCTCCGCTCCGCTGCGCTCGCTAAGGTCCCTAGATAAAACAAGTGACCTTAGCGCTCGCCGCTGAGCAACGCCACCTAAAGAAACTTCGTTGCGTGCCGTTGGCGCGGCAGACGTGTTGCTCGGAGCTCTCGAGTCCGCGAGAGACGCTATAGCGTCTCGCGCAGTGCTCCTCGCGTTCTTAGACTCCTCTTACTGTTTGCGTTTCTGCGACGAGAGTGAACCTCATGGACATTGCATTTGGATTTCTGTCACCGGTTTCGGGGACCTGAGTCCTGTGCCAGCGCCTTCTGTCATCGGCGCATCTCTGGGGTAGCCGTCTTCACCACTACCATGGCAGAGGATTCTCCACCATCCTCGGCAACGCCGGTCGAACACCCGCGGCGCTCTCTTGTTCGCACATCGTCGCACAGGCGTTCGGCGAGCGTCGCGTGCACCCGCATGCTGTGGACTATCATTGCCAACGCCGACGCGGCGCGTCTGGGTCATGAACAGGCGCAGCGACTCTGCAAGGTCGTCGGCGAGAGACCTACAGCTCTTCACCTTTCGGTGCTTGCTGCAGACGCCGAGACAATCGCAAGCGGCCCGGCGTCTCCTGGAGCCCCCCTACCCGTCAGCACCGCAGTCTCTTCGGATACTTCGGCCGCACTTGAAAGCGCCTTTCAAGGCGTTCCCGGCATCCGAAGCCGCCTTCCCTTTCACGCCAGCTCCACTGCAGCCGATTTGGCAGGCCTTCACCAGGCGGCCAATTACCTCGCTGCTACAACACCCCAGCTGCCCGTGGCGATCCTCTGCGACTCCCGGCCAGCACTACAAGCGCTGCTGCAGCCGGACCAAGCTGGAGTCACCGTGGCGCTGCTGCACGCAAAGCTGACAGCCATCAGAGCTAGCGGTGTGCGTCTGTCCCTCCACTGGCTTCCCTCGCACGTTGGGATAGCTCGGAACGAGGAGGCCGACGCCGCCGCTAAGGCAGCACACCACAGCGACACCCTGGTCACCAATGCGGTAGCCCTGTCGGACTACTCTCGGCAACGACTGCGGCAGCTGCTACCAACGGCCCACCCTGACATGCGGGTGGCACGCGGCACACCGCCACCACCCCTACCGGAGACCGGCCTGGAGAGACGCGAGCGGTGGTTGCTGCTTCGCCTGCGGACCGGCAGCGTCTGGCCTGCGGCACGCATGTACTCCGCGGGTCGCTGCTCATCGCCTGCGTGCCGCAGATGCGGCGACGAAGAAACGCTGGAGCACATCATTTGTTCCTGCCCTGCTCTGGCCGCTGAACGACGCGTTATGGCGAGCCGCTATCGCCGGCTCGGTCTCCCTGCGACAACGGCGGAGGACTTCCTTTTTCCTGTACGGTCGAAGATCCCGGCTCTGCACGCGTTCCTCGAGTTTGCGGTTCCTGCAGACCTTGCCGCCCTGTAGCCGAACGCTTTGCTTTCGTGCTCCCGCCTGCGCTGACAAGACTAGCTCGCCACGCATCTCACTTCTTCCTATCTTCCCTTCTTCCTATCATCATTACTCCCCCCTTCCCCATCCCCAAAGGCGCTGAGCCGTGCCCCCCACAACGGGAGGCAGAAAATAGTGTCCTTTTCTATCTTCCTCTTTCCCAAAATCACTCTCTTGCATGAGGTGAGGAAAAAATGCTTTTGCGCTTTTATATACGATCCCACTGATTTGGAAATGTCAGGTCAAGGTGTACGAGAGGCAAATTGCATGCTAGGGCCTATTTATACTCAAATCCGTTTTTTTTTTTGCTGTAGATATGTGCCTCCCATATTAGAGCACTTAGAAGTGCGATGCCTCTGCAAGAGATCCGCATATGCTGGAAATGCATTATACTTCGAAGTTTGCGGGCTGTATAGTATGGGGTCGCTGGTGAAGGAGAACAAAAATAGCCGGCAGATCCCACGCACTGTGGGAATCGACGTAATGCGAAGCAGCCAGGAAGGAGCAAATTCTGTTTTATATAATTTGCATGTCATGTTTTACATGTTAGGACGTGTCATTTATGTTCGTCATACAGTCACGTCGCGCAATACCAATTTTGGTGTATATCAAGCTAGCGAAATGCACGCAAGCGCACCATGAGCGTGGCATGTAAATGGCGTTGTAGATGACACGCATGCCAAGATTTTCATGTTACCACCTGCCACTTATGTTCATTATACTGTCACGTCACGCAATACCAATCTTGGTGTATATCAAGCTAGCGAAACGGCCGCGAGCGCGCCATGACCGTGGCATGCAAGTCCTGCTGTACATGACATGTCGTGATTTTTACATTACCATTTGTCATTTATGTTCGTCATACAGTCACGTCACTCAACACCAAGTTTGGTGTATATCAAGCTAACGAAACGGCCGCGAGCGCGCCATGAGCGTGGCATGCAAGTCATGTCGCTCATGACATGTCATGATTTCCATATTACCACTTGTCATTTATGTTCGTCATACAGTCATATCACTCAATACCAAATTTGGTGTATATCAAGCTAACGAAACGGCCGCGAGCGCGCCATGAGCGGGGTATGCAAGTCATGTCGCTCATGACATGTCATGATTTCCATATTACCACTTCTCATATATGTTCGTCATACAGTCATGTCACTCAATACCAAATTTGGTGTATCTGAAGCTAACGAAACGGCCGCGAGCATGCCATGAGCGTGGCATGCAAGTCATGTCGCACATGACAAGTCATGATTTTCATATTACCACTGGTCATTTATGTTCGTCATACAGGCACGTCACTCAATACCAAGTTTGGTGCATATCAAGCTAACGAAACGGCCGCGAGCGCGCCATGAGCGTGGCATGCAAGTCATGTCGCACATGACAAGTCATTATTTGCATATTACCACTTGTCATTTATGTTCGTCATAGAGTCATGTCACTCAATCCCAAATTTGGTGTATATCAAGCTAACCAAACGGCCGCGAGCGCGTCATGAGTGTGGCATGTAAATCATAGTTTTCATGACAAGTTAGTCATGATCTTCATGATATGACCAGCCATTTATGTTCGTCATACAGTCATGTTATGTCATACCAAATTTGGTACAAATCCCATTAACGATACGGCCAGGAGAGCAGAAAGTCGTAGGCGGCTAGATAGATAGATAGATAGATAGATAGATAGATAGATAGATAGATAGATAGATAGATAGATAGATAGATAGATACGCTCAAAGTCGCCGAAGTTCGCTAAGAAATGCTTCGCATTTAAAAAATAACGATCATCGAACGAACCAATGTGCACGCTAGTACGCCGTGCGCTCTGCTTTCTGCTGCGCGGTCTGCGTTGCCGCCGGAAACCCACGGAATCCTCAGTCAGCGCGCCCTCTCGCGTCATCCGGGCGCGCGAGGGGCGCGAGGCGCATTACATTTTTTTGCTGGGGAGCGCGGCGATTTGGACGGCCGGAGAGAAACCCGCCGGCGCGCTATCTCGGAGGCGATGGCACATGCGAAAATCTGTTCTGCTTCATCGAAGAGAACGGCGATGCTTGTTGACCTCTAGATGATTCCGAATCGTAGCTGTCATTGTCCGACAGGTCCGAGGAGCTTGTGCACGCGGCACGATCAGTCACAGGCATGGTGCGGTGTGGTCGGCGTGGTCACCTATCCGCTGAGCGTCTGCTCTTCGCGGCTTTCGCAGTTTTCGTGGTTTTCGTACTCCGCGCTGGCGGGACCGGCATGCCTTGCAGGATTTCTGGTTGTTACACAGTAGTACGTCATACGTAGACAGTACACTCGGTTGGGTTTCGGTTTCGGTATTGCGCCTTTTTGCGTATTAAAAATTATTTTCGAATTTGCTGGGCATTTCAGCTATCCAGCGCGTGACAAGAGTGTCTGAGGAACATAAAATCACCATTACCCTGACATGGTCAAAAATTCGCCGGAGTTGGCCTTTAAGTGTCGATCTGTGAACGTTGTTAGTTCGCTCTCGTCCTGTGTGTGTTTAAGATGGGAAGAAACAGAGCTGGACACGGGACGGTGAAAGAATGACAGACCGTTCCGTGTCCAGCGCTGTTTGTTCCCGTCTTAATCATGTACCAACCAGCCCAGTTAAGCGCACTTCTGCTGTGTGTGTTGCTTCGTGCGTCATGTGTGCGTGAGGAGCGCGCTGCACATTTCGATCTGCTTGCCATTCTTCGCTTGACATTCCAATTTGTTGCTATCGCATTCATTGCTTCGCCTTGCAGCGAAACTGTAACTTTTTTCAAGTTATGGGACACGTGATGAACCTACGGTATCACAGCTACCTTTTCTTTTAGGTGGCTCTTGGTCCATTTGGCCAAAATCTTGAAAAAAAAAATTGTGAACCCGCCAAGTGGACCAAGAGCCACCTCGTGTAAAAGAAAAGATAGCTGTGATATGCACGAATGAAACCACTTTGCCGAAAAATAGACTGCAAATTTACTCCCCGAAAAAGCCCGGCTTTGTGCCGGCATATTCCGGCACCCAAGCGCATCCTTCGGCAGCCAGTGGCACGTCGTGAGCAGTTACTGACCTCGTGTTTTACAAACTTAACCCATCCTTAAATACTCAGATAAACACGTGCGAGTGCGAGTGCTCGATCGACACCCAGAGCGCGTGAACGCTATCTACGTTGACATAAGACACGTCGTATGCTAGAATTACTGCACATAGCTTCCACAGCCACGTACGCTCACTCATAGGGTTGCCGTTGGGTGGACATGAAAACGCGCCAGAACTCACGCCAAAAGTAGCCAAAGTAGCCATGTCATTTGATATTATCGCCGAATTTCTAGCCAAATAGAACAGAACCGGTATTATCAACTGACTCTTTACTATTGATGAATAAATAAAACCTGTTTGAATAAGTAAAACCACAAGTTTAAAAAAAGTCATGGCGCCAACTGGAAATTTTCGTCGCCAACGAGGTCCAAAAGTAGCCTATTTGGCGCAAACTAGCCACCAACGGCAACCCTGCTCACTCACTTCTGTTATAGTGAACCCCAGCGTAAGTTTGGGCGCTACACTTGTGTGGCCGAGCTATGCGTTGCTGGGGATAGACGCTGCCGGCGAAAGCGGTTTGTCGCCGGCTTTGGCAGCGGTGGCGGCAAGGACAGGTGCGCGCATGGGCATCTATCTATCTCATTCAACCCGGGGCAGGGGCGTAGCTAGAAATTTTTTTCGGGGGGGGGGGGGGGCACCACCTTGATTTCGGGAGGGGCACCTCCTTGAAATGGTCATTTTACGCTCTGTATGCCATGGCGAAAACAAATTTCGGGGGGGGGGGGGGGCACGTGCCCGGTGTGCCACCTCCTGGCTACGCCACTGACCCGGAGCTCTGCTAGTCGGCAACAGTTACATTGTGACGCACCACAGATGCAACCCGAGAGCTCTGCGCGTGCGCGGAAGCGGGGGGCGGCAGTGTTGTAGCGAAAGGAGCACCGTGGATATTCCCAGTAACGATAAGAGTGGTGGCGCCGCTCGACGTTGCTTTAAAGCCTATAACGCCGAACGTCGTCGCAGATGTAGGCAAACCACGAAAAAAGCAAACAGGAAAACAAGGATAAACGGGTGCACGGCGGCGGCACCAACAACGCGTGCCTTCGAATATCTGAAGCTTTTCGCCTTATCGGCAGGGCGCGCGTTCTTGTAGTCGCCGCATGAGCGCTTTTCAAGGGATGGGCCTTCAAAACAACCCCTCGTTGCATTATTCCCATATTTCAACGCGTGACGCAATTTTACACGTGTTAATAGTCGTTCCAAGGGCGTCACGCTATCTGTTCTGGCGGCGAGACAGCTCGCGTCTATGCGCACGCGGCAAATGTGGACGTGAAAAATGCGGCTCTCTCTGTGGCATTCGTTAACTACATGACCTTTATATAGCGTTTTTTTTTTGCTTTTCGCAGAGACAGTTTCAAACCATGGCGTGGCTCAGGGGAAGACACTTGCTTACCAAACAGATGGCTTGGGTTGGATTCTCACAGGAACCGAAGATTTTAAATGCGCAGCATTTCATCGCGAACTTCGGCGATCTTGACCGTATCTATCTATCTATCTATCTATCTATCTATCTATCTATCTATCTATCTATCTATCTATCTATCTATCTATCTATCTATCTATCTATCTATCTATCTATCTATCTATCTATCTATCTATCTATCTATCTATCTATCTATCTATCTATCTATCTATCTATCCGCCTACGACTTTGGGCTCTCCGGACCGTATCGTTAAAGGGCTTTATACCAATATTGGTATGGCGTAACATGACTGTACACGAACAGAAATGACTGATCAAATCACGAAAATCATGAATTACTTGTCATGAACGGGATGATTTACATGCCGTGCCCGTAGTGCTCTGGCGGCCGTTTCGTCAACTTGATATCTACCAAAATTGGTATGACGAGACATTTCTGCATGACTAACATCAATGTCAGGTGGTAATATGAAAATCATGACTTGCATGTCATGTCAGCATGACATGCATGCCACGCTCATGGTGCGCTTGCGACCAATTTGGTAGGGGTGCGGATGTTCCGGACACCCCCGTCGAGCCGCGACACCAGCCCTCAAGTGGCAGACCCGGAACAAGTCACCGAAGAACACAAGGAGGCACAAACTCGGAGTAGCCGCCGACTACAAGGCCTTCCGGCTGAGTTCGAACTACTCCCGGCCGCTAGTCGTCCCGTACACCACCGTTCAACGTCACCGATGGCGACCGCCACCACGCCTGTGCCGTTGGTAATCCAGCAGTCACGACAACCTCCGCGTTTCAGCGGCTCCCCTTGCGAGGAAGCGTTACGAAAGAGTTGCAGCCCTTAACAAGTGGTCAGACGAAGACAAACTTCGGCACGTCTTTTTCGCTCTCGAAGATTCCGCTAGCACCTGGTACGAGAACCAGGAGCGCTACTTGACAACGTGGGATGCTTTCAAGAGGCAGGCATCTCAAACTTTCGCCAGTATCCTGCGCAAAGAACGAGCCGAAGCCTTGCTTCAAACCCGTCAGCAGCACCCAAACGAGTCCGTGGCATCATTGCGGAAGAAATGCAAAAGCTTTTCCGCCACGCGGACGCGGAAATGACCGAAGACAAGGAGCTGCAGTATCTCATGAGGGCCGTGAAAGAGCCACTTTTCGTCGCGCTCATCCGCAACCCACCGAAGACCGTCGCAGAGTGGATTGGCGAGGCCACCACCATCGAGAGGACGCTCGAGCTTCGCGCAAAGCAATATGATCGCCAGCTCTGCGCTCTTCCGTCAGACAGCAGTGACCTCCGAAGTGGCTCCACAGAGTCGCTTCGAGACACCATCCGCGTCCTCGTGCGTGATGAACTACGTAAGCTGCTGCCGGCTTCGCAACCTCAAATTTCTTCACTCGCTGCCGTCGTATGGGACGAGATACAACAAGCCCTGGGAACAGTCAATCCGATACGAGCACGTCCCCACCGCCGCTTCGCGCGGCGCCAGGAGTCCTAACTTACGCCGCCGCTCTGCAAAGCCGTCGTTCTTCATAAACCATAGCGCAAATAAGAACACGGGACAAGAAAGAGACCAGGACAGACGCAGACAGTGCGCCTGTCCTGGTCTCTTTCTTGTCCCGTGTTCTTATTTGCGCTATGGTTTATGAAGAACGATGAACAACCAACAAGCCCAAAAGTTCTCCCTTTTGAACTGCAAAGTCAGTCAAGGCCAACCAGCTGGCGTCGGGAAACCTACACGCCACCACAACTCCTGCACACCCAACCACCGCCGCAACGCGCGCAACGGCCTACACGTTCACCGGCGTACTGGCACACGGCCCCGCGGAAGACTGACGTCTGGAGAACCCCTGATCGACGGCCGCTTTGTTTTCATTGTGGCGAAGCCGACCACCTCTTACGTCAGTGCCCTTATCGTCAGATGGGCCTCCGCGGATACAGCATCAACGCCCCGCCACCCCTTGCTGGCCAGAGGCCGCAAGAGATCGAGGCCTACCTGCGAGAAACCGAGGACGCCGCTCCTCGTCGTTTCAGGTCTCCGTCGCTCTATTCTCGCCGCTCGCCATCGCCGTATCACGGGTACGCGGGAGGTAGATCACCCAGCCCCCGTAGGGGAAACTAACGTCTGCGACGTCAGGAGGTGACGCCGCTCTCCCGCAAAGACCGCAAAACCTTCCAGCGACCCCCCACAGAACTCGACAGCACGACGGAAACCAACGCCACGACATACGACACTACGATAACACGACCACTCTCCGCAACGCCCCGCCAAAAGGCTTCCTCCCGGCGCAGCCGTGAACGTGCGAAACGACACACCCCACAGTCGCTGACCAATCGACATCGAAGCCGAACATCAAATTCCGACTTGCAAGTCACCTTCGACGGACGTCCAGTTGTTGCACTGGTCGATACCGGGGCCGACTACTCCGTGATTAGCGGACGATTCGTGAACTCAGTCTGCCTCCGGCGGCCGCTGCCGCGACCGTAACCATGGCAACAGTAGCGGTAACCATGGTAACTTTCAGGTGAAATCGACGGTGGCGCCGTCTGGATTTTCAGAAAAAAATGCCTCAGCGCGGAGCCCTGTGTGGACCCACTCCCCTATTCTAGTACACTCTAGTGCTGAGACTGTTTGGGCGACCGTTCCATCGGTTAGTGTTGACAGCCATAGCAAGCGATCTCTCTTACTGCGAATCTGTGCTAGAATCCGCGTTGCATTATCTTCATATTCCAGGACCGTGTTATACTTGGCCGCGAACTCTTCGTCAGGAATATGCTGCTCGATCGTTGTTCAAGTGCTTAAGCTCGTCGTCGTTAGCCTTCAGTCTCTCGTATATGAAATTGAGCTGGTCACAAGATGCAGAGTCGTTAGCGAGGAGAGCACTTGCCTCGTTTATAATCCTCGTGTTCTGTGCTCGTTGCGACGCCTGCTTCGACTTCAGTCGGTCCATGCCGGTGCAGTTGACTGGTAGCCGTCTATAGGTTCCTGGTTTTCAATTCCGGTTCTTCAGCAACAAATGTTTGAACGATGGCATTCCGCTCTCTGTAAACAGGCTCAACTCCATCTTAAAGGCACAAGGCTATAGATTTTTTATTTGAGATGAGCTTGGAAGCGCTGTGCCTTCACAGCGTCCCCGCATCACGCGCACTCATGCTCTTCTTCTTTCTCGGCTTCTTGACTCAGCCCTGAACATGCAAATAATCAACACCCTGTCGGTGATCACATGCGATTGTTTATATCAACTCAAACCGTTCAGTTCTGTGCGCTCTTGCTGCCTCTACCTCTTTGGTTACTGGTTGTGTCAGTACATGACAATGCAAGAAAAGCATTGTCTTACATATATAAAGCTGTTGTATCAAAATTGTGCAGAATAGGTGCATCATACTAGGCAGGTCTCTAGAATAATGGGACGTCTGAAAAGAAGCACATGTACATGTTCGGTCTTGCAAACGAGCTTATTCCTCAAGCTGTTGGCAAATTTCGTTGCTGGGATTCTGTTGATGCGAGTCACAGCAGACCACAGCATTATACATATATTGTATGATTCATGTGTCAAATGGTCACCTGTAAATTGGGATCTGTAACAGGAGTGAGTGCTTTGCCTTCAGCACAACTTTGCCATGCTCATATTATGTTTAACACCTGGATTTAAAGCTCGTCGTACAGTGAAGATGCAGTTTGATATGGCACGCGATAACGTTGTGAATGTTGCGGCGCTTTCCACGGCGCGCTCAGGTGCGGCATATTTAAACGACGCATCTTCTGTTCATGATCTGGCAGTAATTTATTTGGGGCAAGAAATCTCATTCACAGTCTTTTTGCATTGTCCCACTTTATAACACAAATTATTTTATATAACATCTCACATTACTGAAAGGACCGGGGCAGTGGAGGACCTTGGCTCTTTGATCTTGCACTACCATACTGCAATTTTCAACTGAAGCTGGAAGGAACCAGTGCTTGACATTTTTAGTGCATAATTAATTGTATCACCGCAACAATAACCTGTGTAATTTTTAGTAGTAGAAACATGTTCAGACGATCAGCGACACCTGGTCCATCAGTTCTTAAATAGCACCCAAGTAGTACTCCATGTGTAACAATTATAGCACACTATAATAGTGTTTATCAAAATATGCTGTCAATAGGTACAAAATTGTAGCTGCAGCGCTTCAGGCAAGTTATTTGCAGTTATTAAAGGGATACTGAACAAAATTTTTGCCGCCAAGATTTCCAGCCAAATTGAAAGATTGGGGGGTTGAAATCGATGGACACAACCTTCATTTCAGGCAGAAACTAGCGGAACATAATGAATTTAATGAGTTTTTCACAAACCGCCGCGTCTAACGGCCACGCCGTCAACTAGAGGGGGTGACGTGAAACTCGCCGGAAACAGGCATCCCACCAATGCCAACCGTCGCCCGAGTCTCTCAACTCGCTCAGCTCGCACTGCGTTTTCCAGAACCACTACAGCAGTGAACAATGCTCCCAGCTGGGGTAAGGCATCAGCGCTTTTGTGGAAGTGAGAGAGTGGAATGAAAGGAGAGTGGAGAAAAGGAAGAGAAGGACAGGAGCATGTGCACCCTATGCGCCAGGGAGAATGTGATGTCACGGCTTGCGCTCGCGTGCAACCGCCGCGCACTGACAGTCCACCAAAAATACAGCCAACTGTTCAAAAATATGTGAAATAAACTCTGTTTATCGGAACAGTGGCGTCTTCCGAGTAGAATTTTAATGTTTACATCAGCTTTTCCAATTTTTGTTCAGTATCCCTTTAAAGGCTGGGAAAGCCTGATGACAGCACTATTGGGAGACTGTCACTATGTACAGGACTTTTGTACTTGCATAAGCCTCTGTGCTTGCAGGCCTATGTACAGCAGAGCAGAGCAGTAGGGGCCTCCATTGATGACCATCAGGAGCATAATAAAAGAATTCGACATACCTCTCGTGGAGCCATATATTGCAACTTGAAAATGTGCACTTCCAACAAAGGAGAAGCTTCTCTGGCTAAATTAGTAGAGGAGGTCAAAATACTTGTTATCCTTGGATGCTCTCACATCCCCCCGAGGAGGCCATGATGGCCAAGTAGAAAAAGCTTCCCTAGTAGAAAACGAAGACAAGGCTTCTCTTGACTGAATAAAAAAGGTACTTTGCTAGTCTTTGGCAATAAAGTTTAAACAGCCTTCTCCAACACACAGAAAAGTCCCGTTTTTCTAGGTCTCAAGCATTGTCGTTGGCCTTGGACCAGTGTTATCCTATGCGCTGTTTTTGCTCTTTATATAGCTTCTTTCCTATCCATTTATAACAAAGTGCTCATACCTGAATGTTATATGTCCAGATATTCAAATGCTTTTGAAGTAGAGATTGTCACATGTTTAGATTTACTTTGGCGTGTCAGAATGGTGTCAAACATATATGGACGTATCGAAGACTTAGCGCACGAAGACACGAGGACGCAAGGTAGGGACGAGGACACAGCGTCCCTACCTTGCGTCCTCGTGTTTTCGTGCGCTAAGTCTTCGATATGATGTACCAACTAGCCCACCAGTCTGTTTTATTGATATATGGACGAGACCCCACACTCCCTTCTGGCACGCTCCTTCCTGCCATTACCCAGACATCAGAATACGCCCGTGATGTCAAATCTAGAGCTCTAGAGGCACGTGATATTGCTCACCTGCGTCTTAGCGATTCGCAAGAGAAGCAACGACTCGTCTACAATGCCCACCACTGTGATGTCCACTTCAACCAAGGTGACACGGTCCTTCTCTGGACGCCGTCACGGCGAGTTGGCCTGTGCGAGAGGTTGACTTCGCCGTACTACGGTCTGTACCGTGTCGTACGCCAAGTCACCAACGTTTACTTACGAAATCGAGCCTCTTCACACCACCCGCGCGCGATCGTGTTCGGACATTGTTTACATAACTCGGCTGAAGCGATATCACTCGGACCAGCCGAGCACCGAGACGGTGCCTTCGCCGCCGGGGGTGATGCCACGGGTTGCCAAAGATGAACACCATAGGTTAGAAGACGACGCTGAGTGATATCTCGAGCAGACTGGGCTTCATCTTGTATGACTGGCTTCGAGTGCTGTGTATACATCGTAAATATATTCTTAAATGCCTTTTGTCCCCATAACAATATTCAACTTCACTGTAATGAATGGAATACTTGTCCTCCGATTGAACAGTCGCTATTTCAAGTGCTATGCAGTTGGACAGATTACAAAACACATTGCAAATGATCTAGTGACAAATGCTTCAACTTAGTAAACGGAACAGTTTAATTCAAATGTGTAGGTGTTCTCTTGCATCTCGTGAAACGGATAACATATCATTCAGTAAAAGCAATGCTGGTGATCTCCATAGTGATAGAACTCGTTGAATTGAAATATTTAGTATGGAGGATCCACTTCGTTGCATGTACATATAGTAGCACCATATTTATCCTGTTCTTTGTGCCTGTGCATTTCATTAATGACAATTGAACAACCTCAGAAGTTGTATTAATAGTGCCTGTCTTTGTCACATAATCACTCTGACCCTGCGTTGTGTCCTATGCTAGATGCCAAAACGGATTAACAGATCACGCCTCCCATTCACCGCAAGGAGGTTTCTTTTTAAACACAAGTTGAAGACAATGACATGAATTAGCATTCAGCAATTGAGCACCTGAGCAATACTGGTTGTTCGGACAGGATGCTATACCAATGGTCACATCTACATGCTTTTTTGGTCTGCATGTGTGCACAGTTTTAAAAATTTTCAGTCAATGCAGTTGTTCCAATTAAAATATGAAGTAGGACATAAAAAAAAATCTGCAATTCTCTATCCTGCCACATGGGCAGAGGGAAATGGTGTTGTGCAGCTATGCATGAGATCACAGGATTTATTCCCAACCATAACAGTCACATTATGATGGGTGTGACATGTGCTAGTGCCCTAGTGGCATGCATTCCGACAGATTATATAAAACGCAGGGAGGTCAAAATAATTTGGGGTACCCTTGCTACAGTGCATCTCATAACCCGATCATAGTTTTGCAACATGAAACCATAGAACTTAATTTTAATTCTTCTTTAAACCAGCTTTCCTATGCATTGGTGCAGAGTGCTTATTCTTACTGTGCAAAAAAAAAAACCCTGCTCCTAGTTTTTCTTATGTGGACGTCTGGTTCATCACACACTTCATGACATTATTTAGCAGAGTGGTTTTTCATGTGGACGTCTGGTTCATCACAGACTTCATGACATTATTTAGCAGAGTGGTTTTTCTGGGCCTTCCCGATTGCTGTGTCCCCTTTTTTCAAATTTGTTGAATCCAAAAGACAAGTACACCAGTGAACATTAACAGCCAAGCAGTTTTAAACTTCATGGGAGGATGTTTGAAACAGTTGGTTATGTTTTCAACTTTGCCCATATTCACACCTCTTGCAAATCAACATCACCATTCCTTTATTTTTCATTATGCAAACTAATTCTATATAATTATGCAGCAGTCATGCAGCTATACTGTCATCAGAGAAATAAATGTTCAGGACAAATAGAAATGTTTAACGAAAGTTACTACAGGAGAATGCAAAGTTTGCATTCCTTGAAAAAGTTGCTTGAGATTTACAACACTATTTAAGATTGCAAGAAAATAAGCCCCTGCAGACGTATCCACTAGTAATCACAATGAAACCCTCAGCTTGAGGTTCAAGTTCTGAATTTTAGCCATGGGAGCACATCTTTATGATGCAAGGAAAATAAAGGAACAAAAGGAATAAAGGAAGAACGAAAATGACCAGATGTGGGATGATGAAGCCAAAACAATGTTTTATTAGCAGTTTTTAAAATGCTTAATTTGTGGATCTTTTCAATTATGTTTATGACTTAGCTTGTTGTGCACTTCCGTGGAGTGCAGATCCATTTCCACCATTGTCACCCATCCTCCTTTGAGGTCCTTGGCTGCAAGTACCCCTACCTGTAACAGACATGGCGAATTACCCCACCTCCACCTTTATTCCCTGTACAGTTCAACCAGCAGCCTATCTTCCCAATCCCAAATAAAGGTGGGGGGCGAGTAAGACGTGCATGCATGAACTTCAGTGCATGACTCGGGCTGCAATCCAAAGCATAAGACTCTCATGAGAAATCGTGATATGTGTCCAACTTGTTCAGACTGTAGTGATTTAAGCAAAGTTTGTTGAAACACAAAAATATGAAAACAAGTGTGCTTTTTACTTCAGTAAAGTGCAGCACAGTAAAGTGATTGAACACTCGCAGATGGAACAGCTGAATGGGTGGCAACCGTTCCTTGGTTGAATGGGCAGTCACATTCAATGGGCCTCTTGTGCGGCCATGGAGCAGCTGTGAAAAAAGCGAATGCTAGTGTCTCCGTTGCAGCTTCGATCCTGAGTGGGTACTGTAAAATACCGAGCAAGCGCCCCCTTTCCAGATTTGAAATATGCGCCAATGACCGAGCAAGCATCCCCCTCCCCTCACACAATTATTTTTCAACCTGTTCTCCGCTACAGAATTCTGCAGCAGCAGTTCCTAGGAACACATTTTCTGAGAGTCTTGATATATGTGCACAATTTTTTAACACTTTTACAGTGTGGTGCCTTGGGGTTGCATTCTGAGTTGTCACGAATTGCCTGAACATTTGAAGAACATCTGTCCCCCCCCTTGTCATAACACATGAAATTTCACACAAGGATTCTCCCCGGGTCTGTGAAAACAGTAAATGCATGCGTATTCAATACGGGATTTCATTAGAAGCACAGGTCTGCATTTTTCTTAAAGGCTCTTCCGCTTCTATATCGAATTTGTGTCCGGGACCAAGCAAGGGCCCCCCATCGAGATCTAATCGATTATCTTTTACAGTGGGAGAGGGGAGGGGGGGGGGGGGGGCTTGCTCGGGATTTTACTGTAGTATGAAGTGGGAGGTAGTGCTCGGGCCAATGTGGATTTCTCACTGTGTTGTGAGTACTAAGAACCTGGAAAGCTTCTAGCCTTATGTGCTGCACAAGTAAAGGAAACACAGCAAGGCCAATTACGTTTACACTGTTTCAAGTTTTAGTGCAGCATGGTGAAACTCGCACATACAGCAAACATTATTAAAAAAGCCATGACACCAATTTTCGATCATAATCTGTGTTATGGGGGCTAATCCTTCATCATTCACAGATAAGCTGGCAAAATTTTAGCACATTCTGTCGAGTAATTAATTTATAATTAAATATTTTTATAAACACGCGAGCTGCCTGAAAATCTGGCAATACTGGTGCGCTCACGAAACGTTACGTAACAAGCAACTAGCTGTGCGGGCGTCTGCATTCCGGCGAACGACATTGTTCTGTGGTCAGCTGTGCGTGAAATCTAGGTAATTTAGCTTTCTTCGGCTTGGCACTGAAATTGAACGATTTGCAGCGGCTGAAACTTTGGTAGAAGACATTTGTCTGTCTGCTCCCTCCGGCACGTGACATCGCATGCGCCATGGCAAAATGCAATCGCAGACGGTGGGCGGGGTTTACAGCCAGCGATTTCTCGGGCTTGTTTTGCACTGCAATATTCTTTTACGGCCCAGTTTTCTAATGTGTATAGGCAAAGTACACCCTCTACTAATAGTTTTTATTGAAAACTACAAATTGTTGGGTGACCGTGTCATGGCTCCTTTAAACGAGTTGTGGAAATGAGGGCAAGCTTCAGTTATGTGCAGTCTTTGAGCCTGTGAGGCCACGCTTTACACATTGCCAGTCATAGTCAGCACGACTGTTCGTTCTACATCATGACAAAGTGCATGAAAGTTCCAATTCAGTTAGTAAATACTGTTAAGGGAGTACTGACACAAAAATTGGACATTTCATTTTTTCTGTTGCAATAAGTAGCCAATGACCCAGTTATCTTGGCTGCAAACCTTGTTTACCCGAGCGCACAACAGTTAATTGTTTAAAGATGTTTCACAGGGCCCAATCAGAGGTTCGATTTCAGAGAGTGCTGAGGGAGGCATGATCCAGAGGGGATTGTTTGTATATACAGCTGGCCATGTAAGCACACAGAACAGTGGTGCACTCGCCATGTGTGGCATCACGTACACATAGGTCGGCAAACTCACTCATGAGTCGACTCACTCAGACTTAGATCGAGCCGTGAGTCTGAGCGAGTCCAGTGGAGAAAACTTTTAGTGAGTCCGAGTCCGAACGAGTCCGATTGAGGAACACTTTGATGAGTGTGAGTCCAAGTGAGCCCTGAGGGCAAAATATAGTATTTCATGAGTGAGTCTGAGTGAGCTTCACATTGTTTTGCCGACATCTCGTCCTATCTACTCAGCTTCAGCATTACTATCAGCCTTATGTCAGCTCAGGTTTATGCTAATTATGTCTATTCACACATCAACGCAGTAGTGTTCATACGCCAGCTCAATATTAATTGAACAGATGCATGAGTTATGGAGGCGGTGAGGTGGCTTGCCCCTCTCCCCATTCTCTTTCAAAGGAAGGTCTTGTCAAAAACATCTCGTCTGAGTCATCACTTTCCATAAAAATGTCCTTAGTGGATTGCAACCACTGATAACTCATATTTAAAGATATGAGATCAAAAGCACCAAGTATAGCACCGTTTATGCGAGATATTGGTGCTACAAAGCACTGACACCTTGGACAAAACAGCTAATAGTACTCAAACGAACAAATGAGTAGACTCACTCAGACTCGGAGAGCCGCGAGTCTGAGTGAGTCCGATTCAGGAAAATTTGAGTGAGTCTGAATCCTAGTGAGTCTGCTTGAGGAAAACATTGGTGAGTGTGAGTCCGAATGAGCCCTAAGGGTGAGGTATATTTCATGAGTGAGTCTGAGTGAGCTCTAAAATTTTTGCCGACCTATGCGTACACATGAGGAGCACCGTGTCAACAACTGCATGAGAGAGCACACACAAGGAGCATAGCAGCCAACACAAACTTGCACGCAAACTTGTGATGTAAGTTGTTGTTAACAACCAAACCCAGCTGATGTATATGTTACGAGGTCCCCCCAATTCGTGTGCAGTTGCATAGCACACACTTTAAAATTGCTTTTAAATACTTTTACAAGCCGTATTTGACATTGATATTTTGTAGATGAGGTGTGTGTGTGTGTTCACACAAATCTATCTTGCAAGTTATCTCACCTTCAAAATTTTGCGTCAGTGAAGTGGGAGGTAGCGACACCCAATTCACGTTCAACACCCCATGAAGCTGCATTTTCTCTGCTTGTATTTTTGTGGATATTGTGGCATATTGCCTTACAGCTAGCCGAGACGTCATGCGACATAAAGGAAAATGCTGCGAAATTGCTGTCGAATCACGTCACTACATTCAGTTTGGCTCTCACCATTGTTTACTTGTAGAAAAAGATACCTTTTGCCGCAGCCCTTCATTCCTTCCTGCACATCTGGCAATAAAGTGAGCTTGATTGGGTAGCTTTTACATTCATGATACTGAACACTTTATTCTATGGAAACCGATATGGTTGAACATTTGGATGTGTGGCCAGTAACATAAATGATCATGTTTTGTCACAGCACGCTCTATTTGTGTTGTGAAGAAATACCTGCAAAAATAAGAGAAGAGCAGACGACAGCGCAGCGTCCCTCAAGAAGAGGATGAAAACGAGGACAGATTTGGAATCGTGCGCAGAGGATGTGAAAAAAAGGGGGGGGGGGGGGGCTCACACAGAAAAGAACAGGATGGAACGCCAGCAAAACTAGGCAAGAGAGCCTACTGCGAACCCGCATCTATGTGCGAGGTTCGAAAGGCCGGGCCTACTGCGAACCCGCATCTATGTGCGAGGTTCGAAAGGCCGGGCTCCTGTTTTCGAGCCACTGAGCTACTTGGGCTGTAGCATGACCTGCTGCAAGATCTGGGAGAGCCCTGCTGCCATCTTGCAATGACCTGCCGCTGGTTGTCTTTGGGACACCGAGCATGCTTGAGGTCTCAAAGCAGCCGGCTGCAACGTCTAACGAGCTGTGGCCACCTACTGCTTGCAGTTCCTTCTCCACTGGGACGTTGGCCTGCGCTCACACGCGATGGTTGCACTGCAGGGATGCCACGAGCCTCACCTCACAAGGCAACAGACTGCTGCAGACTTGTGAGACTGCATATTTCTCTTGTTTGTTTGAGAACCGCCGTGCATGGGCTCATTTGAATGTCATGTGTGTCTGTCGCATTAAATAACTGTCTTCTGGGTCACGCATTGTATCCACCGTCTTCCTTGCATTACACGCCTTGAGCTGTGATGAACCTAACCATCACAACTGCACTCACTCTAATTTTTTCTTTGGGTCAGGTGAATGAGCAGAACAGCCATTCTACATCACTCTGGTTAGTTCTTTCTCTGGGTGTTCATGCTTTTAAAAAACACACGCAAGAACTTACTGAATCAAGTGCAAAAGCTATTTTGCATCCAAAAGCTGCACAGCAAACTGGTGTAGGGAGTTCGGAGTTTGCACTGTGGGATTTTACCCATGCCGCACAGCAGCAGCAAAGGGCACTAAACTTCTCGAGACTACAGCACCAGAGGCCTATCCCTCCTGAAGGCTTCCTTCCAGAGTTTCTTTCCGCAGGTTAAATAGTGGCAAAACATGCCCTTTAATCCACCTGTTCTATACAACTCTATCAAAAGCAGAGACTAAGCCGTAAATTTATCAGGTTTAATATATTGTTTGTTGCTATTACATTGGACAAACCAGCTCAAAGTAACTCATATTCTTGAAAATAGAATCATTTTCAATACTAGATTCAATAGCACTGCTGCTAGTCTCCCTTTTGTCATCCTGTTCCTCAGGAGATTTTCCCGATAAAGGCTTCCGGCTGGATCAGTGCAAAATGATGCGAGGAGTTCTACATATCTTTTTTTTTTAATTTGCAGCACACTTTCTTGGACATCTATGATACTGATGCACCAAATTAATTTTAGGTATACTTTTTAGTGACAAATTAGTTTTTACATGATACAAAACATATGAAATCATTCTAATAATCACAAAAGCAATATCAATGAGCCCAATATGAATCGTTTGTGCAGAAGTGGATTGGTGAAATTGTGTAGAACCTTGCATATACTGTTGTGAACAGAAACATTTATAAGTGAGGTCTTGTCAACACATCAAATTGTACCTGGCAATGTTTCTTAGTACAAAGCCACCTTTTGAAGCAAAATCTACTGTATATCCCATTGTAAATGTATCCATTCCCTGCAACTTACTGGCCAGAGGAGCTTGTAGCACAGCTCCCCTTGCGGGGCCATTGTTGTGTAAGTAGCATTCATTTCTACGTGCCGAGGCTTTAGTGAGGTGATAGTACTACTGCTACAGACCCACTATAGTTTATGACCCCTTCATAATACATGTTTCTTCTTGTAGCACACTCCACCAGTGGCGTAGCCAGGGGGTGGCACACCGGGCACGTGCCCCCCCCCCCCCCCCCCGTAATTTTTTTTCGCCATGGCATACATAGCGAAAAATGGCCATTTCAAGGAGGTGCCCACCCCGAAATCAAGGAGGTGCCCCCCCCCCCCCCCGAAAAAAATTTCTGGCTACGCCCCTGCACTCCACTAATCACTGCCGTAATCTTACTGCTTGCATGTATTTTACGCACCGTACTATGAGCGTTCTTATTCATCCATAACGAGTAATTCACTCCTTTATTAAAATTAAAATGACTGTCTAGGCATTATATGCCCGTACCTGGCACTTGTGCCTGAAAACCACTTATGATCGTGATCCTATAGCCAGCAACGTGTTTAATTGACATGCAAACAGACATCATGAGTATACGTAGCGTCACAACAGAAACGCAACAACGCGAACGGTATTTTAGCGGTATCGGGTAACCGCGGTGGAAGTACGGTACGTCGTTAATTTAAGTGCTATTTTTATTGTCAAGACCTGTATTAGCCTCTGAAATAATCTCTAATCTCATCAGACTACAGTACTAATCGAGCAACTTGCACAGCGAGAAAGTTTTCGAATTGTGGTACATTTAACACGGAACAGCATCACTGCCACAATATTTATGGCGCGAGAGCGCGTTCATTCGGAGATTAGGTGGAGGTTGACAGCTTACCCGTCGGCTACATGAGGTGCACTTTCGAGCTGTGAACATTTGCAGTGATCACTGTGGTCACAGAAGAGTAGATTTATCACGAGGAAGGATGCTTGCGGCAAACAAGCACATAGCTTGCACTTCGCGCTGGTCCGACAAGACCGGAAGCCGCCATGACACTTTTTCTTAATTTCACGGGAAACAGATGGCGCTTCGAAAAAGCGTTGCGAGTCAACGCTGAGCCAACGTTATTCGTCTTTAACTTCTCACTTTATTTTATATGTTTGTTACTTTGGCATGACTCAGCATAAAATTAGAACAGATTACTACGAAGGGCATGGAAGAAGGAATACTCAGGAGAGGCCCTATCGTATCCCAATGCATTGCGAGAAGTGTGGCGGAAGTGACGTCAGATTTATGGGGCAAACAAACCGATATGGGGCAAACAAAACAGCAGACGCCCCGCGGCGTACTCTCCACGCTGGTTTGTTTCCGCGCAGATTTTTTGTTCCGACGTAAACTTAGCGCGTTTTGTGCGGTTTGCACTCAGTAAAACGTTGCAAGCACACGTTTACCAGGCTGTTCGGGTGTGGCAAGCCCGAGTGCTGCGTGCTGAAATGCTTCGAGGAGCGTTTTTGTGCAACAGTACAGAAACTACCGGTACGTGCCGTAATCCAAAACATTCAGCCCCTGCATCGTTCTGTTCGAACTTACCTGGCAGTGAGTTACCCGTACTGCTGGCCGTTAGGCCTTTCTTCCTATTCGGCGCAACGCCAACTTAGTATTTGATGAAACCTTACGTCGAAAAAAGGACACCGCCGTGGCCGTATTCTATACGCGATCGTATACACGCAAAGTTTGTAATTCCACTGCGCACACAACTACTACCATGCACCGCGCAAACACCGCGAAATATATACACCACGTAGTCCGATAACGCCAGCAAGTTTATTGCCCTTCCGTATGAACGACACAGCCTCTGAACACGCGGTACGATGTACGGCGTGTGTTATGTACGGTGCGCCAGACACCAAAAACAGAAGTTCACGTGTGTTCTGAGTTGACACAATACTTAAGAACCAACAGAGCGCACATATGAGAGCTTCGCATGCAAGTACCATGCATTAGTGATCAGCAATGAAGCGATCGTACGTACACATGAAAAGTGACACTCGGTGCTTTCCGCAGTGCACGCGATTTGCACGTAGCTTTCCTAAAAACAAACACAGAAGGAGCAGCACCAGTGAATCCACTGCGCCGCTTGCACGGCGCAAAAAAAAAAAGGCTGCAAATGCTCCGCGACTCGCCAACTCGGTCGGTGCGCGCATGCGCTTGCAAACGACGCGACGGAAATCGCAGAATGCTTAGCTGCTCCTTCGCTAGGAGGCGATGCGGGCGTTTGCGAGGTGGAGGCTTCACGAATGTGACGTCAGGGCCTCTCCTTAGTATTCCTTCCTCCATGACGAGGGGCAAGCCTACTACGAAGAACAATCTCTTCACGCGCTTGAATTTCCATTGTCATCATCATCAGCTTAACGCGCCAAAATTGAATGAGGAACCGCAAGGCACCCAAACAATGCCTTTTTTCGTTTAATTTTCAGAGAACTTGCTAGGGTCCCCGCAAAATAGAGCGGAGCCACTGCACTAGTGTGTACATGCGGAGGACAGTTCTGCATTTTCCTTTTTAAAAAGAGCTGCGCAATGCGCAAGGTAAAATGTAGCGATCTCAGGCAGAGTTCTACCCCCGGCCTCAAAAGTTTGCGGTGCACAAAATTTCCGAAATTGATATATTCCCGCTTTGTCTTTGAACATAGCCTCCAAACAGATGTTCCAGCTTGTAGTAGCCCTTGCGACCTATGCAGCTACCTGCTAGGTTAGATGGGCCGTGCACTAAAAGAGCAGAAATTCGCATTTTCAGTGGAGCCTGCGTTCCGTTAACTTGTGGGAGCGGCTGTACGTATTGCGTTACAACTTGTAATCAATTACATTTTCTTACAACTTTGTAATATAATCGATTACTTTTCGAAAATGCAACATTGTGGGTAATTCAATTACATTTTTTTCCCCAAAACCAAGTTGTAATCTGTCTTCTGCAGCAATGCTCGTCCCAAATAATATGCGACCACTCTGTAGAGAACCCCCTCCCGTCAGACGGGGGGGTCCCTACAGAGCCTTTTCTTCACCTTTTCTTAGGCGTTACCTTCAACGCCTTACCCAAGCGCCAGCAACAGCAAAGCGCAACACTTCGTAGAGGACACGGACACTAGCACTGAAGCATTGCGCTACTATGAGCTGGTGCACAAGGTGTGTCTACATTATAACGCCACCCTTCCCTCCAGCGCATGCACTGAGAGAGTGATCAGAGAAGCAGCCGACCTCTTAACGAGGAAATGTGGAAGAGTCAAGGATGACTGTTAACAATGTGTAAGACTACATCACAGAAGACGCTGTAAGCCTTGCAGCCTTTACGCAAGCCTCCAGCATTCTCTCTACTGTGCAAGTCACAGTAGTCCATTGTAGTTTCTGTAAACGTGTTATTATGGCAAGAAAATTTCAAAGTAAAGTAACGCAAAAGTAACCAGTTACATTTCTGCAATTGCTCAGTTACCTTTCTGGGGTAATTGACCACTGTAATGAATTACATTTCAAAAGAAGTAATTGTTATTGTAATCAGTTACTTATATTCTGTAACGTGTACAAGTCTGATCAAAGGTTAGTGAAGGAGAAGATCACACTCAGCCTGAAGAGAACAAAAAAAAAGTTAACCACCGAAAAGCAGGCCAACACAGACGCAGTCGCAATAAAAACCAAGCAAATTAAAATAGGCCTTACGGGCAAATACGTTGTCTTGGAACAAGGAAAAGATTATGACATAGAGGAAATGAACAAAACCATAACTACACTGATTCCTGAAGCACGACTGCCGTTGGGTGAAAGTACTAAGGCAGGCAGCAAGCAAACTCTGCCAAATCACAAAAGACCTAAAAAAAAACAACACACAGGAGCTACCAACTCAAGATCTAAAACTGAATTAGCGAAGCTAACAAAACTGATCAACGAAACAAGATCTGTGACATAAGGAATTATAGCGTCAAAGAAATAGACGAAGCAGTGAAAAAAAAGGACGGAGCGTCACAAGAGCCAGCCCTGTTTACGAATGCACACTCTAAAAGATAAGTAGGGCAATGTTATCATCAGTTTCAGCAACATAGTGAGGGTCGCACAAGACTTCTACTCTGAGCAGTACAGCTCACAAACAAGCCATCTAACACAGAAAGAAGCCAAAGTTCAACAAAACAATTAAGTTCTATGAGTAAATATAAACAAAGTTAGAAAGAAGGAAACAGAAAATAGGAAGGCTAGCCAGGAATGAATCTGGTTGGGTACGCTACTCTGCAGCAGTGGCGTAAATCATAAGGGGGGGGGGTGAAGGTGGTCGACCCCCCCTTGTGGCCGGGCTGGGGGGGGGGGGGGACACCCCTTGCAAGTATGCCCCTTGAGATTTAGCTTTCGAACATCACCTTTGAATTTCTTGACACTTAGTTTATTACAGCACACTATGTTATACAGCAGAATTCAATATAGCACTAGGCTATTCCTAAAAGTGTATTCTAATGTTCTAGCATTTGCGCTTGATTGTTTAACCCAAATGACATACTCACTAGAAATATGCCCGAGCCCATAATTAAACTTCGAAACTTTACTTCGTCAACCTACGTTTTTACTATTGGCTGCTCATTGCTGTTAGTTTATAAGCTCCCTGGCCCGGCGCCAAGGCCCATGCTCACTTTATTTATTTTATTTCAAGGCATGACTTTAATTTATGCGTAATTAAACATAAAGCCTATAATTATAAAAACAAAATGGCCGTCATGAGAGGATGCATGTCCCCTCTTGTGATTTTTATGGATTTACGCCACTGCCCTGAAGGAATGAAAAAGGCGAACAGAAAAGAGCCCTACAAAACACGACCCATGGAAAAGTGTCCCGGTGAAGCTGTTGATCTGATCAAAGATGGAGGAGATCTCGTATTGATAAGCTTGCAACACTTTACGCACAATGTCTCATTTACTGGCGAATAAAATGTAACAGCAAACTGGAAAAACACGAGTACCATACAACTACACTAAAAAGGAGACATGAAAGATTTAAAGAACTATACACAGATCAGCTTACTCTCACTGTTACACAAAATATTCACAAAAATAATTTCAAATACAATAAGAGATACTTGACTTAAATCAACCTAAAGAGCAAGCTAGCTTCAAGAAAGGATGTACCACTGTGGATCATAGCCATGTGCGCAAACAAACTGAAAAACCTGCGAAACAGAACCCACCCATTTACTTGGCTTGCACAGACTACGAAAATGCATTTGGCTCAGTGGAAATACCAGCAGTCTTAGAGACATTGCATGAGTTGTCAAGCAGTATATAATGCATACATGAATACCCTAGTCAACATCTACAGAAAGTCTACAGCAGAGTGGAAATACCAGCAGTCTTAGAGACATTGCATGAGTTGTCAAGCAGTATATAATGCATACATGAATACCCTAGTCAACATCTACAGAAAGTCTACAGCAGAGTGGAAATACCAGCAGTCTTAGAGACATTGCATGAGTTGTCAAGCAGTATATAATGCATACATGAATACCCTAGTCAACATCTACAGAAAGTCTACAGCAGAGTGGAAATACCAGCAGTCTTAGAGACATTGCATGAGTTGTCAAGCAGTATATAATGCATACATGAATACCCTAGTCAACATCTACAGAAAGTCTACAGCAGAGCAGAAAAATTTCAATCGTGAAATCGGTCTGGCAAGGAGGTGCAATGTCAGTAATGTTTACGGCATGCTTAGCAGAAGTATTTGATCCACCATGTTGGGAAGAAACAGGAATAAAGCCTGACAGAGAATAACTCGGTACTTACGGTTTGCAGATGACATCGTGCTTTTCAGCAGTGATGCCGACGAACTACAAAAAACAATTGAGGGTCTAAACCGAGAAAGTGTTAACGTGGGGTTAAAGATAAATAAGTGAAAGACAAAGATAAAATGTTAGGAGACCCAATGAGACACCGAGAGTTTGCAAGTGGCAATGGGACACTACAATTCTTACAGTATATGTATTTAAATCAGATATTCACAGGAAACTCTACTCATGAAAAGGAAGTTTATCAAAGAATACAGATGGGCTGGAGCACGTATGGCAGACATTCCCAAATAATGACAGGCAATTCACAACTGTCGCTGAAGCGGAAAGTGTATAACTATTGTATGCTGCTGGTACTAACATATGGAGTGGAAACTTGGACTACAATAAAAAAAAAACTCCAGAACAAGATAAGAACCATGCAACATACGATGAAACAGAAAATAATTGGCATAACGAGCAGAGTTGATAAGAAAACAGACAGGGGTAGATGACATTCTAGCTGACATTAAGAAAAAAAGCTGGGCCTGGGCAGGTCAGGTAATGCGAGGGAGAGATGCCAATGGCCAGTCAGAGAGATTGGATGTACACCAAAAGATGGGAAGCATGGCTGAGAAAGGCAGAGGGCAAGATGGGATGATGAAATTAAGAAATTTGCACGCATAAAATGGAACCAACTTGCGCAGGATTGGAACCTGCAGAAAATATGGACGCTCAGTCTTTCACTTCCACTACCATAAAATCCCGAGCAACCCTCCCAATGGTGAAAAACAAGGTACTTGCTCCGTCATGAATCAAAATTCAAGATGGTGGCGGAAGATCCACTCAGAATAAAGAATGCACACCCATGCTTCTAATGAAATGCTCTATTGCATACACATGTATTCACTGTTTTAGATGTGAAGCATCTTATGGCGAAGCTTAATCCGGTGGTGGTGGTGGTGGTGGTGGTGGTGTGCCGCGTGCCCACCCCTACTGCGCATGCGCAAACCCTTTAAAAAAAATAAAAATAAAAAAAACCTCCTCTCCCCCCTCTCTCTCCTCTACGCATCCCTCCCCGCGACAACCACCCCCCTCACTGCGCATGCGCCTCCCCTCCTCTCTCCCCTCTTACACTCCCTCCTCTCTCCTCTAGGCATCCCTGCCCGCGGCGTCTACACTCCCACTGTGCATGCGCGTCCCCCCATCTCTCTCCTCTCCTACGCTCCCCCTCTCTCCTCTACGCATCCCTGCCCACGGCGTTCACACTCCCACTGCGCATGCGTGTCACCCCCCTCTCTCTCCTCTCCTACACTCCCCCCTCTCTCGCCTCGCGACGCCGACGCAGGCAGCGTCTGCTAGCGAGTTTCTTGGTTGAAAAAACCGACTGCTCGCGCTGCACAACCGTTCACTAGCCACCCCGTATATATGGCAATGGATCTTGACCTCCAAGGTGGTGCCGGTGGGAGATTTCTCCTGTGCGTTGTTGAACAATAAAAATTCGCAGCGTGCGCGTTAACTAAAAGCGGAGTGCGGTTCTCTGTGTCCAGTCGGAGTCTTCTGTCTCTCATTGCCCGTTAGCAGCGATTGGCATGTTCCAGTAGGAAACACTGCTCCATCACTGCCTGCTTTGCGCCTCGCCAGTTTTCTCTCCTGCGCAACGCTGCGATGAGCGCCAGCGTCAACGCCGCCGCCAGTGTAAGCGTTAGCGCCCGCTGCTTCACATCTACACATGGTTCCCTTTAGCGGGAGATGGTGTAATTTTTTATTTGCCCTCTTACAATAAAGAGTTATTGAAACGGTGAAAGTGGTGAGGGGAAGGGGGGGGCCCTTGCTTGGTCAATGGCACATACTTCAAATATCTCCCCAAAAAAGCAGGGGGTACTTGCTCGGGATTTTATGGTAATGTACTCAAAAGGTCAAGTTACTCAAGTGTTACTGATATTT
The DNA here is from genome assembly GCA_030522465.1 of Rhipicephalus appendiculatus. NCBI lineage: Eukaryota > Metazoa > Arthropoda > Arachnida > Ixodida > Ixodidae > Rhipicephalus > Rhipicephalus appendiculatus. Next base: position 318,927 of record JALIZH010032973.1, read on the forward strand.
GTTGCATTTATCAAAGCCCTGTTGCATAACCTTTTCACCGAGGTTAAAGAACTGAAATCTGGTCATGTTTTTAATTTTCACTTATTCCTCGTTAATATGCCAATATTATTTATGTAATATGAATCAATGTGATTGTATTCAGCGTATGTAAGATAGTAACCTGAATCTCGCGTGCACTATTGCATTTATGCATTATTGCTTCGTGTCAGTTAACACACTATCTTTTTTATGAAGTTGTAAAAAATGTTTCATATCCTTTTATCCTGCATGTAATTAATTCACTGCTGCCTAATCTATGAGCAGAGCAGGAGAGAGAGATGAAAACATTTATTGTGAAAAAAAAGAGAGAGAGTTTGGGGGGCCAAAGCATGACCCCGCTACATGGTCGGCGTCCCTAGTCCGGGACACCACATGACGAGGCCCCGACTCGCGCCCGTCCCACCAGAGTCCGTTGGGACACCAGCGAGGAGCAGTTGAGAAGGGCAGTCTCCCATGCCTCTCGGGAAGGGGTAGAAGAAGGGGGCAGGTGGGCATTTTTTGTACATGCCCACACCATGTGGAAGATATCACAAGTCTCCCCACTGTGTGGGCACCGCCCATCCGTGTTCGGGTCGAAGTGCTTTAGTATGGCAGGACAGAGTAGAGTTCCTGTCTGCAGGCGCCTTAATGTTCTCTCATCCGCCTTACTCAGCCCCTTTGCAGGAGCCGGGAAAAGGCGGTGAGTGTCGCGATAATACGAAATAATTTCTTTAAACCGCAGCAGCGGTGTATTGGCCTCCGAGTCATAAGAGCTGGGGTGAGGAGCCCGGTGGGTAAGCGCTCGGGCAGCCGCGTCAGCGGCCTCATTACCTCGTAAACCCTGATGGCCAGGAGCCCAAATTATTCGTTTCGGGGTTGGATCAGTGGCAGCCCGTCTTAGAATATGGCTGGCTAAGGGGGGATATCTCCCCTGCTAAGTAATGGGCACACGCTTTTTTGGAATCCGTTATTATAGTCTTCGAATTGGGATCCGCGGCAGCAAGTGCTATCGCTACTTCCTCAGCCCGCCCTGAATTATGTGCTCGAAAGGAGAGCCGGAGCCTGTCAGGCCTTGGTGTCTTGTGCTCTTGCCACTGTTTCTGTAGTGCTACTGAAGAAATAAAGTAGTTTCTTTCTTTTTGGCGGCCACCCTGACCTGCGCGTCTGAAAAATCTATGAGGGCAGCCCTGACACAGGGGACGCAGTGTCTGGGTGGTGCAGGCAAGGTCATGTGAAGCTATGACAAGCTACCGATATGCGATGACACGGAGAATGAATGCAGTGATTGTGCGAGCAGGCCGAGCAGAAAGAGGACAGGAGATGATTAGTGCAGTCCGTCGAATAGACTATAAAATAATGAAAGCAACCACTGTCGCCTCTGGCACCAGCCAGAACGTAACAGCACTGCTGACTGCTGCAGCCTCTGTTCTTCTGTGCATGGGTGCGGCATGCAGCCTTGTAAAAGTAACAATAGGAACTTTGTAAAATCGGGTTTCGCTAGATCGAGTTTTAATGGTAATTATGGGTAAAAGTTACATTGTGGGGAGCCAGCTGCTTAGCACGAAAAGTTTCAAGGAATTTTGTTCAATGTTACGAGAACTATTGCTGCATCATAGTGACTATGCCGAGAAATGAAGTTTATAATATCGGAGGAGCCGACAAATGCAGTTTGACGCTATTTAGTATTGCGCGTGCACACCAACGTACACAAAAAGCTTGGAACATTCACTGGCTGCCAAATGGGGACGAACGTGCCCATCTGATAGTCAAGTAAATGTGACGTCCTTTCGCTAAAACAGACTCAAAATGACATTGTACTTCTTCAAGAACGAAAAGTCCTCGAATTTCCCTTGTGATACTTGATCCTGCAAGACCGAACAAGTGCATGCGCTTCTTTGCAGACGTCCCATTATTCTGGAGACTTGCCTAGTTTGATGCACCTTTTCTGCATAATCTTGATACAATAACTTTGTATATGTAGTAGACTGCTTTTCTTGAATTGACATGTACTGACGCAACCAGCAACCGACAGTGGTTATCGCAGCCACAGTTGCTTTTTTTCTCTGTGTTACTTGGACTAACTGTGCGAGTAGTGGACACAACGCGATATTCATGCCGGTGTCACACGGGCACTTGTGATCGCGATCATGGCGTCTGCGCCAAACTCGATCCGGATTAGGCTGTACCGCGCAGCAGCGACAAACTTGTTGATGGCGATCAAAAGTGCTCGAGTGTCACCGGTATTAGTCGCTGCAACACGGTCCAACTAATCCGGATCAAATACTGTGCAGCCGTCAGTCCAATTGCAATCAGACCGCAATCGGTCCTGATCGCACTTAAATATGACCACATGCAGCAAGTACTCGAGTGGCGCCGATGTTAGCTTTCCAAATCGTCAGTAGAGCGCGTCAGTGACCACCATCTCATTCAGAACTATACGCCTGCACGAAACAGCCAGCACTCGCGCATGATCACATCGACGCGGGATATTGGTCATTCAACACTACCGCTTGCACGAAACAGCCAACACTTACGTATCATCACATATTGCAATCATACAAGCTGCCGCACAACACACACAAAAGAGCCAGCACTCGTGCATGATCACATCGACGTGGGATGCTGGTCATTCACCGCTTGCACAAAGAAGCCAACACTCGCGTATCATTGGTATCATCACAACCGCAGGGAATAATATCGCAATCATACAAAGCGCCGCACACTGCACACACAACGTGCAACTTCGCGCTGCTCAGGCGAGCGCACCTCTAGGAGGGAAGTTCGCGCATTTTAGTGCCTAGGCCGCGCGTGGTCGTCAGAAAAGCACCTAGCGCGCGGGCGCTCGTATTAGTTCGCGCCGTGACTCGCCGCGGCGCTGCAGTCACCGGCTGGAGCGGGGAGGGATTGTAAAGGCGCGGCCTGATAGGTAAAGCAATCCTCTTGTGTGCGTACCACGGGCGTGTGTAATCAACTGCTGTGAGCTGAGAATCACGTTTGTTTTCGGGCGATCGGTCGTAACATGAAGTGAGGCCTACACGAAGGTGCACTGTCTGCGATTCATTTTCTTTGGTTTATGCTGTTGTCTCTTTAAGGCGGAAGCCTTAGATGCCTCATCAAACACGGAAAACAGCCACCGGCGTCCCGCGTCAACACGATTGATGCAAAAATATTATCACGTGATGACGTCACCATGACGTCATGATCGATAAAATGTGTGACAGCATCATGACGTCATTCAGCGTGACGTCATGTGCTGACGTCATCACCTGACATGGTCACTTTGCATTGCCACCGTGATCCGTGAGCCGATCACGGAGGCCACGTAAAACTAGGTGACGTGCAGAAACCTTGCAATGCCTTCAATCCTGGGGGGCAGTACGAAAACACATCAGGTGTAGAGTGCTTTCGGAGGGAGGCGGGGGAGCATTAAGGCATCAAATCAAAAAAACAGAACGTGGCTTTCGCCGCCGAGTCGTCTTAGGCGAATGCATAAGGGACCTGTTTTATGTTTTGTATACAATTGAAGAATTGATCGCGATCAATTCTTCAAATGTATAGGTAAGTCTTACATCTTGAGATCGATGTTGCTGATCACCATGTTTTCATTCCCTGTCGAAAACAAATCGTCAGACCACGCATCGGCAGTATTATTTCTGGCCGAAGAAAGTGGGTTTGCGCGCCACACGCCATATTATTACCATTAGTCGTTACGCAAATCACAAGCATGTCAAGTTAGTGATGCCATGACCTTACCAAGTGAACGAGACGTGAGAGTTACGCGAGTTATTTTTTACTTTTGGTACCGCGGTCATGCCAACGGACACATCCCGCTTCGCACGAAAAGGCTTGAAACAGCAAAGCGCTGGAGGCAGCCATGTCAAACAAATCGAATGCACGAAATAAAAGAAAGGATATGAAGTGTGCAAACGTGTTAGCATGAGATAGCCGTTTACTACGTGCATATTTCTGCTACGTTCTCCTGTTTATCTTTGTAATCTCCAGCTTATTCTCTTCTGCAGCACGTTTACGTTCGTTATTCCACACGAAATTAATTAAGCGCCTTCGCTCCCGACGGGTGCGCGCAGAATGCGTTGCTCTAACAGACGCGTAAATGCGAACGATTGCGATGTCAAAGCAGCTGAAAGGAAATATACAAAATTCTCGTTTCACAACCCACAAACGTGCTGTCTGTGTGGCGAGTCACTGCAGTATTATGTTGCAGTGACGCAGTATTAAATCTTGTCCATATTACTGCAACGTTGGCTAATAGCGGCCAAAATATCGGGCGCGTAGCAGACGCTCGCCGCTTTGACGCGGCTTCCACCGCGGAGAAAGCCCACGGGTCCGGCACGGCAGCGCCGCGGCGCGGGAATTCACCGCGAAAGGCCCTCGCTCCTCCCATGTATTCGCGCGGCGCTTTGGACACTCGCGCTATTCTAGGTCACTCTAACCATGGCCTCCGAGATTAGCCGGCGGTGCGCCACCGGCTAATCTCGGAGGCTATAAATGGGCGAACATGAATAACAAGTGGTAATATGGAAATCGTGACATGTCATGTGCAACATGATTTACATGCCACGCTCAGGGTGCGCTCACGGCCGTTTCGCTAGCTTGATATACAAGTTCGGTATTGCATGACGTGACTGTATGAAAGACATAGATGACAAGTGGTAATATAAAAATCATGATATGTCTTGTACACCATGGCTTGCATGCCACGGTCATGGCGCGCTCGCGGCCGTTTCGGAAGCTTGATATACACCAAAATTGGTATTGCACGACGTGACTGTACGACGAACACAAATGACAGGTCCTAACGTGTAAATCATGGCATGCATGTTATGCACATAATGATTTGCTCCTTGCTGGCTGCTTCGCATTACATCGATTCCCACAATGCGTGGGATCTGCCTGTTTTTCCCTTGTTTTTTGCCACCATGCTCGGACTTGACATAACGAACTTCTTTAGACGTTCAGCGACAGTGGCCACCGCAACGCGAGGAAAACCTACTTCTAAAAAACGTGTAGCCTGTCCTGCAGAATGGATGTTATTTGTAGTAATTATGGAGCAATTGTTATGAAAGTAAAGTGGACGAAAAGATAACTTGCCACAGGTAGGGACCGAATCTGCGACCTTCAAATAACGCGACCATTGGTCTACCATTGTTCTACGGGCTACGGCTATAGAAGATCATATATATATATATATATATATATATATATATATATATATATATATATATATATATGCGAGGAAGAAGTTCAATGGTTCCGGTGGGAAATGAAGTCGAAAAAAGAGGACGACAAGCGTACGAAACGCAAATTTTACTAACGTTTCGGCAGGAGTTTTTTTTTTTTACTCTGACGAAGGCAGGCCCTCTTGCCGCCGAAACGTTAGTAAAATTTGCGTTTCGTACGTATGTCGTCCTCTTTTTTTCGACTATATATATATCTATATATATAGTGATGACGATGAGCGGTAGCGTAGCTTGGGCACTCGTGCTCGACTAGCACGAGGAAGAGAAGGACGAGGTCAGAATTGGCCAATCCCCCCAGAGTGGGTGTGAGCCCTACATACAGGCCATCATCATCATCATCATCATCATCAGAACAGCCGGCCCGCAGCAAGGGTGCTGTCTCTGTGTCGTTCCTTTACAATGGCGCAGTCGCCGAAAGACTTTGGCGAACCCCAACTGTTACTTTGAGGTGACACGTCTTCCTGAGGAACGCCACGCCCCTTCCTCGATGATGGAACCTGCAAGGCGACCACCGCGGCAAGTGCGGCAAGTATCGATCCTACCACCAGCGGACGGCGTCCAGGCCTCCATTGTGGTTCCGGGGAACTTGTCCGGCGACGCGGTACTTCGCGCCAACCATGCGCACGGGCTCCTCTCGCCCAGGTACGGTGTACATGCCTCATCGGTACCTGGCAACCTGTCGGCGCTTCAAGCACCGTCCCTGGATGGCGTACAGGCCTCCTCGGTGGTTTAACGTCGCTTCGTCGACGCCACAGTACCAGTTCACGACCCGACACCGCACGGGTTCCGCTTGCCTGGGAACCCGACATCACCCGACAGCGCCGCGGAGCTGCGGCAGACTATCGCGCAACTCCGCGTCGCGACTAACGCCTTGATAGCGTCGAGCTCCCAGCTGTCTCCTGCCGCCTTGCCAATAATGTGCGCAATCAATGCCATGTTGGTGACGGCCGCCTCACAAAAACTTGAGGCTAGCTCACACGAGAACCGCCGCGCGCTTCAGCGTTCTCTCACGGAGGTTTCAGAGGAACCGGGCTGCTTGGCGCGGGCACACTCCAGATTTTCGTCCGCCGTCCCGCCATCGCCGGCTCCCTGCGAACTACCACTCTTTCGCGGATTTCAGGATGACGCCGACGATTGGGTGGCGACCGTCAACAATTACGGAGCGCGCGCGGCCTGGTCGGACCAAGAGAAATGGTGGGTGGCCACAGACCACCTTCGCGGTGCTGCCAAGGCCTGGCACGAGTACGAAGGCGTGGAGCAACGTTCCTGGTTGGAATGGAGTGGCAAGCTCATTGTTGTTTTCGGTCGGGTTCCACATTGCCGCGACCACCGTTCCACGACAGACGGGACTCGCGATGTGAACCTACTCGATGGACCAGCTCTGTCCTGCATCCCCCAGTCATCTCTCTGCGACCTAGCTCGAGAGGGGCACCACCCTTATTGTCCATCTGTGCCTGGCAGCCCATCCACGGACAGCTTCGGCGGTGCAGCTTTGTCCTGCACCAACCAGCCTTCCAGAGATCGAGCTTCCGAGAAGCACGGAACCGAATGTCCATGTGTAGCCTGCAGCCCCTGCACAGAAGGCCACGCGACAGACACAAGCCACGAGCAGAGTTCCCCGCCGAGGATCTCGAATTCCTCGTCGTTACCGGAGACCACGACCAGCTTTGCACCGGTGCCAGCACCTCTCGTGTACGGCGCGCCTTCCGCGAAGGTGCCCGATCACCTCACGTTCAGAGACGAGGTTCTCCGGGACCAGCGCACGAAAGCTGCACTGCCGTTAATCACAAAGCCCGTTGACATGCCATCTATCCCGAAGAAGCGTCAACTTTCTTCTGGCGTGCTGCGTCCGGCGCTTACTCTACGACACAGCCGAGGACCGCCGCCAAATGTGTGGTTGCTAGCTGTCGACAAAAAGTTCCTGCGTGACCGAAACCGACCATCGCGCTGCAGCCAGTTTCGTCCTCCGGACACACTTCTGTCTGTCCGAACCAAATCGCCGCGTGGCTGGGTCAGGCCACCAAGATCTAGTCAGTGTCGACCACCAGAGGCGTCATCGGCAAAGCACCGAGCCAAACTACAGCGTTGTATCGACCGTCCACAGCGCCACAGCCAGCATCGGCCACCAGAGACATTTTCGGTGGCTCGCTTATTCGCAGTCATGGCCGAGTGTGATGACGATGAGCGGTAGCGTAGCTTGGGCACTCGTGCTCGACTAGCACGAGGAAGAGAAGGACGAGGTCAGAACAGAACAGCCGGCCCGCAGCAACGGTGCTGTCTGTGTGTCGTTCCTTTACAATATATTTATATATATATATATATATATATATATATATATATATATATATATATATAAAGGAGGGAATTGTAAACTTAAGGGCTCGTTTGCTTTGTTAAACATAGTATTAATGAGAACTAACAGACAAAGATGCCAAGGAAAGTATAGGGGAAGCTATTAGAAGTAATTGTATGTAAATGTGAAGAAATGAAAGTGGACGAAAAGATAACTTGCCACCGGCAGGAATCCGAACCTGCGACCTTCGAATAACGCGTCCGATGCTCTACCACTGAGCTACGGTGGCGGTCATCTCCCCGTCCACTTTATGGGGTATATATGTGTACTTAAACGTGGGAGCGTCAGTCAGCGCCGCCTGTTGCCATTACGGCGAGTGTGGAACACTCTTTTTTGCCTGTAGGCGTCACGTAGTGCGTGATCTTATTACGAGAAGGCAGCTGACTAGTAATCCCTCGCATACCACCTGAAGGCATCAAGTCTGCCAGAACGAGACCCTCGTTATGAATGAAGGAGGGAATTGTAAACTTAAGGGCTCGTTTGCTTTGTTAAACATAGTATTAATGAGAACTAACAGACAAAGATGCCAAGGAAAGTATAGGGGAAGCTATTAGAAGTAATTGTATGTAAATGTGAAGAAATGAAAGTGGACGAAAAGATAACTTGCCACCGGCAGGGAATCCGAACCTGCGACCTTCGAATAACGCGTCCGATGCTCTACCACTGAGCTACGGTGGCGGTCATCTCCCCGTCCACTTTATGGGGTATATATGTGTACTTAAACGTGGGAGCGTCAGTCAGCGCCGCCTGTTGCCATTACGGCGAGTGTGGAACACTCTTTTTTGCCTGTAGGCGTCACGTAGTACGTGATATTATTACGAGAGGGCAGCTGACTAGTAATCCCTCGCATACCACCTGAAGGCATCAAGTCTGCCAGAACGAGACCCTCGTTCTGGCACAGGCCTACAGGCACAGGCACAGGCCTACACGCCTACAGGCAAAAAAGAGTGTTCCACACTCGCCGTAATGGCAACAGGCGGCGCTGACTGACGCTCCCACGTTTAAGTACACATATATACCCCATAAAGTGGACGGGGAGATGACCGCCACCGTAGCTCAGTGGTAGAGCATCGGACGCGTTATTCGAAGGTCGCAGGTTCGGATTCCTGCCGGTGGCAAGTTATCTTTTCGTCCACTTTCATTTCTTCACATTTACATACAATTACTTCTAATAGCTTCCCCTATACTTTCCTTGGCATCTTTGTCTGTTAGTTCTCATTAATACTATGTTTAACAAAGCAAACGAGCCCTTAAGTTTACAATTCCTCCTTCATTCATAACGAGGGTCTCGTTCTGGCAGACTTGATGCCTTCAGGTGGTATGCGAGGGATTACTAGTCAGCTGCCCTCTCGTAATAAGATCACGTACTACGTGACGCCTACAGGCAAAAAAGAGTGTTCCACACTCGCCGTAATGGCAACAGGCGGCGCTGACTGACGCTCCCACGTTTAAGTACACATATATACCCCATAAAGTGGATGGGGAGATGACCGCCACCGTAGCTCAGTGGTAGAGCATCGGACGCGTTATTCGAAGGTCGCAGGTTCGGATTCCTGCCGGTGGCAAGTTATCTTTTCGTCCACTTTCATTTCTTCACATTTACATACAATTACTTCTAATAGCTTCCCCTATACTTTCCTTGGCATCTTTGTCTGTTAGTTCTCATTAATACTATGTTTAACAAAGCAAACGAGCCCTTAAGTTTACAATTCCCTCCTTCATTCATAACGAGGGTCTCGTTCTGGCAGACTTGACGCCTTCAGGTGGTATGCGAGGGATTACTAGTCAGCTGCCCTCTCGTAATAAGATCACGTACTACGTTACGCCTACAGGCAAAAAAGAGTGTTCCACACTCGCCGTAATGGCAACAGGCGGCGCTGACTGACGCTCCCACGTTTAAGTACACATATATACCCCATAAAGTGGACGGGGAGATGACCGCCACCGTAGCTCAGTGGTAGAGCATCGGACGCGTTATTCGAAGGTCGCAGGTTCGGATCCTGCCGGTGGCAAGTTATCTTTTCGTCCACTTTCATTTCTTCACATTTACATACAATTACTTCTAATAGCTTCCCCTATACTTTCCTTGGCATCTTTGTCTGTTAGTTCTCATTAATACTATATATATATATATATATATATATATATATATGAAGAAGAAGGTGTCCTTGGATCCAGCAAATGCAGTACTTCGAAGTAGAGGACGTGCAAAACGAAAACTTCGTTTATTTTTCCAACGTTACAGCCGGGGCCCGGCCTTCATCAGGGAAAAAAACGGTTTTTTCCCTGATGAAGGCCGGGCCCCGGCTGAAACGTTGGAAAAATAAACGAAGTTTTCGTTTTGCACGTCCTCTACTTCGAAGTACTATATATATATATATATATATATATGAAGAAGAAGGTGTCCTTGGATCCAGCAAATGCAGTACTTCGAAGTAGAGGGCGTGCATAACGAAAACTTCGTTTATTTTTCCAACGTTTCAGCCGGGGCCCGGCCTTCATCAGGGAAAAACCCTATATATATATATATATATATATATATATATATATATATATATATATATATATATATATATATATATTGTGAGAGAAGCCGTCGAAAATGAAATGTTGCTGGCGGACTCGCCCAGTGCTCGCCTGCGATCCCTGAGAACGGCAGTAATTACGAATGAAAAGCCAGATGTGTGATAGTATGCCATATAGAAGATTGAGCTATGTTACGCCGCAGCGCAACTCAAATGCCCTTGCAGCAAATACGAATCAATGCCTTTTGGGTCGCTTGAAGTTTAGTTTAGATAGCCCTTGTACTTCTAAGTTATTGGTTCTTAACACTTCCTCCGTATTTGACCCAGTTCGTTGTTCTTGTTTTACGAAAGATAGCTGTCCTTTATGTGCAGCTGAATTTTGAAAGCTGTATTGAAATACATGTAACATTCTTGCGAAATAGATGTGATTTCGGGGTTTTATGAAATCATTAGATTTGGCAGTAGGTACAGTGACATGGCTACATAATGTGCTTCTATATCCAGGCAATACGCTGAGCGACATTCGGAACGTGGAGTATGCGATGGGCACCATGGCGATGCTCTTCTTGGCTGCCTACTACCGCGCCTATTCGCAGCTCTATAAGCACTACAAGGAGAACATGGCCACCTACAGGCACCCCCCATGGTAAGCACTGAGGGACTTAGCTTCCAGGTATCTGAAAGGTCTTTAACCGTTGCTAAAGAATAACGTATAATGGACGGGACGTAGCCAGGCCGCCAGGTGTCAACATTTCAACAAGGGAGGTGGGCCAAAACATTCCGTATGCACTAACCAATTGGTGTGCATATATACTTATATAGTGAGGTGGGCCAAGAAACTACCGCCAACTTATCGGCCCACCGCGGCAACGGACGCGGCGAGTGACGGCCGCAGCTGATTTTGTTCGCTCAAACCACGATTGAGAGAGCAGCACGATCGCGGGGCGTGAATGGACAAGTCAGGTTTTGTTTTCTTTTTTTTTTGTATTTCGCGGGCTTTCATTGCAGTTTAAGGAGGACGCTTGAACTTGGCCTTCAAGAGCAGATCGCGATAGAATAATCGCACCTCGTGCCTTCTGAATTGCCAGCATGCTTCTGTTCTCGGTGCATGCCTCAATCGAGCCGGAAGGAAACGAACGACTGTGCGCGTTTCAAGGTATCATTGAATGCCTGCTGCAAGCACAGTTGTTAACTGCCCACTACGTCATAATTATTCCTTTTGCGAATCATCGAAGGGCCCACTACGCATCCATGGGGCAACACGCGAAGCTGCGCAGCTGTTCACTTTCTAGATGGTTCTGCTGCTGATGATGACTAAATATGTCATGGCGCTTTGTAATGCGTGGACCTTTAAAACACCCGCTCGTTGCTCGATTCACATGTTTTGACGCCTGGCGCGATTCTACTCTTCTGCCACGCAATATATTATGCGTTAAGGAGACTTCTTCCACTACATGACATTCATATGGTGTCTTTTTCCAAACCAGGTTAAAAAATATCGTGGCTCTGAGGTAGAACACCTGCTCACCACGCAGGTGGCCTGGGTACCATGCTCTTTCGGACCTGAAAACTTTTATTATTTATTTTATTTGCATCTTTGCCAAATTGTCGCTCACGCACAAGATGATTTTTCGGTCACAACCAATGACGCCAATGCTGACATTAACGCCGGAATTTCTGTGAAACGAGCGCTTTAACGCTATCGCGTTAAAATGGCACACGTGAGATTTACTTTATTGCAAATAATGCAATGGGAGTTTCTCAAGACGCTGTCGATCTTTGGAAATCCCATTTCTTGCCTAAAGTCAATATTTAGCTATTTAGTTCAATGACCCTAATTAAAAAAGAACAAACACAGGACGAGCGCGAACTAACAACGTTCACAGCTCGACACTTAACGCTCTGCTCAAACACAAAGGGTGCACGAAACATACGCACAGGTATACACAGGACGAGCGCAGCTGTTCAAGTGTCACAGCTGTTCTTTCACTGTGTCTGAACAGCGCGCTTCTTTCGCGAACGGGGCGACGGGGCCTCTGCAGCGAGCGAAGTGACCTTTGTGGACTCTGTAACCTAAACGCAATCTTTCCGGCGAAAGCACACGACATAAAAACACCTCCATACCCCATCCCAAGATAAGCGCGTGCGCACGGGCACGGGCGACTACGCCGCGAGGGCAAAGGGCAGGTTGCATCGAGTGGCGCCCAGCGCGCACTTCGCGCCATCTCGCTGGTTCGCTGGTAAGGCAAAGAATACGCTGATATTCCCCCGAGATCGGCGTACCGCCAGCGGTGAATGGTGTATATAAATAGCTCGCCGGACTGTGAGCACTGCTGTGTAGATGAGACTTTTACACATCTGTTCTGCGACTGCCCTTTATACGTGTATCAACGGAATGATATCGCTTCACCGATGACAGCCATCGGTGTGGCAACGCTAAGTGAGACTGCAATTTCGTCAGCAATGTGCGGCCAGACGAAGGCAGCATATGCTATCACGGCTGTGATAGATTTTCTTAAGACTACAGGACTGGACAGCGTGCTTCAGCGAAACCATTATGTTACGTGGTTTATGTATGTACGCACAAATTTTTTCTCTCTCCATCATCACCCCTCATCACTCTTTTTTCTCCTCTCTCCCTTATCCCCTGTGCAGAGTAGCACGCTAGAGCGCACTAGCTCAGGCCGACCTCTCTGCCTTCCAATAAATTATCTCTCTCTCTCCCTCTCGCCGTTAGTATGCTGAACGACATGCGCTTCGGTGGCCTAGCGGTTAGCGCCGCGCGCTGCGGAGCGAGAGGTCACCCGTTCGATTCCGCGCGTCGGAAAATATGTTTCTTCGTGGCTTTTATATTTATACGGGGAATGACGCCGACGGCAAAAAGCAGCTGAGAGTGCCCATATAGTTGCTCTCGCAATAAAATTAATCACAAAACAATACATACTCTGCAGTTCGCACGATGGATGTCAGCAATATGCAACTGATTTCCCTCGCCTGCCTCTAACATTGCAAATTTTAACCCTTGGCGCAAGTTATCTAAGACAACTGGTATAGATATTGTGGGGTTCTGGGCTCCGGCAGGCCTGGAAACCCCTCAGACGAGACCGAGGCAGAAGAAGACACGTCTTTACTGGTCTGCACGCTCCGATATTCAGCAACACATGCACGGTCAAGTTGCAGAGAGAGCGCGTGTCGTCTGGCCCCGCTGTGCGCAGATTCTTGTTGGAGCTTTACCGTAGCACGTTAAAGAACACCAGATGGTCAAAATTTCCGGAGCCCTCCACTACGGCGTCTCTCATAATGATATCGTGGTTTTGGGACGTAAAACCCCAGATATTATTAAGCTATACCGTACCTGATATGAAAATAGCACAAAAAGACAGAGGACCAGAAAAAGAAGGACACCAAGGGTAGCGCTGACTTACAACAAGGTTTGTCCAAATCGGGCAATATATATATACTTGCCCAGTATATAAAGAAAAAAAAAGAGGGAACAATAAAAATGGTTAAAGATTCACCGCCGTACATCGGCCGTACATGACAGCGTGCCATGAACATCACGTCTACAAATATGCTCAACGAAGTCAATTTTGTCGGTGATAAGTTGATAAGTGAACACATGTAACAGCGCGCAAAACTTGAAAGGACGACAGAGACCTTTCCAGTTTTGCGCGCTGTTACATGAGTTGAAATGAACCAAGTAGCCCAGCAAGCAATCATCCTTGACAAGTGAGTTCGCCTTTCCTATCGCACAAAGGTCACCCCTTACGCACAGGGAACCTCGTCTTTGGGTGACGCAAGCCTCAGTTATTTCACGAGGGAATTGCACCCTGCGGCGGAATGAAAGATACTTTAGCTCTGACGGTGGATTGCAACCATGCTGACGTCAACGTAAGACCGGAGCACATTTGAAAGAGTTGTGGTGCTCGCGCAGACGATTTGTAGAGACAGCGGCAAGTATGGCCCACGTAAGCACATCAAAAGGGAATCTGGTACCCCCTTACACACACGCAAAACGAGTGTTCATGGTCTCTTGCTTCGTCTTTCCTTCTTTGCCGATCCCGAAGGCTTAGACAAATCCCCTTTAGCTTATTTGTGGCTGAAAAACCACGTTGACATTATAGCGTGCCTCCACTTGAAAAGCGGTGGGACAATGTACGGTATCGGCCCGTCTTCTTCATTTCTTTCTGTACCGGTGCCAACTATAAAATTTTTTAGCTCACGTTCACTGCTATTACAGCATCAAGGTATGACGCAATTTTTTAGCCTGTTCGTGAACGCTTTGCTTCATCAGGCGCGGGCAGAAGATGAGAAACTGGATACACAAATTTGCTATGCCGTTTTTTTACAAGTACTGAGTGGCCAGACTGGAAGCTGAGAGAACGCTTTTGCGATCTTGTTTTACACTGCCAGCATATGTCATCAGGCCAAAATAAGCAAATGAAGGTCGAGGTACTGCAACGTATCGTTCTGGGGGTATCGCACATCCCTTACCTTTTTCCCTGAACACCTTCATTACGTCCACCATTTTTCTGTTGAAACGAGGCCAAGTAGTCGTTAACATAATGAATGACATTTTCCGATAGACCAAGGCCAAGAGGCCATACGTATAGCCTTGTATGACCCTATCTCTGTAGGGCCCTGTCTACCTTCGCTAAAGAGATCGTACCCTGGATGGGCACCACGTAAGAACCAATGCATGCGTCGAATCCATGGAGCACCGCAGCACGTCGAGGAAGCCACCAACCGACACTCCCGAGCGAGTCGTGAACGCATATTCGTCATCTTGATCGCTTATACACTTGTTTGCACGGCGCAGCGGCAGGGGTAGGGGAAGTGGGGAAAAAAAGTCACAGCTTCGCCGCAAGGGCGAAGCAATGAATGCGATAGCAACAACTTGGAATTTCACGGGAAGAACGCCAAGCAGATCGATATTCGGAGTGCGCTGCTCAAGCGCTAAGGACGCACGAAAAGGACAAACACAAGACGAGCACGAACTAACAACGTTCACAGCTCGACGCTTAACGCTCTGCTCAAACACAAAGGGCGCACGAAACATACGCATAGGTATACACAGGACGAGCGTGAAATAACTAGTGTCACAGTGGTTCCTTCACTGTGTTTGAACAGCGCGCTTCTTCCTCTGCAGCGAGGGAAGCGAGCTTTGCGCGCTCTGTAACCTAAACGCAATCTTTCCGGCGAAAGTACACGACGTAAAACCGCCCCCATCCCCCCATCCTAAAAAAATCACGCCATATCCACGAAGTGAATGATGATGAGTGGGCGAAGCTCGATCGTTTTCATCCATGGCAGAAAAAGAATGTGTGGTCTGGAACGCGCTTACACTTCATGGTCATCAGCGTCATCGTCATCGCCATCACGTGTAATGGGTACAATCCACTATACTGGAACGCGCTTATCGTTATCACGTGTAGTGGGTACATTCCACTATACTGCGTCATCGTCATCTTTATCACGCGTAGTGGGTACATTCCACTATACTGGAACGCGCTTATACTTCATCGTTATCACGTGTAGTGGGTTCATTCCACTATACTGCGTCATCGTCATCTTTATCACGTGGAGTGGGTACATTCCACTACACGTGGCTACCTACCTAACTAACTACTACTACTACGACAACTACAGAGGAGGGACAGACCCACACCCTAAGGAGCTTCGCCCCTAAAAAACTAGCAACTGTTCCGTGTACGAATACAACCGATGAGCGAAGCTCCTTAGAAATGGGACGCACACGGCGTTCGGCGGCGCGAGACTAAAAAGCCACCTAAAGAACGCCCAATGTTAGCGGCGCAGGCGTGGTTCATGTTGGCTACCCTGTGCTGCCGAGCAAAACTAGCTCCCTGGTGACCCTAGGTGTGCCCAGAAATTCCCTAGTTAGTTAACGAAGGGCAGGGGCACTGAAACTTGGAAGTTGGAGGCGCTCGACGGCGTGTCTTTTTCGAAGGTTTTGTGTATGTGTGTCCTGCTTTCTTGTGCTACTTCGCGAGTGTATGCTACGAAGTTAGTGAGATTCCTAAGGCTACCAAGAGTCTGTGTACGCGGTTCTCAGTATTTTGCCAGCGTCCGCGGTGTGCCGGAGTGACGGCAGGGTTCTGTTCGGTGTCACAGAAGTCTGACGTTTCAACGCTACAGACGTCGATGGTTTTCCGGAGAGATAAGTTCTGCTCTCTCTATCACGGACCGCTTCGCTCTCTTACTGTTTTAACTAGCGCGCCTGCTGCGCCGACTCAGTAAAGCGCAACCTCCTCTCACTATAGAGCGACTGCTCACTATAAGGCCAGTTTTACTAGCGCCTTTCCTTACCTGCCGTCACTATAGGCTACTGCTCACTATAGGCTACTGGGAGTGCCTGGGGCGCCCGTAACCCACGACGTGCAGCTTCGCAGTCTTGGCGCGCCCATAACCGCGCCGCTTCGCGGTTCTCAGTATTTTGCCAGCGTCCGTGGTGTGCCTGAGTCATTGGGGCGAACTTTCCGTGGATCGCGCACGGTCGTAGAGCCAGAGAACATCTGGTGGAGCCACGCGACTAGGCTAGGTACATCTCGCTCGAATTTTCTAGGGACAGCGCCAAAAGGTGGTCAGGCAGCATGGGCATGTTTTGGTGGCTGTTTAGTCGCTTCGCGTTCGGCGCGCGCGGCGTTTCATTGTCCAGGCAACGGACCAACCACTGCGCGGACGAAAGGGTGAAGCGATGGTTTCGCGCGTTCGCGGGATTGAGGGGATAGGGCAGAGACGAATAAAAAGGGAGAGGGAGACTAATCTGCCTTCGTTTCACATGGGTTCGTATTTTCGCGCTTTGCGCATCGTGCAGAACGTCATCCGCGTTCCAGCGCTCATAAAGCTCATTTATCCACCCGTGTGAGGGGGAGATGCCACAGCTGGCACCGTGCCAGGGAGCTTCGCTTCTAATAAGCGCGCGCGCGCACGGGCGACTACGCCGCGAGGGCAAAGGGTTGCAACGAGTGGCGCCCAGCGCGCAATACGCGCAATCTCGCTGGTTTGCTGGTAAGGCAGAGAACACGCTGATATTCCTCCGAGATCGGCGTACGGCCAGCGGCGAATGGTGCATATTAATAGCTCGCCGTTAGCATGTTAAAGAGCGTGCGTTTCTGTGGCCTAGCAGTTTGAGCCGCGCGCTGCGGCGCGAGAAGTTGCCCGTTCGATTCCGCGCGTCGGAAAATACTTTTCCAAAAAAATTTTTCTTTGTTGCTTGTATATTTTTATATATTCATATACGGGGCATGACGCCAACGGCAAAAAAGCAGCCGAGAGTGTCTGTATAATTGCTATCGCAATAAAAGGATAGCAGAAGAAAAGTTCAGCCACCTCCACTTGGCGGACAGTGAAGAAGCTGGTGGCCTGCAGTGGGGTTGAGTGCAACAGCGCGCAAAACTGGGCTAGTTGGTTTAACTGCATTGCTTTAAAACAGCGCAAAGCGACGAGTACACGAGATGAAGGACTACACAGGTCAGCCGCTGGACTAACAACTGTTTGGTTTATTGTGCAGAAAGGTATAATACATGTAGTCCGACTGCGCGCGCATCATCACATTACAGACAGTTGTCGCTTCTTTCGAGTAGGCTAAATTCGGAATCATGAAGACAGAATCTAAATTGAGCCTACTCGAAAGAAGCGACCACTATCTGTAAAGTGATGATGCGCGCGCAGTCGGACTACATGTATTTATTGCACAATAAACCAAACAGTTGTTTGTCCAGCGCCTGACCTGTGTAGTCCTTCATCTCGTCTTTCTGCGCTGCTTTAAAACAATGGGGATGAGGGCAGCGGAATGAACTGGGTGGAATGATAAAGGGGGGAATGAAGGGGTAATAACGTGGCACGGAGTGGGAAGAGTGGTGGGAGCAGTAGTGGGCGCACTGGCGAGTTGTGGCAGTAGTGAGTGGTGGGAGACTAGTGGGCGTAGTGGTGTGGGTAGTGATCGGTGGAAGTGGTGGGAGGAGTGGCATATATCCGACGTGGGAATTATCCAATTTCTGTGGTTAAATCCCACCACGGTCTACGAGGGTCCGCGGACATGAAAGCCTCGACCAAAAACAGCTTCGTTGTTAAAAGAGAAATAGCCACGGCCCCGTGGCATCATACGGGAGGTCGGTAGTGGAGGGAGCCCAGCAGCTTGCGGGTGTTCAACGGCATGTGGTGATCCCAGTCGCCTCCAAAACCTCCTAGAGAGGAGTGCCCGGAGGTCGGGAGGCGAAGCAGGTCGTTTGTGTTCGTAGCACGGAAGCCCTGTTGCCTGTAGGCTGTGGTGAGCTTTCATCGTTCCTACGGCAACACTGGGCAAGCGCAAAGTAGGTGCTCAAGGGCCTCGGAGTCACCGCAACATTGGCAGGGGGAGCGTCCCTTGGCACGCCCTTGGCGTACAGGCATGCCGCTCTTCGCTCGGAAATAGTGCGCAGGCGAAGAGGCGTTGCGCGCTCCCGCTTGTTGATGCCACCTTCTGGGAGCGGCTTGGGAACTTTGCCGTTGGCCACTCTGGCATACGGGTGGATGGTTATCGGTAGTTGTTTCAAGCACTGCCTCAAAAAAATTACACCATCTCCCGCTAAAGGGAACCATGTGTAGATGTGAAGCAGCGGGCGCTAACGCTTACACTGGCGGCGGCGTTGACGCTGGCGCTCATCGCAGCGTTGCGCAGGAGAGAAAACTGGGGAGGCGCAAAGCAGGCAGTGATGGATCAGTTTTTCCTACTAGAACATGCCAATCGCTGCTAATGGGCAATGAGAGACAGAAGACTCCGACTGGACACAGAGACCCGCACTCCACTTTTAGTTAACGCGCACGCTGCGAATTTTTATTGTTCAACAACGCACAGGAGAAATCTCCCACCGGCACCACCTTGGAGGTCAAGATCCATTGCTATATATACGGGATCGCCAGTGAACGGTTGTGCAGCGCGAGCAGTCGGTTTTTTCAACCAAGAAACTCGCTAGCAGACGCTGCCTGCGTCGGCGTCGCGAGGCGAGAGAGGGAGGAGCGTAGGAGAGGAGAGAGAGGGGGTGACACGCATGCGCAGTGGGGAGTGTGAACGCCGTGGGCAGGGATGCGTAGAGGAGAGAGGGGGGGAGCGTAGGAGAGGAGAGAGAGGGGGGGACGCGCATGCGCAGGGGGGAGTTAGACGCCGCGGGCAGGGATGGAGAGAGGGGGGGGAGTGTAAGAGGGGAGAGAGGAAGGGAGGCGCATGCGCAGTGTGGGTGTGGTTGCCGCGGGGAGGGATGCCTAGAGGAGAGAGAGGGGGGAGAGGAGGTTTTTTATTTTTATTTTTTTTTAACTGTTTGCGCATGCGCAGTAAGGGTGGGCACGCGGCACACCACCACCACCACCACCACCACCGGATTAAGCTTCGCCATAAGATGCTTCACATCTAAAAATCAGATAATAATGGGGGGGGACCCTTAATCTTCGCCTTTAAGAGTTGAACGCGATAGCGATATCCTGTCCCGAGTGCGTACTTCAACCATTTAATGCATACTTGCTATGCACCCACTACGTGGTGTTAAGGGAATACACGCAGTAAGGTGTGTGCCCTTTGTTATGGGTGGCTGGCTTTAAACTACGAAATCGTTATGATGTATCATAACGATTTAGTGACATGTTCTGACGTCCGAGGGCACTGTTCACTCGTACCACGCATATTACTATTACTGGGATATTATTACATGTTATATTGCAACGCCTATATAAAGACGCTTGCGTTTGCGAAGCATGAACGTTATATTCACTGCATTTCCAAGCACAGGAAGTTATTTTCACTGTATTTTCAAGCAGAGGCGTGGCTGTGCGGTAGAACACTTGCTTTCCACGCAGACGGCCCCGGAATTTTTTATTACTTATTTTATTTGCATCTTTCTCGATTTTTCGGTCACGGACAAGATGATAATTTTTCGCTCACAACCAACGACGCCGACACCGACACTGACGTGACGCCGGAATTTCTGCGAAACTAGCTCTTTAACGCTATCGCGTTAATAATAATCATATCCGGGGTTTTACGTCCCTGAACCATGATATTATTATGAGAGACGCCGTAGTGGAAGGCTCCGGAATTTTGACCATCTGGTGTTTTTTAACGTGCACTGACATCGCACAGTACAGGGGCCTCTACCATTTCGCCTCCATCGAAATGCGAACGCCGCGGCCGGGATCAAACCCGCGACCTTCGGGTCAGCAGCCGAGCACCCTAACCACTGCTCCACCACGGCGGACTAAAAAAATCAGAGGCAGCAAGTGCTCGTGTGAGCGGCACACAAGGGTGATGGGCGGTTGTGGTGAGGGTGTCCGCGTGCTCCCTACCGGTGATTCCCACGTGTGCCGTGATCCAGTGGAATACAAGGGAAACCCCCGCTACAGCCACTGCAGAGAAATGGGACCTCAGCAAGATCGCTGTAAGCCGGGCTCACCAATGGTTCACTAGGCTCGTGAACGCTGGCTTAGAGTCGCAGAGCCACAGGATAGAAATGCATCCTCAAAGCAACGCGAAAGCAGCACTACCTCTGGTTGCTCAGGAAGGTCCTCAGCCGGGACGGCAGAGTCTAGGTGGGGACTCGCTAGCTCTGCCACGGTGGAGCTCGCAGCGAAGGGCAGCCGGTACTGCCGGCTCACCACACTAACTGGGATGGTACAGGCTGCAGTGGCGAATGCGTTAGCCTGTAGTGATCCATCCGTGCAACCAGCAGCCTTTCCTCTAGCTGCTCGTGCACTTACAGACAGCAGCCTGGCGCAGTGCAGCAGCTGGGGTCGACCTGATCACCCTACCGAGTGACGGATGAATGTCGGCTGGGTAGTTTTGTGGGCGACAGCTCTTGGGGGGCCCGTGATCATCTGCTCATACAGCAGACTTCCCATCCGCAAGGACGGCTGGCTGCAGACTCCAACCAGCAGGGCTCCGCCACCCGGAGCACGCTGAAGGCATGCGGTGAACGGGGTAAAACGAAATTACGTAACAGCTTCGCTCTAAAAGGAGCTTCGCAAAGTCCGAGAGCTTGATAATATGTGGCAAACCGCAAAAACATGTGTACTCTCTGCAGTAATGAAATTATTTGTTTCTCGCATGAAACAAAAAAATTCACAGTTTCGCCACAAGGTGAAGCAATGAATGCGATAGCAACAAATTGGAATTTCAAGCGACGAATGGCAAGCAGATCGAAACGTGCAGCGCGCTGCTCACGCACACATGGCGCACGAAAACAAGACGCACAGGACGAGAGCGAACTAAGAACGTTCACAGCTCGACACTTAACGCGCTGCTCAAACAAAAACGACGCACGAAACGTATTCACGGGTGCAGACGAGTGCGAACTAACATGATAAAACGGATGCTTGGGCGAACTAACAAGTGTCGCAGTTGTTACTTCACTGTGTTTGAAAAGCGTGCTCTTTTCGCAAACGGGGGGGGACTGCAGCGAGTGAAGTGACCTTCGTGTGCTCGGCAACTACAACGCAATCGTTCCCGCGAAAGCCCAAGACGTACAATTCTCCCCCCACCGCGAGATAAGCGCGCGCGCGCGTACGGGCATCAACCTTCACGGGGCATAGTATGCGTAGGAGATTACCGCGTGAGCGCGCGCGTCGCAACGAGCGGGGCGCCGAGCTAAAGCCCCGCCGAGCGTGCCATTTGCACCATCTCGCTGGTAGAGTGTACTAGAACAGGGGAGTGCCCGGAACGAGCTTCGAAAAGTGAAGCCCAAACAGGGTCAATCCGCCCGTGGCGCTGCGGTCGGTAGTCTGCAATCTGTCGTCGTTTTAAGAGTTGCGCGCGGCTCCGCCAAAGTGGTTCAGGGGTAGAATGCCCGCTTCCCACTCAAACGGCCCGGGTTGGAATCGCAGCTGTAGATGGTCGGTTTTAATTCTTAGTGTCATTTGTTACAGCTGTATTGGTTTGCCTTTGTTTCTTAAATCTAGATTCAATTGCCTCGTATTGCTACAAAAAGTAACGCAAAATGTGAAGAAAAAAAGAAATTTGACAGCCAGCGGTCGGCGACCGGAAACAGCGTATCTAGTACACGCAGGCCGGATCTCGTATTCGCTGAAATCTCGGAGGCCATACTTCACGTTTTTGTTGAATCCAGTGCGGTGGCACTCCAAATGAATACGCTGGCGGTCAAATTTCTTCTTCTTTACTCCACATTCTGCGTTACTTTTTGTAGCAATACGAAGCAGCTGAAGCTAGATTTAAAAACAAAGGGAAACCAATACAGCTGTAACAAGTGACACAAAGAATAAAAAACGACCATCTACAGCTACGATTCGAACCCGGGCCTTTTGAGCGGGAAGCGGACATTCTACCTCTGAACCACTTTGGCGGAGCCGCGCGCAATTCTTATAACTCGACACATTGCAGACTACCGATCGCAGCGCCACGAGCGGATTGACCCTCTTTGGGCTTCACTTTCTGTACATTGGTGCTGCGGCCGTTCCGAGCACTCCCCTGTTCTAGTACACTCTATCGCTGGTAATGCTGAAAACACGCTGAATGCACGCTGTATATAAAAAGCTCGCCGTTTGAACGTTGAAGGACGTGTACTCTCGTGGCTCAACGGTTAGCGCCGCACACTGCGGAGCGAGAGGTCCCTCGTTCGATGCCACGCGTCTGAAACATTTTTCTCAATTATTTGTTTTGGCTTTTATAAATATATAGATACATATACATATACGGGACATTACGGCGATGGCAAAAACCAGCCGAGAGGGTCCATGTAATTGCTATCGCAATAAAACAATGTTGTACGGTAGAGAGCATAAGCTAGGTCACTTATCAAGTGCATTTTGTAGTGATGGCTTTGAGCAAACTATGAACATCAGTGATCTATACCCATGCTGCATTTGTCACTTCTTTTCGGCCCCTGTGACACAGACCGCAGGCACCGGTACTACGACATGAAACGGGTGTGCTACTATCTGCTTCCGCGGGGAGGTGGCGCCACAGAATGGTCATCGGAGCTGAACCCTGATGTGCTCGACGACACACTGTGCACGCACGTTTTGGTCGGCGCACTGGCAGTGTCGACTCAGGGACGCCTGGTGATGAAGCTTCCAAAGCATGAGGAGCTCATCACCAAGATAGCGCGAAGCAAGCTCAAGGTAAGGGCCATATTATCTCGACAACGCTGGAGAGCAGGTATTCATAAAGAATTAGCGCAGCTTGCACTAAGTCGTGCAAGGCTGGCTGACAGAAGAGCTGGCGGGCATCTAGCTGGTCCTCGTTTGATGGGCTTTTACCATTTCTCACTCCATAATACACATGGCTATGCTGGCTGTTTCTTATATTCTTTTTTTTTCTGTGTGTCTTCTTATCTCTTTCAGTTAATAAGGGAATACACGGGCAGCGAACCCCGATTATGATTTCTGTACAGACGTAACCGTTAAGTGAGGGAGACCTAAACGAACCGTCGGCATTAGCAGAAGCGCACACAAACAAGGGCATAGGGACACTTGCAACTAACAATTTATTCACACAATGTCAATACTTTCTTTCATGACGTCAGAAAACACTGAAATGCCGTCATAAAGTGAACATGCTCAGAAACTGTGTTTTTTTTAAGTCAGGGGTCTCAAACTCACTTCAGCTACCGGGCCGCAGTCACGAAATTTAGTCCCGCGAGGGGCCGGAGTAGTGAATAGTGGGAAGCGGGGGGGGGGGGGGGAGGGGGGGGGGGTTAGTATGAAAAAAAAAATAATGTCAGTTAACGCCGCCATTTGTGAGAAAGCCCTTCGCATATCTCATAAATGGCTTGTTTCTTAAGGTAATTCGGCCTCAGGTTTCCAGAAGCATATCGATACCGACCTACAGAATCACTAAAATCTGGACGCCAATCCTGCAGTATAGAGTTTTTGTTCCGTGGTTATGTTTCAACGCAAGAGAGAGAAGAAACATTTATTCATAACAAGGCTTTGTATGGTTAAGGTGGGTGGTGCCCCTCTTCCAGGGCCCCACTGGCTACAGCGGCTCGCCGGGCCTGGTCAAGGGTCGCTAGTTGGCTTCCCATTTCCAGTTCCGTGAGTCGCGCCTCCCAAGACCAATTCAGGGGAGTGAGTGACCGCATTGGGTGCCTCACGAAAAAAAATGCTTCAGACCAGTCCCGTATTTGTAGCTTACCTGTACAAAGAGTTGCTAATCACGATAGGCGAGAAAATAATGCGAGAACCATTTAGCAGTGTCAGGAACAGTTCCCCCCCAAAAAAAGTTATAAAAGAAATATGGGACGAAGACTGTCGTAAGTGGGCCGCGAGCCGCAAGCGAGAAGTCGGCAAACCGCATGAGGCCCGCGGGCCGCGTGTTTGAGACCCCTGCTTTAGGTGATAAAATATAGGAAGGTTAGCTGACGCACGACTGACCCCACCTTTCTAGTCAAATCAGCATCAGTTATATGCACGACATCTTGTATCGTATTTCTCACTACTAACCTGCACAAATTGCACAGCACTTTACATGGCTTCCCGTTCTTTACAAGCATCCATGACAATGCACACAAAGATTACCGCCTCAATTGTTCCCCATCTTCATCTTGTGTTCCACAAGTCTTCGGTTCAGGCACCTACCAGCCTGGCCGATGTAGCTGAAACCACATGATTAAGGAACTTCATATACCACTCCAGATACAAGTGATAGAAATGGGTTTCGATGTAGGCCAATGTGTGGCTCTTTCGTTTTGTTGCTGTCCGGATTTCACAGCCTTCCCAGGTGATCCTGACTTTCGTCAACTTCGTGGCGAACGGTCCACTGACGACAGAATGATCTGCACCGCTATTGACCAGAGCGACGACGTTTAGGCCGTCGATAAGCAAGTCAATATCGGTAGTTCTCAGCGTGGTCATCAGCGGCGGAGTGTCTTCGTTGTTGCGAAGAACAGCAACCGCACTCCAGCAGTTGCTGCATTTAGGTTTCCGAATACGGGCTAGGCGACTGGCCCCGAGTTGAGCATGGTCGGCGTTCCGGAGGGGTGTGTAGTGACGAAGAGAGATGTAGTGACAACGGTGATCGCGAAAGTCGTCGGGGGGTCTAAGCGCTCCTACGAGGTAGTCGGCGATGTGACGTGGTCTTGCACTTCACTGTGGACGCGGCGCATTCAGGGCGAAGCCGCGCAGTTCCATGTGGCCGTTTTGTCACGACACTATAGGCATGACCAGCTTCCCCGAACTGGTGGCAGAGTGGCTGGTCAGCAGAGTGCCCAGTGTGGGATGCAATAATTCTGATCGGTGAGAGAACGAGTAGGGATACAGAGAGGGTAAGAAAGAGAGGAAGAGAGATACAAAGAATGAGGAAAAGATAGTCTTCGCTAAGTGAGATTTGAACCCGTGTACCCGCGATCCGAAAGCGAGCATCGTAACCACTCGGATATCCAAGCACATGTGCAGAGCAGAGCATAGCCTTGAAGAGTTCAGTTCTCAAGGAGGTGACGAGCAGAAGCGCCAACTACGGGGGGGGGGGGGGCAGTGGGGCTCGTGCCCCCCCCCCCCCCCCCCCCGGACGGCTTTACAGGGGGGCAGAGCCCCCTCCGGCCCCGGCTGAGGATTTTTAATCTGAGGATTTTTAATGGTGGTGGTGGGGCGCGGTCCCCACCACGCCGTCGACGCCGGGTTACATCATGAGTTAAAGAAATGCTTTGCATTTAAATCCTACGTAGGAAGGTGGCGGAAATTTCATTGGCGCGCCCCGCGCGCTCGCAGCTGTTGTTATGCGGACGCCGCGACAGAGCGACGCAGGACGAAGGACATACCCGCCGCCATGAGATGCTTCATTTTACATCGCATCTACAGAACTTGTTGAATGTTGTGCACGGTAGATGGCATCACAGGCATCGCTCCGGCGGAAACACCGGGGCGACGAAGAGGAGAACGAGCGGCGAAGCGCTCGAAGCGAGAGCGCTCGCAGTGCGGACTACTACTACGCCGGACGCCGGGTGACATCTTGAGTTAAAGAAATGCTCTGCATTTAAAATGCTCTGCCTGTGTTTTACTTTTTATTCTTTAAAATTTACATATCACCTGGGATAGTTTAAAGAAAACTTTGCAATATTAACTGTATTAACGATAAAGAAAATCTCGCTCACAAGCTCAAGGTTTTATTTTTATTATCTCGCTCAGTATCATCCACGCGACTTCATATCTCAATATCAGCTTGTGCTAACGTGTATGTCACGAAGGAAATTAATAGAATTATATTTACGTGCATGATAAATAAAAGAAAAACGAATGTATGCCCGGAATGGCTGCACTGACACTGAGTGAGCCAGCTTTAGAGTCTTTCCTGAGGACGCTTTGTAAATACGATCTCGTCAAGTCTCGCTCTAATAAACTCGAAGTCGTTTACCATTCAAGTTAAGCGTATTGATTCAACACGTGCGTCGAGATACTTTAACCTCACATCAAGTGCATTCGAAACGCAGTTATAAGCTAACGAGGACGGGAAAGTTCACCTTAACAGGTTACATGATGAAATAATGACTTGTACCCGAATTGTATGGTTTGGTTCATCGGACTCGGAGCGTTCACGTGGCCTTTTTCAAACGTGTCTTCACTCAGCCCTTGTTCAAGAGATAGAACCAAGAGCTTTGTATGTGCACTGCCTTGCGCATACACTGAACCTGTCTTTGCAAGATTTGTGCACGAAAATTGACGTCGGGATTTTGTTAGCTTCTTTACGGACCTCGTCAATTTTGTTAGAAC
This sequence comes from Rhipicephalus appendiculatus, assembly GCA_030522465.1. NCBI lineage: Eukaryota > Metazoa > Arthropoda > Arachnida > Ixodida > Ixodidae > Rhipicephalus > Rhipicephalus appendiculatus. The sequence goes on from JALIZH010032973.1 coordinate 345,788, forward strand.
TTTCCAAAAGCGTCTCAGCTGGTTCCAGCAGTTTCAGAACGAGGAAAATCCTGCACTCAGACAGTTTTGCAAAACTAGGTGGACGTTAAAGGCGCGCTCTCTCCGATCGGTCTCCGCTAACTACTCCGAACTAACCCGATTCCTTTTTACTCTTTCTTCGGAAGAGAAAAATGACACGGGCGCCAAAGCGAGCGGTTACGCAAAAACGCTTCAAAAGTTCGACACCTATTTTCTACTGAGGCTCATGCTTCTTGTCTTTGAGAGGTTGGAAAGTGTCAACTCCGCTCTCCAAAAGAAGAGCCTACAGTTCACCCGTGCACAGCATTTAGTTAAGGCTGTTGAAGAGAGCATCGGTCAACTACGCGACGACTTTTCCAGTTTTTGGGCGGATGTGTCTGATGAAGCGCGCGAAATGGACGTCGGGGCCCCAAGAGTTTCGAAGAGACCGGTGCAGGCACCACGTTGGTATGATGAAGGGTCGCGCGCACATGACTTTAATTCCCCCGAAGCTTTGTACCGGCAGCGGTTCTATCTAGTCATCGACACGGTGCATGCATCGCTGCGCACGCGGTTTCCGCCAGAAATGTGGTATCACATGAAGCAAGTCGAGCAGTTCGTAACAGGTGATACTGACGGCACGTATCTATGCGAGTTCTACAAAAGAGATCTCAATGCTGTGCGCCTTCAGCTTCACCGTAATATGTTACTTGACATAGCAAAGCAACGTGTAACGAGTCTTGTCACATTTCAAGATGTGGTCGACTTTCTTTCGGGGAAAGCAGGTGAACCCTTGAGGGTGCTCCTTCCAGAAGTTGTCAAGCTTCTACAAATCGCCATGACGATTCCTGTGACTTCCTGTTCGCCAGAAAGATCTTTCTCGTGTCTCCAGAGAGTTAAAACCTACCTGCGCTCAACAATGGGACTTAACCATACCGCCTTGCTCCACTGCCACAAAGAGCAGGCTAGGCAAGTGGATCTGAATCTTGTAGCCAACGAGTTCATTCATCGAACGGTAGTTAGAGAAAATACGTTTCATGTTGAAATCTAAGACTACCGTTCTCAGGATTGCGCTCTAAAATATCGTCCGTTGCCGAAGTTTGTTATTTTCTCAGCCATGTGTATCTGTTTTTATTTATTTGTATAGGATGACTGGTATATGGAAAAGCTTTAACAGTTTTCTTATGTATACAGAATTGCAGGTACATCGAAGAACTGTAAGAATTTTCTTATTTCCGTGTTCTCAGAGTGTATAAAACCACTGTGAAGTCTGAAGTGTAAAATGGTCTTGGATCGCTAGCCCCAGTTCTCTGTTGTAGGCTACAAATTCAACTATTTATGCGTATACAAAATGTAATTTACATCTCTTTTCCCCAGCATTATTTGACATATCATTCGTAGAAATTCTTAGTTGAATATCTCCGCGAAAGGCTGAAATTCTCTGTTGATATTATGCGCGCGTTGGCATTGATAAGACATGTTCATTGTTTCCATTTCTTTCTTTGTGAGTGATTTTGTGAGTGGTCGCGTTAGGGAAATGTAAAAAAAGAAAAACAGCAGTGTACGATGAAATGAGCGAGCAGATACGTCATGAGTGCTTGTATGTTCACTCTTTACTTTTTTGAAGTGTAAGCGTTTTGTAACCGTTGCATTGATAATTGCTGAACGTGTACCTTACGTATGCCTGTTCGTTATAAATGTGTTATGCAAAAATGAAAATATTAAAAGCTTCTGATTACGGAGCCATGATTCATTCCTGTGCACTACTTTCAAAATGAACACTTCTGGCGCAGCTGCGTATCCAGTCCAGAAGTTTCGTAGTATATAGGGTATTTCAAAATACATTTTACTCGCTAAAATGGCCAGCAAAATTTGGCTCCTTCGCGCAACAAGTAGGAATATTTCTTGAACACCGCTTGCTCTTAAATATTTTACTGGTCACATTTATGCAACACATTTTTACCTCCGAACTGCCCATTAAAAGAAAAACAAATCGACTCGTTTTTTTTTGTGCTCATGGTACAGTCATGCAATATTTTTGAAAAAATGCGACCAGTAAAACACGTATTCAAAGAAATTTCTACTGGATGAGTCAAACCGCAGAAGTTCACTGTTCATAGATTCGCGGGACGTCTTATTTGGGGACACCCCGTAGTTAGCCGACACAATGTAAAAGGCCTTCACTGGTGCAGGTGCCCCTTATGATGATGATGATGATTAGTGGTACCCTCTTTGTAGCGGGGTGATGACGTGTCATCTCATAGGGACCCCCCCGCCCCCCGCTTCGAGCCGCACTCCAGGTCTGCCCCCCCCCCCCTTTCCTCGTCACCAGTCTACGCCACTGGTGACGAGGAAAGATGTGAAGGGGAGGAGAAGGGAAAGGAGAGTAAGACTTAGCATAGAAGCAACACCCTCTAGACGAAGACTGCCGCCGTGATGTCACGAAGCGGAAGCGGCGGCTGCTCGCCACCGAGCAGTGAAGGCTAGCGTATTAACGTCTGCTATGTGCTTGCTCGTGTTTTATTTCGTTTTTGCCTCTTCCTGAAGAATTGTTTTCTCAGGGATGAAGGGATTGTAAAAGTGTAGTAGGCTGGGCCACTTGGTATGGATCCGTCTTAGAAAGCAGCGCGAAAAACAAGACAACGCACAAAGGAAGGACAACGCTGATTTTCAACAAAGATTTTCATCGGGAGTAAAACATAGATACACACAGAACCTGACCGTGTGGTGCACGCGCAAAGAAAAATTTCCAACTCAATGTTTGCTCAAAAACCAAAGCACGCCCATGCCATACACTCCAAGGTATACCAAGATACGTAATTTTGTTATCGTGTAGTGTCGCCGACGCCTGATTGACACATGCGACAATATTGTTACGTGCAGAGTTGCTGTATTTACAGTATATTTACAACACGTAAGAGGTGTAGCGTTGACGCCCTATGACAAGTGCAACACCCTCGATTTACGCCCGTGACACCTCATCATCTTCTTCGGCTAGTAGCGTCCTCTAGTCCACAGTGGCACAAACACCTATGTGACATTAACTCCCGGCGGCTGAAGCACCGTCTCGGTGCATCGGATCGCTATACGTGATGTAGGGCTTTAGTCGCGAAACATGCACAGTCTCAGTAGCTGGTGAGACGGACGAAGGCTTGGGGGTTAGTGGCGAAGATCTCATATGTGACTTCGGTTACTTGGCGAAGAACTCGGTAAGGCCCAACGTAGCGCGGCAGCAGTTTTTCACTCAGGCCAATGCGACGCGAAGGCAGCCAGAGCAAGACCAGGGAACCAGGGCTGAAACGCACGTCCCGGTGGTGACCGTCGTACTGGCGCTTTTGGTTGGCCTGAGACGCCAGGAGTCGATCGCGGGCAACGCGACGTGCCATCGCCGCGCGAACGATGGCGTCGTGAGCATAGAATGTGGTTGAGTTTGCCTCAGAAGGAAGTAGTGAGTCGAGAGGCAAGAGCGGGTCGCGGCCATACAGCAGATAAAACGGAGAATAACCAGTGACGTCGTGACGCGACGAATTATAGGCAAACGTTACGAACGGTAAGGTGCAGTCCCAATCCCGGTGGTCCTCAGACACGTACATGGATAACATGTCCGTGAGTGTACGGTTAAGACGCTCAGTAAGTCCGTTTGTCTGAGGATGGTAAGCGGTGCTGAACTTGTGGGACGTTGCACAAGAGCGAAGAAGGTCGTCGACAACTTTCGAAAGGAAACAGCGACCTCGATCAGTCAGCAGCTGACGAGGAGCGCCATGGTGTAAGATGACTTGATGGAGGAGAAAGTCAGCGACATCGGTTGCACAGCTGGTAGGGAGGGCTCGCGTAATGGCATAACGTGTGGCATAATCAGTTGCTACGGCCACCCACTTGTTACCCGCAGACGACGTCGGGAAAGGGCCAAGGAGGTCCAGGCCGACACGAAAGAATGGTTCGCTGGGGATAGCTATAGGCTGAAGGTACCCGGCGGGAGAGAGAGAGGGCTTTTTGCGGCGTTGGCAGAGCTCGCAGGAAGCGACGTAGCGCCGAACAGAGCGGTATAGGCCAGGCCAGAAGAAACGTCTGCGCACACGATCGTAAGTTCGGTAAACACCCAAGTGGCCAGCGGTGGGAGCATCGTGCAGTTGCGAGAGAATAGATGGTCGCATATGCTGAGGAACAACGAGAAGCAGTTCAGCACCGTGTGGTGTCATATTGCGTCGATATAAGGTACCGTCGTGCAGAACGAACATACGGAGGGAGCCGTCCCGTTGTTCTGAGGTCAGGCGTTCTATAAGAGATCGCAAATATGGGTCGCGACGCTGCTCGTCGGTGACGTGTAGGAAGTCGCTGAGCGACAAAACACAGGTATCCGAATCAGTATCGGTGGTGTCAGGAGGGTCGACGGGATAACGGGAGAGGCAGTCGGCGTCCTTGTGTAGCCGTCCAGATTTGTACGACACAGAAAATGTATATTCTTGGAGGCGTAAAGCCCAACGACCGAGGCGTCCCGTAGGGTCTTTGAGTGAGGAGAGCCAACATAAGGCATGATGGTCTGTTACCACGGTGAAATGTCGTCCGAACAAGTATGGGCGAAACTTGGCAATGGCCCAAACAAGGGCGAGGCATTCACGTTCTGTGATCGAGTAATTGCGCTCTGAGGGCGATAGAAGGCGGCTAGCATAAGCGATTACACGAGTCACCTCCCGCTGTCGTTGGGACAAAATAGCGCCAATGCCATGGCCACTTGCATCCGTACGAACTTCCGTGTAAGCAGACGGATCAAAATGACCCAGAACGGGTGGATTTACAAGGCGACTCGTAAGCGTTGAAAATGCGTGAGCTTGCTCTGGTCCCCAAGTGAAAGGGCTGTCCTTTTTGAGAATGTTGGTGAGAGGACGAGCGATTTCGGCGAAGTTCTCAATAAACCGTCTGAAATAGGAACACAGCCCCAGGAAACTTCGGAGATCAGCAGAGGTACGAGGAGTTGGAAACTCGCGGACTGCGCTCACTTTGTCGGGATCGGGCTGTATGCCAGTAGCGTCCACCAGGTGACCGAGGACTCGTAACTGACGACGGCCGAAATGACATTTCGCAGAATTTAACTGTAGGCCTGCTCGTCGGAAGACGTCAAGGATGGCTGAGAGCCGGTGGAGATGGCTGTCAAACGTCGGTGAAAAAACAATAACGTCATCGAGGTAACATAGGCATGTGGACCACTTAAAACCACGTAGAAGATAGTCCATCATGCGTTCGAAGGTGGCCGGGGCATTACATAGTCCGAAAGGCATCACTTTGAATTGGTACAGACCATCTGGGGTGACGAAGGCCGTCTTTTCGCGATCTCTGTCATCGACTGCTATTTGCCAGTAGCCAGAACGTAAATCGATCGAAGAGAAATAACTGGCACCGTGTAAGCAGTCCAGTGCGTCATCAATACGCGGAAGCGGGTAAACGTCCTTTCTCGTGATCTTGTTCAGATGACGATAATCCATGCAGAACCTCCAAGTATTGTCCTTCGTTTTTACTAAAACGACAGGGGATGCCCACGGACTGGAGGAGGGCTCGATAATGTCCTTGGAGAGCATTTTCTCGACCTCGGTTTGTATGACGTGACGTTCTGCCGCCGACACACGATAGGGACGCCTATGGATGGGCGGAGCGTCACCAGTGTGGATCGAATGAGTGACGACGTGGGTTCGACCGAGCGGGCGATTGTCGAAATCAAAGATGTCTTCGTAGGACATCAAAACGCGGCGGAGGGCGTCAGCGTAAGAAGGTCGCAGGTCAGGAGCTATCATTTTGGCGAACTTGTCGGTAGATGGCATCGTTGGAGCCGAAGGTTGAGCAAACTCAGATGGTTGCTCATAACTTAGAGCAGAGACTCCGGAGTCTTCCAAAGGAGACAACACAGCGAGAGATACACCCTCAGGAAGAGCTTGTGGAGACGAGCCAAAATTCAGGAGAGGAAGCCACGCACGGTTGTTGGTGAGCGTAATGATGGAGCTAGGGAGAGCTATTTGGCGCTCTAGTAGGACATCGTAAAGTGGGGACACGACGTAATTACCATCCTGAAGTGGTGGGCAAGGCGACATGAGCACATAAGTCGCAGCATCAGGTTGCAGCCGAACAAATTCAGTGCAGCGAAGTCGGGACTGGATATCTGCGGTGGTGTCGGCACAGCACTGGGGTAGCTCAAGCCTCAGAATACCGGTTGAGCAGTCAATAAGCGCAGAATGAACAGTCAAAAAGTCCATTCCGAGAATCACCTCGTGAGGGCACTCCGCAAGTACAGTGAACAGAAGTGACGTTGAGCGGTCGGCGATGGTAATACGGGCAGTACACATTCCCATTACGGCTGTTGTGCTGCCGTTGGCTACTCGTAGGGCAGGCGACTCGGCGGGCGTTAGTACTTTTCGAAGACGGCTGCGAAGGTCGGAGCGCATGACCGACACCTGAGCTCCAGTGTCGATGAGGGCTTTAACGGGCACATGATCAACAAAAATTTCGATTAGGTTTCGTTTAGGAGCAAGGGTCAACAGAGGTTTTGCAGTCAGAGTCGTCAACGCAGCCTCACCTCCAGGGGCTGCATTGGTTAGTTTCCCGAGAAGCGGCCTGAGTAGGATGGGGACGGAGAACGGCGAGATGAAGGCGAAAGGGACTGACGGCGCTGCGGTGAAGGCGAACGGCTATTGGTGAATCGAGGAGCAGCAGGCCCAGCATTGGATGGTCCGGCTTGAGGCGACAGAGGACGGGAGGTGCGTTCGTAGCGGCGGTCACTATATGGTCGAGGCGATGAATTCCAGCGGTCACGGCAGTGGCGCGAGATATGGCCAATCCGGGAGCACACGAAGCAGATTGGTCTGTCGTCCGGTGTTCGCCACTCAGACGGGTTTCGGTACCGATTCGCGGAATACTGTCGAGGTGCAGCAGAGGCAATGATTGGAGCGGTAGAGGTCGGACGAGGGCTAACGGCGGATGGGATGTCCATATTCGCAATTTCCTGGCGAACAACAGCTTGAATGAGTGAGACTGTCAAGTTGTCATGCGTATGGGGAACACGAGAGCTCGGAGCCATAGCCTCCAGTTCGCGACGTATGGCTTGCGTCAAACTTGGTGATGCTGGGTGATGCGACGGCGCAGGTTCGTTGCAGGATGAGGTCGGAGCCGTATTAGGAAGCCGGTCGAAGCGTTGCACGATGCGCTTGCCTTTTGCTTGTTCGAAGTGGCGGCACTCTTTAATGAGGGAATCAACTGTTGTGCAGCTCCTACATAGCAAGAAGTTGAATGCATCGTCGGCGATGCCCTTCATAATGTGTCCGACCTTATCTGCCTCCGGCATTTTGTCATCCGCCTTTCGGCAAAGTGCCAGAACGTCCTGAATGTAAGAGATGTACGATTCGGTGGACGTCTGTGCACGGGACGCAAGCTCCTTCTGGGCTTCTACTTGGCGTCCGATTGGTCTCCCGAAAAGATCACGTAGCCTCTCTTTGCAGATGTCCCAACTTGTGAGCTCGGTTTCGTGCGTCTCAAACCACGCCTTTGCGGTTTCCCCCAGGTAGAAAATCACGTTCGCCAGCATAAGCGTTGGATCCCACCTGTAACTGTTGGCGACGCGCTGGTACATCGCCAGCCACTCCTCGACGTCGACCTTGCCAGTACCGGTGAAGATTCCCGGATCACGTAGCGGAGTCATCACGTATTGCACTGGGGTCTGGGCGGCCGGGACACTGTCGGTAGCCATAGCAGCGGAACCGATGTGACGTCCGCTGCGGAGATCCAGGTCCGACTTTCGTAGATGTTACCCCGCACCTCCACCAAAATGTTACGTGCAGAGTTGCTGCATTTACAGTATATTTACAACACGTAAGAGGTGTAGCGTTGACGCCCTATGACAAGTGCAACACCCTCGATTTACGCCCGTGACACCTCATCATCTTCTTCGGCTAGTAGCGTCCTCTAGTCCACAGTGGCACAAACACCTATGTGACAATATGAAGATGTGTGCGGCCTCGACAAGTTCACGGGCTTTTAACAAGAAAGTGTTCTATGCCGGGGTCCCCGATGATTTCACTGACGTATTTCCGACAAGGATATGAAATTGCAAACTGTACAGGAGCAGATGACAAAGAGAAAAAGGTAGAAGTAGTTCCGGCACCGTAAATCGAACCCACGACGCCTGGCTCCGTAGTGCGTGGCGCTAAACGACTGGGCCACAAAGCGCACTTCAGCATACTAACAGCATGCTATTTATATACACCATTACCGTTAGCGGTACTTGGAACTCGGTGGAACTTCAGCGTGTTCTCGTAATCACTACCGAGATGTCGCGAAGGGTGCGCTCTAAAGGTCTTTGGCCCGCTCGTTGCGATGCGCGTGTGCCTGTACTTTGCCCTGCAGAGCGTGGTCACCCGTTCGAGGCGCTTATATCGTGAAGGGGTGGTCTGTACGTTATGTGCTTTGACCGGAAAGTCTGCTTGAAGTTACAGAGCTCCCGAAGGTCACTTCACTCGTTGCAGCGGCCACGTTCGCGAATGGAGCAGGCTGCTCGAACACAAAGAAGTGACAACTGTGACCGCTGTTAGTTCGCGCGCGTCCTATGTACACTAGTGCATTAGTTTCCTGCACCCTATTTTCTCTTCGAGTAGTGCACTTGAAGTGTCGAGCTGTGAAATTAGTTCGCGCTTTTCCTGTTTGTTGTTTTCGTGCGTCCTTTGTGCTTAAGTAGAGCGCTGCAAGTTTAAAGCTTCTTGCCGTTCTTCACGTGACATTCCAATATGTTGCTATCGCATTCTGTGCTTCGCCCTTGCTGCGAAACTGTGACTCTTGTATGTAGTGAAGAGTTTGATGAAAGTTCGTCTGGTCAGGCATTGCATGAGGGTGTGTTCAGATAAGAACGTCGGTGCATGTCCGCCGACCCCCTTTAATTTCGCCGAAAAAAAATATATTTCGTTTTCAGAGTCCCCAGGACCACAAAACCACTTTTGGTTTCGCGAGAAAAAATTTGACCTTCTTTAAAAAAAATTTGCAAGTCTTCACTGAGCCGCCACCACCTCTTTCGAATTTCACGAAAATGGGATTTCGATGAGACGCTACAAAAACACTATTGTAGCTGTAGGTCTGAAAAATTTTAGCCACATACTACGGATAGTTTGTGTTGACAAAAAATTATTACTTTGCAGTTTTGATGTTGTTCTGTTAAGGGGAAAAATCGCGAAATCGGCAGAAAGCTCAATAATGCTCAAATTTAATATTATTTTCCTCCGTAAGTATAAACGCCAGACTTCCCAAAGTTTTTAAAAACATTGCCGTATGTTTGGCGAACGAGTGTGCTGAACGAAATACCTGAGAGTGGCTTCAAACGTTAACCAGAAATGTTCAACTGAGGACATGTCTCTCAAAATGCAATACTTTGAAGGTCATTTAAAAAAAAAAACACCATCTTCGATTTTCTTTAAACTCTTCAGAATTGAAGCCAAGCACGTGTTCTAACTTAATCTGTAAAAACGTGTTGCATTATTTTTGTGAGGTCGGAACTACGAAGCACGAAAAGTGGCCAAATTGACGTAAACTGAGAAGCCACAACATTGAGCGAGCATGGCGCAGTAGTTGCCATTATGGTTATTTTTAGGTCGCGAATGTGTTCTGTGGATTGACGGATTGTCAGAAATAAAACAGGAACAGCTGGTTTTGAAGAGAAAATTATTACTATATTTGTTTACGCAAATCACAAAAACTTCTACACGGGTCCCAGCCACGGAGCATGCCGCGATAATGAGTCGTACTCTTCGCAGGAATCGCTTTCAAAATTTTTCGCGCATGTGAGCCTTCGTACGCCTCATAAAGGAGGTGGCTGGAGAGGATCCACCGCTGGATATTTATCGCTCCCCGTGGCATGTCGGTAATGTGATAATGCAGACGCTGCGTGTCGGCACAAGCGGCGCTTCTGCAGCCCGACCGCGCTCGCCCGCTCCCGAAAAAAAGAAAGAACATAAACAAGAAACAGCTCAACTCGCTTAAGCAAGGTCGAAGTAATAAGAGAACGTCGGCTTTCACTTCCGTTCGTCGTCTACAACCCGGCAGTCCTCTGCTGGTCAACGAACGTGAGTACTCGTGCGCGTATTACACTCCCCTGATATTGATGGCCACGTTGTGGAGCTCAGTGGGAGCGTTTTGCGCTGACTACCGAAAGAGGCATACGAAGAAGATTGGCTGCAAGCGGAACTTTCGATGTGGGAAAGATTTGAATGTCGCCTTACTAAGGAAGCGCATGCCAGAAAAAGCCTCATCCATCATAGAAACCGACATTTCGTGCCAGAGCTGTTTCAACCGCTTCAAACAGATCGCCGTAGAGTCTTCAGATGTATCTCAGTCTGACGAAAATTTTCCTGTACAGATTGCTGTCGAAGAGCTAAACGTACTCGTTACCGACGTGACACCCCTGAAAATTCCGGCGAAAGTGAAAGCACAATGCCGAGTTTCTTACGCCAAGCGTAAGAAAGCGGAGATAGAAGGCGCTATCTCCAGGACAATTTCTGCTGTCCTTACAATAGCATACGCCGCTACAGAGGAACCTGGTCCTTCAGCGGAAACCTGCAACACGTGTTGCGAGTGGCTGCGCAACCTAAAGCACTCGTTCGATAACTGCTAATCATACGATGAACCCTGCCGCCTCCTGACATTGCTGCCTGTGAACCTTTCTCATCAAGAGATTCAAGAAATGATTCTATCCGCAGCTAGGCACCTCATTCGCAAATCCTGAAAATAGAGAGACACCCGTGGGGTGTGGTCAAATCCGGTCCTCTACACCAGATCGAAGCTGAAGCCAGAAAACACACATGCAGCAATGAAATACTATGCTGACGATGAGCTCAACTCCACCCAACAAAGCCCGAACAAGAAAGATTTCATCGGTTAATTATTGCCTTTTGTGGCGTAAGCTGCTTAGGAAACTTCAAACGACAGGGACAACTAACGAGCCCGGAGTACGCTAAACATTGAAATAAAAACACATGCTTTTCTGAAGGGAGCTTCTGAGCAGTTTCACACAGCAGTTGTCATGCAGGACATTTATATTTTCGTTCTCGGCGTGTTTTCAAATTCAGCGTAACTTGAACTAGATGTACTGCTTGTTTGCTAGTTCGAAAAAAAATTGCCAGGTTGTGAGCTTATTGCTACTCTCGGAAACCTCTTGGTTCACTTAGCGTAGTGTGTAGTGCAAAACATGCGCTATTATTGGTTTCATTGGGTTTGTCAGCGTTCAGAAGTATTTCCACGATTAAACGACACTTTTAACTACGCTTATTTTGTTTATAAAGTACTCTAATATGCTTACTTAGGAGAAAGAGTTGCACTGCATGCGTCGAATATCAGCAACCAGAGTACTTTTCAAGATCTAGGAAATATAGCTTACCCACTAGTGTCTCACGCATTTTAATGATTAACTGTTTTTAAAGACGTACATTTATCCAAAGCCGTCTCCCTTTTACTACCCCCCGCCGCCTACGTGTCCCACCGACATAAAGGTATGTTGCAATGTTACCATAATCATTGAGAACTAACAGACAATGGTGCCAAGAAAAGTATAGGGGATGTTATTAGTTACCTAATGCAATTTCAAATGAATTCGAGGTATGTATGCATATACGGGCCACATTACAAAATCACTTACTTCGCATAGCCGGGTGTTTTCTGTGTGCAAACACTTCTTGCGACTGATTTTGTGGGGCCATACCTTCCTTCAGAATATATTTCTGTCACCGCGAGCAACAGAAAAAAAAAAAAGAAATGTTCTGTGCTCCGCGCGGTGAAACAACCGAGGGCATTAAGAGCCTGCATACTAGCCCGTCACGTTCCAAACATTCAATTCTAGCACAGAATTCCCACGTCCACTCAAGTTCAAGTAAATAAACGCTTCTAAATTGCAAGAACAGTACGACAGACACGCGTGATGTACTTGTTAAATTGTCCAACTCTACGCTTGCAAATGCAGTCACCAGTACCTCTCGCCGGCACAGCGCTGCCACCGCTGGACCCTCTGGGCGGGGCGCGAAGGCAAAAAGGTCACGTGTCGCCAACCGGCCTATTGCAGGACGCGGCGGCTGGATCAAGACCTTTCGCTACTTTTAAACATAGAGGGATATCAGTTCGGGAGGGTGAACAAAACGCACATTTAAGTTGCGATCCCAACAGCACACTCATTCATCTTTACAAGTCACGTGGGTTGCCGTCACCCTCCTGGCGCAGACGTTTAAGTCACTGAACTGCGGCCGACCTGGTGGCACAAAGACCACGTAATGTTTGTTCAACTCTTTTACATTCCATGGCTGCACCAAAAGATGCGCAAACGTAACTATACTGTATCTATCCCTTAGCGAAGATCAGCAGTTAATCAAAAGCTGCATAATAATGAACGTGATAATTACAGAGCTCATTAGGTTCCCGCGAAAACAAACACCATGTATACTATTCCGACGACGTTTTGAAGGTTGCGCCATCTCTCAATAACGGCCACAGATGAAATTTCTCTCCCTGATCAGGGCCTCCGAGATGGCGGGCGCGCGACGGGTTTTTCTCCGGCCGTCCCAATCGCACGGAGAGAGCGTATTTCCCGAGGTGGGCGTGGCCCGCTCTTTTCTCCGCACCGCGACGCACTTACTTGGGATCGGACAGGGGCTGAGACAGGGATGTCCCTTGTCCCCGCTGTTATTCATGCTGTACATGGTGAGGATGGAAAAAGCGCTAGAAGGTAGCAACATTGGATTTAATCTGTCACACAAACAGGCAGGCGAGATGGTTGAGCAGAACCTTCCAGGTCTATTTTATGCTGACGATATTGTCTTATTTGCGGACATTCAAGATGATATAGAGCGGCTGTCAGATATATGCGGAAGGGAAGGCGAGGCTCTAGGACTAGGTTTTAGTGCAACAAAATGTGGATTGATGGTATTCAATGATCACGAAGACCATGCGGCCAAGAAATAGCGAGAGTACGCGAGTACAAGTACCTCGGAGTATGGGTAAATGAGGGCGATAGATATATGGAGGTACAAGAGAAAGCATCGGTAACAAAGGGAAAGAGGAATGCTGCAATCATGAAGCACAGAGCGTTATGGGGATACAATAGGTACGAGGTGCTTCGAGGGCTGTGGAAGGGTGTGATGGTTCCGGGGCTTACATTTGGGAACTCAGTGGTGTGCATGAAGTCAGAGGTGCAATCAGGAATGGATGTAAGTCAAAGGACTGTGGGACGCCTCGCGTTGGGCGCTCACGGGAAGACGACAAATGAGGCTGTACAGGGTGATATGGGATGGACAGGTTTTGAAGTGAGGGAAGCTCAGAGCAAAATTAGATTTGAAGAGAGGCTGAGGAAAATGAAGGAGAGTAGATGGGCAGAAAAGGTTTTCAGGTATTTGTATAGAAAAAGCGTCGACACGCAGTGGAGAAAAAGAACTAGGAGGCTCACCAGTAAATATATGGCTAGCAATGTGGGCGACATGGCAACAAGGAGCATCAAGCGAAATGTCAGAGAGGCGGAGAGAACTTATTGGATGACAGCGATGGAAAAGAAGCCGGCTCTCAGTGACTACCGAAAGGGAAAAAACGAAATAAGGAGGGAGAGGTTTTATGATAATTCAAGGGGAAGCGCTTTACTGTTTGAAGCAGGGTCGGGTTGCCTTAGAACGCGTAGCTATAAAGCGAGATTCTCTAACGAAGAAGAACAATGTGCATGCTGTGGGGGAACTAAGGAAACGATGGAACATGTACTGACTGAATGTGGCGATATCCACCCAGATATACGTGTGGGCACGAGTCTACATGAAGCCTTGGGTTTTAGGGACAACAACGGAAAGCTGAACACGTCCGCGATAGAAATAAGTAAGAGACGGTTAGAGTATTGGTGGCAGGAAAGTAGAGATAAAGGACAAAAATGAAGAATGAGGAAAAATAAGGTCATTCTGCCTTAAGAGGCAGAGAGATGGACCGTGAATTTATATTTTTCTTTGCTATAATAACATAGATTTAATCAATGTAGATAAGGCATTAGGCCAACATAAAAAGAAAGTTTTTTTTTCGAGCCTGGTGACAGACATGTCACCGCCCCGTTATAAAGGGGACGCTCATAGCATCCATCCATCCATCCAGAACGCACTTACGTGGGTTTCGGGCACAGTGGGTGGAAAGAAAACGTGGCTAGGTGTAGCTTACTTGTGGACGGGGAATAACTGCAGAGAAAAGAATCTGGAGACAGTGAAATGCATATGTTGGAAATCATGCTCGCGCGGCGCTTGGATGAAGACGAGAACGAGGATGCGCGCGACCGGTAGAATGTGGACGGTATGCTTGTGACTGGTCACCATGTTGGGACGGCTTAGCGCTCTGCGCCAATAAACCCGACAGAAGTGTCTTTTTCCCACATCGTATTTTTGGTGCCGAACGACCCGGGAAGCCAGCCAGTGCCTTTGGAACGTGCGACTTCTTTTGGGAGAGACCTCTGCATCGAGCCGTCATGGAGCGGATCAAGAACAAGCGGGCCGCTCGTCGAGCGCAAAGCACGAAGATCGTTAACGAGGTGAACGAGATCCTTCAATCCGGACAGTTTGAACTTTCTGCGCTTCGTGTCCTGCAAGGCCGGTTGAAGGCGACGAGGTCGGAGTTAAACGTGCTCAACGCCGAATTGGAAGCAGTCATGACCGACGAGCAAGTCATAGAAGATTATGATTCCGTCATGGAATACGACGAAGCTGCTGTCTCCGCGTTGGCCTTGCTCGATCACAATATTGACATGCTCAAGACTTCCTCTTCACTTCCGACCACAGAGCCACCGAACGCAGCTGTCGGGAACCGACCGACTGCACCCTCGACGAACACGACACGTTCCCAGCGTGAATTTGGTGCCAGGTTGCCGAAGTTAGAACTTGTGCGTTTCGACGGAACGATCACCCAGTGGCAGCCGTTCTGGGACATGTTCCTGCATTCTGTCCACGAGAACCCGAGGCTGTCTGACACAGACCGCTTCCATTACCTGGTTTCTCTGCTTGACGGAGCTGCTGCTAAAGCTGTCGCCGGAATCCAAGTGACGGAATCAAGTTACAACGACGCCCTTGGAATATTGAAGCAGCGCTACGGCAACCCCAAGTTGATCGAGCAGAAACTCCTGGAAAACCTACGCATGCTTGGGTCTGTGACATCATCGAACAACGTTACAGCCTTACGGAAGTTATTCGACGACATTCAGCTCAACCGAAGAGGACTCGCCAACCTTGGGGTGAGGGCTTCATCTTACGCTTCAATGCTATGCGAAATACTACAGAAAGCTATACCCCAAGATATGGTAGTAGACTATTACAAGAGCGAAAGCATCGAGTCCAGTTCCTCATCGGTAGCGGTGCGGATTCAGCTGAACGGGAGTTAGAGCGCCTGCTGAAATTTCTTCAGGTAGAAATTGAATGTAGAGAGAAGCGTGCTCAGACTAGGACACCAAGGCTGAACGAACCACGCCCTAAACAAAGTACAAGCTTAAATATGACATCGATTCCTGCGGCAAGGGTTCTTCACAATAAGGCAGAAGTCTTAACAGAACCATGTTTCTTTTGTTCTGCCAAGGACCATAAGACTGAGCGATGCACCAGTGAGGTTAGCCTCGAAGACAAGCGCAGTATGCTCAGGAAGGAAGGTAGATGCTTTAAGTGCACCATGAAGGGACATCTTGTGCGGGACTGTCGTCGCAGGATCCAGTGTACAGCATGCAAGCGTCGTCATGCTTCCACTATGTGCAACGCTGACGTTCCCAAGAGCTCAGCTTATGCAGGATCGAGAAAGGCACCGAATGTCGCCATGCACGTTGGAACGAACAGTACCCAGCATCGACTCGCCACAGAGGTTCTCCTCCAGACGTTCCGTGCCTGGCTGACGACTCCTACTCATTGCTGTTACGTCCGCGGTGTTTTGGACAATGGCAGCCAACGAACATTTTTGAGGGAAGATGTATGCAAGAAACCTAATTTATCTCCCATCCGAGATATGGATTTAGTGGTTAGCACGTTTGGACGGGCACGATCACAGCATGCTCAGCGGGCTAAGGTAGTGAGCATTGCACTTCGCAGCCAGCACGAGAATATCTCAGTAGAGATAGAAGCGATCGTCGTGCCGTTCATCTGCGAAGATATGATCGAAGTGCCACAAGATAACAGCTTGTTCCGCGCCATTGTTGCGGAAGGCAAACCACTAGCAGACGCAGTGGTTTTCCCTGGGGTCACAGGTGAACCTGGAGTGAGTCTCTTGATCGGTTCCGACCAGATGTGGAAGCTCATGCCGAATTCAAGTGAGGTTAAATGGGACACCGAAAGCCGATCTTTGGTAGCGATCAACACGAACTTCGGATGGACTCTTCAAGGAACCTGGCGTTCTCAGAAGAAGTTAGTCGGAAGACGAGCAGTCACATATGTGTTTTACGAGTAGACGCATACGACAAGGAAGCACTGTCCTTCCCGTTACAAAGATTCTGGGAAATGGAAGCAATCGGTATTGTGGATACACCATCAGCCAAACAAGAAGAGGTTTTGACGAAGTTTAATGAAACCATCAAGTTTCAAGACGGTCGCTATGAAGTGTCACTACCATGGAAACCAGAGGGACCGGATATGAGAGACAATCGCAAAGTTGCGCTTTCACGACTGTATTCTTTGGTTCGACGGCTTTCCTCAAACGAAGAAGACTTGAAGGCCTATGACAAAGCTATTAGACAATATGAGAAGGATGGCCATGCGGAGAAGGTCAAGCATCTCGAGGAAACGTTTATTACATGCCGCATCATGAAGTCATACGCGAGACGTCCACTACTACAAGACTGCGCGTTGTTTTCGACGCATCGTCGCACGGAACAGCGTCATGCAGTCTGAATGAAAAACTGGAAAAGGGACCGAACCTGAACTCCGACCTTCTTAAGATGCTAATAAGGTTTCGTTTGTATGCATTCGGACTTACAGCGGATGTACAGAAGGCCTTCCTTCAGATATCTATCAAAGAAGAAGACAGGGATGCGCTCCGCTTCTTGTGGTTTGAGAAAGTACCTACCAAGGAGCAACCGCTCCCGCGACTCGAGGAGATCAGGATGACTCGGGTGCCTTTCGGAACAACGTCGAGTCCGTTTCTCCTATCGGCTACGCTTCGGTATCACTTCAACCACATAGATTCGAAATACCAAGAAACAGCTGTTCAGCTCAAGGAAAGTTTCTATGTGGATGATATGGTATTCAGCGCTTCAACGCCTGAGGAGATCTGCCACTTGTACGACCAAACAACCGAGATCATGAAGCTAGCAGGAATGAACATGCAGAAATGGTCGACCAACGAGGACAAGCTGCGACAGACACTACAGGAAAAAGGAGGGTCAGCGATACAGAATACACCAGCGAAGGTACTCGGCCTGTACTGGAACACGGAGGAAGACACACTTCGTGTGAGCCTTGACCCACTCCTGGATATCGTCAAGAACGGAAAACCCACGAAGCGAACGGTGCTCCAGGCGACATCGAGAATTTTCGACCCGTTGGGATTTTTGTCTCCATTCACCATCAGAGCCAAGATCTTATTTCAAGATATTTGGAAGCAAGGAATAGATTGGGATGTGTCACTTCCGAAGGCTCTCGAAGATAAGTGGAAGAAGTTTACGGCAGAGGTTGAAGACATAAAAGATTTAACTTTGAAGAGGAGCTCACTGATCAAAGTCAACACGGACGAAGCTCACTTCCAGCTTCATGTCTTCTCTGACGCAAGTCCGCAGGCATACGGTGTCGTCGCCTACTTAAGGGTCGAAGATAGATCGGGAATCGTCTATGTCCAACAGCTGCTCGCGAAAGCTCGGGTCGCTCCTATCAAGAGGCTGACGTTACCGCGCCTTGAACTCGTCGGAGCTTGCCTGGGTGCGCGGATAGCAACGTTTCTACGCGAGACGCTACCGAAATGCGACGAATACTTCTGCTGGACCGACTCGAACATCTGCCTATGCTGGATTCGGTCGTCACCCACTAAGTGGAAACCCTTTGTGTACAACCGAGTGATGGAAATTCAAGAGCGCATCGATCCTAGTCGCTGGGGTCACTGCGCCGGGAAAGTCAAGCCGGCTGATTTCCTAACCAGAGGTGTGCCAGCCCAGAACCTTTGCACCAATTCGCTATGGTGGCTGGGCCCCGAATGGCTCATTTCACCTCAAGAAACTTGGCCGAAACAAGAAGAGAACTTCGACAACTCACCTGACATGTTAATCGACGAAAGAAAACCAACAGATAACGTGGTTCTAATGGCCCAGAGCAGGACGCTGGAACCTCTATTCGAGGTTACTAAATACAGTCGCTGGAAGACAGCCCTTCGAATCACGGCTTGGGTGAGGAGGTTCCTTCACAACTGCCGAGCAAGTAATATTACGAGAAGAGGAGGTCCTCTGTCGGCTCAGGAGATTGTAGAAAGCGAGGACACTTGGATCAGGACTTTGCAAGCACAAAGCTTTGGAAAGGAGATTGTGGCCCTAACCTCTAACAAAGCTCTCGACAAATCGTCGGCCATACGAGACCTTCACCCTTTCGTGGATAGCAAGGGCATCATCAGAATCAAGACTAGCCTAGACAACGTGGAGGCGTCGGAAAATGTGAAATGCCCCGTGCTGTTACCCGCAGATCATCGTTGCACGCACCTCATTGTAGACAGCGAACATCGACGTCTTCTAAACAGTGGTGTCGGTGTCACACTCACCGAGCTGCGGGAGAAGTTTTGGATAGTGCGCGGCCGTCAATGTGTTAAAAAGGTGATTGGCCAGTGCGGTGTTTGTGCGAGGTTTCGTTTGAAAGCCGCGTCAGCTCCTACAGCCCCGCTACCTGTCGACCGAGTCTCGAAGTCTCACCCATTTGAAGTCACGGGCGTAGACTTCGCTGGCCCAGTTTTTGTAAAGGGAAGCAGCTGTGTGAAAACATTCATTGTGGTGTTTACCTGTGCTGTAGTGAGACCAGTTCACTTAGAACTTGCGAGTGACATGACAGTGAATTCTTTTTTATTGGCCTTTCGTCGTTTTATTTCACGTCGTGGCTTGCCAAGTGTAACTTATTCTGACAATGCTTTAACGTTTAAGGCAGCCAGTCGTGAACTGAAGCTGTCATAGGGACTTCTACGTGATGTACAGGTACAGAACTTTTGTGCATCCAGTAATATCACGTGGAAGTTCATTGCTGAGCGCGCTTCATGGTGGGGAGGTTTTTGGGAACGAATGATTCGAACGGTTAAGAACTGCCTCAGGAAAACACTAGGAAAAGGATGCTTCAGCTTCGAGCAGCTTGACACGTTACTAAAAGAGGTCGAGGCAGTGATAAATTATAGGCCACTGACATATATTTCTGATGATGCTGCCGGAGCAGAAGTACTGACTCCTTCGCACTTTTTGTCAGGTAGACGTCTCACGGCCCTTCCACAAGCACAAATTAGCGAGAACTCGGGAGGCCGCACAGAGACGCTGTGCGCATGGAGACGTAGACAACAAAAACTAAATGAATTTTGGCAACGCTGGTACAAGGAATACCTACTGACTCTAAGAAGCGCGCACAGCAGGGCACAGAAGCTCGGAAACAGTTTAGTGTGCGGTGATGTTGTCATTATCAGAGATAACAAAGTGCCTATCACGTTTTGGAAATTAGCTAGAGTTGTTGAAATCTTAAAGGGGAACGATGGGCACGTCAGAGCATGCAAAGTCAGACTAGCAGACGGCACAGAACGCACGAGACCGGTTCAACTTCTTTGTCCTCTGGAACTGTGCAAGTGACATTGTTGGCCGCAGAGGATGTTGGAAATCATGCTCGCGCGGCGCTTGGATGAAGACGAGAACGAGGATGCGCGCGACCGGTAGAATGTGGACGGTATGCTTGTGACTGGTCACCATGTTGGGACGGCTTAGCGCTCTGCGCCAATAAAAACGACAGAAGCGTCTTTTTCCCACAGCATTAGCACCGATATTAAAGAATTTGGTCATGATGCCGAAATAATCCTTCTAGGGGACATGAATGCTCACATACATGACCTTGACGGATATTCAGACCCCAATGGCAAGTTATTGCTAGATCTCTGCGAGCAACATAGTCTTGAAATAGTTAACGCGGGGCCTAAGTGTGAGCGACAAATCACGTGGGAAGTCGGAAACAGGCAATCGAGCATTGATTATTGTCTCATGACAGAAGGAATCTATGACAAACTTAGAGAGATGAGAATAGACGAGGAAGGCATTAACAGCTTGGGTAGTGATCATAAACGCATGACATTACAAATGGGATATAAAACTGTAAATAAGAACCTAGAATCAAACACTGGCAGCTCGTATTTAAATGAGAAACAAATAACAAATATAGCCGCAAGAGTCGAGGAAGAAGTAGACAAACTGCCAGGCAAAGACTGGAAGTATAATGAGCTGCTACATGTAATCACGAAAGAAATAGAAAAAGAGAAGAAAACTATTTCTTGGAAAGGAAAGAGAAAGCCAAAAAGTTGATGGAACAAAGAAATCCGGGATGCGATCGAGAAGTGACGTGAGGCATCACGGCAGCACAGACAGGCAAAAAAAGGAGAAGCGGCCACAGGATGAAGTCAACCAAGTATGGGAAATATATTTAGAGCAAAAATCCATTGTGCAGAAATTAGTCGAGGCAAAAATTAAAGGCGAAAGTGAACGCTGGATGACAGAGATTCGCGAAAAGAAGAAGGCCGCGCCTAGGATATTTTGGAGCCACCTAAAAGCGCTATGTAGGAAGTCTGTCACAATGCAACAACATATGGTAGATGAAGAAGGAAATCAATTGGAAGGATATGAAGCGCTAGGTTACATCCGAAAGGTAACAGCCGATTCGTTAAAAAAGGTCACCCAGCGGATTCCCCCGGTGAGTAAAAGTATGCAGAAGAGTACAAACGAGGAAGATGTAGTACTTGAGAATTTCAATTGGAAGAAGGCCGAAGGAAAAATTCCTAAGTGCACTACTCCGGGCTTAGATGGGGTTCCCGTCAGCCTCATTAACGAACTAGGACATAGCACTAAAGTAGCACTGCTGAAAGCCATAGAAAAGTGCTTACAGGAGAGGGAAATACCAGACAGTTGGCGAAAAAGTAGAATGAACTTAATCTATAAAGGCAGAGGAGAAAAAAATAACATTCGCTCGTATAGACCGCTAACCATTACATCGGTGCTATACTGGTTGGCGATGCAGGCGGTAAAATTAAAAATAGAAGCGTGGGTAGAGCAAAATGATAATTTGGGAGAACTCCAAAATGGATTCCGAATCGACAGGCGGTTATACGATAACCTGTTTGTTCTTACACAGTGTATAGAAATATCAAAAATAGAAAACAGGCCCTTATACGTAGCTTATCTAGACATCACCGGGGCATATGACAACGTTAATCAGGAAATTTTGTGGGATATATTGAAGGAAGTGGGCATAGGTGACGACTGTATACAGCTTTTGAGGGAAATATACCGAGAAAATACAGTTTGTGTAGAATGGGAAGGAATAACCAGCAAGGACAGCGTTGACATTAGCAAGGGGCTGAGACAGGGATGTCTTTTGTCCCCGCTGTTATTCATGCTGTACATGGTGAGGATGAAAAAAGCGCTAGGAGGTAGCAACATTGGATTTAATCGGTCGCACAAACAGGCAGGCGCGATGGTTGAGCGGAAGCTTCCAGGTCTATTTTATGCTGACGATATTGTCTTATTTGCGGACTGTCAAGATGATATACAGCGGCTGGCAGATATATGCGGAAGGGAAGGCGAGGCTCTAGGACTAGGTGTTAGTGCAACAAAATGTGGATTGATGGTATTCAATGATCACGAAGACCATGCGGTCTTAATACAGGGCCAAGAAATACCGAGGGTAAGCGAGTACAAGTACCTCGGAGTGTGGGTAAATGAGGGGGGATAGATATATGGAGGCACAAGAGAAAGCATCGGTAACAAAGGGAAAGAGGAATGCTGCAATCATGAAGCACAGAGCGTTATGGGGATACAATAGGTACGAGGTGCTTCGAGGGCTGTGGAAGGGTGTGATGGTTCCGGGGCTTACATTTGGGAACTCAGTGGTGTGCATGAAGTCAGAGGTGCAATCAGGAATGGATGTAAATCAAAGGACTGTGGGACGCCTCGCGTTGGGCGCTCACGGGAAGACGACAAAATAACTGAAACATCTTTTGCGTTGTAGCCGCAGTTCACTTTGATGAGCTGCCTACTTTTCTGAAGCTAGGATGGATTGACGAAAGAAGCTTTCCAGGTCCTTGATTTTTAGGAAACAGCCCTCAACACGAGCGAAAGAGGGGGGGGTTCTATAGTGGCCTATGCACATTCGCTTGCGGACGGCTCTCTTTGCACGACCCAGTTATGGCCAGGGCGGCGATGAGAGCGCTGGTGGCGGCGTTTTTCGCAGCGCCGCCTGGGCAGTCTGACGTCTATCGCGCCAGCGCGCGAGGCGCGGCGAACATGCGAGCCGTTAAAGAGAGAAGCAGACGAAAAAAATGCCCCCCACCTCCCCGAAGGGAATCGTGAGGAAATGCGAATGCATTTCGGCGCGCTTCACTCCATTTATATATGGTGGTTGTGGTTCGAAGAAGGAAAAGGCGCCTAATTTCTTCAGCCCGGTCGGGAGCACGGCGCAGCGCCTGTTTTCTTTTCTTTTTTCTTTATCGCGGGAGCTCCGCCGACCTCCCGCGATGCGAGCGCCCTCACGCACCAGAGCGCGCTCCTCCTCTCCAACTTCTGCCATCGCCTTGAGATGCGCCCAGCCAGCGAACGGTCGAGAGTGAGGCGCGAGCGGACGGGAGAGTGGGGCGCAGGGAGGAGAGAGAGCGAACGGCGAGAGAAGAAGCGGCGAAGCACTGCACCTGCCCTCTCCTGCACTCTCTCCTACACTCTATGGGAGAGGGAGTGAGAGCGGAGAGATAACACTTGCCGGCGCGCGGACACCTTCCTCAACCTATCCTCCTCCTCCGCGGACAACGCCGCCTGACATAGCCCGGCTAAGAAATGCATTCGCATTTAAAAGCTCCATCTGAGAAGGAACGAAAAGTAGTCCTCTCGCTCGGAAGCGAGCGAGGGGGGGAGAGAGAGGAATGAGCGCGCGCCGAAGCGGGCTCGTGACGTGCAAGGGTGGCGGAGGTGGAGGACCACAGTGGGGAGGCCCACTGTGCGTAGTGTCCCTGTATATGCTACCGCAGGTAGCAGAGTTGCGCATAACTTTTCCTTGCGCCGCTCGCGCCGCTATTCGGCGAGCGCCGTCACGTGGTGGAAGATGACGTCAAATGTTTAATTTCGCCGCGGCGAAGCCAACTTTACGGACACGATGGCGCGGCTCCCACACCGACTTGTTTCCGTCAGTTTCATTTGAGAAGCTTTGATGAAGCGCGAAACGACACATGGGCACGAGAAGGCACATATGGACACCACGCAGCGCTGCGTGGTGTCCATATGTGCCTTCTCGTGTCCGTGTGTCGTTTCGCGCTTCATCAAAGCTTTTCAAATGATTCACCAACAAGCTCACATTGCAACTCTCGTCAGTTTCATCGTCATTGTTTTTTTCGAACAGAGAAGCAGCCTTGAATGGTGGTTAATGACGAATGTTAAATTTGTCAGTGGTCACTAGGTGTAACCGTTCGCGCAATGGTGCTTTGGCGACGGTCACCGAGCAGCTTGCTTAGGCGGCCAAAATACACCCACCTGATTGTCGACCATACGTGCGCGAAGTTTCTTTAGAACGCCCTTAAAAGCAAATAGTTCGGGCCTTCCGGCGAGGCTAGAAAAGGTCATGAGCATGCTGAAAATAATCGCACCATTTTCGTTGCAAGGTACCACGCGGTAGCAAGCGAACTTTTGAGCTGTTCGATCGTAGCATGCATGAGAAAACTGTGGTGGTTGGATCGGCCTCCGCTTTAGTATTCGCTGTGCACGCGACTCAGACGCACTTTTTGTCAGAACCTAGCCATATACAGCTTCCTACCTTCTGTTCACATAGGGCACCTTTGAATCAATTTAACGATCACTTAATTCACGTTCAATTAACTCCGTCACCTTTAGTTCACTAATGGGCCTTAAGCTCACTAATTCTCACTCGGTTCACTTAGCTGATAGTTTGTTGCGCGTATAAGCCACTGCTCCGCGTCCTGCACTTCCCCCGGGAACGCTGTCAAATTGCTGCTGTACCGTGTACGCATTGTTTTCTCCGTGGACGCGATGCTCGAGGACCTACAGCCATATGCAGCTTCGCTGTAAAGGTGCAGTATGCTGAGCGCGTGCGAATAAGTCCGCGGCACGTCGCCCGCGCCGGAACGTCGCGCCGTATTTGTCTCCTGCGCGCGCGACGAGTGGCTTCACTGCACAGCCGTTGAACATAATGGCGGACATATGCGCAACTCTGCTCCCGTAGGGAGCATATACAGTAATTCTAAATGTGCGGAGGAAGGAGCGCTGGCGCGCGCGCCGGCGAAGCCAGGTTTCGCCCGGCGTAAACAAATCATGCAAAGGAAAAAGGACGACTCCCCGAGTCGTGTTGCTCGTAGGCAAGCCATTAGAATTTAATGGTTAGTGTCCCTCCTGACTGACTATAGATCACTGCCGGCCGATGCCAGTTTTCGAGAAACTTCTTAACGCCTAGGCGGTACCGCTCGCGGAAGAGATGGAACCAGACCTCCTTCCGTACTTTTGCAAGTACTTCTTGAAGGCCCGCGAGCTTTCCACCGTAAACGGCAGCGCAGCGCGCCAACCACACTTGGTATAGGCACTCGACGAGAAGGAGCACGAACTGGTTAACCGCGTGAGAAGGCAAAGGATTGAGATATCTCACTGTGGGATACGGAACTCCCGGGAGATAAAACAAGTCAGCTATTCTTTGGAGCAGGGCTTTTGGAATAGCGCACTGCCAGAAGATATGAACCGGGTCCTCTCGACTTTGACAGAATGGACAGAACCCCCCTTTGGGTGGTGGTTGTGAAGGGTCTGTACATGATAGGCAGACACCCGTTTGCCAGGCGATACATAAATGTAGCGCGCCTGGCGTCGAGAAAGCTGGCAGTTATGAGTTTCCAGCTCGGCTTATGCCGGGACAGGTCAAACCTCTTGTAGTGCTCGGAAAGTGCCGGGGTTAGTGTGTCAACTAAATCTTGAAGTTGCACCTCGACTATCTCGATGTCGGGATTGACGCGCCTAATTTCTGCTAGGTTTTTAGCTGCCTCCGCGTAAAAGGGGGGACGGAGTTCCCGCGCGGGGCACGCAATGAGAGAGAGGCGCGCCCCCCGAGAACTGCCGTAAACGCGTGCTAAGAAAAAATGACGCGAAGCTTCGAGTGAGGGTCATGTCCGAGTCTAACGCTACATGGGTCCATCTAACGTGCAGCGCGCGGGCCATGATGCCCAGGTCGGGAATTCCGAGGCCTCCCTTATCCCTGGGCAGCTTGAGGACCAGCCGCGACACGTTGATACAGGAGCCGCTCCACAGAAAACGGAAGAGAAGCTGTTCCAAACGTTTCTGGGTATGCTTCGCGACCGGCATAATACTGGCCACATAAGTGAGGAATGAAAAGAGTAACGATCGGATGATTGTTACTCTCGCAGTCAGCGGACGTGAGAGCGCTCCGAGCTCCTGAATTCTGGCTTCAAGCTTGTTTTGAGCTATCTGTCAGTTTTCAGTAGTCAGGCCTCCCGGTTCGAAATGGAAACCTAAGATGCGCAACCGAGCCTTCACGGGTAAGCCGTGTACTGGTTGCGCGCTAGTTGGAGCTGAGTTTACTGCACTTTTCGACCGATTAATTCTCGCGCCGCTTGTCTTGCAGTAACTGTCCATAACGTCCAACACGTGGCAGACGTCTGCCTCGCCCGCTACGGCAATGGACAAGTCGTCTGCATAAGCAAACAGCGCAACTGGAGGGGCGCCCGGTGGAAGGGGAAAACTGCCAAGCCTGCTGTCACAGGAAAGCTTCTGCAGAAGCGGCTCAAACGCGAGCACGTAGAGCGCATGGGAGAGCGGGCCCCCCCTGCCTAACTCCGCGGCCCACGTCGAAGCATTCTGAGACGCGATCCTGTATGATGACAGACGAAGTCGGGCGAGAATATAACGCGCGAATCATGCTCACGAATTTATCGCTAAATCCTGCCTCATTTAAAACTCGGAAAATATATTTATGGCTAATAATATCGAACGCCTTTTCCTGATCAAATGAGCACAGAATGGCCGGAATGTTCCGTCCATTCACCCACTCGATCAGGTCCCTGATCGCGAAACCGTGGAGTTGGCAGGATCGTCCTGTAACACAGCATGCCTGGTACGGTCCCAAAACAGTACTGGAGTGAGCCTTACGGACAGGCATTTAGCTATGAGCTTGTAGTCGCAGTTCAGTAGTGTGATGGGGCGCCAGGCTCGCAGGTCGGTGCGTCTCGACTCGTCCTTGCACAGGAGAGTGATCAGCCACTTCCTTTGAGTTGCTGACAGAGTCCCCTCACTGAGCAGTCTGTTCACCACACTCTAAGGCAAAAGGGTGTTAAAAGGGTGTGCCGTTCGTCCTCTTGGGGACTAATGGGGCTGCCACAACCATTAGTCCCTTTAAGGACTAACGGCACGGGTATAACAGTTAGTCCCCCTCAAGGGACTAACATTTAGTCCTCACATTTACACCCTCGCGGGCAACCGTTGGTCCCCACAGTTGCACCTCAAGGGACTAACATTTAGTCCTCACATTTACACCTTCGCGAGCAACCGTTAGTCCCCACAGTTGCACCTCAATGGACTAACATTTAGTCCTCACATTTACCCCTCACCGGTCAACCGTTAGTCCCCACGGTTGCACCTCACCGGACGAACGGTTGGTCCACTCAAATGCTCCACTGGGATGATTTTGCACAGTTACTATCTGCAAGGCTTAATACTTTTCTCGCGTGTTTTTCTCCGCAGTGTGCAACAAATGGCGCAGAAAAGAACACGCGAAAAAATATTTAGTCATTCTTGTTTCACTGCTTTCGCAGCCAATGCAACAACGAAAGACAAAAGTGGGACAATGAAATGTTTTATTTTTCTATATACATATTACGTTTCTGCATTCTTTCAGTGAATTCGCCGCCAGATGTCAAATTCAGGTCCAGCCGCGTTGTCATATCTCGTACAGTCGTCTTGGTCAAGCTGTTCCAACGGAAGCGACAGATGATTGGCATTGCACGCACAAGCGCAAGCAGCCTTCTGCACGTAGTGGACAGCGTCTGCACAAAAAGATTGCAAACAGTTAAGTCACATGTGACAGTGAGGAAGATACACGCACATGGCAAATACGTGAAAGGTGAAATAAATACGCACGTATAAAATATGGCATGCAAATATTTCCACTGCGATGTCATACATAATCGAAAACGCATTTCGAGTCACATAGCGCAACAGCTCAAGTGCGGCAGCCGCAGCCATCATGCGCCGCGACCGCCGAGCCGCCAACGAGTCGGGCGAGTTCTCTGCGAGCGGCGTCGTATACAGCTCGAGCAAGCGAACGCGGGGCCGAACGCGGAGCTTCTGCCGCCAGCGAACCTCGAACAGAGGAGCGAGCGAACGCGGAACCGCCGCCACGAACGGCACTGAGCTGCTTTCGAGCGAGCGCCGCGGAAGCCGACGGTAATGTCGACCAATTTTCACAAAGTTCCTGGATCGAGCGGCAGAGTACAACGAGCGAACGCGGGGGCCGCCGCCACGAATGGCGCTGAGCTGCTTGCGACCGATTGACGGGGAAGCCAACGGTAATGGCGAAAACTGTCCACAGAGTTCCGAAGCGCAGCTAAAGTCGGCTAGCTAAAGCACCCGCCAGTTGCCGGTGCACTTCAAGCGCGCGACATACAATCGAGCTCGTTGACGGCAACCGCAATGCGTTTTGGACGAGTCGCACCGCAGCCGCGAGGCCTCTGCCCAATATCGCGAGCCCGCAGCTCATCACCGCGGCGAGAACGTCCAGGCGGCCGACGGCAATGGCGGCCAATTTTCAGGCAGTCACAAAGCACAGGCGAGCGGACGCCAAAGCCGACCTTCGCGGTGCATTTTGTGCGCGCGATATATACAACACGATCGAGCCCGTTGCCAACTAGCGCGATGCGCTTCGCGCAAACGACAGGTATGGAAAAATAAAGTATGATCACTTACTTGAGAAACAATCCAGCGCCAACTTCTGCCCAGAGTCGGATTGAATTCATGGATCCGATAGGCCTATGTTTTCTCGGCCGCCATTCCCAGCCGGTGTCGGCGCAGTGCCGTTGCTACGCCAGCGCACCGTGGCCGGAGAAATACAGCGCGGCGTCTCGGCGTGTCGAGACCAGCTCCAAACTTCATGGTTGCGGCGAAACGTAAAAGCAGCACCGCACGCTCATCCACGCATACGCGGCATACGTGTTTATCCAAGGCACCGCGGCGTAGTTCCTAAATCATCGAACTCTCCGAGCGCGACACAACCGCCAACGCGCCTCCATGAAAACAAGTGAGAAGACTGACCAAGAGCGAGGAGGACGGTTAGTTCCCTTGACAACGGTTCGCACACGTGACGTATCTCCCGCGCGGTTCATCCCTTTTGTGCCTTTGGAGACTAACTGGTTTGCACACGGCACGCATCCCCCTGTGGTTACTCCTCAACGGTCTATCCGTTCATCGCGCGCGCCTATTGGGCTCCGTTACTCCTCTTTCAGGTAATTTTGCCTTAGAGTGCAGAGCGGTGAAAGGCTGCCCGAGAACTTTCCGAAATTTGACATAGAATTCCACGGTCAAGCCGTCGGAACCTGGACTGCGATGACGCTTCATAGATTTTAAAGCTGCCAAAAACTCTTCCTCCACGATGGGGGGAGTCACAGAAAATTTTGGACAGTCCGATTCTCTGTTTGTCGACACGTCGCACGATTCAGCTAGCTGGCCAAAGTTTAACCCCCTGCCTTACGACCTCCAATCTTGACCGAGGGGCATGTGTTCATACGGGTGAGCGTGGGCAATTGAAAATCAAATATTACGCATACCTGAGGCACAACATCAATACCTTAGTACTATTCACAGTGTTCCTTTAAAACAAAATCTATAGATACGTAATTATAAAGATCCTAGTGTTTATTACGCGGCGCTGAAAATGCGCCGCTGTGTACAAAACAATTCTCCGCCCAGTGATTTAACTTCGACGCTGTGGTGCTGCCACCTGGCAGCAGCATAGTTCAACACAAGCCGATGTTCCCCGATAGCGCTGTAGATGGCGTCCTCTTCTGTTTTATCAATGCCAGCCAGATGCGGCTGATTCATCGTAGAAGAGCGCTGTCTCAGGCAAGGCAAAACATATATGGCCGCTTGATGAAATACGACCCACTCTACAAGACATGATCAGAGAACGCAGAGAAAAGACCGACGACCAAATTTCAGCGGAGAAACGCCGGCGTCCGTCTAAGCGTGCCCGGAAAACGTCCGAAAAACGAGCCCAGCGGCTAGCCCAGCTATTAAATTGTGGTACTCATGCAGTGCAGTCGGCACAAGACTATCGTCTTTCGACGACATTTGCAGCGAAGCACGCAGATACGCGGCCAATTTTTTTGCTGGGGAGCGCGGCGATTGGTACGGCCGGAGAGAAACCCGCTGCGCGCCCGCCACTCGGAGGCCATGCCCTGATTCCCTTATTTCTTATTGTTACTCTGGGAGGGCGCAGCACGCAGGCCAGATTTGGTCGCCTTCGTCGCGTCGACTTCGATGAGTGGTTTGGAGTTAACATCTGGTAACATTCTATTACGCGTTGCCGACAAGGATGAGCCATGGATTTATTCAACTGCTGGCCCTTCAATGACAATGCTTCTGAGGCAGTAGCGGCCGTCTGAGTTCCGTAACTTCCGTATACGTACGTTACAACGCGGGTCGTGCAAGAGAAACAATACAAGATGGCCTCGCACCAGGCGGTGTTCTTTCGTGAGCGATGCCAGTGACTCTTGGCCTCACGGCAGCTCGATTACTTGAGTGGAGGAACTAGCACTACACCGCGCTAATTATGGAAAAGAACGCTACTCCTACCACGTGTTCTATAGTAATTTAGTATACATGCTGCACCTACATGATATACTCTGCGACAGATACGTCACGGTATTCGCATGGCGTGTCAACTTGTGGTCATTGTGCGACAACTGTGTTAGCGCTGTGGTGGTGGTTACCATTACTTTGGATTTGGAATACTATTTTCCCAAAGGTGAGTGCTAGTCTTAGTAATTACCTGCTGTGCACAGCTGCCACTACAAATGCATTTTGGTTGAGTTTCGCACGCCAAAGCAGAATCCTGTGTACGAGAGAGACATACTGCACGCGTGCATAATTCCACCCTATCTCCCAGTGCTGGCACGCGTAATTCAAAACGCATGCGATTGAGAATTTCGGCTTAATTGACAGAAGTCATTGGTTTATTTTTCAAAAATGTGCGATTCTGTTGCACTTGAACGTTTCTGATGATTGTAACCCAGTCCGGGAAATAAACGCTCAGTGACACTTTGCTGCCTGATTCCCTGTGTGCTTTCACCTGCCGTGGTAGCTGAGCCGTTGGGTGTCGCGTGACTGTGCTCGAGGGCGCGGGTTGGACTCCCGGCCACGGAAGCCGGATTTCGATGGGGGGCAAAATGCAAAAACACCCGTGTGCTTATGTTTGGGTTCACGTTTAAACAACTTCAGTAGGTCGAAATTCATCCGCAGTACACCACCGCCGCGTGCCTCGTAATCATATGGTGGTTGCGGCACGTAAAACTCCAGCAATTATATATTATCGTGCTTTCACGCATGCATTGTGCAGTGGCATCAAGTTTACTGGAATGTTGAAAAAAATTAACTTTGATGCTTCTTAATATTCCTTGTTGAATGGATGAGTGCTATAGGTGCCGTGCAAAGCTAAAAATGCGTACGCTTACCGGTGGCGTAGCCAGGGGTGTTGGGGGGGGTTAGACCTCCCGAAATTTTTCAATTTTGCTTGCGTATATATACACGCACACATACAAACGCACGCATGAACATACATAAAGTATGGTTACCCCCCCCCCCCCCCCCCGAAAAATATTTCTGGCTACGCCCCTGACGCTTACCAAGTATGTCGAAGCCGAACAAATCTATTATTTGTAGAAACTCAAAGTCAAATCATTTTTTATTTCCCAGAAAAAAAGACAGGTTCTGGAGAGGTTCACTGGCTAAAGGCTGTTTATGGACAGCTTGACGAGGCCAGTGAACCCTATACAAGGCAGTAGGGACGATGTAATGATGATAAAGTGAAACATAAGCTAACATTACAATACCAAAATACGGTGTAAGAAAAACATATATATATACATTGCTACGAAAAACATACAGACACCAAACATAGCAAAAACACAACGGAAAAATCCAACAACCATAACACCACTATCGCGAAAACAAAAATAATAATGACGAAATACGAGGGAAAGATGTGTATAAAATTGCTTCTTGTGTATGACCTGCATCATACAATGTACATCAGATATCAGACAACAAAATTATACAGACATTATTATTGCTATATGTTTTCCATCATACAACCTATTCGGTATGGTATGCATGCACACACTGAAAGAAAAAAAATGGAATCGTACAAAAACAACACATTTTACAGCGTCAAAAAGTTAGCCTATATTTACAAAAAAGGATCGCAGTTCTTTTAATGAGAAACTGTTTACTCATTGTGCCACATGATAAAGGGATGCGATAAACAACCGTGCGTTGCGTCGGTTGTTTATCGCATCCCTTTATCATGCGGGAGAGTTTACATAGGTCAGACGGGGCGATGCCTCAACGAACGCATGCGTGAACACAGTCTGGCAGTAAGGGGCAAAAATGGTGCGCACTTCGATTTACATTGCAGGTCGTGTGGTTGTATTGCTCGATTCGAGAATGTCGCAGTCATGGGGAAGGCGCGTGATAAGACAGAAAGGGAGATCATCGAAGCATATTTTATAAGACAGTACAACGACAAATGCGTGAGCATGGCGTCTATTTTCCTTTCGGACAGAGAAATCATGTTTTTAAACGGTCATGTCTAATAATTTTTTAGGTTGTTACTTCGCACAAGTCTTGTTCTTACCTTTGAAAATTTTTTTTGTGATTTTTTTTGTGTTTTTTAGATACGTGCACCCTTTTCACCTGTTTGTTTTCCATGAGCATAGGTAACGTTTTTAAGTTTATGGTTCTGACCTTCTTGGTGCTATGCTTCATCGTTGTTGTACATTTATCACTGATTTTAAATGTGTGGTTAAAGGAAGTAGTTATCTAGTGCCTTTATTTTTTCTTGTTTCATTAGAGTGACGTTTCCATGTGGCGGTGGGTCACCTGAGGGTCGGTGCAAAAACATTATATGCGCATGCATACAGGGATCACCTTGTAATTATGCAGGAAAAGACTGCGGCGTTTGATGATAAGAGATGTGTGGTGCAACAATTGTTAAGATGCTTAGGTTTGTGCGCAATGTGTTGGCGCAGTGATATGCATGCCTATATAGGTTGGCTTCATGAACAGAAAAATAAACAGTTGGTAGTCTGCGCTCTTTCCTGTCTCCTCTGCCCTCATTTCTGTGCTCGCGCAGCGTGTTCAGTTTTCACTCCTGTACTACTTGCATGAATCCTAGGTGCAAGTAATCACACGCGACTGGCCGAGGTCGGGTAGTGAATGGATTGCCCGAGACTGCCGACTGACGGACTGACCGCGAAAGGATGCGAAATAGCCGTAGCGCAGAGGGCGGCGCGCCGCTCTCCGCTGCATGGAATCGCGACGTAGCTCGGCGTGCGCATGCGCGCAAGACCACGTGGTAGAGGATAAACTAGAACAGTGTAGGAGAAACGTTACTCTGTTGGCGCTTGCCGCAAGAGGGCGCGACGGGTAAAGTGCCCGCAAGGGAGAAAGTCGCTGCTCCGAAGGAGAAACGCCGCCCGTTGCTCCTTTCTCGCTGCCTTTTTTTTTTTTTAGAGTGTAGTGGTATCCCGAAAGTGCACTTGTATTAGTTGCCAAGGAAGCCCATAAGGTCCCATAATCCGTTTCCTCATGACTTCAATAAAGTTCTCTCACGTTAAGGCATGCAGTAATTAGAGCGGCAGGAGAGTAACATAACGCCCGCACGTCACACAAGGTGAATTGTGGAACCAGGCGTCACGCAATGGGAATGGCGTAGCGAATGGGTCGTTGAATTTAACCAGTGGTTCTGTTAAAGCTTACAACTCATTACAAAGGGCTCAGCAGCATTCTTGATCGTCATCAGTCACCGCATCAACGTAGTACACATTATGTCTTGCAAATGCGCAGCGATTTCCTCACTTTTCCGCAGAATGACAATAATGGCGTAGTGGGCGCTTTTGAACCGGACAAACATGAGCATTTATGGCGTAGCGGGTACCTTGCAAGTGCGCTTGTGTTGTTTACGACGGCTTCTAAAAATGCCGCTCTTCCAGCTTTCGCTGTGACTGTTCTGCGCTTTCCGCGCAGGCCTGCTGTTTTTTTAATTAATCATTTCAATTACACATTGGCTTTGTCACATCATCTCCGAATCGACGTAGAGATCGCGTGTGAAAACGACACGAAAAAATGTGTGTGGTCTGAATCAAAACACTCTCAGTTGCACTTTCTTTACCAATATTTGCTCTCCGTGGATGCGAAAGACGCCGGAAAAGCATTTCTGAGAGCGAGGGGGTAACAGCGCGAACACACACCCTCGAGACAGACGACACAGACACACAAGCGCTGGCTTACAGCTGATTTCAGTGAATGTCAGCGCAGTGGCGTAGGCAAAAATTTTTTTTCGGGGGGGAGTGGCCACCTCCTTGATTAGCGGCAGGCAAATGGTCATTTTGCGCTCTGTATGCCCACGGCCGGACTGGAGGAGCGGCACTCTCTTACGGCCTGCGCTTCGTGTCTAGTTCCCACCTTTCACCACCGTAAGTTCGCGGCGCTGCGGCCCAACCCTCGCTCTAGGGACTTTAACCCTCGCCAGTACAGCTGCAGGGAGGAGCGGCGCCCGCGCACTTGAAATATTCCGCGGCAGACCAAAAACACCTGCGGCACGCGTGGTCGGCTGACTCGGTCAGAAGCGAGGCGTCGACTGAGAAAAAGGAGGAGTGAGAGGGAAGAGGGTCGGGTCGAAGCTCCCCCCACGCGGCGATCCCTGCAACGAGCAGTCAAGAATCTGCCCTATTGTTCCCTCCTTGGGTGCGCAGGCCGTAAGAGAGTGCGCGCGTGTTGCTTCTCCAGTCCGGCCGTGGTATGCCATCGCGAAAACAAACTCGAGGGGGGCACAGGCACAGTGTGCCACCCCCTGGCTACGCCACTGAGTCAGCGCTTGTGTGTCCGTGTTGTCCCTCTTGAGGATGTGTGTCCGCGCTCTTACTCATTCGCTCTACAATGAACCAACTGGCCCAAAAAGAAGTTGTGATCAAGCATTTCTGCATCGACGTAGAGTTCACGTGTCACGCGCAAAAACGTGTGTGGTCTGAATGAAAACACACTTCCCGTGGTCGCAGGTGCTGCTCTCCGTGGATGCGAAAGATGCCGCAGCGCTGTCGCACGTGGTCGCCTACAGGTGGACGAGGCTTAGGTAAGGCTCATATCATATTTCATTGTGCGGAAGAATAGATCGATTTAACTGACGATCCGCGCGCTGCCGCCATCTTAGTTGTAGTTCTCTGAGCGCTGCTGGTGCAACTGATAGCTGCGTGCTTCAGATATATTGGCGTTTTGCGTGAAGCACAATAGAGGGTTGAACGCAGTAGCAAGCTATGTCCATACCTACAGTTCATTTATTTTAGGTTAAACAGCATCGTAGCCCTAAGAAAAATCACCGACAATTACGGTAGCGCCTGAGGCGAATTTTGAGCGCAACGCTTTAGCTGTTTTGATTTTGCGATAAGTTGAGAGACATGTATGTATGTACACCACTATTTATATTCCATAACTTTCTCTCTAAGTAATTCGCGTCTGCCAGTCATTTATTGTACTGACGGAAGCTTCGTAGTCGGAGTGTAGATATGCTTGACTTGCTGCACGAATGCGTGGTTCTCAAAGACGAGGTATTTCGTGAAATCAGTAGCATGAGTTACGATGGAGAAGAAAGGGATGTCCTTTCGCATAAGCGGTAGCTAGGTCTTGTTTTTTATGTCCATATTAAGGTCACCCACAACTAACATTAGTGTGGGTCGATGTACGGTTAATGCGAGTCGCAGGAAGTTCACGGCGTCTTCGGTAAGCGCGGTGGGTGAGAAGTACGCAGCCACTACCAGCAAGCCGTTGTACAACTTTGCTTGCCCAATTCCGGTGGCAAACACTTCGTCTTCGTTTGACACTTGCACGTGCTGTGCACGGTGGTGGAGCTTGCCCAGTCTTCCTTGCTTGCCCAATTCCTGTGGCACATACGAGGTATGTTCAAAAAGAAACCGAACTTTTGCTATAACACCTTCACTGCTTGTGGTACAACATTTTAAGCATTGCCCCCTCCAAACTACTCCCGTCTACTGGTAATACACTGTTCCAATCGTTACTTCGATTTTTTGAAGCCTCTTACAACGCACTTTCTGGACTGGCCCGCAGGTCTCTTCTCGTATTGTCCTGGATCTCCTGTATGATTTGGATTGGAAACGGCGTCCTTTCAACGTATTTGGGATAGAGAAAATAGAAAGAAATTTCCTACGCGTGAACCTACGCTAATACCCACTTCGTCAGCAACTACTCGAATAGTCTATGGAATATTTTCTCGAATCACAGCTCGAACAATCGACATGGTCATCATCTGTTGAGCTGGAAGGTCGTCCAGGCTTGGTATCGTCACCGACCGACATTCGGCCATGTTCAAAACGCTTGACCCACTCATAGCACTGCGTGCGACTCATATAGTCGTCCCCGTATACTTGTCTAAGCAACTGAAATGTCTGCGAAAGCTTTTTCAAGTTTTAGCAGAATTTTACAAACACACGTTGTTCTTCCAGTGCTTTCATTGCCACTTTGGCAGAAATTCGAAGAACAGCATCTCCATGTGCTCACTTTAGCGGCTGTAGCTCGCGAACTAACGGTCAGACCTTTATGAAAATGGTGATGTCCTGTAAGTGTACTGTATGTTTCCCCGAGGCTACATGAGGATACAACCTGTATGTCTCCCAGATGTCGCGATTTGGCCGCTTACTTTCTGTCTCATCAACGCGTCCGTCCTGTATGTGTCCCATATCTGTAACCGTTCTGTATGTGTCCGATGTGTAACCGTCCTGTATGTATCCCAACTGTCGCAATTTGGCTGCCGCCTTTATGTCTCCTCAAGTGTCCATCTTGTATGTGTCCCATGAGTAGCCTACTGTCAAGAATGACAAGGTCTAAGAAAGAAGAAGAAGGGATTTAGAATGGATAAATAATGCCAAGGCTGGAAGCAAAAAGAGGAAAACGAAGACGAGAAAAGGGGTGCGCGGCGACGCCATCTTGGAGGGCGGGCGCGCGCAGGGAACAACAGAGGAGACGGGAGGCGGTGTTCGAGGTGCGGACAGCTGCGGAAGTCCCACCTGGGTTTCGCCCCAGTCTCCCGCCCGAGCATCGGCCTCGGCGAGCAGCCCTCGGAAAGGCCGCTGACCTGGGCTGCAGTGTATTCCGCCCGAGCGTCGGCCTCGGCGAGCAGCCCACGGAACGACCGCTGACCCTGGACTTCGGTGTATTCCGCCCGAGCATCGGCCTCGGCGCCCTGGACTACAACTGCAGGAGCCACTTCAGCCGGCACGTCGCCACTCAGTACAGACCCAGCGTGTCGGCATCACGCCGGAGGGGGCCTCCCTACTGACTGGAGGGCACGCCGTAACCGTAAGCAGGGGAAAGAACTAGGCGAAAACAGTAGCGGACGTTAAGCATGAGACATTGACTTTTCTTTATATTTTTTTCTCCTAGTGTGCGTGGCTTTGTATTTCTTTTCTGTGTGAAGTTTCGAAGAATCAAGTGGCAGTGTTTGTTGGGGAACATCGGCGTCTGATTCATTTCACACGGCCAGGCGAGCGAACCAGGCGCCCTTACCAACATCGTGGCAATGGCGAGCCTGCCAGGATCCCTTTAAGTTTGTCACACGCCTTGGTCTGTCTGGAGCCGCGAAATGGATCTAGAACGTTTGATGGTTGCCGGAACTGCCGTGGGATTATCGGCCGAAGCTATAACAGCGCTCTATCATGAGGAACAGAAAAGACTGCGAGAAGAGCGTGCAGAGGCGCGAGAGGCCGCGAAGGAAGATGAGCAACGAATTAAAGCCGCTGATGAAAGAGCGAAGGCCGCGGACGAGCGCGCATACAGGAATTTAATGTTAGAGAAGGAGTTCATTGAGAGGAAATTGCAGTTGCGCGCAAGTACAAGTGGGGATGTGTCAGAGAGGCCAGAGATGGGACCCCAGCCACCGAAAGTGAGCCCGCGCAAGTAAATTGCACCTTTAGACGAAAGGAGAAATGATCTCGACGCATACATTCAGCGGTTCGAGAGAATAGCGATCGGGCAAGGTTGGCAGAGGAGTGACTGGGCGACGGGATTGAGCATGTGTCTTGCGGGAGAGGCGTTGGCCGTGTTTAGCCGGATGCCAGCAGCGTATGCGTTGGATTACGACAAGGTGAAGAAGGCTCTTCTCCAGCGCTTCAGGTTA
The DNA here is from genome assembly GCA_030522465.1 of Rhipicephalus appendiculatus. NCBI lineage: Eukaryota > Metazoa > Arthropoda > Arachnida > Ixodida > Ixodidae > Rhipicephalus > Rhipicephalus appendiculatus. Next base: position 383,440 of record JALIZH010032973.1, read on the forward strand.
ACTGCAGAGGGTTTCCAAGAGAAATTCCGGAGCTCTAAACCGCAAGAGAATGAGACAGGCCAGCAGTTCGCTGCTATAATCTCAAATTACTTTGATCGATGGCTGGAGATGGCCGACATAGAGAGAACTTTCGAGAATCTGCGAGATAACATGATTGCCGAACAGTTCCTCGCGTCGTGTCAAAAGGGAGTTGCAGTATTCCTGAAAGAGCGCAATCTGAAGAAAATGGCAGAGTTAGCCGAGCACGCCGACCGTTACTTGGAAGCCCAGGGGCAAAATAACCTAGGTAAAGAAAAATATGAGAAAGATATAGAGGACAAAGAGCGAACTAGGAGGGTGAACAAATGCTTCCTCTGTGATAAGACAGGGCATAGAGCCACAGAGTGTACTCTAGGGCGTACGCACAGTTCAGCAGTGAAATGCGACCGGTGCGGACGGCGTGGAGATGTCACAGAAAGTGGTAGAACCTGGCCCGAAAGTAAGACGGCTTGCGTGGTTGCAGACCGAAGCCAAGGTCCCGGTAGCAGTACCGGGGAGGCTGAGTCGAATGGGGACGAGACATGTGCTGTCAACACGTCCTTACGATCTGAAGACGCTGAAACTGTCAGGTCAGTGGTCGCGGGGATGTTGCAGGGACGTAAAGTGTCGGTACTCCGAGACACGGGCTCTAACATTGTCCTTGTAAGACAATCCCTGATGCCAGAAACAGATGTCACGAGTACAGAAACGCGGGTCCGATTGGCTGATGGAACAGTACGACGCATGCCAGTCGCTAGGGTACTGATTTTGAAGCCGTATTATTGTGGATGGATTGAAGCCCGATGTGTAAAAGACCCGCTTTACGACGCAATTCTCGGTAACGTACCAGGGGTCAGAAGAGTAGACGATCCCGATCCCATCTGGAGCTTGCCCACCATAACATGTGTCGATAGTTCGGGGTTACAGACCCCTAGGGTCGCGGATAAACGTCACGAGAGAAGGGTCGATCGGCCTACCAGGGAGGATTCAACATCCGCAGTGGAGAAAGCTACGAGCGACAAGGACGAAAAAGGGGTCACCAAGCAGGATGAGGCAGCGACAGTATTGGGTGTAACGGTTCAAGAAATGAGAAAGAGGCAGGAAGCAGATAGTACGCTGCGAAGATGTTTTGAGAGACAGGGCACGTGGGTGCAATGCAACAAGAGCCGGGCAATGCACAGGTTTGAGAAGGTTGGAGGACTGCTCTACCGAACGGGCAAGTTCCACGATGGAGGCGTGAAGAGACAGCTAGCTGTGCCGTGGAGCTTGCGAAGGAGAGTCCTCAATCGTGCACATGCTGCGTCGGAGGGCCATCTAGGAGTGAGGAAGATGATCGGTGCAGTTGCCGAAAAGTTCTGGTGGCCGTACATGCCAAGTGACGTCAAGCGTTTTGTGAAGGCGTGTGGAAGGTGTCAGTGAAGCGCGCTAAAGAACAAGAATGCAGTTATGGAGTAGGTTAGATATGAAGCAGCGTTGGGCAAGATTTTCAATAGAGTGATGATCTAGACAACTTGGTAGTAACACTTAATGAGGGGTGATTCTAAGTGTTTTTTTTTCCTTCTTTGACACTGACGAGTGACGCTTACTCACCGAGACAGTGATGTGCGCGGTCGTGTACATAAGTTCAGTGAAGTGATGTGCCGTGACGTGAAGTGCTGCGCTGGGAAGTGAAGTGCTGTGCAGTGAAGTGTGGCCCGGTGCAATGCAGTGAAGTGGGGTGCGGTGCAGTGACGTGTGGTGCAGTGCGGTGAAGTGTGGTGCATTGCAGTGAAGTGTTCTGCGGTCTGGTGGCAGTGGTGAAGAAAGTTTTCGTGAAGCGCTAACTCGAGAGAGAGAGAGAATAAACTTTTATTAACAAATGCACACAGAGCCTTCCTTGGGTTGGGGCCCTCAGTCCAGGGCTCCATTGCCTTGCGCGACCCTGCGAGCCCGCTGGACCAGCTGCTGCTGTTCCTGCCGCTGCTGTTCCTGCCGGCGTAAGCTGAGCAGTGCAGACTCCCAAGAGGAAGGGGTGGGGTTGGGAATGGGAGGAACGCCCTGTGGGGCAGAGCATTCCCACGTGGAGTGGTACACTGTCGGTACGGATCCACAGAAGGGGCAGCAGGAGGGGTAGAGAGTCGGATGAAAGCGATTTAGCATATAGAGGCAAGGAAATGAATTGGTCTGTAGTTGCCGCCAAGCGACAGCATCTGCTCTGTTAAGTGAAGGATGAGGAGGAGGATACGTATAACGGCTCTGTCGGTAGTACTCCAGCATGGCGTTGTAGTTTAGTGGCTCTGTCGGTGCGTCGTCTGGATTGGACAGCTCTTCCAATGGTGCCCGGCCGGTCAGCTCTCGGGCAACCGCATGAACGCGTTCATTACCATGGAGAGAGGCGTGTCGAGGAGTCCAGACGATACGCACAGGACGTAATGCGGAGGGTGAGACAGAAGAGAGGATATTGTGTGTATGTGCAGCCACAAGTCCTTGAGCGAAAGCACGGCAAGCAGCGTGTGAATCTGTTACAATGGTGACAGGGGAGTCATGTGACAATGTCGTAGCGTGGACAATTGCCAGAGCGAGAGCTCCCTCCTCTGCCAAACCACTGTCTGTAGTGCGATGTGTGGCAGACGCCACAAGGGCGTCTGTGTCGTCTATCACAGCTAAACACATGGCTGACTTCTCTGGGTAGCGTGCGCATCAGTGTAAAGGACTTGTAAGTCTGTGGTACCATCACCAAAGACGCGTGTCATAGCCTGAACTCGGGCACGTCGACGACCGGCGTGGCGGTAGGGATTCATATTGCGTGGAATCGGAGCCACTTTGATGAGTGCGCGGACAGTAGGAGCAAGTTTATGTTGCGGTACCTGTGTGGGTTTTTTGGGAATCGGGTAGCCAAGACGAGACAGGATGGCGCAGCCCTGACGGGTCTGCCTGAGCCGTTGGAGCTGACTGTTGTGCTGGGCCTCGATGAGATCGGTTACGGTGTTGTGGACACCGAGTTGAAGGAGGCGTTGTGTAGATGCGTGTGGAGGCAAGCCGAGAGCCGCCTTCACAGCTGTCCGTAGAAGGATGTCCATCTTTTTGGTTTGAGCTAGCGTGAGATTGTGAAAGGGAAGATGATAGGTGAGCCGACTAACTATGAGGGCTTGCACTAAGCGGAGGACATCCTCACAGAGGCCTCTCCTGCGATTGGTTATGCGTTAGATCATGTGTGTAATTTGAGTTATCTGCTGAGCCAGAAGGTGTGTAGTGTGCGAGGCCATTCCATCAGACTGAAGGTGGAGTCCTAAAATACGAATTCGAGGTACCAGAGGGATAGGACGGCCATCAAGAAACAGCGAAATGTCAGGAGAATCATCGGTTTTGCGGCGCCGCTTGTATACCAAAACAACTCCGACTTTTCCACTGAGCACGTAAGGCTGCCGGCAGCAGCATAGTCTTGTACCACAGACACAGCTTCCTGGAGGGGGTCCTGAATGGTTCCGTCTGATCCTTTGGTTGCCCAAATTGTAATATCATCTGCATAGATCGCATGCTGGATGTTGGGAACCTGTTGTATTAGTGAAGGGAGTTTAGCCATAGCCACGTTGAACGAAGTGGGCGAAAGGACTGAGCCCTGTGGTGTTCCTCTGCCTGCGAGACGAATGACGTCCGACCGGAGGTCTCCAATCCCAATAGTGGCCGTGCGGTCAGAAAGAAAGGACCTGACGTAATTGTAGATACGTGAGCCACACTGAGATGAAGCGAGATTGTCAAGAATTAGGTCGTGGGAGGCGTTGTCAAATGCACCCTTCAGATCCAGGGCCAGAATTGCTCGGACCTGGTTTGAAGTGGGGCTATCCAACACGTCCTCCTTAAGCTGTAATAATACGTCCTGTGGAGAAATACCAGGACGGTAGCCGAAGAGTGTATCAGGAAAAAAGTGAGTGTCTGCGAGAAATGTCTGTAGTCGGGAGAGGACAACGCGTTCAAAGAGTTTAGCTACACATGAAGTTAAAGATATAGGGCGAAGATTCTGGAGGGATAGCGGCTTGCCAGGCTTTGGAATAAGCATGATTTCTGCGTGTCGCCACTCCTGTGGTAGCGTGCCGTTGTTCCAATGTTCGTTGTAAAAAGCGGTTAAATGTTCGATGGCCTGGTCATCTAAATTACGCAGAAGTGTGTACGTAATTCCGTCTGCCCCGGGTGCTGTGTTACGCTTAATGCTTTGCAAGGCTGCCCTAACCTCTGCTTCTGTAATGTCCTCATCTAGAGGCGTATCCTGTACGTGTGGATAATCACGGTAGGCGGGACGGGCGCCCGTGGATACACAGTGTTGTTTTAAGGTGTGCAGCAGAGTGGTATCGTCAAGCCCTGATTTGTGGAGAATGGTGCGGATTGCATTAGCAGTGTGTGATTTTGTCTGCGTGGGATTTAAGAGAGCGCGGAGTATACGCCACGTTAGAGGTGTACTTAGTGTGCCGTTGAGGCGATAGCAGAAGTTATGCGGATCGCATTAGCAGTGTGTGATTTTGTCTGCGTGGGATTTAAGAGAGCGCGGAGTATACGCCACGTTAGAGGTGTACTTAGTGTGCCGTTGAGGCGATAGCAGAAGTTATGCCAGTTGTTGCTAGTGAGGATATTCGCATAGTCATGTGCCTCAGTAGCTAGTTGGGCGATTCGGAGACGAAGTTTTGGTTATGTTTCTGCCGCCGCCACCGCCGTGTCAAGCCTCTGTGGGCATCCCAGAGATGCAGCAGATGCCAGTCCACATCCGGCGTTTTTGTCGTCGCAGCGATGCGTTTGGTAGCTGTTTGAAAATCGGACTGAAGTTGTCATATCCAAGCCTCAAGGGAGGGAGAGTCCTGCTGGGTTCTTGTTGTACGATTACGCCTAAATGCATCCCAATTTGTTATTTTTATGAAGCGCTCTGGGGCGCGCGTGGCTGCTACTTGGAGCTCTGTAGTTATTATATGGTGATCACTGCCTAGATTCACCAGGAGGTTGCACCAGGAGTGGTGACTAACCCCCCTTGACTATCGTGAGGTCGGGGCATGTGTCCCTGCTGACACTATTACCTAAGCGAGTGGGTTGATCAGGTTCCGTCAGTAGGGTCATGCGATGAATCGCGATAGCCTGTGCGAGTCGTCGGCCTTTGGGTGTTTCTGTTGCGTAGCCCCAAGCCGGATGGGGGGGCATTCAAATATCCTACAATAACTATGTGTTTACCCAATTTGCATAGTTGTGCAAATAGATGACCGAAGTCATCCTTCCTGGCGTTAGGTGCACTGTAAATGTTAAGCACGTACAGACTGCTACTGGAGCGAGAGCACGGGACTAATTCGAGAAGTACGTGCGAGATGGAGGAGCTTTGAAGGGTGTGTTCTATGACAGTGACATGTTTAGAAACTAATGTAGCTGTGCGATGCGGTGTATTGTTCGTTACGTCCGTGTATGTGGTGTAACCGGGAAGCGTAGGGGTACATTGCAGTTCTTGTAACGCTATGACATCGGGAGTATTCCGCCGCGTCGCAATGAATTGCGTTAGAGCTCCGCGTTTCCTACGATACCCCCTGCAATTCCACTGCCATACACGTAGGAGTTGAGGGGTGTCACGCGTTGACCTACGGTTTCTCGCCATGCTCATGCAATAGTGGGGCCTCGGTAGTACACGGAGGCATTTCAGACTGCGCTAAATCTTGGTGGAGGGTGGTGGGAAGCGGGACTGCAGCAGCTGCGGCTGTTGGGACGGTTTTTCGGGACGGTGATAGGAGACGGGAAGGGCGTATGTAAGGATGCGTTCGCTGTGCTTCACGTGTCGGAGACGTGGTGCGTTTGGGTGCAGATGGCGCAATATGAAGTTGGCCAAGTGCAGCCGATATCTACTGTTTAACATCCGTTACAATCTGCTGGACAGCAGGTTGCAGGGCCTGCTGGATCAATTGTTGGAGTGGAGCTGTTAGTTCAGCCATAATGCTATCCTTCATTTTCTGCATTTCTACCTGCATCATTGCTGCGAATTCGTTCCTTAAAGAAGTAGCCATTTCGTTCAACGCCTCTCGTGTGCAATAGTCTGTTCGTGCCATAGTTGACGGCATGTCAGGGTGAAGCTGAGTGTCCACTGACATGGGTTGTGGTGTTCTTTGCTGCGTTGATGTTTGTGTGAGGGAGTGGGACTGATGTGGAGAGGGAGGGAGAGGAGGGAACTGCTCTGCCCAGCTTACCGTTTGTGCTTTCTTGTGGGAACCGCTTTGCTGGCCATGATCATGCATTGTCCCGTCCTTGCGCCAGCCTGGAGATCCCTGCTGGCCAGCGGAACCGCTCCGCGATGACGAGTTTCCTCGCCTGGGCCCCGACTTATCCCTGGAACGGCTCTTTCGCCTGGCTCCACTCCTGGACGCGCTGCTCTGCCATCCGGGGCTGGGTGATGGTGACTGGGCCTTCCGGGTGGGAGTAGCTGACCGGGGTGGTTTGCGTCGGTTGACTGGTGGCAAATACCGCTTTGGGAATGGTTTGGCAGCCGTCGGGTGGTCGCCCCCGCAAAGCATGCAACAAGGGCGGCATTCGTGGTTGTTAGTTGATATTGAATCCCCGCACACTCGACATTTCGGTGTGCCAGGAGGCTGTGGGCACACATCCTCGCGGTGTCCTGTTTTGTTGCACTTTCTACAGTGGGGAATAGCCCGTTTGTAGAGGTAGCAGCGAAGAGCCTGTCCGTACGCGTTGACGAAGAATGGGACCCGCTTGGCACGAAATGTGAGCACCATTGCTCCGGAGTCGCCGAGGCGTCTGCACGTAAGGACCTCGTAGCCCGGTACTTCAACTTCTTTCAGGAAGTCGTCTGGTGTTATTTCATAGCCTATTCCGTTGACCACATCTTTGCACGAATTATCAGGCGCAATACCATAAGAGGTGATGTCGTAGGTTGCTGCGTGGACTGTAACTTCGGTGATTTGTCCAAGTGCAGTGGCGATCTTTTCAGATGAGGTGCTTATTGTTAGCACGTTTTGATTTTCGTCAACACGAAGCTTGATATCAGGCTTCTCACTTCGTATCTTTGCTGCATGAGCTACGGCGAGAAGTAGCGTCTTGGGGCTAACCTTGCTCAGATTTAATCCACCATGGGGACGGAGTGCTATCTTGTAGTCCTCGGCAGGGAGCGGTGGGAGTCTTGGTAGACGCGTCTTAGGCCGGCTCTGGCGTAGAGCTGGCTCAGATGGCGTGCTGGGCAGCTGTTGAGTCGGTGCAGTATGGGGTTGCAACTGTCGGCGTTTGTTCGTTCTCTTGGTTTGGAGATTGTGCTATTTATATCTAGAAGGCGGTCGATTTTGTTTAGAAAGGTGGGTATCTGAAAAGATGTGTGTTGCCGTCCGTAAATCGTTCGAATCTTTGGAGTCCTTTTAGCATAAGTACGAAAATCATACAGTGTACCACGAGGATCCTGCGAACTATACAGTCTATTGCGTTTTATATGCTGATATAATTTGAAATAATAAATCTGATTGGCTTTGAGCATAAGGTATTTCGAAAATAGCGGTTCTGTCCGCAAGTCACGTATCGGACCATAGAGATCCTCAAAGATTCTCAGGACCCTCTTTTGCAAAATAAGCAGTTTAGAATAGTTCGTTTGTATTGTAGTCCCCCCACACAAGCGTGCAGTAAGAGAGTCGTGAGTAGAAGAGAATGTAATAAAGTGTGTTTTTCAGCCACAGTGGTATGAAAGAATTTAACTTGTATAGACATCCAATACTTTTGCTTAATTCTGGTATTAACTTCGCTATATGTTCATTCCAAGATAAGTCTTCTTGAAACCACACACCTAGGAACTTCTGAGACTTAACCTGTTCTATTATATGGCCCTGGTAGGCAATAGTCATGGTAAAATTTCTTGGCTTATTCACAGGGGTAAACAGCATGTATTTGGTCTTATTTGCGTTTAAGCACAACTTATTAAGTTTTAGCCATGATGATAGCTGGTTCAAAAAACGATTCACATTCCCTTCCAGGTCGACAAGAGAAGAACCCTCAAAAAAAGATGTTAGTATCGTCCGCGTACATTACTAGTTTGGGGCCATCTGGAATGCGGCAAAGATCATTAATATAAATTATAAATAGGAAGGGACCCAGAATGGATCCCTGCGGCACTCCTTTTTTCACTATAACGTATTCTGATGGCTCGTTATTTATGCTCACAAACTGGTATCGATTTGTTAAACAGCTTTGCAATAAGTCATGCGCAATTCCTCGTATACCACATGTGCTTAATTTATGTAAGAGGACGTCATGACATACGGTATCAAACGCTTTACGTAGATCTATGAATAACCCAACTGTGTATAATTTTTTTTCAAAGTTATCGATTATGTGATCTTTTATTTGCAGTAATGCAAGTTCCGCAGACTTCAAATTGTGCATCATTTATGATATTGTATTTATAAAAAAAAATCCTGGAGCCGCTCGTTCATTGCACGTTCATATACTTTCGACAGAACAGGTAGCACTGATATGGGACGATAGTTGGTCATGTGTTTCGGATTGCCTCCTTTGAAGATAGGACGAGCAATTTCCAACTTGTCTGGGAAAATACCCGTGGAAAAAGAAAGGTTGATAACATGCGCTGGTGGAACGCATAACACATCGGCCACGTATTTTATCGGCACAGGTTTTATTTCGTCGTACCCTGCTGCACATTTATTTGTTATTTTCTTAATACTTTTTTCAATTTCGGTGCATATGACAGGAGCTAACAAAATTGTGTTAGGAATGCTGTAATTGTTTGACGATGGATGTAGATCCTCACCATTGGTGTCATCTTGAGTGTCACAGCTAGTTATGAAATACTTGTTGAACGCCATTGCCGCACTAACATTATTAAGGACACCGTCGACGTGCGTCGACGCTGCTCTGCGAGGCGAGTTCATTTGTCGGTTTTTGCTGAAACGCCAGGAGCGCGTCTAGTACGGGTCTAGTGCGTGCCCGTTGTTACAAATATTTGTGCGTATGCAAGCACAATTGAATACAGCTGTTGTGTTTAATGAATCAACTTTCAGGAAAATTTCACACCAGACCAGTTTGAGCCACTTTTTCTAGAACACGGCATAAAGAAGCTGAAACGCGATGCTTCGGGACATCTCACTGGTAGACAGACAGACAGACAGACAGACAGACAGACAGACAGACAGACAGACAGACAGACAGACAAAGAACTTTATTTGATCCTGAGGAGCTTTCGCGGGAACCCCTAATGGGGACTCGCGGAAACCGCTGGCCGCGTCCAAGTCGGGGCTGGAACACCATGAGGTTCCGCCCTTTCTTGGGCCCTCTGGATTGCCTGGATTTGTGTGTGGAGCGATGGGCTCCGGAGTGCCTCTTCCCAGTCAGCTTCGCTGGATAGAGGGCCGTTAGGTAACGCGGGGCATTGCCAAAGCATGTGTGCTAAGGAACAATAAGTTTCATTGCAGTCCGGACAGCTTGGATCAATCTCTGTAGAGATACGACTGAGGAAGCCCCGCGAGGGGAACGAGCCCGTCTGGAGCATTCGAAGTGTAACTGACTGATACCTTTCTAGCTTCGGGTGAGGAAGAGGATAGGCCCTTCGACTAAGCCGATAATGTGAGGTGATTTCATTAAAAGTAAGGAGCGGATCATTAATCTGGATTTGTAGAACTCTCACTTTTGGGGAAGTTGCGTGCACCCGCGTTGCAATGTCGCAGTCTCTTCCTTAGTGACCCAGATAATATATCATGCACCACAATTACATGGCATCACGACTGCGAAAATGGACGTATTTTTCCGGAAAACTGTGATCGCAGCGCTGCTAATCAAGCGTTCATTCCAGCATGGCCGGGGTTTTCCGTCATATGCACGAGCAAAACAGTGCATTCGGAGAACTGGGCGAACAGTACTACGTAGGAGTCGAGGCGCCATGGCTAGCGGTGCGAAATATAAAACTTGCCCAACGTTGCCACTTGGTAAACTCACGTATACTACTTTTTAAGCTGTGCTTTTTTTCCTCAACTAAGTAACCGCTTATGCTATATCTCACTTCCTTTTATTAAACTATAATTGCTTCTGCTCGCCGTAATAACTCAACAGAAACATTCCCTTTTTTATGCGCGTTCTGAACCTTCTAGGGGGGCGCTCCAGACAAACAATCGAGGAGCAAAAGGGAGGGTGTCGCTACCTTGGAAACTCGTTTTGTCTAGGGACCTTAGCGGAAAGAAATTCGCAGCTTGTAAGGATGACAGCGCCACTGGGGCGCGGGCGCGCGCTAGGCTACTGAGAGAAAGAGGGGAACGACGAAGCCAGAAGATATGAACAGCCTGCCCAGCGCACGGGCGTTGTATCTGTCTCTCCTCATCACAAGCTGTTTTCTGAGTGTTAAGTGCGCAAATACACGCAATATTTTGCTGAATCGTTGTTTCGCACTCGCTAGCTGCACCTGGTTGCACGCAAACTGTGCAAGGGAGTCGGACTTTGTACTACCCAAAACTCCTCCGACAGGTGGCGCTACGTGTCTGCGAAACTCCAGAGTCTGACGTCTATTCGCTCCGAGATCGGGCTACAAGCGGCAGCACCGTCACCGCGCTAGTGCGGATAGGCGGCCGGCGGCGCGCGTACAAATGTACGCGGCGGCGCTTTTTTGTGAGCGGTGTGAGCTGATTGTCGGCAAATAAAATGCGCTGACTGCAGCCTACTCGTGATATATACGTCATCCATTGTCGAATGGATGTACGAAGCTCGCCGAACGTTATTATTACAAGTGAGATAAACGTAATTTGCCATTGAAAGGGATGTTCGCGCTTGGCGACTGTCTGCGTTTTCGCACTAAGTCACGTTTCTTGTATTTTTATCTGTACGTGCTGAGCTTGTGTCCCGCCTACTTCGCACTGATGTAGTGCGGCTTAATTCATTCTTTGCTTCATGCATTTTGGTCTTGGATACTAAAAAAATGAGAAAGAAATCCCATATTCTTGGGCGATGAGGTGAAATAACCGCAAATACGCATCCGCATTTATTATTATTCAATTCTCCGAGAAATGGACGTAGGACAGTTGATAAGGTTATTCAGGAAAGGTCACAGTGGACGGTGCGTAAACGAACGCTTAAAGGAGCACCGCTACAACGTGAGGAAAAAAAGGGGTTGGTTCCTCGATGCAGGCATTGCAGTATTTCAGGTGCCAGTGCAACTGACAACGTTCATATCGTGTGCATGCCCATTTTTCATGAGTGTTCAATTTTCAGTAACAGCAGAGGTCAGCTGACCTGCGAAATAATCGAGGCTGAAATAATTGATCGGCTGGCAGAGAACTGCATTTCAAAACCGTCGAGTGCCCTCTCCTGTGAGGAGTTAGCCTATCTACTTAAAGATTGGTGAAATTTACAAATGTGCGTGTAATCATGATGGTTGTAAAGCGATGTTGCCTATATATGTGGTTCCCTGTTTCCGGAATAATCATTGTTGCAAGTTAGCGCCTGTGTGTTTCACGCCTTTCTCTGTCCGTGTTTTTTCGTGCGCTATAAAAAACTACAATATGAAATACCAACACGCCCAAAACGCTACGTTATTAACCTAGATATAAGTTAGACACATGCATCAGTTAAAAAATACTTTTATGTAGATAAGTGTCCCAGAGTATAAATACTGAAAACGGGGCCCTCAGTTAGAAAGCACTCCAAAATTTAACTCAAAAGTTGGGGGAAGCACGCGAAAGCACGCGAAAGTAGCCGTATTACGAAATGAAATATGATAATAAAGTAAAATACAATGCAAAATGAGAAGTTGAATATAATATGCCATGCAATATACTGCAAAATCAAATGCAATGCAGTAAAAAAAAGTACCGAAGAAAAATGAAGATGCAAACAAAGTCATAGAAGGAAACAAAAAGAAAGAACAAAAAAGAACATAACGTAAATCACGTGCAAAAGTGGCATTGAAAGACGTCAACTAACGGGAGCTTTAAAGGAGCCCTGCGACACAATTTGAGGATGTCTTTTTCATCGGTTCTTCTGTGTGGAATGTGACGATATTATTGCGCAAGTGGCAACGGCAAAATTGAAGCTGTTATAATTTTAATTCACGGGTTAACTAAATTTATTTCGGACTAAGGCGACAGACATCGGGTATTTTAAAAAGGAAGCCTTTCCTTGCGTACTGCGGGCACATTTAGTCTATCTATCTATCTATCTATCTATCTATCTATCTATCTATCTATCTATCTATCTATCTATCTATCTATCTATCTATCTATCTATCTATCTATCTATCTATCTATCTATCTATCTATCTATCTATCTATCTATCTATCTATCTATCTATCTATCTATCTATCTATCTATCTATCTATCTATCTATCTATCTATCTATCCGCCTACCTTCGGGTGCTCTCGTGATCACCCTCTTAAGGGCCCCCCTGCAACACTTTTTCAGCATGGCCAGAAAATGCTGCCGGTCGGTAGTCCAGGCTCCCGAGAACACGCGAGCCAAATATTATAGTTCAGTACGCGGCCTGGAATTCACAAGAAATTCTCAAAGTCAGCTAAAAATCGCTTTCTCTTCTGTCTACAAATGACGCTACCAGCTCAAAAATCACTGCGTCATGGCCCAAATATCAGCCATTGGCTGATTTGAGCATGACGCGCTCGGTCGTTACTGGGGCCGCCGCGTGAGGCCGCGACTTGTCCACGCGTGCGCGCGCAATCGAACTGAAACGCCGCGCATTCAAAGAAAAAAAAGAGGGGGAGAAAGTGCTCAAGGTCATGATGCGCGCCTGACGTACTTTCTTCCCCCGTGCCATCCCTCCCTGCTTAGCTTCCAGCGCTTACGTCGGGACGAGAGAATAGAGAATGCAGTCACAGCATGCGACAAATCTTTTTAACCACGCTCGTACTGGACGGATTCTAAAAAAAAAAATTGCGGTGGTGAATTCGTGAGGCAACAAGCTCCTTTAGTGAATCCATTCCAAGGCTTCTAGTAAAAGTGTTGCAGGGCCCCCCTTAAAATGGGGTGAACCAAAATTTGTATGGGAGGGTAAGATAGTCACGAATGTGACTCACTGGCCCTGACATGAATAATGTGACAATCAGATTGCGTACGTCGTCAAACCCTTTCCGCCTGACACGTGTGGCACATACACGTATACCACGGGTGGGTATGTGCTACAGGTATGTGGGTATGTGCCACAGGTGACTGACAGTTTATATGCACTCAGGAACGACGAGAACAGACATTGGTAATTTGAACGCGAAAGAGTTAACAAAAAGCTGGCATCGGCAGTGTTGACCCGACGAATGCAACGGATAAATGTCAGGGTCCCAGCAGGAATGGAACCCCAGCATTTTGCGTGGCAATCAAGTATTCTACTACAGAGCCACGCCAGGTCACGGAACTGTTTTCATATAGACCGCAATGTTCGTGAAACGTTAATCATCGTTGCAGTGCTGGCTATCCAATTTTATAGACATTGCATATATACTGCTACGATACTGCCCTCCGATCGGGTTAACGTCAAGTGTAGTTAAGCGCCATTCGTTGAAGTTCCAGTGTCCAGGGCTACCATCCTCACGAGCACAAGCGCTACGTATCAGCTTACCGCTTCTGGTGTTGCTAGTACCAGTGCTGCTCTTGGCATCGTCACGCAAGTGTAAACAGCTGGTTAAATAAAACATATGCGACTGTTTGAACATACGTCTGTGCGTACAACATTTGTACATATCTTCAGTGTCATTTCGTAATGTCTCGTTCTACAAAAGAATTACACTCACAGAAGTAGAGGGAGTACTGGAAGAGTAGAGCAACTGCATTACTCTCGGCAGAGTTCTTTAACTCCGTGGGGGAGTAGTGCAGAGTTAGCCGCCGAACGTACTCTTTCCTTGAAGGAAGAGTAAAGGGGCTTCGAACGCTCTGCTACTCAGGTCGAGTTCCCAATCTATGCAACTCTCGTGCCGATGCGGCGTGAACGGGGTCTGGCACTCCGTCCCGGTTGGCGGACGCAGTACAATGTAGCAGTGCTGGGCAGTATCGAAGATGCATGTATCTTAGATACTATCTTAGATAATCTTCGGGTATCTTGTATCTGTATCGCGATACGTCTCGCAAAATGAGTATCTGTATCTGTATTTCCGATAAATTCAATAATGTATCGTGTATCTTAATATACAAGATACTGCTGTAGAAACACCACCGCGCGAAACAATGAACGCCGACCTGAATTCCGGTTCTCAAGCTGATATGGCTACAACTAAGCCACCTGAATAAAACTAACGACAGTTGCATTCTTGTATATACTTCCACCAGGGCGCTCCAGGGAGCAAAGAGGATGAGGTCGGTGCGTCCCAACAGGTGGAGCAGAGTCACGGTACTGTGCAGCGTACTCTAGTGCGTGCGGCGTTTTTCGCTCAAATTCTGGTGCCACTATAGTGCGGCAGCGCTCTGTGTCCTCTCCTCTGTCCCCTCCTGTCGGTTGCGCTGATTTCAATGCTTAACTATAGTGTGGTTATCGAAGTTTGTTTTGCGTGGTGCTTCGTCTCAATGAAGAATGCAAGAATGGGGCTGCTTTGCGTCTCGCAGCTTTCATTCATCAGCGATTTGAAAGATCTTTGGTGTGTAAGCATGACTTACATACGATGAGATTGACTTACATGCGAATGAAATTCTAACAACCATCGCACTATCGGTGCCGATGTTAGATGCAATAGAACACGCATTTGCGTAAAGTGAACTGTTTTTGACGTACTGTGTCTTTGTTTTTCCAGTTTAATTAATCGACAAGTTATTTTAATGCTAATTTGAATGTGCGCGCTCAAGTGCTCTCTTTGATGTCCTCCGTTTGAAGGACAGCATACGTTACCTGGGCCTCTGTATTGGCCTCGAGGGCCACCACTGGAAACGCCGGCGCCACCGTCGGCGTGACGTGCTTGGCAGGATCACGCGGTCTCAGCGGCCGCGTCGGCTGCTTGTGGAGCGCTGCCGCGTGATTGGTAAACGGGTTTGAAGCTCCACCTGCACTGCGGTCTGTACGAATGTGGAGGTTTTCTCGCATTTTGAACACAACTGAACCCACTGTGATTGGGGTGGCTGCATCCGAAAGCGATGAACATGCTGCGCGGTGCCGCAGTGCCGGACGTACGCAAACAGAGTCCGGTGTAAGCCTGCACGGTGCACCGGTGCCCGTTGAATAAGAAACTGCGTGAGGAGTGGGTTGTAGAGCTGAGAACAGGCAAACAGCCATAGGCTACGAGTCGTGTGTACAACAAGCGCTTCCGCGACGACGACCTTCGCTACTGCGTCGGTGCTGTGGTGTTGAGTAGCAGAAAGCGCGCACTGAGACGATCGTTCGCGCGTGCTTCCCGTAGGCTAACGGTGCTTATCTCCCGTGGGATGGAAAATGGGCTGCCTTTTACCTGGTGCGATACCATCTCAGAACGTTCCCGTGCGACCTCTTGATCGTCGGTCCCGTGCAATATGGGCTGCAGATACTTGAGTCATTGTTTAGATATGTTGGACTTGAAAAAATCACAGGGTTCCTTATGCATTCCTTTAAGATGACCGGAAGGCGAAAGCCACCTTCTTCTCCTCCTTGGCTGTCGATGTATTGATTTTCCCCAGCCCGCACCAAAAGCTTTGTGCACCTAACGCGGTTTTGAACTGCCTCCGTGATCAACTCACCGATCACGGAGGCTGTGTAAAGCGACTATGTCGTGTGAACACGTCATCATTTGATATCACGTTAAGAGGCGTCCGTCACAAATTTCGGCAATCTGTGACGTGATGATGACGTGATATGGTGATTTTTTTGCATTACTCGTGCTGACGCCGCCGACGCGGGACGCCGACGGTCAATCTTCTTGTTTGAAGAGGTATCGAAGGCTTTCGCCTTCATAAGCTATGGACAGCGTTTGCTGGTGGATACATGGCGAGCGAGTCAAATGCTGTGGCTGGTGTGTGTTGCATTTATTTTGGCAATAACAATCTTTCTGTCAATCGTGCATTGTCATGACGCAAACACTACGTGCTAAAAAGCACTAACACACGCTTAAGCGCACGCGTAAGTTCGTTCTTTGTAGTTTGGGGGGCAGTTTATGCAATTTCGCTCTCTTGTGTCAAGGTGTATTACGGGCAAACTGGTCGATGTTTGAATATACGCCTCAGAGAACACTACGGTGCAGTAAAAAATGCTATGACTTCTAATTTGGCGGCCCACTGCAGCAGATGCTAATGCGAATCCTTGTTTCAAGAAACTGCCGTGATGTACAAAAATAAAGATCAAACAAGCCGAGAGAGAATCGAAGCTTATGATATGCACGTGGATGCGGCTCGTTGTGTCAGCCAAATCTCTATCGCACTGCATAAAAAAGAAATAGAATTTTTAATGGTTTGTTCCCGCGCTTCTCTTGTTTATCTGGCAATAACCACGTGACTTAAACGCATTTTTGTTCGCGCGCGAAAGAAAAAAGGGTTTTCAGTTGATAGCCAGCGCTCGTGTTGTCCGTTTCTCGTCCTTTGTCTGTGCCGCGCTGTTCCCGAAGCTGCTGTGTTGTGTACGATTGTAATGTGTGTCCCCATGCCTGTCCCGCATATGTGACGTAAGCTTCAAACAATCTCAGCCTGTTCACTGTTAGATTGTAGAAAATTCTCGACAGTTATTATATTTTTTTGCTTTAGTCCTAGCAGGAAGAGTGATTGAACTCTTGGAGGGAGTTGATGCACTCTAGCCAGACCGACCGGATTATAAAATTCTGTGAGCGAGTAGCGTAACTCCCGATCTGTGTATGCACTCTATTTCAGAAGCACGACTTTACACTGACGAGAGAGCTTGTGCACTCTCACTCAGCCAGAGTACCAGAACACTGTCGGGAGAGTGTGCCTACTCTGTGTAGCAGCGGGTTCCCAGCACTCCTGAAAAGAGAGTGAAATATGGGACAAGCATTTACTCCCGTAAAGGGAAAGGGCATCGCTAGCACTCTCCTAGGGCTGTGAGTGTACAACACAGTCACCTTCCATCCGCATGCTTCGCATAACATCGATTCCCAAGGTAAGTTGGATCTTCCTAACTTTTTTGTTATGGGAAGTGACGTCATGGCATGTGACAGTGACGATACTCGCGACATACGCCGTTCGTTTTAGGGGGCGAAGCTCCTTAGGCCCTAGCCTTGTTGGCGTCCGTCACGCTACATAAAAACAGAAACCGAAACTGACTTGCACAACAAAAAACGAAAACATCTGTGTAAGAAACTGACTTTATGTGTACATCAATGAAGTATATGACCGCACAATAAAAGGCTCTTAACCAGAACAAAAACGCCGCAACGCCGTACAAACACCGACATTTCAGCACTCATCAATGAAAGCATATGATCGAGCAAAAGGTGAACAAGAACAACATAAAACACTGTTAACCAGAACATGATAAAAGGCCACAATGCCATAAAAAAACCGACATTTAAGCACCCAATAATCAGAGCATATGACAAAAAAAGGTTTAACAATACAGTAATATCAATCATAATTGTGACAGAGCAATGTAAAGCACCTAGAAGCAGAAACCCTCTATATTAGTCGGCCATTTCAACGTGGACATTATGGACCTTAGGACCTAGCTTTGTCCTCGACGCTCACTCTCCGCTGTCATGGTGGTTAGAAAACCGTTGCTATAGTCGAAACATAGATGTGTATGTGAATCGATTCACGGTTACCGAACGATCCGCGTGCTTCACCCACTCATCATCATTCACTTCGGGGATATGCGTGGATTTTTTTTTATTGGCTTCACGTGACAAGTAGCGTGCAGTATTGATATGGTGGTAACTATTGGCCGCGAGGAGTTACGGAGTCGCCCTCTATCGGACACGCCTCGATTGCGTGCTAGGCAGGATACCGCCGCGCGCTCCCCATATGATTTGCTGTCGGCGCTATACAAAACACCTCGCGGAAGCGCTCCAGGACATTTCCGTGCGTACGTTCGAAGCGAAATATGTTGTTTACTGTTAGAACAATCATTCTCGACGAACAGAAAGGACAAAATAAGTTTACAGTCGATGTCTCTTTGCAGAAAACGGAGCGCCCGCTCCACGCGGTCACTGCGGTGGAGACCCTTAAGCGGCTTCTTGCGCGAAATGTAGTCAGTCGCTGAGTGCAAACTATGTGAAATATCTTGTTAGAGTAGACTGCCTGTATAAACAAATGAAGCAACAGAAATAAACCTCAAGTCAGTGATCGCGCGGGTTCGCGGCGACCGACGGAGCTTTCGATGTATGAGCGTCTGCACGTTCGCACTGATGGTTTCGCTTGCTACTAGCATGTTTTGGCGACGTGCCGTGAACATTAGGCCGCAATGTATGACAATTTGCAAATACACAAAACTTTTGTTGTGCGCACGCTATCAGAGCAGTTCAACAACAATTTTGTTACAACTACGACTTCGGCGTGCCTATGCCAACTTGTGATGTGCCATCCCGACGATTCAACGTTTTTATCAATTTTTTTCGGTGAAAATTCGTGTATGTTTCAATGCCATTTGACATGTTGCCTCGCACTGCATATCAATATGCAGTGCGAGGTCTTCTAAGCGAGCAATTGCCGCTGCTTCTGTTATTTCAATGTGTTCGTTTCGTTTGGTGTTCACACAAAGTGTGCGAAAATGCGATGCCTTTTTGAACCTGCTGCTTAATTATCGCTTCCTTTGCATTCCATTGAATTTGCCGCTCACTGCCATCAGCTAATTCGTAGACCAAAGCTTCACGACTTCGAGATTGCTGGTGGAAGGAGAAGTGGTCTACGATGCAACGCCAAGGAAACGAAAGAAAATACAGTAACGTTCGCCGGACTTGTTCTGCAAACGTCGGGGTCAACAAATACCCACATGAGCTTGAAATAGCGGTGAAAGAAAGAGAAGTTATTGCAACAACCTGAATCTGAAAAGCAGGATAACAACAACGCGTAAAGAGTGAAATGCAGAATTTTAATGCCCAGCATTATTTGGCTGGCTTCCCAGCAATTATGCAGTATTTCGTGTCTAACGCGAACAGCGCGGCACCTTTTCTACATAAATAAACAAGTCTCTAAGAAAATGCATGGTGTTGTAGAGGCCCAACTTGAGTTTGAGAGTGGCACAAATAAATTTGGGCTTTTTAGCACGTAGTGTTTGCGTCATGAGAATGCACAATTATCTGAAAGAATGTTATTGCCAACATAAATGCAGCAGCTTTGACTCACTCGCTATGTACATCCACCAACAAACGTCGTATGCAGCTTATGAAGGCCTTCGATGCCTCATCAAACGGGAAGATTGACCGTCGGCGGCGTCAGCATGAGTAATGCGAAAAAATCACTATCATGCGATGACGTCACCAACGACGTCATCATGACTGCACAGATAGCCCAAACCTGTGACGTCATTATAACGTCGCCATGACGCCACATAACGTAATGTCACATGATGACGTGTTCACACGACATGGTCGCTTTGCACAGCCTCCATGATCAGGTGGGCCAATCACGGAGGCCGTGCAAAACCGCGTTAGGTGCAGAAAGTTTCCGGAGAGGGGCGAAGGAAATCAATACATCGATCGACAAGAATGAGCAGAAAGTGGCTTTCGCCATCCGGTTATCTTAGGGGATGGCATAAGGAACCCTGTGAGTTTTTAAATCCAACGTATCTAAACAATGACTCAAGTACCTGCAGCCCATATTGTAGACTCTGAGCATGGGGCTGACGATCAAGAGGTCGCACGGGAACGTTCTGAGATGGTATCGCACGAGGTAAAAGGTAGCGCCTCTTCCATCCTGCGGGAGATAAGCACCATTAGGCGATGGAAAGCGCGCGCGAACGACCGTCTTAGTGCGCGCCTTCTGCTACTCAACATCACAGCGCCGACGCAGTAGCGAAAGTCGTCGTCGCGGAAGTGCTTGTACACACGACTCGTAGCCGATGGCTGCTTGCCGGTTCTTAGCTCCATAACCCACTCTTCACGCAGTTTATTATCCCACGGGCACCGGTGCACCGTGCGGGCTTACACCGGACTCTGTTGCGTACGTCCGGCACTGCGGCACCGAGCAGCATGTTCATCGCTTTCGGATGCAGTCACTCATCTCACAGAGGGTTCAGTTGTGTTCAAAATGCGAGAAAACCTCCGCATTCGAACAGACCGCCGCACAGGTGGGGCTTGAAACTTGTTTACAAAGCACGCGGCGGCGCTCCACAAGCAGCCGACGTAAGCCGACGCGGCCGCTGAGACCGCGTGATCCTGCCAAGCACGTCACACCGACGGTGGCGCCGGCGTTTCCAGTGGTGGCCCTCGAGGCCAATAGTCGGTGACAAGCTAAGAATAAAAAGTAAACTGTACCGCTGTCCATTTGTATCATGCGCGTCCAACTACGGCAGCTCTTTATCATGACGTAACGGTTAAGATGAACCAATGAAAAGTGCAACATGGCGCCGTTCGCGACGAGAGGCGAGGTACCGCAGCACCGAGACCGAGAGCCGTTGATTCGAATTTTCTGTGGTGTTTTTCTTCCAGAAGCAGCTCTTTCCTAGTGTTATCCGCTCGTACGCAACATCATCGTCACCGCTCGTCATACGATGCAGTAGAAGCATGTGACTGTGCCGCGTTTGAAGTGCATCGAAGCGGCAGCTAGCAGCTCGGACGCTCTATCGCGTTCCGTCGTTTCGGCAGCGTCAGGTTGCATCACGGCGTGTGTTCCTTCCATCGCTTGGATGCACCAAGCCAACCAAGCATATCGCCTGAGTGTCACCATAATGGCGATTAACGCGTTCACTCGTGTGCTGTGAGTCGGAATGTGCGCGTCTGAGCTCGACTACCGACTGCAAAAGCCATAGCATTAGCGTTGCCACATGTGCGTGCGTGTGTTACTTCGAGCTCGCAACGTGGGAATCTTGGTGATCTATTGCGCAATACGCGGTGCTGTGCGTCTCTATGCATGGAGTATGTGCGGACGAAGCGAAAGAGAAAGAGCGACCATCATAACCCGTTAGCGCAACACAGTGCGAAAGTAAACAAACCAGGTGTGGATAACATGCTGTGGTGTGTGCATTATAAGGAGATAATTGTGGTTATCCGGTGCATGTGTGATTATGTGACGTGTGTCCCCAGCCCAGAATGATGTGCTAGGTTGAAGTGCCCGTCGCTTAAGTCTTCTCACGCTCGATGCACGAACGCCTTGCATGAAAAACGCCGTGCGAGATAATCGTTGTCTACGAAGAGCGAAATGATGCGCGTTAAATATCGCTGTGACGCAGGAACTTTCGATTGCATAGATCGCGATCGCAACTGAAGTAACGCCGCTAAAACTATCATTGAGTAAAAAAAACAGCTTTTGTTTATGATGGCGTTGCATCATAGTTTACGATATCACATTAGAATTCTGCTTTCGTCTAACTTGCGTTTTCTGTATTTTGTGTGTATTGTGTACATATATTAATCATTGATAATTTATTTATCTTCAACTGCAGTGGACTCTCGTGAAGCTTATAGTCCGTAGTTTCTTTTAAATGCTTGCCCTTCTTGTGATGCACGTCTTTTTTTGTATGGTCTTTTGGCAACTCAATTTTTCATATTTACATTTTCTATTTTTATTTTCTGTGTTCTCCTTTTTTCTCTGTCTCCCTGCTTGGAGGACCATGCTATAAAAGGGCATCGAAGCTTCGTAAATTTTGCCTTGATAAAGATCGGTCCCCAATGGACACGTTGGCAAATAAAAAATAAAAAAAATAAAAAAAAATAAGCGTATCTCCTTCTCCTGTTTGTCTCACGGCAATCGAAGACAGCCTCTTCGCTATATATATATATATATATATATATATATATATATATATATATATATATATATATATATATATATATATATATATATAGGGAACAAAAGAGAGTACGACGCACGTTGGTTTTGCACGGTATATTTTCTGACGTTTCGGCTGGCTGGACCAGCCTTTGTCAAAGTCTCGGCTGGTCCAACCAGCCGAAACGTCAGAAAATATACCGTGCAAAACCAACGTGCGTCGTACTCTCTTTTGTTCCTTATTCTACCGGGGCCAGCGTTATTTCATTGCTGCAACTATATATATATATATATATATATATATATATATATATATATATATATATATATATATATATATATATATATATATATATATATATATATATATATATATATATGAAAAATATATATACGCCTAAACAGTTTTTTAGAGGCGTATATATATTTTTCCTATTTTGTTCTACGGACACCGAAGCCAGACTCTTCATAATCCTTATATATATATATATATATATATATATATATATATATATATATATATATATATACCTTTGCGCAGTGACACATATACATACAAGGTAAAACTGGGCCCCCTGCTGTAATGCCCACTGGGGCGATGCAGGTATGTAATAAATAAATAATAAATAAATGAAAAAGTTGAACGTTCAAGGGCTGAAGGAGTCGTGGCAGCGCCAGTACAAGTTGTCGAAGCCAGAAACAATCTCACGTAAAGCTTTTAGTCACTGTCACTTCAGCCGTGTACATCACCTTGGCGTGAACTTAACGGCAACGCATCCAATGACCCGCACACTTAAGCACCATGAGCGCCACGCGCTTTTATTTCGTTGAAGCGACGTCAAATGAAACCTTGTCGTTTACCTCAAACACAACGACAACCACGGCAACTCCAGACGCAAATATGGTATTCGCGGCAACACAAGAATCGAAATTCGCGAAGGCAATCTCAGAACACTTCGCTATTCTTCGCTTTGAGTCGTTGTTGCCATAGTTACTGCAGACAATGAAGAAAACTGGTGGCGAAATTTTCGTAAAAAGAAAAAAAAATTGCGAGTGACCGTATTAAATTTTATTAATCTCCCTGTGTCGTTTTGAGAAACCGTAAAGAAATGGTTCCTTTATATTAATTTATACGTTAAATGTGGCATTCTTTGTTTTAATACCATAATAGGCGCTGCGCAGGAACGTCGCCTTTGAGACGCACATTACTTTTTCGTAGGCTCTGAGATGACCGCGGCGGAGGGTGCGATTTAAACAACAGATATATTGTTAAGCTGACGCCGAACGCCGTGCTTTCACAATTTTTTTTATCTAGCTTTGCTTTCTTTACTTCAATAGCAGTGCAGTATCGGAAAATAAGGTTTATATGCGTGAAAATTATTGCCATTGTTTAGGAACTACTTCGTTTGTAGCGCGGAGGCATGCAAAATATGAGCAATGCGGCCTCGAGGGCGGCGCTTATATTTCTTCTTAGGTTGTCACCATAGAGTTAATATACTGACTCTAGAGGAAAAGCTCCCCATAGGGCCCATGCATTAAAACCTATAACCGCTCGGGAGCCGCCATGATGGAACGATACTCAGCTGTCGGGTGACGTTCACTCGCACTCGCCACTGCATGCTGCAATAACCCCTGGCATTTTTGCTTGTTTCGTGGCTCTCTATTGCATCGCAGTTAAGAGACTGTCACATAAAGTCGAGCTTTTAGCTCGTGGCAACAAAAAACACGCACGCAAGCAAGCCGGCGCAATCGGCCGCACGCTGCGCGGCAACGCTCAGGAATGTTTACACGATACAAGGATGGTGGCGCCATCTAGTAAACAAACCTGCAAACGCTCCTTTGCGCGTGCAGTAACTTGCATAAATGGCTGTTGTATCTTTCCTAAAAGTAGTTGATATGAACATCAAACAATTTCCGTTCGTTTATAATACGTAAACACGCTTGTTTACTAATTTTATTGCGAGATTTTGAGTGTTTTCAAAAGCCATATTTAGCGCTTCTGTAAATTACTGTAATGGCAACTGTGACAACGTTCCAAGATGTCGCCGCTCGCGTGGTTATAGCTTAAGTGGCCCAGCTTTTCCTCTAGAGTCTGTTATATTAACTCTATGGTTGTCACCGACTATAGGCTATTCGTGTGAATACTAAAAACAATAAAATCCCTTTTTATTCTTTCTCAGAAATAATTTCTGTTTCTAAATGATGTATTTTCAGAACAACGAACACTACACTTAGTGGGCGAACGCGGTTATGGCACGCCAGCAACTATACATAGGTTGCACGGACGTCACATCCGGGAACGAGAGGACGGAAATGTTTAAGAACACCTGGAATAGTAGTCGGGAGCGGCGAGATGTGTTTTCCGGACGCGCAACCGGCTTCACCATTTGCGCTATTTTCGGATGCAGATCAAGAACTGGAACAAGAACTGGAACTAGAGGCAAGGCACAGCCACGCGTTAATATTTTTAGTTTGATCGAGATTATAATAAATCGGTGCGCTCCAACAAGGGTGTCCGAAAAGCGCCGTATAGCTCGGCTGCGCATTAACATGGGCGACTTGAAAAAGGAGAAACACATTGATGTCTGCAGTGTTCACTTAATCACAGGTAAAGGTATTTTCGGGGTATGCCCAGGTTTAACGCGTTTACTGGCGTGATTACGACGCTTCTCCAGAATGCTGCCTAGATTCACAGCGATGTACACACGAGCTTTCCCCCTTCAATTAACGTGTGTGGAATTAAGTTTGGGCTAACGTTGCCACATATGTGAACGTGTTCTCTTTCAAAGGAAAACTTGTGAATTTAATGAACGACGTACGCGAACCCCAGCTGGGTATCGAGTCTACTGCTGGGCCGCGGCCGTTATGACCGTACTGCCGCAGCATCTGCGCGTTCTCACCGCGGTAAAAAGCGACGGAAAAGCAAGTTCGATGCTGTCGTAGCGGGCACGCCGTCCACGGAGCCTGGAACAGGGTGCAAAAGAAGCATTTGCGCCTCCCAAACAACACCAACACTTCCCCCACCGCGATGCAACACGGGTTCGCACCCGTCAAGACAAAATCCTGTCGACGCCCATGCGTGTGGACCACGGTCTGGACAAAGATGAAGTTTTACTTCGACCGTAATGTGAAAGAGCGTCGTTAGTTAACTTCGCTTAGATCGATGACACGCTGCGATAGAAGCTGCTTTGCTGCTAAGCTCTTCCACATCGGCTGGTGAAGTAGTGTAGTTTTGGCCGTCCAGCGACTTGTAAGTTCATTTGTTGCAGTAGGACTTGACTTGTTGGAAACACCAAATAATTCACAATGTCGCCCTGTGTCACAGCAGGCAGCAGATCGACGTATCGGTACAGCGTACTTTCTGATGCGCACATCGTAAGGGTCGATGCCATCGCACATTTCTATTTTAGCTTGGTAACGTACCCGAGTCGGCCCCACGAACTCTTCGAAGTACGACGGGCAAAGCGCGTGCACATTTTCTTTCGCCATGTTGCTCAGAATAAATCGAACGACGCCGACAAGCTCCGACGCGCCGGTAAGCTGCAACGACTGCACGCGCAGCCCGACTAGCCTGACTGAATGTTCCTAAATATGGCGGTCGCTCGCTTTGCAAGCCGGAAATGACGTCACGTGCAACCCGACGTGCAACCGTCGCCGTCACCGTTGAAGCTCCCTGGCACAGTGCCAGCACAGTGCCGTCTCCCCCTCACGCCGGAGGATAAATGAGGTTTATGAGCGCTGGAACGCGGATGGCGACTGCACGATGCGCAAAGCGCGAGAATACGAACGCATGCGAAACGAAGGCAGATTAGTCTCCCTCTCCCTCTTTCGTCTACTCTGCCCTCTCCATTCAAACCGGCCAACGCGCGAAACCATCGCTTCACCCTGTCGTCCGCCCAGTGGTTGGTCCGTTGCTTGGACATTGAAACGCCGCGCGCGCCGAACGCCGCGTGCGTCCCATTTCTAAGGAACTCCGCTCATCGGTTGTATTCGTACACGAAACAACTGCCTGTTTTTAGCGATCCAAAAATGCGACATGCCGTGCATAGAGTTTCCTATAAATACACTAGAGGGAACTCTGGCGCTCGTGTCTATGGGGCTGCAACACACGGCGCTTCAGCCAGCATGGGAATCATGGGTAGTACACAAATTTGTCTAGTCTTGCATAGTCTTCGTTCTTTTGTCTGCGTGTGGCACGAATTCGCTTTGCCGCAATACAAAGTTCAGCAAAGGTTTAGCGGTTACGCTTCACCACCTTGACCTTTTAAGGCTCACGAATTCAAATACGCTCACGAAGTTCACAACGGTCCATTCTTTTTTCCGAAACAGAGCGAAAACGCAACAATAAACAAAGCCACAAGTGCGTTTGAAGCCGGAAGCATGAAGACTAGGCAAATCCGTGTACTACCCATCATTCCCATGGTGGCTGGACGATCGCAGCGCCAGAGGCGCGCGGTGATTGGAAAAAGCGTTTGACGTCAGCAGAAGAGTGAAATGCGAAAGGGAACGTTTCTCATCGTCGTCTGCTCGATTTTTGAACTTTGAGGACTCGTAACTTCACTTTTTGTGCACCAATTTGCATAATTCTTGTTGCATTCGTCTCGGCATTCATTAATACGCGCGCTCCTTGAACAATTAATTGCAAGGATTTTAATTACAGTTTGAGAATATGTGCGCAGTTGCACAGGTAAACTATACGCGTCCGATGGGGGCTCGCGAAGAAGCCTGACGAGTAAATATTTCTCTTTATTTAATGACACTGTTGGGCAAAGGGCGTTACAATAGTGTCGTCAAGTTTGCCGCGGCCGCTGGATGAAAGAGTTCTTATGCAACAAGAAACGAGAGTTTTCTTTAGGTAAATTGAATCCGTAAGGTAAAAGCTATGTGTCTAGAGTCGAAGTGAAAAGTTTAGTTATCCACTTGCTACTATCAGTAGTTCATGTGGCAGTGAGTTCCACTCCTCTACTGTTCTGGGGAAAAACGAATATTTATGTACATCTATTCGTGCAGGAATTTGTATAATATGTTCTTGATGGCTGCTTCTGACTGTTCGGAACACAAGCTGTTATATATACCTTTGGGCATTGAAATTAAACCAGTTACGATGAATCAGATACAGAATTTTCAATCTAGCTATCCACCTGCGTTGAGTAAGTAAAATCAGGTTTAATTTGTGGATCATCTCAGTTATGGAATCAGTTGATCGGTATTTTGATAAGATGAACCTTGTTTGGATTTTTTCAATTCTTCCTATCAGGTTCTTTCAAAGGGGTCCCAGACGACGCTCGCGTACTCTAGTGTAGGACGAACACGCGTTAATTACGCAGTTAATTTAGTTTGTTTTGGAGCAACTTTCGCCTCAAGTACCCGAGCTCTCTTTCGGCCGAGGAGCATATGTTGTCTATGTGTGTTTTCCTGTTGACATCGTTCGATATAGTTAGTCCGAGGTACTTAAAATGTTTTACACGGCTTGGAGCCTTGCCGTCCATCTCGTAATCGAAGGGGTGTATATTTTTAATTTTATTGGTTATCGTCATATACATAGTCTTACTGTAGTTTATTTTCAGTTGCCACGCATCGCACCAGTCACTAATTATTTTTAATGCCGAATTTAAAGCAATTTGATCACTGCGGCTGGCTACAGTGGTGTAAATCAGGCAGACGTCTGCAAAAAGTCGAACCTTAATATTGGGGTTAATCTTGTGAGCAATGTCATTTATATATCTGAGAAAAGGAATAATTCTGGCAGTCAGCAATATGAGTGGTGGGGCGGGTAGTCAAGGGCCGGCTAAGGGAGGCACGTCGTCGGCGTCGCTGAGGGAGACGCTGAGCTCAGTGGAAGGCCGGACAAGAAGACCGGTGAGGCGAGGCCCGAACTCGCTGATGTGGGACCAATCAACGAGGGCGACAAGGCGCGGGAGACTGGAGCTTCGCCAGGCGTTGATGGCGACAACCTGTATCGCGGCTGGGAGTCGCCGGGGAGTCGGGAAGGGAAGCCGGAGGCGCAGCCGGGCCGGAACACTCCACCGGGACAGCCTGTTATGATCGGATTTTATGGCTTGGCACCGCTTGGACGCGGGGAACGATTTCAGCTAAGTCTGCCCTGCTTTATTCCGGGTAAACGTTCCCTGATGATGCGTTGACAACACGGCGGTCGTGTTCATCAAAGCTGTCAGCGCCCCTCGTCAAGCGAATTGGACACACCCGACCGACTTTGACAATTCTATGGCCTAGGAGGAGCTGCTTACAGTTGAGTCTGCTGGAAAAGAGTGCTCCCCTCCATAGGTCGGCAAAAATTGTGGGGCTCACTCCATCATCAAATATATTTTGCGCTTAGAGCTTACTCGGACTCACCCAAATTCTCCTAAGCCGGACTCACTCGGACTCAAACTCACCAAAACATTACTCACCCGGGCTCACTCAGACTCAGATCACCCGGCCTCACTCAGACTCACAACTCGATCTGAGTCTGAGTGAGCCCGAATGAGTCGACTCATGAGTCTGTTAGCCTAGAATTAGCTTTTTCGACCATGATGTCAATGCACTTGAAGACCAATATCTCACGAATCAGTGCTCTTCTACGCGCCTTTTGATATAGTGCCTTCGAATACGAGTTATGAAAGCTCGCAAACCAGTAAGGTCATTTTTGTTGAAAGAGATTGCAACATCTATTTATCAAGAACTTCCCTGAAAGAGTTGGCGGGGGTCAAGGCACCCCTCTAAGTAATTCGTGCCTCTGATCAATAAATATTTAAATGGTACATGAATGACACTGCTCTGGAATACGTGCGCGTAGACATGAATATAAACGAGAATCCCGGTGACGCTCATAGTAATGCTAAAGATGAGTAGATAGGACCATCGGTCGGCAAAAAAACAGTGGAACTCACTGAGACTCACTCAAGAAATATATCTTGTGCTTTGGACTTACTCGGACTCACACTAACCAAAATATTACTCACGCGGAGTCATTCAGACTCAAGCTCACGGCTTGATCTGAGTCTCAGTGAGTCCGAGTGAGTCGACTCATAAGTGAGTTCGCCGACCTATGGTCACCTCTGCGCTGCTTTGGTCAAAGTTCTAGGTCAAACACGGACATTTATCCGAGCGCTTGGGATCCGTCTTCGGGCACGTTTCCCACACTCCGAGGTGCCTTCGTGGCCCGTCCGGGAGCTAGCCGTAAGCTGCACCACAGCCCCTATCGAGGAGAGAGAGAGAAAAATAATTTAATGATGAACTGGAGATGTTTGCCTGGCTTTTCGCCCGACATGCTACTCCAGGGGTTGGGTGGTGATTATGATATTTACACTGATAGACACATGGCACCACACACACATACACACACACACACACGTAGAGTACACTATTTACAAAGTTTCATTCAGGCTCGTGGCCCGCAAGAAAGTCAGCAGCGCTTTTGTGGCGCGTAACGCACTGGAGCTGGTTTGCCATGGGCCCAGAATATATTTTAACTCCAAGATCGCGTCCCGTTGGAGTTTTAAGGCCGTCTTTAGAGCCTACCTCTCTGGTTCGTATAGGCTGCATTCACAGAGGACATGATTGAGATTTTCTGGGACGCGACATAGGGCACACAGTGGTGAGTCCGACAGTCCTATCTTGTTCCTGAAGTAGTTGGTATATGCGACGTTTAGTCTGATGCGGTGCAAGCATGTTTCCTCTTGCCTGTTGAGGTCTCGTGGCATACCGAAGCGACGCTAGTCATCAGTATGGGCCTCTTTACAAGATACACCCCTATCGAGGAGTGAACACTGCACCTGACTACACAGCTGGTTTGCATGCGCGACACCACGAACCGGTCATTGTACTGTGCTGTGCTGTGCCGTATTATTGTATTGTGTCTTGCGTTCTCTCCCTCGACACTGGACGAAGTGGGCATGCCTCTTCCGTCTTTTCTGGGTTGGGAAGGTGTTTGGCCTTTCCATTTTGGGGGGCGAAAATGAAGACGCCGATTGGACTGTCCTAGAGACAATTGTTTTCATCAACAGGGAATCTCGGGAAGACAAAGTGGCCTTAAAACGCGAGCGGAGACGCTCCATAAACGAGCTTCCTTCATCATGTAAGAACACGCTACCATCAATATTGTTACGCGTAGAGTTGCAGTATTTACAGTATATTTACAACACGTAAGATGTGCAGCGTTGACGCACTATCACAAGTGCAACACCATCGATTTACGCCCGAGACACTTGAGCTTCTTCTTCGGCTAGTAGCGTCCTCTAGTCCACAGTAGAGGTGTGCACGGGCTCCGGGTAGCCTGAAAGCCCGAGCCCGGCCCGGCCCGCGGGCCGGGCTCGGGTATGCGGACGTCTTCCCATCTCGGGCCCGGGCCGGGCTCGGGCTACTCATCTCGGGCATCGGGTGGGCCGGGCCAGGTGCAAAGCCCGCATCAAACAAAAATATAGACGTTGTGCCGGAATTGTCTTCTAGCACTTAGCGATGAGCACACAGATCACCTTTGTGATTATTTATCCATGCAATCATCCTCCTGTCCTGCATCACAGATACTAAACTTCTGGAAGAACAAGGAGTCTAATTATTCCAAGCTTGCTATGCTTGCGAAAAAAATATTCGCGATTCCGGCTACCAGTGCGAGCAGCGAACGGAACTTCAGTTCGACGGGATATGTGATGCAGGAGCGCCGCATTTCACTGAAGTCTGAATCACTGCACAGCTTGTTAATTTACACAACTTGTAATCTGTGTATACACACTAAGATGTGTCGTTTGCGTATGTTTAACTTTGATATGTTGAATAAAATGCCACATGATGAAAAAGTGGTATC
Source organism: Rhipicephalus appendiculatus (assembly GCA_030522465.1). Taxonomy (NCBI): domain Eukaryota; kingdom Metazoa; phylum Arthropoda; class Arachnida; order Ixodida; family Ixodidae; genus Rhipicephalus; species Rhipicephalus appendiculatus. Next base: position 414,021 of record JALIZH010032973.1, read on the forward strand.
TTGTCTCCGCAGCAAACTTTCATAGGGTCGGGCCGGACCGGGCCCGAGTTTGTGTTTCTGTACGTCGGGCCGGGCCGGACGGGCTCGAAGCCCTTTAGGGTCGGGCTCGGACGGGCCTTCGACGCAGTCAGTGGGCCCGGGCTGGGCTCGGGCTTGAAAATTAGGCCCGTGCACAGCTCTAGTCCACAGTGGTACAAACACCTATGTGACATTAACCGTCGGCGGCAGAAGCACCGTCTCGGTGCATGCGATCGGTGTACGTAATGTAGGGCTTTAGTCGGGAAACATGCACAGTCTCAGTAGCTGGTGAGACAGACGAATTGTTGGGGTTTAGTGGCGAGATGCGAAGAACTCGGCAAGGCCCAACGTAGCGCGGCAGCAGTTTTTCATTCATGCCAATGCGACGCGAAGGCAGCCAGAGCAAGACCAGGGAACCAGGGCTGAAACGCACGCCCCGGTGGTTGGTTGGCTTGAGACGCCAGGGGTCGATCAATGGTGACGTCGTGAGCATAGAATGTGGTTGAGCTTGCCTCAGAAGGAAGTATAGTGAGTCGAGAGCGGGTCGCGGCCATACAGCAGATAAAACGGAGAATGACCAGTGACGTCGTGACGCGACGAATTATAGGCAAACGTTACGAACGGTAAGGTGCAGTCCCAATCCCGATGGTCCTCAGACACGTACATGGATAACATGTGCGTGAGTGTACGGTTAAGGCGATCAGGAATACCGTTTGTCGGAGGACGGTAAGCGGTACTCACCTTGTGGGACGTTGCACAAGAGTGGAGAAGGTCGTCGATAACTTTCGAAAGGAAACAGCGACCTCAATCAGTCAGCAGCTGACGAGGAGCTCCATGGTGTAAGATGACTTGATGGAGGAGGAAGTCAGCGACATCGGTTGCACAGCTGGTAGGGAGGGCTCGTGTAATGGCATAACGTGTGGCATAATCAGTCGCTACGGCCACCCACTTGTTCCCCGCAGACGACGTCGGGAAAGGGCCAAGGAGCTCCAGGCCGATACGAAAGAACAGTTCGCTGGGGAAAGCTGTTCGCCTCGAGATCTTTGAGTGGCGCCCTCTCGCGTGTGACGTCAGGGAGAGGACTCGGATGCGGCGCTTCGCGCGCGCGCGCTCGCTACGTGAAGGCTGCTCGACGCTGCCGGCCTGTCTGTCGTGCTCGGGTTATTGAAACATTAGTGGGGAAGTTCATAATGCAATTTTTACTGAATGTTCAAGCAAAATGCCCAGCGAAATCGAGCGGAGTTACCATCAGGAGCACGTTCCGTGTCGATTGCTCCTGGTGTCGTCTGCTAGCCATCAATGTGTACATCTGCTTCTATGGCGAATATTTCTTTTCGCGACTGTTCTATTGCCGTGGCGCACTTAAAATGACTTTCCTGCCCGTTTTCGATCACTGACTTCTCCGTTCGGGCTTCGGTTTCCATGTCTGCGTTAAAGCGCAATAAATGTATACCGCGTGCTGCGCGTGTTCGGTTGCCAAGCCTCTCCTTCGGTTCAATTCCTCTATTCGGAGTTTTAAGCGCACGACAAACGATGTGTGATGTAATTCAAATAAATTAAATGGCGTTACCAGCAAAAACGTTTGCTTAAATCCACATTTTTAGCAGCTGCTGTGTGAGCGCGTCGTAAGTACTTCAAGTTTAAACACTAAATAAGCAGGTTGAGTCAAAAGGGGATGCACGACGGTGATATGAAATATTGGTTGGTTGTCCGGAGTTGTTTTCTTTCTTTTTTTTTCTGCAACATACTTTAATCCTTACGTTAAATCGACGTTTATGCACTCGTTAAAGGTGGTCTTAAAACATACTAACGTAGATGAATACAAAGCTTTCGCATCGAAAGTCGTAAGATGTATTTGCAATACAATACTGTAAATCAATCTCAACGGTCGACTCCTGATAGGGTTTGGTGCGATCACTGTACTAAAAAAAACGCGGATTCCTTATGCATTTGCGTAAGTTTACACGAAGGCGAAAGCCATCTTTCAACGCGATAGCGTTAAAGAGCTCGTTTCGCAGAAATTCCTGCGTCGGCGTCGGTGTCGGCGTCGGCGTCGTTGGTTGTGAGCGAAAAATCATCATCTTGTCCGTGACCGAAAAATCGGGAAAGATGCAAATAAAAGAAATCATAAAAATTTCCCAGTCTGAGTGAGGATCGAACTCAGGCCATGTGCGTGGCAAGCAGGTGTTCTACCACACAGCCACGCTTCAGCTTGAAATATCATGGAAAATAACTTCCTCTGCTTGGAAATGCAGTAAAAATAACTTTCATGCTTTAAAAACACACGCATCCTGAATACAGGCGTCACAACACAACATGTAATATCGCAGTAATATTGCGTGGTACAAGCGTACATTGCCCTTGGTCGTCAGAACATGTGGATATAATAATGACATCGTGGTTCAAAGCCAGCCACCCATTACAAAAGGCACACACGTTGCTGCGCGTATTCCCTTAAGACCACGCAGTGGGTACATAGCAAGTTCGAAAACATTTCCCGCTCATAATTGCTCGTGGTTTAAAGCATGCTACCCATTACATAGTATGCACTAAGTGATTGCACTGTCCCTAGTGCAATCCTAGTGTATCCTAGTGCAGGATAGAGATATCCTGCACCAGGGACAGGATATCTCTATCGCGTTCAACTCTTAAAGGCGAAGCTTAAGGGTCCCCCCAATTTTTCTTCAGTCGATGTATTGTTGCTTCGCCGCCCCCCGTCCAAATGCTTTCTGGACGTAACGTGGTTTTGCACTGCCTTCAGGATCGGAGGCATGCCAAGCTTCCCGTACATCACTTGGTTTTGCATCGCCTCCGAGATCGGCCCACCAATCACGGAGGCAATGCAAAGCGATGATGTCATATGATGATGTCATCATGTAACGTGACGTTATGACGTCACAAATTTTAATGGTCTGGATTGTCACGAAATCATCATGTGATGATTTTTTGCACATCACTCGTGTTGACGCTGGCGGCACGGTACGCCGATGGTCAATTTTCGCGTTTGATGACGATTCTAAGCCCGTTAAAATATTCAGTCTTGTTACACCACGGTAAAGCACGGTCCACCAGTGTGATGACGCGGAATCGACGAGCACACGGAGAACCATAAACAAATACGCTTTATCATTCACTGAAAAGACTGCAACGTCTTCTTCGTCCCTGCGCTCGTCCAAGAACACTCGCGCTGCTTCATTGTCGCCACCACTGGTACATACGCGCGGCAGTAGCAATAACCAGCCACAGGGGCCAGAAGAATGGTGGGAAAGGGCTCTCTTTCTCCTCTTCCTGGACACATACGCCAATTTGTCCTGCTGTTTACCGAGCTGTACTACCGCGCTGTCAAATGAAACACGGACAGCGGATCGCGTTGCCGTACACAGCAAAAATTTTTACACCCTTAAGGGTGTATTTATTTTGTGCCATGGGCAACACCGGTCCCTTTAAGGGTGCTTAGAAACACCCTAAACGTAGGGTGTTTAGAAACACCCCTTAAAAACGTAGGGTGTAAGGGAAGATTACACACTGCTTTAATAGGTGTTTATGAACACCCCTAAACTATGGGTGTTACAATAAGCTACACCCGTTCGAGTGGGGTGTAATAGACAAAAACACCCTTGAAAGGGTGGCAGTAAAAGGGGGAAGCACATATGATACTTCTTCCCAGTCAGCCCCCCTTGGGGCACAGCAGACATCAGCGTGTATCCAATCCTTTCAGGTGCACCCTAGAAAGAATTCTCCTGTTAAGGAGATGATTCAGAAATATGCACTCCCTTGACAAAAAATCGATTGATAAAAAGTTTCAAAAACTGCAGCAGTACCCACATCAGTGTGGCTGTCGTCGACTTTCTTGGCGCTGCCATCCAACAGCTGTAGCTGATACACGAGCAGCGATTCTCTGTAACAACTCATGCAACATTATAAGGACTCAGAATGTCGTTGTGCTCAGCAGGCCTCCATATTATGTCTTTTTTCGGAAAGTACATGAGTTCAGTAGAAGACTGTGCACATTGCTGAAATGAAACTTTTCCCACCTACTCAGAAGCAATGGATTGTGGCTGCAACAAAAATGGGTGAGCAATCTGACTATGGCTTGCACGCAACAGTTCATACTAAATTCTATGATATGCAGGAAATGCATGTAATAGGGACGGTATGATCACGACCGCACTGCAGAAACATGACCTGCAGCACAGCAGTAGAATGAAATTTTACATAGGCGTGCTCAGACAAATTTTAAGGATTATCCCTTTCCAAGCAAAGACAACAGAATCCTTGGATAATTGAATGAAATATGAGTATTTATTTGATTTAAAAGAAATCGTTACTAAACTAAAACCTTGTCATAAAACTCCAAAATAAATTCCAAAACAATATTCGATACACTGATTTTACTGACAAGTAATGGCAGTTTTGTTAAGCTAAAATTTCAACCGCAAATGATCTCAGTTATTATAACTGCTGCAAAAAAGTCGCAAAACACCGAGTAAAAAACCACAAAGTAGAATAACTGTACAAGAGAGTGAGCTGTACTATTTCTAGCATGTGCGCGCTATAAACACTGCGAAAAGGCATGGCTACAAACTTGCTGAAGGCTTACTTACAGCGCACTATATGTAACAGTGTATAAACTTGGACATTACACAATCACAACGTTTGACAAGGTTATGTAATTGGGGTTAGATTAACGTAATGTGATTGTTCGTACACTTGCACATTACAATACCACAGCTCTTCACTGCTGGTTGCACATCCATCTTCATCTGCTCCGATGACTGGTTCCTTCGACAGCAGTGGGACCAGGCTGTTCTTTCTGTACAGTAAATTCGTTCCCGGAAACCTAAAAATACACAAGGAGCAATGACCAAAAATTTTACAGACTGTAACATACAGTATGACCAATTGCTTTCTTGGTTATATGTAGGTACAAATGAAGTGCATAGCCAGCATATTCAGTGGCATCGGACTCCACACAGTGACAAATGCAAAAAAAAGGGTTTCCTGCGGAATAAATGCAATAAGAAGCGTGCTGTGGCGGAACATTTTATACCTTTGATGCCGAAGATCTGAAGTAGCACGGCTAATTGGGCTAGTTGGTATCGGTTCAGCTTTTAACTGAATAGGGCGCGCACACAGACACGGACACTAGAAGAAGAAAACGCACGCAACACAGCGCCTGTGTTGTGTGCGTTTTCTCCTTCTAGTGTCCGTGTCTGTGTGCGCGCCCTATTCAGTTAAAAGACGAAGATCTGAACTTTACCCTTTTAGCCTGCTCGCGCACCAATACAAAGGTATACAGCTCCTAGGCGATGATGCCCCATTAGCTTTATGCATCGACCACGTCTAAGTGAAAGTTGAGTTCTATGCGTAAGTATGCATCCACATATGCATATGTGAATTTCTGCAGATATATCATGGTACCCATACGATGTGTTTCTTAAAGGGAATGCAATGATATGCGCTCCATATAAATATTTTATTTATTACACAAAAGCACAATACCACTGCGAATACACGACGGTATTCACATTCATCATGTATCCAGTGCAGGTAACATGTAAAATTAAGTAATGTGTAGTTATGTGTTTGCTTGCGAATAAAACTGAAGTAGTGTTCTTCACGCGGCTCACATTGACACGATTATATAATGTAAGAAATTGCTTTCGCTCCCTGACTATTGCATACTGCTAAATTATGGTCCCTCGTTTCAATGATCCAGGTCAGCTAAAAAAGCAGAACTCCTTACTAATGCAGCATAGGCTGTTTAATGGCTGTGCGGGGAAGAAGAGGCAGATATTCCGAGACTTACAAAGCACCGATCATGAACCACATGCCATAACAATAAAGTATGTAAACTGGAGAAGCAGCGAAAGGTGGGCTAGTTGGTACATAACTTTAAACTTGACAAAACAGCGCAAAGACAGGACGAAGGAAGGTGACATGAGGACGGGCGCTGTAAGCTGTAAGCAAAAGTATGTAAGCTTCTCCGACAATCGCCAATAACCAGAATCCTGAAAGCTATTGACCGGAAGAAAGTAATTAATACACAATAATTTTTCGGTGAAACAGATTTTCTTAAGTTATTTAATTGTTTCAATGCCAAGGTCCCGAAAAAAGCATTCTATATTTGTTGTGTTCTCAGATAAATACGCTGCGTAATCTTACATTTTAGTAGCAACACATGCATGCATATCGTGCAGTATGTATAACATTATCGCGAGTTTTGTGCAACAAAGAAAAATATTGGTATGCTTGACACAGCACAAATCCCTTTAACATCTGTAAGCGTATGACTAGAGAACTTACAGTATCGGATCAACTATTAGGTTTGGCTTTTATCAGAAAATGTCATTGCAGGTGGTGGTACAAACTGCGTTCTATAATATTTCTACACGTAAAAGTACTTAGCGCAGTTAAAACACCGAAATGTGGTGAAGTGAATAACTCTTAATAACCAGAACATGTAACGAAAGCTACACATGGTGGAAACAAACAGAATAAAATAAATTTTGTTTGAACGCCAGCACTTATGCTCATACTAGCGCTTGCACAGTTAAGGTACTGCTATTTGGTCACACACACACACAATGAAAGATCCGTTCAAACACAAGTCAAGTTCAACGAACGGCTCCACATGCACGGGTGCCGGCAGTATCCCGCAACCTACGTTGCTGATGAATGAAAACATCGGTACGAATTTAACGAAACGGAATGTATTAGCAAGTAGGCGAGCTTCGCGAGGCGCACCTAACGCGAAGCAATATTGCCACGCGTGTTAGTTTGAAGTGCTTTGTTTAACCCCGCAAAGACTGTGAGCAACGCTTGGCGCAGATCGCGCCTCAGTGTTCGAGAAGCTTCACGTTTGTAGTAGATCGTTTTCTTAACATTGCGCACAGCACGCGAACAGTCAAGATTATTCCAGAGCTTGTGCGACGACCAGTGATAAGCCTAGAATGTTCGACGCGTGATGTATAAAAGCCGGCGTGCTCCAACGATGGTCAGTCGATCGACGGCCGACGCTCTGTTCGCCGCTATCAGTTCCAGCGTGTATTGCTGTAATCTTACTCTCCCTTTACCGGCCACAAGTTTGGCCTAATAAACAGTTTCATCTCTGACACGTCGCCTGCTGCCTTCGTCGACGTCACACCCACGTGACATCTGGTGGAGGTGCTGCTTCTTTCATGTACCGGACGCCCCCGTCAAGCCGTGAACCCAGCGCCAGTCGTGAAGAAGACGTCGACGACAACCCCGAGCAGCGAACAAGCCGCAGGCAACTAGGTCTACCGCCAGAGTACGGGCTTCTACCTGAAAAGACCCGGCAGACCAAGACCCTGACCTCGACCGCAGCGACGATGACAGCCCCTGTGCCGTCCGCGCCCATCCTGCTGCGGCAACCCAAGGAACCACCGACCTTCCGTGGTTCAGCACTTGAAGACCCGGAAAGCTGGCTCGAGGCATACGACCGAGTCGCCGCTTTCAATGCCTGGACCAGCGAAGACAAGCTTAGGCATGTGTACTTCGCCTTGCAAGACGCCGCTCGTACCTGGTTCGAGAACCAAGAGCGAACCCTGACAACGTGGGACATATTTCGCACCAGGTTCCTTGCTACTTTCACGAGCGTCATCCGCAAGGAGAGGGCCGAAGCGCTGCTTGAAACCCGCTCACAGCTCCCAAATGAAAACGTGGTGCTCTTCACAGAAGAGATGACCAGACTCTTCCGCCACGCCGACCCCGAAATGCCGGAAGACAAGAAAGTTCGCTTCCTCATGCGAGGAGTAAAGCAGGAGCTGTTCGCGGGTCTGATGCGGAACCCACCGAGCACTGTCCAGGAATTCATCTCCGAAGCGACGACGATTGAAAAGACGCTGGAGATGCGCACCCGGCAATTCAATTGCCGCTCGACGCCAGCGTACGCAGACGTTCAATCGCTCTGCTCCGACGACCTACGCGAAACGATCCGAGCGATCGTTCGGGAGGAACTGCGCAAGCTCTTACCCTCGCCGCAGCCTCAAGGGGACTCAATCGCTGACATTGTTCGTGACGAAGTCCAGCAAGCGTTGCGAATTCCCGAACAACCACAGCCCCAGCCGCAGGCCTTGAGTTACGCTGCTGCAGCCCGACGCTACGCACCTTCTCCACGCCCCCCGTCAGGACGCCGCACAGCAGCACTACCGTCGTCAGACGCCGCCGCCGCCACCACCACCGCCATCTCGCCCACCTGCCGGCCAGCGGTACACGCCGAGGAAGACCGACATCTGGCGAGCCCCCGACCACCGTCCACTCTGCTACCATTGCGGAGAAGCCGGCCACACGTACCGCCGATGCCAGTACAGACAGATGGGGCTACGAGGATTCGCCGTCAACGCGCCGCGTCCGCAGCCAGGCGAACGGCCTCGCGACATCGACGACTACCTCGCTGGAGCGCAGTGGCGAGAACGACGACCTTCCCGCTCGCCGTCGCCCGGCCGCTACATGTCACCGCACCGCCGGCAGTACATTGGCCCAAACCGGGGCCGGTCGCCTAGCCCGTATCCGGGAAACTAAGGGCAGCAACCGATGGTGGTGCGGTTGCTGTACGACGAAATGCCGAAGATCCTCCGCGGCCGCCGCCGACGACGACAACGCGACGAGACCTGCAGAACACGACGCGAAGCAGACGAAGCCCTGCCGACGAAACTTCGCGGACCGAACAAGACCTGACGACGCAGCATGGAAGCACCGCAACAAAGCGACGCAGCCGTGATCCGACGCCGCGACCTAACCGCAACGCAATGCGACGGACTAGCGACCTCGACGTTCTCATCGACGGCCACAACGTCACCGCTCTCGTCGACACTGGGGCCGAGTATTCCGTCGACAGTGGGCCATTCGCCGCCAAGCTGAAGAAAGTAAAGACCGCTTGGAGTGGACCCGAAATCCGGACAGCTGGAGGCCACCTGATAACGCCGATTGGAGTCTGCACGGCGAGAGTCACCATTAATAACCGGACGTATCCTGCGAGCTTTGTAATCCTACAACACTGCTCCAGAGATGCGATACTTGGAATGGACTTCCTAAGTGACCACGGCGCCGTCATCGACCTGAGGTCTGATTCGATAACACTAACCTCAGAAAAAGCGCTCCCGCCCCACGCGACGCCAGGGAACCCTGCACTGAACGTGATGGAAGAGCACGTCACCGTTCCGCCTCTCTCCAGCGTCATCATTTCCGTCGGCACCGAAAAACCCACAGACTTCAAAGGTGTCATCGAGGGCGATCAGCACCTGCTTGTAAACCGTCAGATTTGCGTCGCAAGAGGCATCGCCGAGTTGCGTAGAGGGAAAGCAACAGTGATGCTCTCGAACTTCAGCAACGAATACAAGCATGTGAGCAAAGGCACGACGGTCGCCTACATCGAAGAAATTGTGGAAGCTAGCGACGCCCTCGCTCTCGCCGAGTTTCCCGAACATGCTACGACGAACCAAGCTCACCAACTAACTTTCGACGTCAATCCGAACCTTCCGACGCATAAACAAGAACAGCTGAAAACCCTGCTCCTGCAATACAAGGACTGCTTTTCGTCGTCATCAAGAGTTCGACAGACCCCAGTCGCACAACACCGCATCATAACAGACGAAAGTGCCAGGCCACTACGTCAGAGCCCGTACAGAGTTTCAACGCGGGAACGCGAGGCCATAAAGAACCAAGTCGACGAAATGCTACGCGACGACATCATCCAGCCTTCAAAGAGCCCGTGGGCGTCACCCGTGGTGTTAGCGAAGAAAAAGGACGGAACCCTACGCTTCTGCGTCGATTATCGCCGCCTGAACAAAATAACGAAGAAGGACGTGTACCCTCTCCCACGGATTGACGACAACCTGGATCGACTCTACAACGCGAGGTACTTTTCGTCTATGGACCTCAAGACCGGCTATTGGCAAATTGAAATCGACGAGAGAGACCGAGAGAAGACCGCGTTTATAACACCAGACGGCCTCTTCGAGTTCAAGGTCATGCCCTTCGGTCTTTGCTCGGCGCCTGCGACTTTCCAACGGGTTATGGATACAGTACTGGCAGGATTGAAGTGGCAGACTTGCCTGGTGTACCTAGACGACGTCATTGTGTTTGCTTCAAACTTCGACGAACACCTCCGGCGACTTGCCGCAGTACTTGAAGCAATCAAGACCTCCGGCCTCACCTTGAAGCCTGAAAAGTGCCGCTTCGCATACGGGGAGCTCTTGTTCTTGGGTCACGTCATCAGCAAGTCCGGAGTACACCCCGACCCTCAGAAGACAGCCGCCATCGCTACATTCCCGCCACCCGCCGACAAGAAGGCCGTCAGTCGATTTCCTGGCCTGTGCACCTATTACAGGCGGTTCGTCAAAAATTTTGCCCGCATCGCCGAGCCACTCACTAACCTGACCAGAACCGACGTCGAGTTCAAGTGGGAAACGCCACAAGAAGAAGCATTTCAAGAACTAAAACGACGCCTGCAAACGCCTCCGTTGCTTGCGCATTTCGACGAACACGCCGAAACAGAAGTGCACACCGACGCAAGCAGCGTGGGACTCGGCCCCGTCTTTGTGCAGAGGACGGACGGACTGGAACGGGTCATCAGTTATGCTAGCCGGTCGCTATCCAAGGCAGAGGCCAACTATTCCACAACAGAAAAGGAGTGCCTCGCCATCATCTGGGCTACGTCGAAGTTCCGCCCCTATCTCTACGGGAGGCCCTTGAAAGTTCTGAGCGACCACCACGCCTTGTGTTGGCTAGCTAACTTGAAGGACCCTTCAGGTCGTCTCGCAAGATGGAGTCGAAGACTTCAAGAATTCGACATTACCGTCGTTTGCAAGTCCGGACGAAAGCACTCTGACGCCGACTGCCTGTCTCGCGCCCCCCGTCGAGCCGCCACCCCAGGAAGACCAGGACGACGACTACTTCTTGGGAGCCTTAAGCGCTGATGACTTCGCCGAACGACAGCGAGCCGATCCGGGAACTCAAGGGCCTTGTGGAATACCTCGAGGGCAAGGCCACCGTTGTTCCAAAGGTGTTCAGACGAGGACTGGAGTCGTTTTTCTTGCGGGACGGCGTTCTCCTAAAGAAAAACTTCTCGCCACTACGGGCCGACTACCTCCTCGTAGTACCTTCCGCGTTACGTCCAGAAGTTCTGGACGCTCTCCATGACGACCCGACTGCTGGACAGTTTGGACTTTCCCGCACGCTAGCGAGGGTACAAGAAAGGTATTACTGGCCTCGCCTCACTGCCGACGTCAGCCACTACGTAAAGACTTGCCGAGATTGTCAGCGACGGAAGACACCTCCGACTAGGCCAGCTGGACTTCTGCAGCCCATCGAGCCACCTCGCTGGCCGTTCCAACAAATCGGCATGGACTTACTGGGGCCCTTCCCGACGTCGAATTCCGGAAACAAATGGATTGTCGTAGCTACTGAATACCTCACCCGCTACGCCGAGACGAGGGCCCTGCCCAAAGGCAGCGCCGCCGAGGTAGCAAAGTTCTTCGTCGAGAACATCGTCCTGCGTCATGGCGCCCCAGAGGTCCTCATTACTGACAGAGGTACGGCCTTTACCGCGGACCTAACTCAGGCGATCTTGGGATACAGCCACACAAGCCACCGCCGGACCACCGCGTACCACCCACAGACCAACGGCGTCACCGAGCGTCTAAATAAGACCATTGCCGACATGCTGGCCATGTACATCGACGTCGAACACAAGACGTGGGACGCCATCCTTCCGTACGTGACCTTCGCGTACAACACGGCCGTACAAGAAACGACGCAGTTGACGCCATACAAGTTGTGGGTTTAGGGGCTTGCTGCGTCCCGTCCGCAGTTAGAGCAAGGACGACGGAGGCTTCAAGTCAAAACAAACAACAACAATTTATTAAACTAAACGCGCCATACGGCAGGGTCCGGCCAGGAACTCTCGGCGAAGCGGCTACCATGGTTCACGGGCAGCCGCAACCGGCCAGCGCGGGTGGCAGCATCCGTCCTTGTCAGCATCCAAGTCACCTCTCTCCGAGGCAGCGCGCAGGTTGCCGCTTTTGAAGAGCGCAGGTGGGCCACGCGCACCGCCACTGCGCAACACGTGGCGCTATCTCTGGATAGCCGGTGCGCGTGGTTCCCACACATCCCCCCCCCCTCAAGAAGGCGGGGTGGGGACCGAAGGACGGTTCAGAATGCCCGACCGCAGGGACCCTAAAGTGTAGTGAGGACAAAGAAAAACCAATAAACTTTTTGCCTCACGCCACCAACGAAAATTATATGGATCCCGCGCAGAACAACGAGGCGAACAGCACTGAGTGTATTTTGGGGCGGAAAAAAAAACACAAGTGAAGAAAAATGCGACATCTTCCCGAACCCTCTTTTTTTACCGAGGACGCAGGTTGTACCACTTGCTTGTCGGTGCTGGTGTCTGGGTGGCCAAGCTCTGGTGAGGAATGTCTGGGTCCAGATCAGCTGCATCTTGTCGTGCATAAAAAGGTTTTAGATCGGAGACATGAATAGGGCCACACACTTGATTAGTCATGCAATCTGTCAACATGTACGACAGCCTGGATTTTTGGGTGATTTTGTATGGTCCGTCCCACCTGTTAGCTAGGGAAGCTGCAAACCCTTTTGAGGCGTCGCTGAGGGGGTGTGTCCGCTTCAACACCAGGTCCCCAACCTCAAAACTAATGTTTTGCCGACGCTTATCATATTGCCCTGCCTGCTCCATGCGCGATACATCCAGGTGCTGTCTGGCTTGTTGCACAGCGTCGGTCAGCTTATGTCTCAGGTCACCTGCAAACTTTGCATAAGGTCTCGGAGAAGCGTTCGCACATGTCAAAGCACTGTCCTGCGGGAAACTCATTTCTTTGCCCAGGTTAAGTTGCGCAGGAGTGAAACCTGTTGAGCGATTCACTGTCGTTCTAGTTGCAAACGCAATTTCTGCCAGTTTCAGATCCCAGTCTTTGTGACGCTCAGTATGCGCGACAAGCATAGATTTGAGATTTCGATTTACCCTTTCCGTGATGTTTGCTTGCGGGTGATAGACAGACGTGCGCTTGTGACGAATTCCCAGGGCGTCACAGGAATCCGTGAACACCTTGCTGGTGAAGTACGTCGCGTTGTCCGTTATCAGCTGGGCAGGGAATCCGAACCTCGTGAAGGTTTCCAGAAGGCAGTCCCACACGTTCTGCGAAGTGAGCTTGCGCAAAGGAAACAATTCTACCCATTTCGTGAAATGGTCAGTCACCACAAGGAGATACTGATTTCGCCGCGGGCTCATGGGAAACGGACCCATTACGTCACACGCTACTATTTGCCATGGCGACGTACTCTCAACTGACTGCATTGTTCCTAGTGGTAAGCCGCCACGTGGTTTCGCCTTTTGACAAACAGAACAAGAACGCGCGTAGCGTAATACATCCTGTTTCATGCCTGGCCAAGTTACCGTACGACACAGTTTCTCGTAAGTTTTCTGCCCTGAAGAGAGACCAGCTAAAGCACTGTCATGATAGTACGCTATGAACGATTTTCGAAGTTTGCGAGGAATAACAACTCGAAACGGCGATTCCACATTACCATCGTCAACCTGGGGAAAGTACCGGAACAGGAGGCCTCCTTCTCCGAGCAGGTAGCAGTCAGTTTCCTCGTCGCTTCCTGTGTCAGCTGGATCACGAGCCGCCAGCTTTTCTGACACTTTACGACAGAGGCCATCGCTCTGCTGTGCTGCAAAAAGCTCCTGTTTAGTCACCAAAGTACCCCAACGGGACTGCATGGTTTCAGGTTGTGCCATGACCACACACACTGTTTCCGGTTAGACCTGGGTTTCAATAGACAACGGAGCACGGGAAAGTGCGTCAGCGACTGTGTTAGTGCTACCTTTCTTGTACTCAATGACGTAGTCGTAGCGCTGCAAGGTCAGCGCCCACCGGGCCAACCGGCCAGAGGGATTAGGTAACCGTTTCAGCCAAGACAACGCTTGATGATCAGTCTGAATAACAAACTGAGTCCCATCCAAAAACATGTCGAACTTCTTTAATGCGAAAATGATGGCCAGGCATTCCTTCTTTGTTACCGAGTAGTTGCGTTCCGCACCGGTCAAAGTGTGGCTTGCGAAAGCAATGGGCCTCAGAGCGCCTGCGCATTCCTGTAAAAGTACTGCGCCAAGGCCATAATCGCTGGCATCGGTCTGTAACACAAAATGCTTGTTAAGATCTGGCAGCTGAAGGGAGGCATTACAGGTAATCGCTTTCAAAAGCATGTCGAAAGCTGTTTGTTGCTGACTGCTCCAGAGCCATTTCGCGCCTTTCTTCAGCAGCTGTGTTAGTGGTCGAGAGATGTCTGCGCACTGTGCAATGAAATCACGATAAAAAGCAATCATTCCCAGAAACCTTTGCAAACTTTTAGTATTTCGTGGCGGAGGAAAGTCCGCAATTGCTCGGAGTTTATCTGGGTTTGGTTTTAGTACACCATTGTCGACAACAAACCCAAGCAGGTTGATCTTGTTAGTGGCGAGCTGCAGTTTACCGGGATGAATTGTTAGACCGGCTGCTGACATGCGCTGTAGAACCGTATGCAAGTGTTGAAGATGCTCTTCAAACGTGCGCGAAAACACCGTCACATCATCAAGATACCAAAGTGCATAATTAAACTTTGCATCGCCCAAGACCATATCCATCATGCGCTGATAGGAACTTGGACTATTGGAAAGACCAAAAGGCATGCGCACAAACTCAAACAAGCCTCTATGGCATGTGAATGCCGTTTTTGGGACATCATCAGGGTGAACCTCGATTTGCAGATACCCACGAGAGCAGTCGATAGTTGTGAACAACTTTGCGTTTCCCAGCGCATACGTTATGCTCGATATTGCCGGCAAAGGGTAGGAGTCTCTCACCGTGACCGCGTTGAGCTTTAGGTAGTCCACACAAAGACGTGCAATACCATCTTTCTTTGGTGCCAGCACCACCGGGAAGGCCCATGGACTCTCGGAGGGTCGTACAGCTCCCGTGTCAATCATCTCGTCCAAGGCTCTATCCAGAAGGGCTCGCTTGTGCTGGCTCAGCGGGCTCGGGTTACACCGCCAAGGCTGGGCGTCGCCAGTATTGATGCGATGCACTAGAACATCAGTCTTGCCAGGGCGCTCTGTGAACATTCCCGAGAACGATGTCAGCACGGCCTCCAGCTGGTTCCGCTGGTGGGTTGTTCCCTTGAAGTCGGTGAGGGATTGCACGACTGCTGACGGCAGCGTGGTGTGCATGGTTGCCACGCCTTCAGCGTTTCCTGGTACAGGCATGGAGTCCGTTTTCTCCGCAAAGGGTGTTGTCTCGGACTGTCCATGAAGGCGGTAGCCTCTTCCCGGAAAGTCGAGCGTGAACCCCTCGTCTGCAAGAAAATCTCGGCCGAGAAGCATTGGCACTGATAGGCCAGGCAAACAAACAAATCGCTGGCGCTTCGTTTTCCCATTAAAACGTATTCCGTAAGCGAACACAAGCTGCAGCGTTTGATACATGGTTTGATGCCATTCGCAATTCAACATTTGCGTTACGAAGCTTCAGCCTTTTGGCTTTACACTGTTCCAACAACGCGTCACCGATTAAAGAGATTCCTGAACCACTATCAAGAAGTGCAGGTACGATAATGCCCAGTGCTTTAACATTCATCGTCGGTTCTGGAGACTGCACCTGCGCTATGCGGCAAACAGAGGGAACGATGACTGACTCACCAGCTTGTTGTTCCTCGTCTGCACGTACCGGACAGCATTCCATGCTCCTGGCATGTATGGCCGTGGGCTGCGACACACTGCCAGTGTTTAGTGCCGCCGGCCGAGGCAGTTTCCCGAACGTCCTGCATTCGCGCTGCGGCGCGCAAAGCACTGCCGCCTGACATGACCAGTTTGACCGCACTGGTAGCATACGACTTGCGCATGTCTGCGTTGGCCAGTTAGCCTATCACTGAAATCACGCCTTTCGGCGGAGTGGCCCCCGGAGTGCCCATAACAGAGCGCCTGTCGCAGTCGGCTCGCGCAGGACTTGTGAACCCGGCGTATCGCGACTGGGGGTCCGACCGACTATGCTCTTGTACGGCTCGAGTAAGGAGCGAGCGCTCTCCACTATGACGCTGCTCCGCGGACACTTGCTCCCAGGAACAGCTGACCCCTGATACGGTATTTAATGGGGCCCCGCGCCGCCCTTGCTCATACGCGAAGGGGTCCAGGGCGCGGGAGGAGACAGCCGTGAATGCGCCTGGGCTCGTCAGGTCGCATGAGGGACTGACAACGGGGCAGCGCCAAGCCAGTGACGGCTCAAGAGCAGATTGCGGCGCTGGCGGCGGAGCGTAAGTGCTCTCAGCTAATAGGGCGTCTTGTACACCGCGGGCCTCCCGTGCGAGATGCTCAAGGGTTTCGAATGTGCGCCCGTAGAGAAATGGCCTGAATCTGGGATGACTCTGTCGAATGACCCGAGCTACTTTGTCCCTTTCCGAAGCAGTCGGCGCTGCTCGGCGATGCAGTTCCTGCATCGTCCGGACGTACTCGAGCAAACTTTCGTCCGGATGCTGTGTTCTCAATTCGAGCTCACGCTGGACTCGCAGCTCGTACCCAGGGGGCAGAAATTCCTCTCGGAAGCGTTTTTCAAAATCTGCCCAAGTGGTGAAAGGCGATTGTAGCCTCCACCACCGTCCTGCGGCATCCCGTAAAGCCAACGGCAGGATTCGAGCCATCACGTACGCTTCCGAGGCGCCAGTAGCTCTGGCATAGCTATCTACTTCCTCTAGGAAGTCAGCCACTGATTTCGGGTCGTCGTAGCCCGTAAACGTGGGTAGCTCGACGCGAGGTCGGAGCTGTGGCTCGCTTACCTTCTGTGGTTCTACGCCGAGACTGCTCACGCGGTCCATGACCGTGTTGCACAACTCAGCGACACGCTGAAATGTGTGCAGCTGCTGTGCCAGCAGCTCGTCAGCCGGCTGGGGAGTCGAATCCTTCTTGCTGTCGGCAGCCAAAATCTTCCCGGACCGGAGCTGCTTTCCGTCTGCCTGCGCCATTGGGGGAAAAATACCGCGCAACAAAAGAACACCAAGAGAACGCGCTACAAGGAAACTTGGCGAACAAAACAAAAGACCAGACCTACGTCCACCGTGCTATTCCTACGGGCGGGAGCAAAAACCACGTTGGGCGCCAACTGTGGGTTTGGGGCTTGCTGCGTCCCGTCCGCAGTTAGAGCAAGGACGACGGAGGCTTCAAGTCAAAACAAACAACAACAATTTATTAAACTAAACGCGCCATACGGCAGGGTCCGGCCAGGAACTCTCGGCGAAGCGGCTACCATGGTTCACGGGCAGCCGCAACCGGCCAGCGCGGGTGGCAGCATCCGTCCTTGTCAGCATCCAAGTCACCTCTCTCCGAGGCAGCGCGCAGGTTGCCGCTTTTGAAGAGCGCAGGTGGGCCACGCGCACCGCCACTGCGCAACACGTGGCGCTATCTCTGGATAGCCGGTGCGCGTGGTTCCCACAAAGTTGGTCTACGGACGGAGCCCGGCAACGACGCTCGACGCCATGTTACCAAACGTGACCGACGAGGAAAACATCGACGTGACCACCTACCTACAGCGCGCCGAAGAAGCACGACAGCTCGCCCGCCTACGGATCAAACACCAGCAGAGGACTGACAGTCGCCGCTACAACCTTCGACGACGCCACACGGAATACCAACGCGGTGACCGTGTATGGGTGTGGACGCCAATATGCCGACGGGGACTCAGTGAGAAGCTTCTTCGACGATACTTCGGACCGTACAGGGTACTTCGACGCCTCGGCGCACTCGACTACGAGGTTGTCCCTGACGGCATTACGAACTCTCAGCGGCGCCGTGCGCGACGTGAAGTCGTCCATGTCGTGCGCCTCAAGCCATATTACGCGCGTTAGTGAATCTGAGGACTGTACTTTTTGCTTCATTATTCTACTTTTTCGCTTGTGCTTATTGTTTATTGTACTAACTCGCTTGTGCTTATTGTTTACTGTACTTTATTTATTGCTGTTATTTATTGTTGCATGCATTGCGCCCCCCACCCGTGTTCTGTTTTAAGCATCGGGACGATGCTTTTTCAGAGGGGGGCATTACCACGCGTGTTAGTTTGAAGTGCTTTGTTTAACCCCGCAAAGACTGTGAGCAACGCTTGGCGCAGATCGCGCCTCAGTGTTGGAGAAGCTTCACGTTTGTAGTAGATCGTTTTCTTAACATTGCGCACAGCACGCGAATAGTCAAGATTATTCCAGAGCTTGTGCGACGACCAGTGATAAGCCTAGAATGTTCGACGCGTGATGTATAAAAGCCGGCGTGCTCCAACGATGGTCAGTCGATCGACGGCCGACGCTCTGTTCGCCGCTATCAGTTCCAGCGTGTATTGCTGTAATCTTACTCTCCCTTTACCGGCCACAAGTTCGGCCTAATAAACAGTTTCATCTCTGACACGTCGCCTGCTGCCTTCGTCGACGTCACACCCACGTGATAATATGCTGTGTTATCACCCACATGCATCAACCCGAGTATCACGGTAGTTTAACGCACAAAACCAACAGGGACGGAAAAGAACGACGCGGACAGCACGCCCTTGGTCCTTTTGTGCGCTAAAAAAAAGTGCACATGAATTAACAACATGCCCAAGCATACGCACCTTAGACATGGTTTACGCTTAGAGCTAACAGGCGCCATCCCCACTCAACTATTATTAAACCAAAATAGAGGTTCATCGCGAGCGGGGCACCAAACACCACTGCCAACACAGAAGGGTGCCGCCACAACTCTGTTCAAATCCCTCGCCGAATCACATCCACGCATGCGCACTCTGCTTTCAACTCCAAAGAAAGAAAAGTTTGCCCGCACTTACCATAACACAACTTTGCCATCATCCCGATGAAACAATACACACAAATATGCTCGCTACGTAAACAAATGCTGACTTATCGTCCACTAGTTCAGAAAGACTCAGTTGACGGCGTTATTATCGCGCTCACGCAGTTAACAAAGCGCTGACCACAGGAACATGAGAGCGGTACATACCGTTTCACTTCGAGTGTTCCATGATATGAAGCTGCAGGCCTCCCCTTCAGTACAGTGCATCTTCCTAATAAGCAGCACCGGCAGAACACAAAGGACGAGCACAGAGCGCAGGCACATTTCAAACAAAAAAAACACCGACTGCTAAACTCGACTAATCGAGAACGACGCGCACCACACCACCACACGCACAAAAACCGGAGACTATTTCGCCAGCGCATTGAGTCACGTGGTACATAGTCCCGCGCGCTGCGCATGCGCGGCGGTCAGGGCTGCCGAGGTTGCCTAGGCGACGAGACGAACCGGCGCCGGCGAACGTTTGCTCCAGCCGTTGTTGGATTGCGCGGCCGCAGCTCTATTCCTGCGGCCTATTTCGTTATGCTTCTTTAACACTCTATTCGAATCGCAGTGTGCATTGCGACGATTCTGTAAGGGCTGCACGGGCTGCATGGCACAGCGCACGTATGTTATATTCAAGAGAAATATTTAGCGTAGCTTTACTTACTTAACGTCGTGAAGTCTGGTGAAACAGCGGAGCTAATGGCTTTTGCATAGCTTTAGGGTCACTTTTACTAAGTACTGCATTAACTGTGGTATAGCGATGAGAATGTGATTCCCCTAAACCTTCCCTCAGCGTCGGCTTTATCCGCTCTTTCTCGCAGACGAAAATTTTCTAGAACTCGCAAGCGAGGGTCGGATTCCCTTTGTTTGATGGGCAGTCGAACGTCTGTCTTCGCTATTAGCCTTGTCGTGCCGCTCCCGCGACGCCACCTCCCTCACTGAAAACTCATCGTCTTCGGCTATTCTTGGTAGCTTAGCCTGGGCTTCCTTTGCTCGAAACTGTAGGTCGGCTCGTCCTCGTTGGGTCCATAGTCTAGCAACTTGCCGTCGTCTTTCCTGTCGCGCCGCTTCTCTTCTTCATCCTCGCCACACGTCGCCGAGCTTCGTAGCGCTCTGCGCCGACAGTGCACGCCTTTATTACTGCTTTATTCACGCAGAATTTATTATAGTGTAGCGATGGACAGAGACGAGAGACGTCGTCGTGAAGGCGGCCAACGTGGCCGTGCCGCTGTCTCGCCACTTTATTGAGCGAAGGCCAAACGGAGCGGCTGCAGCTGCTGGCGTCCAGCCCGCCAGGCGCGTGAACCCCGTCCTCTGTCTCGCGGCTCGAGCTCAGCATGAGCTGCACGAGAGGCGCGGCGCGGTGGCTAGTAAAATGATGACGATGATGAAGGTTGATGATGATAGCGTTACAATAGCAATAAGAATTAAACGAAGCATAATCGTGAAGCAAGCAGTAGTAGGGCTGCAAAATCAAGGTGTGTGTGGCCTGGGGGCGGGGAGCACTTTTGCCCCTAACCCCAATCCCATGGCTGACACCTGGCCCAGCGTACGCGGATGGTGCCCAGTCACAGCTCCTGTAGTCGAGACTGCGCGACTGTGCATTCATGGCCACGCAGGCGATATTTCATGAGCGCCTTCATTTTGCGAAAGACATTGCTCCACGCAACATTGCATGCATGGATCGTTACACTATTTGAAGAGAACACCT
Source organism: Rhipicephalus appendiculatus (assembly GCA_030522465.1). NCBI lineage: Eukaryota > Metazoa > Arthropoda > Arachnida > Ixodida > Ixodidae > Rhipicephalus > Rhipicephalus appendiculatus. The sequence goes on from JALIZH010032973.1 coordinate 434,630, forward strand.
GTTTGTACTTTGCTTGCAGTCCTTCGAACGAGACCACCACTGAAAAGGGTGCAGTACTGTTGACTTCTCGCCCTTAATGAAGTTGAGGTTTTGACGGAAGCACGTATGCTCGGGAAGTAACATCATAAAATTAAAAGAAGGGCTCCCACCATCAAAAAATGCGAGAAAAGGCGTTTCGGTACCCCTGACGAGAACCTCGTTCGCAATCTAGTCAACAAGGCTCCCGTCATTACGAGCAAGGCTCCGTCAGGGGAACCGAAACGTCTTTTTTCGCATTCTTTTTTATAGTCGGTGCCCTCCTTTTAATTTTTCTGATGCACTTAACGAATAATGTGTAGCACGAAGAGCAATATTCGCAACAGTAGTTAAATAACAGGTGCTCGGCTCCAAATGCATCACGTCAATGTCCATTTTTAAGGGACCTGATCGCCCGTTGCCGTCGAGGTTATGGCTATGTCAACTGCGCGGAGGGTATTGTGCAGATGGCAGATGTTTTACCTCCAGCTTTAAGATCCTCGCTTTTGACCGAGGGGGGGGAGGTGTATGGTGCGCAACATTACCTTGATTCGGGCTAGTTCACTTTTTCAGTATTCACAAAGCGCACAAATGACAAAGACGAGAGGAAAACATACAACAGGATTGGCCCTGATCCTATTGGATAAGCGGCGCTCCTGTTGTCCTCGGTCTTTGTAGTTCGCGCGCTTTATGAATGAACACTCTGTTTTGCTTGCATTACGTTACTTCCTACTTCGATTCGTTACTAGAACCGCAAGCAGCTACTAGGACGGGCCTTGCTGGTATCAAGACGGTTCATTTATACTTAATATATCAGCAAAACCTGGCCAAAAATTTCGTACATTTGTAGCCTTGTTCATTACACCCCTCAGATGAGGGTGTAAATGGGGTGTTGTAGGGGTGTTTTACTTACCAACACCCAGATTTTGAAAATAAGGGTGTAATAAGGGTGTTCATGAGGTGATTTTAACGCAAACACCCGCATTATACCCTTAAGGGTGTAATTTTTTTTTACTGTGTAGCATTAGAAACTGTATAGAGCGCGCCATCCTGTCATAACCATTGACAGGGCCGCACAGTCGATTGGGCAGCACTGCACGATCTAAAGCATGAATGTGGCTCACGAGCGGCAAACCGCATTAGCGTATCTATCTCTAATCATAAGGGTCGAACTGTACCACGCGCAGCACTGCTGGTGTTTCATTCGGTGCGATCTTATTCGCATCCAGCTCGCCCAATCTATGCTAGTTGTGTAAAATCTCCTAACACCAGCCTGTTTTTCAGTAGTCCTCTGGCAACGATGTAATCCGGAACTCTTACCACTAGCATTCTCATCGCAAAAAACATCATTCTTTCGAAAACCACAACGATGGCGTGTGGCGTCTCTTTCGTCTCCCAGTAGTTTCTTTATTTTGGTGCCCAAACCCGGGAGCTGAAGCGACCACCAGTTCAGCATTACAAAGAGGCCATCAGGCGTCGGCATTCCGACGGACTTTACCGTTAACTCAACGATCCTTGGAGGTGCAACCGCCTTGGACTTCACGGTTCTAACAACGAGGCCTAACGACGCCACAAGCCACGTCCTGTGAAACTGAAAACTAAAGCCAGCGGCGAAGAAAGACTACTTACTTCCGAGGTCAATCGTGGTGCTGAAAGCAACGCATCGACGGAGGTACGATGGAACGACTTAAGAAAAAACGAAGCACTCTGAGAACCCAAGCGACGAAGTTGATATCCGAAGCAGATTCATCGCTAGAAGCACAAGCAGACGAAGTGACACTGAACGTGCTGTCAGCAAGACTCGGCGCCCTCCTAACACAGCTGAACGAGGTGGACGCTGCTGTCGAGCCGCTTGTGCCAGACGAAGATTCGAAGAAGCCGAGGAGAACTACGCACGTAAAATCGCGTACAACGACAGAATAGTAACCTGCGTCGCAAAGCTCAGCCAACAATCCGGAGCTCAACGAGCGAACGCCATCACAGCAGCGGAGGCGTCACGTGCCCCTCGCAACGGGAACCTGAGAGCCAACGGTTCAAAGGTGAAGTTGCCGAAACTCGAGCTGCAGCGGTTTAGCGGCACCGCCACGGAGTGGCAGTCCTTCTGGGAGCAGTACCAGCAAGCCATACACGACAACGACGCTCTTTCCGATGGAGAGAAGTTTTTGTATTTGCAGTCGGCGCTTTCTGGGAGGGCAGCAGCGGCGGTGGCCGGTATACAAGCGACCGCAGCCAACTATAATACGGTCATCGAGCTTTTCAAGGAGCGTTTCGGACGCACGGATGTGCTCATCCAGGAGCATCTTACGCAGTTGCTAGACCTGCCAACTGTACGAAGCGGGCAGGAGGTAAGAGACCTACGTCGCCTCTATGACCACATGCAGCGAAATATAGCCGCTCTCACGGCACTTGGAGTTCAGACAGGCAGCTACGGAGCAATGCTCGCCTCCGCACTTCTGCGAATGCTGCCAGGCGAATTAGTGGTAGAATATCACAAACATTGCTCTGAAGAGAAAAAAGAGGATAGCTTGTGCATTGCGAGTTTGCAATGTGTTCTCAAAAACGAAGTGGGGAGCCGGGAAAAGGCGTTGCAGGTTGGGCAGAGAGAAGGCAAAGGCAGTAGTACAAAACCACGTGTTGATAACGAAAGGTCCAGAGCTCCGAGGGCGTCAGCAGCTTCACTCTGAACGGCTAGTGATTCCAAACAGAAAGAGCCTTGTGCGTTTTGTGCCGCTAAGGATCATGTGACGAAGGAATGCCAGACGCCGCTTTCTCTCGAAGAAAGAAAAGGGGCACTCCTCAAAGCTGGCAGATGCTTCCGCTGTTCTATTAAAGGGCACATGTCGCGAGAATGTCGCAACAAAGGAGTAAAGTGTAAAATATGCAGTAAGAGGCACCTTACTCAAATGTGCAATCCTGCGTGGAAGCCTGCAGCTAACACAGCAACCGAATTGCACTCTGCGACAAGTAGCAAAGATGACAAAACGACAACTGTACTGCTCCAGACATCTCAAATATGGGCAAAGGGTACCCAGCGAAGACTGCTCACCCGTGCACTATTTGATGGCGGAAGTCAGAGAACATTTGTGACAGAAGAACTGTCACGTCAGCTGAATTTGGAAGTACTTGGTGAAGAAAACATTACCATTTTTCCCTTTGGAGGAGCAGACAGTGCCATTAAGAAAAAGCGCAGGCGAGTACGGCTCTGGTTGAGGAGTCAGTATGACAGAAAAGAGCACTGTCTGGAGGCTTTGGAGATACCTGAGATCTGTTCTGACGAGCTTCTTGTGCCCGAGAAGGTGAAAAAAGAGGTCAAAATGAAAGTGGCTGACCTAGCTGACGTTACCTTGCCGCCTGCACAATTAGAGCAAAATGGCAATGGTATACTGATTGGCGCTGACTACTATTGGAGTCTAGTGACCGGCGAAGTGCAGAAGCTTCAGGGTCGCCTAGTTGCAATTAAAACACACTTCGGGTGGACACTGCAGGGCACAGTGCCGTACAGCAACACCAGTGCAACGGTAGCTGTCCTTCGAGCCGTTGTAGCGGAAAACAAATGTGCATTGACGACTCAGCTCAAATCTTTCTGGGAGCTCGAAAGCATGGGTATTGTGGACCAAGTTCCACACATTGAGGAGCACGAAGAAGTTCATAAGGCTTTTGAGTCCTCCATTAAGTTCACCAATGGAAGATACGAAGTAGCTCTTCCATGGAAGCCCGTGGATTTTCGTCTTGCTGACAACGAGGGAGTTGCAAAGAAACGTTTGGCCAGCCTCACACAGAAATTGTTGTAAGATGAGGCAATGCTGACGAAGTACGACGAGGCCATACGTCAGTACCTTGAACAAGGATTCGCCAAGCGGCTTCAGAAAAACGCAGTAAGCATTGATAACAGATTGTATTACATGCCCCACCGAGCTGTGTTGCGCCCTGTTAGCCTGTCAACTAGCGTCAGAGTGGTCTTTGATGCGTCGTCGAGCGAAACCGGGTGCGTGTCACTGAATGAAGCACTGGATTCAGGACCGAACATAAACCCAGATATTTTAAAGGTGATGCTCAATTTCAGAATGCACCGCATCGGACTCAGTGCAGATATCGAAAAGGCGTATTTACCAATATCACTGAGAAAGGAAGATAGAGATACCGTACGCTTCCTCTGGTATGGATTTGTACCCACTAAGAAAAAACGGAATCCACCACTTGAAGTCTGGAGGATGACACGAGTCCCTTTCGGAGTGACCAGTAGCCCATTTCTGCTTGCTGCCACGATACGTCACCATCTCGGTATGATGGACAACTGTTCGGGCACAGCACGAACACTGGCCGAGAGCTTCTACGTCGACGACCTCATTTCAGGTGCCGACACGGAAGAAGCAGCTGAAGAATTCTATCGAGAAGCACTGGGCATAATGAAAAGGGCAAGCATGTCCCTTCGAAAGTGGAACTCAAATTCAAAAACGTTGCAGGAGATATTTCAGAATGAAGGAACTAGATGTCCCACGAACACAGTGCAGTGCCCCACAAGAAGTACTGAGCGTGTGTTAGGACTTGTATGGGATAAAGAAAAGGACCACCTTGCCTTTTCTATAGAACCTATCTTAGATTTCCTTGACCGAAACTGCCACACCAAAAGATTCATTCTTCAAGCATCAGCACGTATTTTCGATCCCTTAGGTCTGCTTTCTCCAGTCACTGTGACTGCCAAATTGATGTTCCAAGAACTCTGGGAACTAGGCGTTGGCTGGGATGCACCATTGCCCGAAGAGGTGCAAGCAGTGTGGACGCAATGGCACACTGCACTGTATCATTTAACTGCGGTAACCGTTCCAAGATGTTGTGTCAGTGCTGAATATGACAAAATAGAGATTCATATATTTACTGATGCAAGCCCCAAGGCATACGGAGCGGTTGCATACTTGCGGGTATGTCGATTGGGCATTAAAAATGCAAATTTGATCTTGTCCAAATCGGGAGTAGCCCCACTAAAGAAGCTTTTTTTTATTGCGTGAGTTTGCCCTACGGCATCAATACATATCATACAAAACTGTGTAGCTGCGTTTCCTCCATGAAGTCCAGGAGGGACCTATGGTTCGGACCGTAAATCCATCGCTGCAAGTCAGGCGGCCTGGTGTGCTGAAGTCCCGCACGCCGCAGATGGCGTCGACGAGCCGCTTGAAGCCCAGGGGCATGTCCATAGGAGGTGGTTCAGGTCTGCTTCCCGCACAAGCGCAGGACAAAATGGGCAGCTTGAAGTTGTGTCGGTGTAGCCCCACTTCGCGCGGATTGAAGGCGTCACAGCTGCACCCACGCGAACCCTTCGGAGCCATACCTCCTCTTGACGAGTAAGTCCACTCGGGAGGTCATGACCACGCGGAGGTATGAGAGCTCGCGTGGTGCGCCGAAGATTTTCTTTGTGAATGTCCACAGTGTCAGAAGGTGGCAGCAGGACCAGAGGTAAGGGGTACATGACGGTTACAGGATGGCAAGCGGCATTTGCCGCGGCATGACCCCGAACACTAGATCGGCGAATCCAACACACTCGAACTGAGCACGGATAAGCTGCTGCGCAACGGTGAAATTGCTCTGCTACACCCACAGAACGATCAACGCGACGAAGTATGCTAACAGCTTGCGTCGAGTCCGTGTAAAGGATCAGGCTTGATGGGTGGTGCATCTCGACGAGAGGTTGAAGTGCGGCAAGACCATCACAGAGAGCAACTAACTCTGCTAGGACGGATATAATGGGGATGTCTAACGCATAAGAGCAGGTCTGGTTGCATGTGGGTGAGACGGGCACACTAAGGAAGTGTGCAGTATAGACGATGTCAACCCGGCGTCCACATATGCTCGTAGTTCAAGTGTCTGAGATGCCGAAAATAAATACGGTTTGGTGGCATGGACCTTAATGGCTGTCCCAGCCCTCTCCTGATTGGCCACGCAGCGAAACCGTCTGTGAAGACATAACTACGGAAGAAGAAAGAAAGCCAGTTCACGTTCACACTGTTGCGCAGTCGGTGGAAAAATCAGCCTTGCCTTTTAAGCAATTTAGTTCCTTGACTAAACTGATCAGAGTTGTCGCATGGATGCAGCGATTTGTGCACAACTCCAGGTGTCCCCTCGAGAAAGAGCAGGGATTTCTGACCGCCAAACAGATAAACAAAGCTCAGATATGTGTGATCAGAGAGGTGCAACGTGAGGCTTTTCCCGAAGAACTTCAGTGCATTTTTCACTCAGCAAGAATACCGAAGGGCTCACCATTACGTGATCTGAATGTATTCCTAGACAGTCACGGAGTATTGAGAGTTGGGGGGACGTCTGAGAAATGCCGAAATGCCTTACGACACCAGGCATCCGATTGTGCTCCCGCCGAATCATCCTTATATTGACCTATTAATTGAAGGAACGCACAGGCGCCTTTCACATGCTGGGCCTTTGGAAGCGCTTACAGAACTAAAAGAACAGTTCTGGATAATCAAGGGCAGGGAGGTAGTAAAAAGGACGCTGAAAAGATGCGTGACCTGTGACCGCTTCAACTGCAGAGCCGCCACTGAAGTAGCGGCTCCTTTGCCTCCTGAGAGAGTAACAAAGGCGTTGCCTTTCGAGGTGACAGGCATAGATTTCGCTGGCCCGCTCTACACAAAAGATCAGGGCAGAAACAAGAAGTCTTACGTTCTCCTCTTTACATGTGCGGTCACAAGAGCGATACACCTTGAATTGGTAACAGACATGTCAATCGACAACTTTCTCAAGGCGTTCAGGAGATTTGTGTCAAGATGAGGAGTGTGTCGAGTTATTTTATCAGACAACGCAAAAACCTTTCAACGAGTGTCACGTGACCTACGAAGGTTGTGGAAAACCATACGTGGGAAAGAACTCCAAAATTATTTTGCTGAGCATCGCATCCAATGGAACTTCATCGCCGAAAGAGCCCCGTGGTGGGGCGGCTTTTGGGAAAGATTGGTACGATCTGTAAAGTCCTCTCTCAAGAAAGTTTTGGGAAACAGTTACTGCACATTCGAGGAACTTGCGACGATCCTCACCGAAATTGAAGCAGTCATCAATTCTAGGCCTCTGACATATGTCTCTGCAGAGGCCACCGAAGTGGAACCTCTGAGCCCTTCTCATTTTCTTGTTGGCAAGCGTCTGACGTCACTGCCCACATCGACTTCCGAAGATGCTACGCCACGGCCTAACAATCTTGAAAGTAGTTGGAAATATCGACAAAGAATAACAGATCCTTTCTGGCGAAGATGGCAAAAGGAATACCTGAACAGTCTGCGTAGCGCACATTTCTACGTACCGACCTCGTCAAACGCCATCAGAGAGGGCACGGCGGTACTTGTTTACGAGCATCTATTGCCACGGCAACTATGGAAGATGGGAGTGATGGCCGAGGTGCTAATCGGACGTGACGGGCGGATCAGGGCCAGTATGGTGCGCCTACCAAGTCGGACTGTGATCTGAAGACCAGTGCAACTTCTGTATCCTCTGGAATCTTTACGTGAAGGAGCTAAGGCTCATTGGAAGGGGGGGGGGGGAGTATGTAAAATCTCCTAACACCAGCCTGTTTTTCAATAGTCCTCTGGCAACCATGTAATCCGGAACTCTTACCACTAGCATTCTCATCGCAATCAGTGTTTCGAAAACCACAACGATGGAGTGTGGCGTCTCTTTCGTCTCCCAATAGTTTCTTTAAGTTGTCCGCAATAACCCGCTGGTCGATGAAGTTATCGATTTCATTTTGTCCGCCAACGTTGTGTGCATGTGCACAAGTCCACATGACTACAGTTGGGAGTGGAGTGTGAATTTTCGCTCAGCTCCTGTTTACACAACGCTGATTTTTGCGAATAAGCCGTAAAATTGATGGCGCTTTAATTCCAAAGCAGCGTAGACCCCCTCTAACTCACTTGGCGGGAGCGTTCGCGCTTTCACATAAGTTATTTCAACGCCATGCAGCTCAGTGAGTGACGCTACGAACTCGGGGGCATGAACCTGACCGCGATGGCTGTGGGTATATCGTGCTGTGTCCTCTTGTGTCGATCTGCTCGGCCGTTTCTTCTTTACCATAATGCGCTATACCAGTTCAAATACGACGAACCAATTCGCCCAATCTTCAGCACTTGTGGTATACAGAAGAGATGTTAAATATTAACGCTTCTTAACCTCCTGTAATGCTAGCAGTCATCTCAAGAAATATCATTAAAAGGAAAAAAATTGGGGGGACTCTTAAGCTTCGCCTTTAAGAGTTGAACGCGATAGCGATATCCCGTCCCTAGTGCCTACTTCAATCACTTAGTGCATACTATGTAATGGGTAGTATGCTTTAAACCAGGAGCAATTATGCACGGCAAATGTTGGAAATGTTTTCGAACTTGCAATGCACCCACTACGTGGTGTTAAGGGAATACGCGCAGTAAGGTGTGTGCCGTTTGTAATGGGGGGGCTGGCTTTAACCTATGAAATCGTTATGATAGTCTCATATTCTGACGCCCGATGGCAATGTACGCTTGTACCACGTAATATACCTGGGATATTACATGTTATATTGCGACGCCTATATAAAGGACGCTTGCGTTTGCGAAGCATGGAAGTTATTTTCACTGCATTTCCAAGCAGAGGAAGTTCTTTTCACAGTATTTCCAAGCAGAGGCATGGCTGTGTGGTAGAACACCTGCTTGCCACGCAGACGACCCGGGTTCGATCCTCACTCGGACCTGAAAATTTTTATTATTTATTTTATTTGCATCTTTCTCGATTTTTCGGTCACGGACAAGATGATTTTTCGGTCACGGACAAGATGACGATTTTTCGCTCACAACCAACGACGCCGACACCGACGCCGACGCCGACGCCGGAATTTCTGCGAAACGAGCTCTTTAACGCTATCGCGTTAAAATGCAGCTTGTGGTCGAGGAACGCCGTGTGATGCGAGCGAACTATAACGAAAATGCGGATGTTTTATCCAGAGAGTAGCAGACGAAAAAAAGCCGAAACCCCGACGTTGCGTCATCGGGGTGCCGTTCGCAGCGCCGCCATCGGTGGCACACGAGGCGAATAGGCTGAAGGTACCCAGCGGGAAACAGAGGAGGCTTTTTGCGGCGTTGGCAGAGCTCGCAGGAAGCGACGTAACGCTGAACAGCGCGGTATAGGCCAGGCCAGAAGAAACGTCTGCGCAGACGATCGTAAGTTCGGTAAACAACCAAGTGGCCAGCGGTGGGAGCATTGTGCAGTTGCGAGACAATAGATGGTCGCATATCCTGAGGAACAACGAGAATCAGTTCAGCACCGTGTAGTGTCATATTGCGTCCATATAAGGTACCGTCGTGCAGAACAAACATATGGAGGGAGTTGTTCTCAGGTGAGGCGTTGTATAAGAGATCGGAAATTTGGGTCGCGACGCTGCTCGTCGGTGACGTGTAGGTCGCTGAGCTACAAAACACAGCTATGCGAATCAGTTTCGGTGGTGTCAGGAGGGTCGACAGAATAATGGAAGAGTCAGCGTCCTTGTGTAGCCGTCCAGATTTGTACGACACCGAAAATGTGTATTCTTGGAAGCGTAAAGCCCACATCCGGTGGACCAACTCTGGGCTGTCCAGCGAGCCAGGACCATCGCCGAGGACCTCACTCGATGTTCCCCGGACGACGGCCCCTGGAGGCCTACCCCGGGCCAGTAATTTCTCGCTGGATTAATAAAGTTTATTACCTACCTAAAGCCCAGCGACCGAGGCATCCCGTAGGGTCTTTGAGTGAGGAAAGCCAACATAAGGCATGCTGGTCTGTTACCACGGTGGAATGTTGTCCGAACAAGCATGGGCGAAGCTTGGCAATGGCTCAAACAAGGGCGATAGAAGGCGGCTAGCATAAGCGATTACACGATTCACCTCCCGCTGTCACTGGGACAAAATAGCACCAATGCCACGGCCACTTGCATCCGTACGAACTTCCGTGTTAGCAGACTGATTAAAATGACCCAGAACGGGCGAATTTAGAAGGCGACTCGTAAGCGTTGAAAATTCCCGAGCTTGCTCTGGTCCCCAAGTGAAAGGGCTGTCCTTTTTGAGAGAGGACGAGCGATTTCGGTGAAGTTCTCAATAAAGCGTCTGAAATAGGAACACAGCCCTAGAAAACTTCGGACATCAGCAGAGGTACGAGGAGTTGGAAACTCGCGGACTGCGCTCACTTTATCGGGATCAGGCCGTATGCCAGTAGCGTCCACCAGGTGACCGAGTACTCGTAATTGACGACGGCCGAAACGACATTTCGCAGAATTTAGCTGTAGGCCTGCTGGTCCGAAGACTTCAAGGATGGCCGAGAGCCGGTGGAGATGGCTGTCAAACGTCGGTGAAAAACAATAACGTCATCGAGGTAACATAGGCATGTAGACGACTTGAAACCACGTAGAAGATAGTCCATCATGCGTTCGAAGATGGCAGGGGCATTACATAGTCCGAAAGGTATCACTTTAAATTGGTACAGACCATCTGGGGTGACGAAAACCGTCTTCTCGCCATCTCTGTCATCGACTACAATTTTCCAGTAGCTCCGCCAGAGTGCTGCAGTGAGCAAAGGAGATCGTGTCTGTACGCGTCTCTATTGGTGGAGTAGAGTCACGTGAAGGGACTTCAGCCATCTCGACAAGCGCGCGAACGTCTACGTGCTGCCGACCCTTTGTTGCTCGATGTTTTCTTTCTTTTTAGCTGTGTCGGTGCTATGACACTTGTTGGTAGCCACGGTGCTGTGCTGCGTACTCCAACAACGTGTGGGGCGTCGTTCGCTCAAGTTAGGATACGGTTATAGTGTCGTTAACGAAGTTTTTCTAACGTGCTGCTTTGTTGCAAAGGCTCAAGAATGAAAAAAATGGGGTTGCTTTGCGTTTCGCTGCTTTCACCCAGAGATGTCGCAAATCTTGTGGATGTAAGCTTGACTTACACACGATGAGATTGACTTATATGCAAATTAGTACCATCGCAACACAGGTGTCGATACGAGATGCAATAGAACAAGCATTTACGTAAGACATGATATTTTTATGTGATGTATTTTTGTTTTTCGTTCTAAATTATGCGAGAAGTTTTTCTTTAATGATAGCTTGATTGTTCAAGTGCTCTCTTTGCTGTTCTTTGTTTGGATCCCACACATTACCTAGGCCTCTGTGCAGTTTTTTTCCCTTTTGTTAACTGTAATATGTCTTTTGTAACCTCCTCCCCTCTTCCTTCTCTTCTTTCTTCTTATTTTGAGTTGTCTGCGTCTTTGCTACTATATACATATCTACATTCAAAGTGAGTTTACTGTTCAGGTGATGTTCGGGGCAAAGGTAAAATAATCTGAGCGCGCCTAGTGCGCACAGTAACAAAAATCCTGCATACGATTTAATAAAACAGCGAAATTGAGTTAACATTATGATAATGAATATTATAACAACAAATCTCACCCCAGTATTCACAAACAAGCCTCGACTCGAATTTTGTCCTTCACTTGACAGAGTTGAGCACAGCGCCGTTGCTCGACTGAAAATGACGCTGTGCTTCTCAAGAATCGCTGCAGATTATTGCTGATATGCAGTGACTTGTTCTGCCTAGAGACGGCGTTCCCATCGACTTTCTCAAGAGAAGGTGGAGTGTCGAGTGAAGGGACGGTCTAGAATACGGGGGTTAAAGACGTTAGGAAGGGGATTTGGGAAACATAATATCAAGTACTCCGTTTTTTCTCATGCGCGTCCCCACGAGCCGTTTAGTGCTATTTTCCGTGGGAACTGAGTCTTCTATTGTCTGACCCGAACACGTCATTTGACGATACATCATGCTCTGTTTTCATAGCTTTTAGTGGTGCCGCCTGTATCATGTTTATAAAGGGTGTCACGTAAGGGAACCAAAATTTCCAAAGAAGTTCTTAAACTCAAGTGAATAAAACCGATCATTGGGTTTACCGTCGTGTGGCTCTCATTAGGGTATTTTTATATTGCGCCTGATTTCTTAGCTAAGGTGAATGATGTAACATTTCCGTTAATCACTTTAGGGCCAAACGCGTTTCTTTACGTTGTAGAGGGCAATATAAAACGATCGATCTGAAAGGTAGATGCTACGTAGTGATTTTCCGGCATTTAAAGAAAGCCGGAGAAATATTATCCCGTTGCTGCCCTCGTGCGCTGCCTGACTGCAGCGCTCTCAACCGTGTTTCGAGCGAAAGAAACGGCAAATGGACTGCGGCGAAGTGAGTGGCGGCGGCTTAGGCATCGGCTCCACGGCGCGTCAGAATTTGTGACCGCCACACACGGCAAAGAACAATATCGTCCCTGAGAAGCGTTGTAATGTAGTTGCACTGAGCGAAATGCACAAACGAGTGACGGAACAAGAGGACCCCCCCCCCCCCCCTCCCAGGATGGTTGGTGCGCAAACTTTCAACAGTTTATTTTCGCAAAAGCACGGCAAAGATCTACACGAAAAGATTGAAGATAACAAGCACTATGTTACAACGTGTTTTTCATGGAAGCAAGGCAATTTGGGCTATCATGCTCCGCGTGTGTAGTCTTAACTAAACTAGCGGTTGTCAAAAAATTTAAAAGCTGCCTTACTGAGGGCGATAGATGGAGAGCTCACGTGATTGTGTGATTTAAACATGAAATATGCCTCCATGATTTCGCGTGTTGTTTTCGAGCTGCCATGCGCCAACGTCTGCGTTTGGTTAGAAACGGGATCACATCCACATCTTGCACAATGAGTAGCTAAGTGCCCTGGTGATTGCTGCATGTCTGTGGCGTACCTATGTTCTGTTAATCTTGTGTTTATGCAACGCCCGGTCTGCCCAATATAGCATTTCCGCACGTGAAAAGAATTTTATAGACTATGTCCTCGTAACATTCTAAATATTTGTTTCTCTGCCCCTTTAAAGCTGAACTAGGAACATATATGTAATTCCATATATGCACAAAACTTCTCATGCTCTCAATAAGATTGGGGAAAAGCATGGAGCAAAAGATGTTTTCTCATTTTCTCAGCCCCTTTAAAGCTAAGTTTGTCAAGTTCCAAGACCGGGTGTGCACAAAAAGAAACGGAATATGCATAGGCTCGTGTGTGGCCCCAGCACTATGCGACATTTTTTTTAGCCAGAGGCGACAGAACTTTGCAGCAAAAAATGGGCAGTTTGGGGGGCTGTGAAATGCTTTCACAGCCCCCCAACTGTGCAGCTTTTTGTTCCTTGCCTTTTGTTTTTCTTCGCTTTTTGCTGTAAAGGGAAAATGCGAAATAAACTTGAAACTTCAAACTTCGTTACGTGGATGATTTCCTGGTTTGTTTCCCGCATGGCTGTTTCACGGGACATAAAAAAGACAAATGCTTAGAATTTTTCAGACCACGTTTACATGCACGTATGTACCCTATAAAGTGGACGGATGGATGTCCGCCACTGTAGCTCAGTGGTAGGTCATCGGACGCGTTATTCGAAGGTAGCAGGTTCGGTGCCTGCCGGTGGCAAGTTATCAGTTCGTCCACTTTTCTTTGTTCACATATACATTGCAATTACTTCCATTAACATCCCCTATACTTTCCTTGGCATCATTGTCTGTCAGTTCTCATCAAGACTGCGCCAATGTAACATTGGACGACAACCGTGCGCAGAACCGAAGCGCGATTGTTTGTTTTTGTTTGTTTTTTTCTTCTGCTCTGGGGGGATTGACCAGGAATGCGTAGTTCAAACTTTAAAAGGTTATCGGAGAATGCTAAGTGAGTAAAAAAATAAAAGAATGTGTTTGTTCTTCTTCCTCGTCTTCCTCCCGTTCCCATCAAATTTGTCCATCGTCATATCGACCCACTAAAATTGTTATTATTATTATTATTATTATTAATATTATTTAACTTGCATACAGAAGGACACAGAGAAAAGAGGAAAAGATCAAGCTGACAACTGTCAGCTGTAGGGGCACAACGCCTGCCTACTCTTTCCGGAGGAGTGAAGAGATAGCATAGAGGAAAGCAAGATAAGAGGAGAGGAAGAGAAGAGAGCGCAGAAAAGAAAAAAAAGATGAATACTTAGACAAGCTTAAGTAAATATGAGAAAAAAACGTCTATAAACGGGTGTCCAAGTCCGTTTGGCCCATAGAAGTCAGTAGAGCTCGATGGGCCTTGTCGCGTCGTGAAACAACCTCTAGGAAAGATGTAATCGTCGATGGTCGCGTACTTAAATCCCAGGAATTTGTATTGCTTAATCAGCAAAGCCCGTTGTTTAGCAAATGCGGGACAGTGTGTTACAATATGCTCAAGTGTTTCACAGGAGCCACAAACTGCACATAACGTACTGTGTGCACGCCCTTGACGGTATAAGCGTTCGCGCACCTACACAGAGCCGACTGTCAGTTTATATAACACTGACTTGGAACGACGAGGCAAGCCACGACCACGAACACTGGGAGGGAATGATCCGTTCGTGGCACTCTGGTCTGCCTGCTGATGTGGTCGGGGGCTGCCCATACGACCAGGAACCAGCCAGCCCTCAGGGAGAAGTGGAGCAGAGGAGCAGGAGCTGATAAAAGCAACGTTTATTTGCATAGTTAATGCTAGCGTGCTTTCACATTACTGATGGTAGCGTACTTTTTAGATGCGAAGCATCTTACAGCGGGGGCTTGGTCCGTCCCTCCCGCGTCCCGCGTCCGGTCACTTTCATGAAGTAGGGAAGCGCCCACTATGCGAACCATACACTGTAGTACAATAAGGCCGTCAACCACCGCCACAGTCACCAGAGTCATGGCCGATAGTACAGAGTGGCTGCTTAGCAATGGCTAGGCAGGTGGTGGGTGCAAGCAAATAATAACACGCACTACCGGTGGTGTCTGTCGCCCACGTTGACTCCATTTCTTGATCTTGCTTGCATGTGCTTGCGGGGGGCTTTGTCCGACCCCCCCTTCCCGCGTCACGCGTCCCACACCTTCACAGCGCATGCGCGTTTCCTCCCCACTCTCTCCTCTCCTACGCTCCCCCCTTTCTCTCCTCTAGGAATCATCTACTCTACGGAGCGGCGCCCGCGTTCTGCGTCATACAACCCCACAGCGCATGCGCGTCCCCTTCCTCTTTCTCTCATCTCCTACGCTTGTGAGTCATGTCGCATATGACGTTGATGTCATGATTCTCATTTGCCACCTGTCATTTATGTTCATCATAGAGTCACGTCACGCAGTACTAAATTTGGTACATCAAAGTCTAGCGAAACGGCCGCGAGTGCACCATGAGCGTGGCATGTTATTCGTGTCGTACACCACGCGCATGTCATGATTTTCATGTTACCACCTGCCATTTATGTTCGCCATACAGTCACGTCATGCCATGCCAAATTTGGTACGTGTCAAGCTAGCGAAAGGGCCGCGAGCGCACCATAATTGTGGCATGTGAGTCATGTCGCATATGGCGTTGATGTCATGATTATCATTTGCCACCTGTCATTTATGTTCATCGTAGAGTCACGTCACGCAGTACTAAATTTGGTACATCAAAGTCTAGCGAAACGGCCGCAAGCGCACCATAATTGTGGCATGTGAGTCATGTCGCATATGGCGTTGATGCCATGATTATCATTTGCCACCTGTCATTTATGTTCATCATAGAGTCACGTCACGCAGTACTAAATTTGGTACATCAAAGTCTAGCGAAACGGCCGCAAGCGCACCATAATTGTGGCATGTGAGTCATGTCGCATGTGACGTTTATGTCATGATTCTCATTTGCCACCTGTCATTTATGTTCATCGTAGAGTCGCGTCACGCAGTACTAAATTTGGTACGTGTCAAGCTAGCGAAAGGGCCGCGAGCGCACCATAATTGTGGCATATGAGTCATGTCGCATATGACAGTGATGTCATGATTCTCATTTGCCACCTGTCATTTATGTTCATCATAGAGTCACGTCACGCAGTACTAAATTTGGTACATCAAAGTCTAGCGAAACGGCCGCAAGCGCACCATAATTGTGGCATGTGAGTCATGTCGCATATGACGTTTATGTCATGATTCTCATTTGCCACCTGTCATTTATGTTCATCGTAGAGTCGCGTCACGCAGTACTAAATTTGGTACATCTTAGTCTAGCTAAACGGCCGCGAGCGCACCATGAGCGTGGCATGTTAGCCATGTCGTACATGACATGCATGTCATGATTTTCATGTTACCACCTGTTATTTATGTCATACAGAAATGTCTCTTCATACGAATTGTGATATGTATTCGCTTAATTAAATGAACGCGAGCACCCCGACACCACGTTGTGTAAATCATGTTGTCCATGACATGCGAGTCATGATTTGCATATAATCATGATGTAGCGCGAAAAGACACAACGGACACAGAGAACCACAAACCACAGGCGCATGTGCATGTTAGGACCTGTTACCTATATTCGTCATACAGTCACTTGATATCATAGCAATTTTGTTATGTATCATGTGAACAAAACGGTCGCAAGAGCACCGAAACCACGAAATGTAAATCACGTCTTGCATTACATGCCTTTCATGATTTTAATGTTATGAACGGTCATTTACGTTCGCCATACAATCACATTATGTCATACCGATTTGGGTATAAATCGTATTAACGAAACGGCCAGGAGTGCACAAAGTCGTAAGCGGCTAGATAGATAGATAGATAGATAGATAGATAGATAGATAGATAGATAGATAGATAGATAGATAGATAGATAGATAGATAGATAGATACGCTCAAAGTCGCCGAAGCTCTCCAAAAAATGCTTCGCATTTAGAAACTTCATCCATAAGCTGCGCAGTGAATGCTGTACCTCTTAGGAGCAGGGAAGCTTGGGCGAGTTTGTAAGACATCATGTAACAACTTCAAAGCGCCAAAAAACAAGGACATACGAAAAAGAGGGGACACAACGAGCGCTACGGTTCAAAGCGCCAAAAAACAAGGACATACGAAAAAGAGGGGACACAACGAGTGCTACGGTAGCGCTCGTTGTGTCCACTCTTTTTCGTATGTCCTTGTTTTTTGGCGCTTTGAAGTTGTTACATGCTGTACCTCTGTTTTATTTCTGCAGAGGAAGCGCCATGACGCAGTACGATGTGAAACATGAAGAGCTGCGCAGCTTCGGAAGCTGTGGCTCGTGGGACCATCTCCGTCTCGACGTAGCGTGTCTCATAGTCTGTTGCGACAATCAACCATGTTGTCACTGATCTCGGTGGCGTGTTCTATCGGCCATCGATCGAGAGGACGCTGGGCGGTACAGCAAACATGGTTTAATAACAAACAAGGAAAAACTAGGAGAGAAAACTTAACACTCCGTAAAAACTCAACAAACAGTGAAAAACCCTAACGTGGAACACTAATCTCCAAAAATCCAGTAACAACAATATCTTCAGTTCTTGCTATATCTAGATAAAATCTCTAGATATAGTCTGGTCACCTTGACCTTGCCGTTGGGTCGTAGCCTCAATGGAACACTCTTACTTTGTTCCGTCGATCGCCGTAAGTCCAACCACCCTTGTGTTGGGTCCGCTGCTGCTGTTGCTGACGATCCTGTTGCAATCGTCGCTCCGATGCACGACGGTCATTCGCGCTGCCGTAAGCCTATTCCCGGTCGCCGTCGGTGACGTGGCAGGGCGTCCTCGTCGGTTAGGCCTAAGGACGAGACCGGCCCCCCTACTCGAAGTGACGACGTGGCGTCCCGGGGATTGCTGCTGGCCGACGTTCGAAGGGGGGACTGCTGCGGATGCGTCCGGAACTGCCGCAAGGTGCTGCAGCACCTCCGAGGAGCCTCGCCCGTGCGTCGCCGAGGTCAACGGCTACGCCGCAGAGTGCCAGCGTCGCGGCCTCAGGAACCGAGCGTCCGCTCCTCCCGTCGACAGACCGTAGCTGCCGATGCGACCTTCTTCTACCGTAGCCACGCAAGCAATGCCAGCTCATCAATCTGTCATCTCCCATTACGGCTCGTGTCACGCGCTTCGAGCAGTGTGCTACTCCATGCACGCGCTCGTGCCTGTCCCGCGAGCTTTTCCTCCTACTTCGTCATCTTCGTCGTCTCCTTACTCATGACATTAGGCCCCCCCCTTTTTTTGAAAGTCTTTTCTTTTTAAAAAAAGCTTTAATGCCTGTGCTTCTTGACCACTTGCGATGACTTCTTGTCAATTCGCAGGCCTTTTCACTTGGCACTTCACCACGTCACGCACACACACTTCACACACTACTCGGAAGTGACGACGTGGCGTCACTTCCGAGAAGGGGTCCGACTTGGTAAAAGGTAACGATTTGTAGATGCGAAGCAGTGGGCGCTAACGCTTACACTGGCGGCGGCGTTGACGCTGGCGCTCATCGCGGCGTTGCGCAGGAGATAAACCTGGGGAGGCGCAAAGCACGCAGTGATGGACCGGTGTTTCCTACTAGAACATGCCAATCGCTGCTAATGGGCAATGAGAAACAGAAGACTCCGATTGGATACAGACCCGCAGTCCGCTTTTAGTTAACTCGCACGCTGCGAATTTTTATTGTTCAACAACGCACAGGAGAAATCTCCCACCGGCACTACCTTGCAAGTCAAGATCCAGTGCCTATGTATACGGGGTGGCCAGTGAACAAATGTGCAGCGCGGGCAGTCGGTTTTAGATATGAAGCATCTTATGGCGAAGCTTAATCCGGTGGTGGTGGTGGTGGTGTGCCGCGTGCCCACCCTTACTGCGCATGCGCAAACCTTTAAAAAAAAATAAAAATAAAAAAATTCCCCATCTCCCGCTAAAGGGAACCATGTGTGGATGCGAAGCAGCGGGGAGATAATTAGCTTGAGCGGGAGGAGCGTCGCCGCTCTCATTTCACGGCAGTGGTCCGGGCGCTCATCGCGGCGCTGCACAGGAGAGAGAATGAGGCGCGCGCGCTCCGTCATTTTCATACCGCTGAACTACCGTGGCGCCCACAGCGGAGTATGCAGCTGTCACACCACCTGTCGTGCGCGCCGCTCCGTAGAGGATTCCTAGATGAAAGGACGGGGGGGGGGGGACCGTAGAAGAGAGAGAGGGGGAGGGGACGTGCATGCCCTGTGGGGGGTGTGGGACGCGGGAGCTGCTCCGTGGAGTAGATGATTCTTAGAGGAGAGAGGGGGGAGAGGACGCGCATGCGCTGTGTGGATGTGGGCGCCTCTCCTTAGAGTAGATGATTCCTAGAGTAGAGGAAGGGGGGTGAGCGTAGGAGAGCATAGGGGAGGGGACGCGCATGCGCTGTGGGGGGGTGTGGGACGCGGGGGCCGCTCCGTAGAGTAGAGGATTTCTAGAGGAGAGAAAGGGGGGTGAGCGTGGGAGAGAGAGGGGTAGGGGACGTGCATGCGCTGTGGTGGTGTGGGACGCGGGAAGGACTAAGCCCCCCTCCAAACACATGCAAGCAAGATTAAGGAATGGGGTTAACCTGGGCGACAGACACCACCTGCCTAGCCATTGCTAAGCAGCCTCTCTGTGCTCTCGGCTATGACTCTGATGACTGCGTTAGGGTTGACGGCCTTCATATTACTACAGTGTTCTGGTTCGCATAATGGGTGCTTCCCTACTTCATGAAAGTGGCCGGACGCGGGACGGGGGACGCGGGACGCGGGATGGACACGGGAGCACCGAGCATAAGATGCTTCGCATCTAAAACCTCCTCTCCCCCCTCTCTCTCCTCTAGGCATGGCTCCCCGCGGCAACCACACCCTCACTGCGCATGCGCCTCCCCTCCTCTCTCCTCTCTTACACTCCCCCCCTCTCTCCTTTAGGCATCCCTGCCCGCGGCGTCTACACTCCCACTGCGCATGCGCGTCCCCCCCCTCTCTCTCCTCTCCTACACACCCCCCTCTCTCGCCTCGCGACGCCGACGCAGGCAGCGTCTGCTAGCGAGTTTCTTGGTTGAAAAAACCGACTGCTCGCGCTGCACAACCGTTCACTGGCCACGCCGTATATATGGCAATGGATCTTGACCTCCAAGGTGGTGCTGGTGGGAGATTTCTCCTGTGCGTTGTTGAACAATAAAAATTCGCAGCGTGCGCGTTAACTAAAAGCGGACTGAGGGTCTCTGTGTCCAGTCGGAGTCTTCTGTCTCTCATTGCCCATTAGCAGTGATTGGCATGTTCCAGTAGGAAACACTGCTCCATCACTGCCTGCTTAGCGCCTCCCCGGTTTTCTCTCCTGCGCAACGCTGCGATGAGCGCCAGCGTCAACGCCGCCGCCAGTGTAAGCGTTAGCGCCCGCTGCTTCACATCTACACATGGTTCCCTTTAGCGGGAGATGGTGTAATTTTTTTTCAATCAACAAAACTCGCAAGCAGGCGCTGCCTGCGTCGGCGTTGTGAGGCGAGAGAGGAAGGAGCGTAGGAGAGGAGAGGGGGGAGGAGACAAGCATGCGCAATGGGTGTGTAAACGCCGCTGGAAGGTTGCCTAGAGAAGAGAGAGGGGGGATACGTAGTAGAGAAGAGAGAGGGGACGTTACGCGCATGCGCAATGGGTGTGTAAACGCCGCGGGAGGGATGCCTACAGGAGAGACAGGGGGGGAAGGGTTATGGAGAAGAGATAGGGGAAGGGGACGTGCATGTGGAGGGGGTGTGGACGCCGCTGGCAGGGATGCCTAGAGGAGAGAGGGGGGAGCGTAGGAGAGGAGGTGTGTGGAGAGGGTCTGCGCATGCGCAGTAATGGTGGTCAGGCCGCACAGCACCCCCGGATTGAACTCCGCCAAAAGCTACTTCGCATCTAAAATGGTTTGCGAGGTCGGACAAATGGTTGAAGGAGCCCTGCCGGCTTACTGGATGGTGTTTTCCGGCGGTGGCATTCACGAGAGCCTTTGATGTGCTGCTTGACGCTTGTCAAAAGTCTGGGCCAATAGTACGCCTCACCTACTCTGGCGAGTGTTCGTGAGTAGCCTAGGTGGACAGATGTGGGCTCGTCATGACAAGCGAAGAGGACGTCGTCCCGAATGTCCCTCGGAACCACGAGGAGGTAGGCGTGGCTCGTAGAACGGGTGTTTTATTGCGATAGCAATTATATGGACACTCTCGGCTGATTTTCACCGTCGCCGTCTGTCGCCACCGTCGCCGTCATGTCCCGGATATGTATATGTATGTGTATATAAAAAAGGCACAAAGAAAAATAAATCAGTAGAAAAACATTGCAAAGCACCTGACTGGGGATACGGACCAGCGACCCCTCGCACCGCAGCCCACTGCGCTAAACAACACAGCCACGCGCAATGCTTGCGCCGGCGTTATAACGACGAGCTATTTAATGCACCATTTACCGTTCGCGGTAGGCAGACCTCGGAGGAGCTTGAACGTATTTTCTTTCACGCAACGCCCTTACATTTTCTTTAGATTTGAAAAACTGCCCTTGAGACGCGCACAAAAAAAATTAGGCAGATCCCATGTACCATGGGAATCGATGTTATGGGAAGCATGCGGTGGTAATGTGACTGGGTTGTATTTTTTTATTGAGCGAAATGTTACGTAATGACGCTAAGGATGTGTAGAAATGTATGCACACACATATGTTGAGCAGTCGCATATGTTTCATATAACCAGTTATTTACAGTTGTGTAACGATGCCAACAGAAACATGGATATTACAACACCAGAAGTGGTATAAGCTGATATGTAGCGCTTGTGCTTCCGAGGATGGTAGCCCTGGATAGTGCTACGTAAACAAACTACAGTGGATGGCACTTAGCCTAAGTATACAATTGATGTTAACCCGACATGACTGCTTCATCATAGGAGTTCATATGTAATGTTTTTAAAATCAGATAGCCAGAACCGCAATTAAAACTGACGTTTCACCAACATTACGCCTGCATAGGGTCTTTTTCCAAAGCACTTTCGAGACATGAGCTGGCTCTGAGGTGGAATACTTTATTGCCACGCAGAATGCTTGGGTTCGA
Organism: Rhipicephalus appendiculatus; assembly: GCA_030522465.1. Lineage (NCBI taxonomy): Eukaryota > Metazoa > Arthropoda > Arachnida > Ixodida > Ixodidae > Rhipicephalus > Rhipicephalus appendiculatus. The sequence goes on from JALIZH010032973.1 coordinate 456,515, forward strand.
TTCTTGCTGGGCTCTGATTTCTGTTCTTTGCATTCGTCGGGTCAACGCCGCCGGTGTCAGTTTTTCTTAACGCTCTCGCATTTAAACAAGCAATGTTTGGCCTCGCCGTTCCTGGGCAGATATTGTCACGTGGGCGTGACGTCGACGAAGGCAGCAGGCGACGTGTCCGAGATGAAACTGTTTATTAGGCCGAACTTGTGGCCGGTAAAGGGAGAGTAAGATTACAGCGAGCTTCTTCGATTTACCAAGTCCCGGACCAGTCGCCGGCGGCCCGCGGACGCCTCGGCTCATAGGTAGCTACGTCATTTGCCGCCGTCATCACGTGATCCAAAAGTCCCGAGTTGGTCCCGAGCGGCCGCGGGCCGCCTGCGCGCTTGATGCTCGCCGCGTGGGAGCCCGCGTCCGCTACGGCGTCTGCTACACCGTCTACTCCGTCCATGGCTGCGACACCAGGCACAACGCCGACGTAATTCCAACCTCAACAGTGGTTAGACAGTGAATTATACCTACTTCCGTTGTGACACCACTTACTATAAGTGAACTACTCGAGCGAGCGCGCATCGAAGACGTGCGTGGGCGTTCCACCGCTATTTCTGCTGGCGAGCACCACGCGTGTTGGCCCGACTTTCGGGAATACGAACTTGTTCGACGCGGCTCAGAACGCCGACGACAAGAACTGAGTGCGAAAACAATGCGAAATCCTGGAACACGCGAGAAGCGGACAGAAAAACATAGAGAGAGCAAGAGCGCGTCGAAAATTTCCCGTGTCTAACTTAAGATGGCCGCACGCGTGAGGCACAGCCATGCGCACCGCGCCGTCGTCTGCCAGCTGCCAGCAAGAAATTGTTCGGACAGTCCCGGGCCGTCCGCAGGCCGCCAGGCACGCGAAAAACGAACATGCATCCGAGCGGTCCCGGACCAGTGGGCGGAGCTTCCGGTTGGTCCCCGAGAAAAACGAATGCGGCGCCGGCGTCCGGGGCCGTCCGGAGCCGTCCGGGACGTGTAAATCGAAGAAGCTCAGTAATACACGCTGGCACTGATAGCGGCGAACAGCGCGTCGGCCGTCGATTAACTAAACATCGTTGGAACGCGCCGGCTTTTATAACTCACGCGTCGAACATTCTAGCCTTATCACTAGTCGTCGCGCACGCTCTGGAATAATCTTGAGTGTTAACGTCTTGCGTGCAATCTTAACAGAACGATCTACTACAAGCGAGAGCTTCTGGAACAATGAGGCGCGGTCTGCGCCGAGTACTGCTGATAGTCTTGGTGGGCGGAAACCGAATACAGTAAAAGAAACGCGCGTGGCAATATAAATTGTCGAACACCTGTGACTCATACCCGCATACTGCGGCCCGTGATTTATGGGTATGAGCCGCACGTGCCTGGAGAAATGAGTTTCACGACGTACGCGACGGGCTTTTCACGTTATTCAAGTCACGACCAGCCAGACAAATTCATAAAAACCTGTTACCCTCCCACAGTAACTTTGGTCGACCTCAAGTTAAGGAGATGATCACGAGAGCACCCAGACGTAGGCAGCTAGATAGATAGATAGATAGATAGATAGATAGATAGATAGATAGATAGATAGATAGATAGATAGATAGATAGATACGTAGATAGAAACGTTCAAAGTGCTTGCAGTACGCAAAGAAATTCTTCGCATTTAAAAACCGCCTTGCCTGCGCGGAACGCTCAGCACAGTCACAGCGAAAGCTGGATGGGCGGCCTTTCTAGAGCCTTTTGTTAAACTCTCGGGATAACTACTACAAGCATACTTGCGTGGTACCCACTACGCCATTAATCATCATAATGTTTGTGTAGTGGGGAAGCGTCCACTGTGCCATTATTCGTCCTTCTTCGGAAAAGCGCGGTACACTGTAAACCATATTACACCCATATGGGTGTAATATGGTGTCTATAACTCACACCCCTACACCCCACGAAATGGGTGTAACAAGCAGGATTACACCTATAAAATGGGCGTATTTCCAAATTTTCACCCGTGGGTGTGAACATTCTTGTTCACACCCATGGGTGTGTAATAGCAAGATTACACCCATATGGCAAAAAGGGTGTAGGGGTGTTCATGCACAATTACGCCCCAATGCCCATGCGAAAAATTCTATAATTTGAGCGGTACCCCTCTCCCAGTTGGCTCCCATGGAAGCGCTAGAAAGGTGACCCTTTAGAGCTAAGGGCTCTAGTCCTTTTATGGCCACTATACTAATCATAGTGGCTCCTGCCCCAGTGGGAAAATCCTGGCCCCAGCGCTGTTTTAATGGTGCATATGACGCAAGGGATATATGGCCCTCATAGACACAATGTAATCGTAGCTGAATATGAAGGCGTGACTCAAAATGTGTTGTCACATATTTATTTATTTATTTATTTATTTATTTATTTATTTATTTATTGCATACCTGCATCGCCCCATTGGGCATTACAGCAGGGGGGGTTACATACAAAAATATACAAAGTAATCACACTCACAAAGCACGACGTTCACACAGTTATCCATAGTGCAAAATGAAATCAAGCTTCATTAAACACAGAGCTCGTACACGATTCAGAGACAAATTGTGGGCTGTTCAGAGACCTTCTTCGAGTGCGCAGAGCGGCATCGCATTTGCGGCCAAAGAAGACATCAAATAGGATGCGAATTACATGGCATGGAGCACTAACGACCAAGGCATGTGCATCAAAATATAACGAAAGAACCTTTAGTTGCACTTTAAAATGAAGAACTGGTTTTAACAAGCTTCAATGCAACTCACAAGTAGAGTGCAGTGAAGCATACAAACAGCAAGAACAGTAGTGCAGTGCAGCATACCTTATTTCTCTAATATACTGAAGTAATTGCAATCACATTGCAATCAGATCGCAATCTCCACATTGATACGCCACAGTTCGCACGTCTTGTCATAACACATGACATTACACATATCATGTGTTATGTGATGTACCCCTTGTCATAACACATGAAATTTAACGCGAGGATTCCCTCCTGTTCGGGGAATACAGTAAACTCATGCGTATTTAATAAAGCATTTTATTAGGAGCACAGGTGTGCATTTTTCTTAGAGGCTTTTCCGCCACCATGTACCACAAAACAAAAACAAAACAAAATGTACCACAAAACAAAAACTATGCAGCTTATTATAAAACTAATTACATATTTGAAATCAGCATAACAGCCTCTATATACAGCAAATATTTCATTGCCCTAGGCTACAGATTAACTCAACTTTTTTCCGAATCGCATCTCCCCTTAACGTGTGTAGAACGGTATAAGGCGCACCACATGCACGACCTCGGGAAGTGCCCGGCGTCGCTGAGAGTTCGTGATGCCGTCGGGGACAACCTCGGAGTCGAGTGCGCCGAGACGTGGAAGCACCCTATGTAGCGAGAGATGGAGACTAGACGTGAGAAGAGCGCTCTTTGAGTTTCTTGTCACGTACACAAAGATACATGTCACTCAGTACTGGAGCTATGCACGAGCCTACACAAATTTCATTTTTCTGTATGTGTATTTCGCCATTCCATTTTGCAAAAGCTGACTTGACGTATGTACAAATTAACTATTCGAATTGACTGCAGTGGGTTGCGGAATCGTTCTGCAACTTCGTTTACTGGAAATAAAACTTACTACGGCGTTTGAGTATACCTAAAATTCGTGTATGATAGCTCGTATATTAAATGCGAAGCATTTTTTTTGCGTACTGCAGGTATTTTTAGCGTGTCTATCTACATATCTATCAATCTATCTATATAGCCGTCTACGTCTGTGTGCTCTCGTGATCACCCCCCTTAACATGGGGTAAAAGAAAATTAGTATGGGAGGGTAAGACGGTTTGACGAATATGACTCGCTCGCTGGTCGTGACATGAACAACGTGACAATCGCGTCGCGTACGTCGACAAACCCTTTCCGCCAGACACGTGTGGCACATACCCGTATACCACGAGCGAGTATGTGCTACAGGTATGCGGGTATGTGCCACGGGTGATTGACAGTTATACCTACCCAGGAACGGCGAGAAGAGACATTGGTAATTTTGACGCGAGAGCATTAAGAAAAAGCTGAAATCGGCAGCGTGGACCCGACGAATGCAAAGAATAAATGTCAGGGTCCCTGCAGGAATCGAACGCAAGCATTCTGCATGGCATCAAGTATTCTAGTACAGAGACATGCCAGGTATCGGAACTGCTTTTCAAATGGGCCCTAATGTTAGTGAAACATGAAGTGTGGTTGCAGTGCCGGCTATCCAATTTCATAAACATTACGTATGTATTCCTTTGATACAGCCGTCACGTCGGGTAAACGTCAATTGTAATTAAGCGCCATCCACTGAAGTTGATTTCTGTATGAGTGTCCAGAACAACCATCCTCGCGAGCACAAGCGCTACATATCAGCTTACCGCTTCTGACGTTGCTGGTTTCCATGTTACTGTTGGCATCGTTACGCAACTCTAAACACCAGGTTGGTTATATAAAACATATGAGGCTGTTCAACATTTGTCTGAGCGTGGAACATCTGTACATATATTTAGCGTCATTTCGTAACGCTTCGCTGAATAAAAAAAAACTACAACACAGTCAGCCTTCCCTCCGCATGCTTCGCGTAACAACGATTCCCAAGGTACGTGGGCGCTGCCTAATATTTTTACGTTAGATCCACCAACTACTTAAAATGAAGTTACCCAGCACTTCGCTATGGATCGGAGAGTTTTTCCACCTCCACATAGGAAGTTAAATAGAGCGCAGGCACTGACATTGAGATTACTTCAAACGGAAACGTATCCCAACCCTGCCTTTCTCCACAAGCTTTATCCTGATGTTTATTTAACTATCTCATGTTCGAAATGTGGCGGTTTAGCCACCTTACACCACATGCTCTGGGAGTGCCCTTCGGTACGTGGCACTGATACAGCATCGCCCAGCAAGTGGGGCAGCGCTCTGAGGAGTCCGGACATCCAATCACAACTTTGGGCTGTCCAGAGGGCCCACGATGCGGCAGTAGGTCTGGGCCTTACTGTCCGGTCGTGGGAGCGGCCCGCCGTGTGCTAGGGCACACGCCTTTGGAAATTTATTAATAAAGTTTTTGCATACCATACCACCATTAGATCATTCCAGTTTGGGTCACATGGCAATGTAAAATTAAAGCAAAGAATCACTGTTCTTTTTTTTTGCAACTTGGAAAGTGTATTCTCTTGTGCATGTTTTGCATATTTGTGCTTTCTTTATTTTTTTTTTCGTGCCTGAAAGCCAGCTCTTTCCGAATGCAAATAGCCAGCGAACAAACATCACAGGAAAAGCTTCTCGTACGCGGTCCGTGTTAACGGTCGATTTTACTGAAAACAATGTTCCTGTACGAAAGCCATGGTTATGTCGAGTCAGCTGTATATACCGGGTGCTTTAAAAATGTGTCTGAAACCCACAAACAATCAGGAAAATGGGATATTTGTTCGATGCCTTCACAATTAGTAGCCGCAATTGTAGCCGCAAGCATCTGTAGCGCCCTCCGCAGAGCGCCCGACCGCAAGTGAAGAAAATAAAGACGGCGCTTAGCTGTGGCACGTGAAGCCACGGCTCATGTTCCTCGCTGGCGTCGAATATGGTTCAGGCGTGTCTTTCCTTCGCTCCTGTGGCGTAAGTCTACAAGTGGTGACCTAGGACGAAGACAATGACTGACTCTAACTCACCCTCAACAGAGCAAGCCTCACGTCTTCAGGACGTCTCGGCGGTGCAACTGCGTCTCCCATCTTTCTGGTCACAGAACCCGCAAGTTTGGTTTCACCAGGTCGAGGCGCAATTCTCCCTGTACCGCATTGCCTCGGAAACGATACGCTACTACCACGTAGCCTCAGTCCTTCCTCCTGATGTTGCCAGCGAGCTCTCCGACGTCCTCTCCAACCCCTCGGACACTACGCCATATCAGCACCTTAAGACCAAGGTGCTGGAACGATTTATGCCGTCGGAACGCGTCCGACTACAGCAGCTCCTTGCAGAGGGGGGACCTTGGCGACAGGCGCCCCTCCCAACTACTGCGCCGAATGCGACAGCTTCTTGGGGAACACGACGTCTCTGCCCACTCAGCGTTGCTTCGCGAGCTCTTCCTCCAACGCCTTTCTCAGCCAATCCACCTCGTCCTCGCGGCGGCCGGCGACGTCAACCTCGACCGCCTGGCGGAGCTCGCCGATCAGGTTCATGAAGCGACCTCCCCATCTGTCAACGCTGTCTTACCACCAGCAGACACAGCGATTTCGCGCCTTGGGGCCCGCATCGACGAGCTCGCCGCCTCCATTGCAGCACTCCGGAACCCCCCTGCAGGAGACTCGTTCGCCTCGTTCCGGTCCTCGAGCTCTTCCACGCACACGAGATGCTCGGAGTCCAAGCCCTCCACCTCTCTGCTGGTACCACCGGCGTTTCCGACACCGAGCCACGAAGTGCACACCTCCCTGTTCGTGGCCGGGAAACGCCCGCCGGGATCACTGACGGCGGCGTGTGACCTCACTTCTCGTCCAAGCCGCCTTTTCATGGTAACAGACCAGCTATCGGGCGCCAGGTTCCTTATAGATACGGGCGCGGAAATAAGCGTTGTGCCCCCGACTAAGGCTGATCGTTCGAAGTCACCTGGGCAGTCACTTCGCGCTGCCAATACCTCGTCTATAGCGACATACGGACTCCGATCTCTCACCCTCGACTTCGGCCTTCGTCGCATTTTCGGGTGGGTTTCCGTCATCGCAGACGTCGTTCAACCGATCATCGGCTCGGACTTCCTCTCATACTTCGATTTGGATGTCAGCGTGCGGCACCGCCGCCTCTTAGACGGTCAGACTCGTTCGGGAGTTCTGTCCGACATCGCTCCTACGGCCATCCGCATGCTGATACCTTCCTCACCGTTCGAGAAAATCTTGGTGAGTTTCCCGGAGTTAACAAAGCCGTGCAACCTCACTCAGCCGCCTAAACACTCGGTGACACACCACAGCGTCACCCGTGGTCCACCAGCAGCCGCTCGACCACGTCGCCTGTTTGGGGAACGCCTAGCTATCGCCAAACGGGAATTTGACCACATGCTGCAGCTCGGCATTATACGCCCGTCGTCAAGCGCTTGGGCTTCCCCGCTGCATTTGGTGCCAAAGCGTGATCCCGGTGACTGGCGTCCTTGCGGCGACTATCGAGCTTTGAACGCCAAGACTGTCCACGACAGTTATCCCCTACCTCACATCCATGATTTTACATCGCGCCTCGATGGCTGCACCCTTTTCAGCAATGTGGACCTTGTGAAGGCGTACCACCAGATTCCTGTCGAGCCCGCCGACATACCGAAGACCGCCATCACGACGCCCTTTGGTTTGTTTGAATACGTGCGGATGCCTTTTGGACTCCGCAATTCGGCTCAAACCTTCCAGCGGTTCATTTCTTTTGTCACACGGGGCCTCCCTACTGTGTTTGCGTACCTTGACGATGTCCTCATCGCCAGCCGCACGCCTGAAGAACATGAGCAACATCTTCGCGCTCTGTTCCAACGTCTACAGCAGTACGGCCTCGTTGTGAACGCCTCGAAGTGTATTTTCGGCGCATCTGAGATCGAGTTTTTGGGCCATCACATATCATCCAAAGGAATACGCCCTCTCCGGTCCCACGTTAAAGCAATCCAGGATTATCCTCAGCCTGCAACACTGCGCCAGTTACGCCAATTCCTGGGGCTTGTGATTTTTTCCAGGCGCTTCATGCCACACTGTGCCGAACTGCTTCGACCACTGACCGACCTTCTTCGGTCAACCGCCGGCCCGTCCTCTGCCATTCCGTGGTCGTCAGAGGCCCAGGCCGCCTTTGCTGCTGCCAAGCAAGCGGTCGCTAACGCCGTGCTTCTTATTCATCCGCGCAGCAACGCCCTTCACAGTAAAAAAATTTACACCCTTAAGGGTGTAATGCGGGTGTTGCCGTTAAAATCACCCTTATGAACACCCTTATTACACCCTTATTTTCAAAATCTTGGTGTTGGTAAGTAAAACACCCTTGCAACACCCCATTTACACCCTCATCTGAGGGGTGTAATGAACAAGGCTACAAATGTACGAAATTTTTGGGCAGGTTTTGCTTATATATTAAGTATACATGAACCGTCTTGATCATAGGCGTGCGCAGGGTTCCCCTTCAGGGGGGGCGAAGGTTCATCTCAGCGCCCCACCTCCCTATTATGTCAGTGTATGGGGCTGACTTTGCGCCCCCCCCCCCCTCCTCTGAGTCACAGTGCCCCCCCCTCTCCCTATTATGTCTACGTGTGGGTCTGACTTTGCGCCCCCCCCCCCCTCTTAGGTGACTAGGGGGGCAGCCGCCCCCCCCTGCCCCCCCCTCGTGCGCACGCCTATACTTCTTGATACCAGCAAGGCCCGTCCTACTATAGCTGCTTGCGGTTCTATAGTAACGAATCGAAGTAGGAAGTAACGTAATGCAAGCGAAACACAGTGTTCGTTCATAAAGCGCGCGAACTACAAAGACGGAAGACACAACAGGAGCGCCGCTTATCGAATAGGATCAGGGCCAATCCTGTTGTATGTGTTCCTCTCGTCTTTGTCATTTGCGCGCTTTGTGAATACTTTAAGTGAACCAGCCCGAATCAAGGTAATGTTGCGCACAATCGCCCCCCCCCCCCCCCCCTTAAGAGCGATGATCTTAAAGCTAGAGGTAAAACATCTGCCATCTGCAAAATACCCTCCGCGCAGTTGACATATAGCCATAACCTGGACGGAAACGGGCGATCAGGTCCCTTAAAAATGGACATTGACGTGATGCATTTTGAGCCGGGTACCAAATGCATCAAAAAGCCATTAGCTCCGCTGTTTCACCAGTCTTCACGACGTTAAGCAAGTAAAGCTACGCTAAATATTGCTCTTGAATATAGCATTCGTGCGCTGTGACATGCAGTCCTTGCAGTCCTTACAGCATCGTCGCAATGCACACTGCGATTCGAATACACTGTTAAATAAGCATAACGAAATAGGCCGCAGAAATAGAGATGCGGCCGCGCAATCCTACAGAGGCTGGAGCGAACGTTCGCGGGCGCCGGGTCGTCTCGTCGCCTAGGCAACCTCGGCGGCCCTGACCGCCGCGCGTGCGCAGCGCGCTGGCGCGCGGGACTATGTACCACGTGACTAAATGCGCTGGCGAAATAGTCTCCGGTTTTTGTGCGTGTGGTGTGGCGCGCGTCGTTCTCGATTAGTCGAGTTTAGCAGTCGGTGTTTTTTTGTTTGAAATGTGCCCGCGCTCTGTGCTCGTCCTTTGTGTTCTGCCAGTGCTGATTATTAGGAAGATGCACTGTACTGAAGGGGGAGGCCTGCAGCTTCATATCATGGAACACTCGAAGTGAAACGGTATGTACCACTCTCATGTTGCTGTGGTCAGCGCTTTCTTAACTGCGTGAGCGCGATAATAACGCCGTCAACCGAGTCGTTCTTAATTAGTGGATGATAAGTCAGCATTTTTGTTTACGTAGCGAGCATATTTGTGTGTATTGTTTCATGGGGATGATGGCAAAGTTGTGTTATGTTAAGTGCGGGCAAACTTTTCTTTCTTTGGAGTTGAAAGCAGAGTGCGCATGCGCGGCGGTGATTCAGCGAGGGATTTGAACAGAGTTGTGGCGGCGCCCTTCTCTGTTGGCAGTGGTGTTTGGTGCCCCGCTCGCGATGAACCTCTATTTTGGTTTAATAATAGTTGAATGGGGATGGCGCCTGTTAGCTCTAAGCGTAAACCATGTCTAAGGCGCGTGTGCTTGGGCATGTTAATTCATGTGCACTTTTTTGTAGCGCACAAAAGGACCAAGGGCGTGGTGTCCACGTCGTTCTTTTCCGTCCATGTTCGTTTTGTGCGCTAAAACTACCGTGATACTCGGGTTGATGCATGTGGGTGATAACACAGCATATTGGTTCGTGTTAGGTGCGCCTCGCCAAGCTCGCCTACGTGCTAATACATTCCGTTTCGTTAAATTCGTACCGATGTTTTCATTCACCCGCAACGTCGGTTGCGGGATTCTGCCGGCACCCGTGCATGTGGAGCCGTTCGTTGAACTTGACTTGTGTTTGAACGGATCTTTCATTGTGTGTGTGTGTGACCAAATAGCCGTACCTTAACTGTGCAAGCGCTAGTATGAGCATAAGTGCTGGCGTTCGAACAAAATTTATTTTATTCTGTTTGTTTCCACCATGTGTAGCTTTCGTTACATGTTCTGGTTATTAAGAGTTATTCACTTCACCACATTTCGGTGTTTTAACTGCGCTAAGTACTTTTACGTGTAGAAATATTATAGAACGCAGTTTGTACCACCACCTGCAATGACATTTTCTGATAAAAGCCAAACCTAATAGTTTATCCGATACTGTAAGTTCTCTAGTCATACGTTACAGATGTTAAAGGGATTTGCGCTGTGTCAAGCATATCAATATTTTCTTTGTTGCACAAAACTCGCGATAATGTTATACATACTGCACGATATGCATGCATGTGTTGCTACTAAAATGTAAGATTACGCAGCGTATTTATCTGAGAACACAACAATTATAGAATGCTTTTTTCGGGATCTTGGCATTGAAACAATTAAATAACTTAAGCAATCTGTTTCACCAAATGATTATTGTGTATTACTTAATTCCGGTCAATAGCTTTCAGGATTCTGGTTATTGGCGATTGTCGGAGAAGCTTACATACTTTTGCTTACAGCTTACAGCGCCCGTCCTCATGTCACCTTCCTTCGTCCTGTCTTTGCGCTATTTTGTCAAGTTTAAAGTTATGTACCAACTAGCCCACCTTTCGCCGCTTCTACAGTTTACATACTTTATTGTGATGGCATGTGGTTCATGATCGGTGCTTTGTAAGTCTCGGAATATCTGCCTCTTCTTCCCCGCACAGCCATTAAACAGCCTATGCTGCATTAGTAAGGAGTTCTGCTTTTTTACCTGACGAGGATCATTGAAACGAAGGACCATAATTTATCAGTATGCAATAGTCAGTGAGCGAAAGCAATTTTTTACATTATATAATCGTGTCAATGTGAGCCGCGTGAAGAACACTACTTCAGTTTTATTCGCAAGCAAACACATAACTACACATTACTTAATTTTACATGTGACCTGCACTGAATACATTATGAATGTAAATACCGTCGCGTATGCGCAGTGGTATTGTGCTTTTGTGTAATAAATAAAATATTGATATGGTGCGCATCGCATTGCATTCCCTTTAAGAAACACATCGTATGAGTACCATGATATATCTGCAGAAATTCACATATGCCTAAGTGGATGCATACTTATACATAGAACTCAACTATCACTTAGACGTGGTCGATGCATAAAGCTAATGGGGCATCATCGCCTAGGAGCTGTATACCTTTGTATTGGTGCGCGAGCAGGCTAAAAGGGTAAAGTTCAGATCTTCGTCTTTTAACTGAATAGGGCGCGCACACAGACACGGACACTAGAAGAAGAAAACGCACACAACACAGGCGCTGTGTTGCGTGCGTTTTCTTCTAGTGTCCGTGTCTGTGTGCGCGCCCTATTCAGTTAAAAGATGAGCCGATACCAACTAGCCCAATTAGCCGTGCTACTTCAGATCTTCGGCATCAAAGGTATAAAATGTTCTGCCACAGCACGCTTCTTATTGCATTTATTCCGCAGCATACCCTTTTTTTTGCGTTTGTCACTGTCTGGAGTCCGATGCCACTGAATATGCTAGCTATGCACTTCATTTATACCTACATATAATAGAGAAAGCAATTGGTCATACTGTATGTTACACTCTTTGCAAAATTTTTGGTCATTGCTCCTTGTGTATTTATTTTAGGTTTCCGGGAACTAATTCACTGTACAGAAAGAACAGCCTGGTCCCACTGCTGTCGAAGGAACCAGTCATCTGAGCAGATGAAGATGGATTGTGCAACCGGCAGTGAAGAGCTGTGGTTTTGTAATGTGCAAGTGTATGAACAATCACATTACGTTAATCTAACCCCAATTACATAACCTTGTCAAACGTTGTGATAGTGTAATGTCCAAGTTTATACGCTGTTACATAAAGTGGGCTGTAAGTAAGCGTTCAGCAAGTTTGTAGCCATACCTTTTCGCAGTGTTTATAGCGCGCACATGCTAGAAATAGTACAGCTCACTCTCTTGTATAGTTATTCCACTTTGTAGTTTTTGACTCGGTGATTTGTGACTTTTTTGCAGCTGTTATAACAGATCATTTGCTGTTCAAATTTTAGCTTGACAAAACTGCCAGTACTTAGAATATTGTTTTGGAATTTATTTTGGAGTTTCATGACAAGCTTTTAGTTTTGTAACGATTTATTTTAAAAGAAATAAATACTCACATTTCATTCAATTGCAAATGATTCTGTTGTCTTTGCTTGGAAACGGATAATCTTTAAAATATGTCTGAGCACGCCTATGTAAAATTTCATTCTACTGCTGTGCTGCAGGTCATATTATCGCATCTGACATGTAACCCACAGTCAGATTGCTCACCCGTTTTTGTTGCAGCCATAATCCATTGCTTCTGAGTAGGTGGGAAAAGTTTCATTTCAGCAATGTGCACAGTCTTCTACTACAATGATGTACTTTCCGAAAAAAAGACATATAGAGAGCGGAGAGGCGTGGCCTCCCGGCTCCAACAGGGGATTAGCCGACAGCAAGCCAGGGGTCCTCTGTAGGACTGAACTGGCTGGCTCCTCAGGACCTTAATAAAGTTCCTTGTCTGTCTGGAGGCCTGCTGAGCAAAACAACATTCTGGGTCCTTATAATGTTGCATGAGTTGTTACGGGGAATCGCTGCTCGTGTATCAGCTACAGCTGTTGGAAGGCAGCGCCAAGAAAGTCGACGATAGCCATACTGATGTGGGCACTGCTTCAGTATTTGAAACTCTTTATCAATCCATTATTTGTCAAGGGATTGCACATTTCTGAATCATCTCCTTAACAGGAGAATTCTTTCTAGGCTGCACCTGAAAGGATTGGACACACGCTGAGGCCTGGAGTGCTCCAAGGGGGGCTGACTGGGAAGAAGTATCATGTGGTTCCCCCCTTTTACTGCCACCCTTTCAAGGGTGTTTTTGTCTATTACAGCCCACTCGAACGGGTGTAGCTTATTGTAACACCCATAGTTTAGGGGTGTTCATAAACACCTATTAAAGTAGGGTGTAATCTTTCTTTACACCCTACGTTTTTATGGGGTGTTTCTTAACACCCTACGTTTAGGGTGTTTCTAAACACCCTTAAAGGGTGTTGCCCATGGGACAAAATAAATACACCCTTAAGGGTGTAAATTTTTTACTGTGTACTCGGTTGATGGTGGACGCATCCAATGTGGCCGTCGGAGCCGTCTTACAGCAGTGCATTAACTCCGAGTGGAGACCCTTGTCATTTTACTCTCGGAAGCTACTGAGACCCGCTACAGCGTCTTTGGCCGGGAATTACTAGCAATCTACGCTGCGATACAGCACTTTCGGCATTTTCTGGAAGGATGCTCGTTTTACGTGCTGACTGACCATAAGCCACTGGCGTATGTTTTCCGCACTAACTCATCCAAGTACGTGCCCCGTGAACTCCGTCATCTTGCTTATATATCGGAGTACACGACTGATATCCGCCACGTGAAAGGAACTGACAACACCGCCGCAGATGCCCTTTCTCGAATAGCCGCGGTTGACTCTCCATCTCCAACCATCGAATGGGCCTCATTCTCCTCCGCACAGCAGGATGATAGAGAGCTTGCCGCTTTTCGGGAGAACCCCCGTTCTCTCCGACTACGCCTGGTGCCTCATCCATTATCTGAGCCCTTGTGGTGCGATGTCTCAGCTGACCTGCCCCGCCCTTTCGTCCCAGCTTCATTACGACGCACCGTTTTCCACTCCTTACACGGCATCTGTCACCCCGGCATTCGGGCTACTCAGCGTCTCCTCACCCAGCGCTATGTCTGGCCCGCAATCAACGGTGATGTGCGTGCTTGGACACGCATGTGCCTGCCCTGCCAGATGACAAAGGTCTCCCGCCATACTAAGACGCCTCCCCAACCTTTTCTCCACCCGGCCGTCGCTTCGACCATGTTCACCTAGACATCGTGGGCCCTCTACCGGTGTCTCAGGGTTACCGTTATATACTCACCATGGTCGATCGTTTCACACGCTGGCCGGAGGCTGTTCCCATTCAAGATATAACCACTGAGACAGTTGCCCGTGCTTTCATTTCTACGTGGGTATCCCGTTTTGGCTGTCCTGGCACCGTGACAACAAACCGTGGACGTCAGTTTGAGTCCTCGCTGTTTACTTGCCTTAATGGCATCCTCGGAGCCAGACATTGCCGCACCACGGCGTATCATCCCTGCGCGAACGGCATGGTGGAACGCCTTCACCGACAACTGAAGACCGCCTTGACTACCCGCCTCAATAGAGCCACCTGGCTTGATGCCTTGCCACTGGTACTCTTAGGTTTACGAGCTGTCATCCGGGCAGACCTACAGTGCTCAACAGCAGAGCTGGTGTATGGCACTTCTCTACGGCTCCCTGGAGACTTCTTCACATCAACGCAGCTACCAGCCCATCCGCAACAATTCCTACAACGCCTCCGGGACTGCGTTCAAGACCTCCGGCCCACTCCACCCCGAACTTCTGACCCCAAGGCCATATTTGTCCACGCTGATCTGGCCACTTCAACGCACGTTTTTGTGCGCCACGACGCGGTCCGACCACCTTTGACACCAGCCTACGACAGACCATTCCGCTTCCTTAACCGCACCCCCCAAAACTGCCACTCTTCTTCAGAACGGCCGCGAAGAGACAGTCAGCTTGGACCGACTTAAGCCGGCATACCTGGAGACCGCCATAGAAAGCCTCTCATCTACGCCTGACCTGCCGTTGGACTACCAAAGACAGCATGTCACATTCCGACTTCCAGTCTACACGGGGGGCCCTGTAGCGCCCTCCGCAGAGCGCGCGACCGCAAGTGAAGAAAATTAAGACGGCGCTTAGCTGTGGCACGTGAAGCCACGGCTCATGTTCCTCGCTGGCGTCGAATATGGTTCAGGCGTGTCTTTCCTTCGCTCCTGTGGCGTAAGCCTACACATCTATAGACATTATTTGGGAGCGTAATGAAGAATGTACTTGATGAACTTTTTAATTACTGGAGTTATGTGGTTATGTTAAATGTGAGAATTGAAGTCCTTCATGCTAAGAACCCATGGCAACTTTGAGATTTCTATAAAGCAGCCTGTATTGATAATTGTGAAGTAATGAAATTCACCCAAATTATGCTATGCGTCGATTTCATGCACCCGCCCACCGTATCGTACAATTTGTCCCTCGTTCTGAACAAATAATCATTATTTTGTGGGCTCCAGCGCATCGTGGACATCCTGGAAATACAGCCGTCCATGCACAAGCCCGAGCACTCGTCAACCAGGCAGTGGACGGTCTGCCTTCCTTTCGCAGCGCGCGGGAATGCCTACCACCTACCATCAAATTACTTTACATTACCGCTATTCCAGCATGATCTAACGACCAGCACATAAATTGATTTCCCAGGTTGAGCAAATCGTTTGGCGATGACCCCGAACGGGACTTCCCACTTCATCCATTCCCAAGTATACCAGGGTGATGTTTTACCCATTGTCGTCTCTGCTCGAGTCCGCGGGCCGACTTTAATCATATATGTCCACACTGCCTAAACAAGCCGACCCCCCCACCCGCTGCGTGGGCTGAGCGACAGCAGCGATGGGAGGCTACTCAGCGCAGCTCACGACCGCAACTCCGGATGGTATAGTGGGCCATAGACTTTCGGCCCCCCTAGGGCAGCCTGGGGGCCCGTCGTCTTCTTCTTTCCTTCCCCCCCTCGCCTCACCCATTCTTAGTGTAAATGAAGTTGTATCCTCCTCATCCAGCGGTGAAACCGAAACCAAAACTCCCAACTGCGATATTCTTCTTCAACGTTTCTTGTGCAAGCAGTATTAAAAAAAAGAGAGTCACGATTTCGCCGCAAGGGCGAAGCAATGAATGTGATGGCAACAAATTGTCATTCCACGCTAAGAACGGCAAGCAGATCGAAACTTGGAGTGCACTGCTTAAGCGCAAAGGACGTACGAAAAGAACACGCACAAGACGAGCGCGAACTAACAACGTTCACAGCTCGACACTTAACGCACTGCTCAAACACAAAGGACGCACGAAACATACGCACAGATATACACAGGACGAGCGCGAACTAAAAAGTGTCACAGTTGTTACTTCACTGTGTATCAACAGCGCGCTTCTTTCGCAAAACGGGGCCTCTGCAGCGAGCGAAGTGACCTTTGTGCGCTCGGTAACCTAAACGCAATCTTTCCGGCAAAAGCACACGACGTAAAACTTCCCCCGTCCCCTCACCCCAAGATAAGCGCGCGCGTGCCCCTGTGCTAAGGCGACTACGCCCTGCAGGCCAAAGTGCAGGTTAGGAGCCAACGCATCGCAACGAGTGGGGTGCCGAGCGCGCACTTTGCGCCATCTCGCTGGTTTGCTGGTCATACCCAGGAATTCGGGACATCTGTTTTAGTTCGCCGTTTTTCACACCACGTGGCGTACAGACCTTCAACTTTCAAACTTGGCGCGATGACGCCGGTCGCACGGCAGACAAAACGACAATACATACATAAAAAAAAATTGACTACCGCCACCGAGAGCGAACCGTGATCGCCGACTGATAAGAGCAAGGCGGGGGACGGGCGGTCGGCTGGTTGCTCGATAGTAAATCAGCAGTTCTTTTTCAACAAATGCCTGTACACAACTTACTTGGCTGTGCTTGAAAAACTCTTATTTCGAAAGCGCGTCCTGCCCTTCCTCTTGTCCTTTTCAATATATTTCGTACGGTTGTGTAGTCGTCGGCCCCCGTGGGTTTCTTGGTGAAAATAAGGACGAGCTTTCGTCGCTGCCGTTTTCGTAGTCTAAAAAACCTAATTTCAAGGAAATAATACCAGCCTATGAGATGTTGATGCTGTTTTGACAATTTGTTGGTGTCCCTTTACAGATGAATTATTTTTCGCTATAGCGTGAAGGCAACAGGCCGTGGCGTATTCACTGCCAGTGACAGTATTTTTTAGAGCTCAAGAAGGAGCAGAAATAAAGGCCGAAATTGATGACATGCGTAAAATTGCTCAATTACCTTCTGATATTAGGCATTTTAAATAAGACGCTTTAAATTAAATAACACTCTTTACGTTTCTGAAGCTCATAATAAAAGATGTCCGAAATAATCTTTTCATTATGTATACATGGCATGCTATACAGCTCGTCTTCGCCTCTTTGCTGAATGTTCGTGAAAGCATAATGAAACCAATCCAATTATATTCGTATATACGACCGTCCGCCGCGGTGGTGTGGTGGGTACAGTGCTCGGGTTCCGACCCGAAAGTTGCGTGTTCGTTCCCGGCCGCGGAGGTCGCATTTCGATGGAGGTGAAATGCTATAGTGCACGTTAAAGAACACGAGATGATCGTAATTTCCAGAGTCCTCCACAATGGCGGCCCTCATAATCATATCGTGGTTCTGTGATGTAAAACCCCCGTAAATATTTGGATGTACACAACCGTAAAACCCATCTGTTTGTTGCACTGTCTATGCGGTCTGCACAACGGCATCAGGTCTTGGTTTGAGACCCGGCTATTTCAGCCAGTTTCATTTAGAACCAGGAACGCGTGCAAGCAAGCTTGAAGTTAGCGCTCGTCTGGTTTTCTTACTGCTTCTTGTGTCATTGTTTCTTTTCGCGTACTTAGATTTTTACATTGTAATGTTTTACAGCGAAAGCTGTTATGAGATCACAAGAAGGGCCGTAGTTGTCCGCCGCGGCCGCCGCCACCGCCAGTGTCCGTAACCGCTATCGCGCGAAATTAGAAAAAAACTAAATAAATAAAAATACACCTATGACAGAATGGGAATCGAACCCGGGACATCTGCGTGACAGCCCAGCAAATCGAGCCATTAAATTTTCACTTTTTTTTCCTTTCAGTATGGTAAATTTAGGTGGTTTTGATGAAGTCGAATTGCAGCAATAAGGGTCTAATTAGCTCTTCTAACAAAATCCCTATTATGATTCCCACGAAAATATAACCTGGTGTTATCTGCTTGGATTGTAAATTTTCCCTTGTTATCACTGCTTGCGATCTTGTCAATGAACATTATAATTAGAAAATTCAAAGCCATTCTACTCTGTGAAGTTGTGCGACCAACGTAGCTGTGTGGTACGGCACAACGATATCACTGCGCGGGGTAACATCACCATCACGGACAAGAAGCATCGCGGCATCGTTTTAAGCACCCCTTCCTTTATGCCGAAGGAAGACTCGTCGAAACCTCGCTTTGTCCTCGGAGGAACGATCGGCAGCGTTGTCGCTGTCTTCTTGTCGATTGCGCTCGGTGTCTCGGACGCGTTCTTTCTCGTTGCTCTCGGCGTCTCTCCTCGTAAGCTCCTTGTTCCTGCCCCTAAATGAAGGTGACAATGTCGGAGTGAGAATCACCTGCGCAGACGCACGTGTGATTCACTGCGACAGTAGAGGTGCGCGACAAACACGCGTCCAGTTGCATGGCAGGTCTATGTGGCACCTGGCCCCTCTCTCGTCAGCGCCCTTCGCTCCTCACCCAGCACTGTCCCCTTGTACTCAGATTCAATATAGAAAACGATTTGAGCGCAAAAAAAAAAGCATTCTACTCAGATTCAATTCTGTGGCAGCTAGTTTTTGTACTCAGCCTGTAAACACACGCACTATTTGGCCAGAGGCTAGCGTATAACAGCTCCGTAAAAAAATTCCAGTATGCTTACCCGGTGCGCACCACATTTAACCTTTTTTCAGTCTGGGCATTCCATCTGCAAACATTATACTAAGAGTTCGGCGTTCTAAATTAAAAGAGAACGAAGCCTGTGCTATGTCTCAAATATCTTCAATTCTCACATTTTAAAGAAAACATGTGGTTTACAAAGCAAAGTGCTTCAGAAAAGTCCTAAGAATAAGACGAATGCTTTTTCTTTCTTTACTGTAAGAGTTATCTAATTTAAGGCCTTGGTGGGTTAGAGGAGCAAGTTCATTCGAGTCATTTTAATGGAAACCACACTGAGCGGGCTGTATAAGAATATGGATGACTACGAATATACACCCTAGGTGTCGTTTTTTGCCCTCCTACTTTTGATCTAGCGGAGAGTGAAAGGGAAAAGTGGGCAAATGTCTCCTTGCTGCTCCCGCTCCTGTCCTTCCAAGTAAAAAACCCTATGCAAATGGTGTGAGTTTAAATTTTATTTCGATATATGTGGACGATTATAACGTTAACCTACCCCGCTTCGCTTCCGCATCGGTCACTAGCTGCTTAAGATTGGTGGAATTTTTGTGGGTCATGCCCACAGTACCTGCTCCTAACGCGAAGCAACAAATGCAGCGAAAATGGCTCATCGTGTAATAGCGACTTATGCATGACTACGTATAACGTTAGCGAATAAATTAATTTCAATAGTGCAAATTTTTGTCCATCGGTATTTCGCAATTGGTAAAAATTCGTAATGTGCTCTAAGATCGCCTGCTTCTCACGCGATATCTGCGAAAACTCACCGCCGATAGTCGAACGGTGTCTAATTCTGAGCGGGATTCATGATGGCAGCGTGCCGGTCAATTTATGAGCGGCTACTGGCGAGATGGATTGATATGCGTATAATAAATACATTCAGTTGTAGTGTAATGACGTACCATTCGTCCACGTGCACAACTCTCTGTGAATGCTTCTTTGCCGATAGTGAGAAAGAGAGCGAAATAAACATTATTCGGAACAGGTGACAGCCTTCGCAGTTGGAAGCGGTTTTCTTAGGTCAGAATACTGTGGACTATGACCATCTTCCAGGAGCGTTCGAGTGGCGGGGCAAGCTTGAAGGCTGGGCTTCCCACAGTGTTCGAGTCGACTGCTTTCTTCGTCGCCCTGTTGCAAGCTGCCACGATCGCAGCTAGCTACCATATGATAAGCAAGGCGAAACATGCTAATTGGTGACAGAAGCAAAAACCTACTTTAGCTATCCCTGCTCTGTCCAACAAAAACACTCAATACTTCTACACACTCATCGACTCACTGGAATATAGAACAGGGGCGATGCTATTCAATTTGAATAGTATCGCCGTAAACTAAGTACAGGAAGATCATTTAATCAGTCCATGAAATGTTTATAGGCTCCTGCCCATATTTTCGTCGCCCGTGTTGTAAATGTCAAGTCAGGTAGAACATGATGAAATTGGGACATAATGCTCAAACGTAATTAGACACTGTTTAGCGCTAACCTGCTTTGGAATGCTGGAGTGCAAGGCGCGAAAGCTTAGCGTATACGCGGTTCGCACCAGAAAGAGCCTACAGTGCGTCTTCGTAAGACAGGGACGACAATCTTCGCAGCCCAAGTGTAGGATAGATGTAGCATAAAATTTCATGATATATTTACGTGATTGCTATGTTGAAGGAAAACACTGGGTATCGCACCCTTGATAAATACGCTGATGTATAATGCCCTGCCAACATGAGATTAGAAAACGTATCGGCCAATTGACACAGCTGTTTTTTCCTCATCTTAGCCTATTCATTACTGCTTTATTGACAATGAAATGGTTACAGGTATATTTCTCAATATAAAAATCCGTTTGATACTGGTGTCCCTAGCACATTATTGAATAAATTTTAATGTCACGGCTTTCGTGGAACGTGCGTCCATTTCTTCAAAAATTACCCATTACAACGGGAACAGACAGTGGAAATAGCCTATACCCAGATTGAGTTTTACGAAGTAACTACAGCTGTTACCAAAGGCTCAGCCCTTGGACCGATATCCTTCCCAATAAATACTAAACCCTTTTTCCGTTCAGTAAAGAAAAAAAGGAACATGACTGATCCCTCCATCATTGGATTCGGTATAACACGAAAGTAAAAATTTGGCAGAGCCCACGTACTATCGCGCTCAGTATGAGCTACATCACGCGAGCGTGTGGCCCAGCGCTCTGCAAGGCTGTAAAGTGGCGCCGATCGTGCCATATTTTCGAGTTATTAGGAGAGAGTGTGGCTATTCCTGTAAGTGCGCATCACTCCCTATTGCTTATTTTCACCCTGGCCCTCTTTTATTTGAAGGAACAATTTGCCATATATTTAGCTTTACTGAAGAAAAATTCGAAGTCTCTGTGTCAAGCCACGGCGGCCGTTATCATTTTCGAAGCTGAAATCACGACAGGGCAAAACGAGGGCGAGCGTGAAAGCAAGGCGAGGCGATGCACACTCAAAGAAACAGCTAAACGCTCCCCTGAAAACTCCAAGTTATTTCACGATTGGCGCCCCTGTACAACTTTACAGTGCTCTTGGCCACGCGCTCCCACGATGTAGCTCATACTGAGCGCGATAGTACCTTGGGAATCGATGTTATGCGAAGCATACGGATGGAAGGTGACTGCGTTGTAATTATATTATCGAGCGAAACGTTACGAAATGAAGCTAAAAAAGATATGTACGAATGGGGCACGCACAGACACATGTTGAACAGTCGCGAAGTTTTTATACTGTATAACCAGTTGTTTACAGTTGCGTAACGATTGCAACAGCAACATGGGTATTAGCAACACCAGAAGCGGTAAGCCGATATGTAGCAATTGTGCTCGCGAGGATGGCAGCCCTTGACACTGCCACATAAATGAACTTCAGTGGATGGCTCTAACTTCAAATGACGTTAACCCGACGTGACGGCTGTATCATAGGAGTACATATGTAATGCTTATAAAATTAGATAGCCAGCACTGCAACCACAATTGTCGTTTCCCGGGCATTAGGGTCTTTTTCAAACGCAGTTCCGAGACCTGGCGTGGCTCTGTGCGAGAATACTTGATTGCCACGCAGAATTCTCGGGTTCGATTCCTGCTGGGACCCTGACATTTATTCTTTGCATTCGTCGGGTCAACGCTGCCGATGTCAGTATCATGTTCTCGCCGTTCCTGGGTAGATATAAAATGTCAAACACCTGTGGCGCATACCCGCATACCGTGGCCCATAGTTTACGGGTATGCGCCACACGTGTCTGCAAGAAACTGTTTGACGACGTACGTGACGGGATTGTGAAGTCATTCATGTCATGACCAGCGAGTCATATTCGTCAAACCATCTTACCCTCCCATACTAATTTTGGTCTACCCCAAGTTGAGGGGCTGATCACTGGAGCACCCAGACGTAGGCGGCTAGATAGATAGATACGTAGATAGAAATGCTCAATGTGCCTGCAGTACGCGAAGAAATGCTTCGCATTTAAAATGTGTTCTTACAGAAGTATTTGAATGTTTACTGTACATTGATGTAAGACAGCTTGCGCAATGTTTATTGGTATTCACCGTTTACCGTGGATGCACCCGCGTTGACGCTTGGTGGTACATCTTTAAACCGACGACTAACGCCCGCGATCAATAATTAAACAAACCCTTGCGGTAGCTGTAGCAGCGAACGGTGAGAGCGTAACAGAAAAAGCGGTGTGACAGCGACAAGATCGTCGTTGATTCAGTGCAGAACTTGGCGTAAGGTCGAAATACCGCAGCACGTTAAATAGTTATTGAACGCCATGGCTGGACTAAAGGCAAACGAAACGCACGTCGTGTGTCTCCTGTAGCCCGGCCACGATTTTACTCCAGACAGGGATTTTTCCAAACCTGTACTCTAAAGCAAGTGGCACCCAGAAGTTTTCCGGTCACAGCGCAAATTTTGCGATTAGGCAGCAATTTCGGCCCACATGCTGTGCACATATAGGAGTCAGTACGATGGTTCACCCACTCTACAACCCTGGGTGGCTCTGCTCCGTAGCCAAGACCCAAACGTCCAGCAACACATCATCAGTCAAGCCCTTGATGCTGCCGTGTCTTAAGGGATTCCGGCAGACAGCTAGGGGCGTCGGACAATGCCTGACGTGATTGACTGATTGTTTCAATAAAGTTTATTTATGTCTCTCTCGCCAAGCGTAAGCAGGTGCGCAGTGTTACAGCGAGGCAGGCGCGCGTCACAGAGCTATTTTTGGTATGGATGGATGTTATGAGCGACGCCGACGCTTGGGCTAAGGTCACCGCCTCGCGGTGTGTTCAGACGTTGACAATATTGCGACGGACGCGTAGCAACGACGCGTTGCAGGCGTGACGCGTAGGTCATGGTCATGATTCATTACTTCCCTTTACCACTACCACAGAGCGCCACCACCCCCCGCCGACCAAAATCACTGTGAGAGGAAAGTGAGATATATAAAAGGCGCGTTTGTAAAGACTCTGGGGTGTGACCGTGGCGCAGTGCAATAAAGAAAATGAAATTTACCGTGGCGCATTGGATAGAGTGCCCAGCATCGGTTGTTGCGAACCAAGAGGTCGCGGGTTCGACTCCCGTTGAGAGAACTTTTTTTCTTTAACATCTGATCATGTACATTTTTCAGCGTCATTTCCGTGACGCAAATACGTCACTGAAGTGTTGGTGGACCCCGGCATAAAACGTTTTCGTGTTAAATAATTAAGGCAGCTTCGCCCTATTGGTGCCAAGCCTGAAGAAAGTGCGAACTGCCGATATGGGCTGCCTTCTTTGTTTCTCTCCCTATTTCTGTTTCTTTCCTCCTTTCATTCTTTCCTGTTCTCTTTTCCAGTTTTTTTCTTTTTTTCCTCTATTTATTTCCATTTTTCTTGCTATTTTTTTCCTTTTCTTTCTCTATTTCTCGCTTGCTTCCTCTTTGAATTTTTATATGCGGTTTGTGTTGGCGTATTTCCCTAGCCATAGTAGTATTGTCCGCACTTGATATTGTCACGTGGTCGTGACGTCGACGAAGGCAGTAGGTCCAAAATGAAACTGTTTATTAGGCCGAACTTGTGGCCGGTAAACAGAAAGTCAGATTACAGCAATACACAGTGCACTGATAGCGGCGAACAGAGCGTCGGCCGTCGATCAACTGTACATCGTTGGAACGCGCCGGCTTTTATAACGCACGCGTCGAACATTCTAGCCTTATCACTAGTCGTCGCGGAAGCTCTGGAATAATCTTGAGTGTTAGCGTCTTGCGTGCAATCTTAACAGAATGATCTACCACAAGCGAGAAGCTTCTGGAACAATAAGGCGCGGTCGTTGTGGGCGGAAATCGAATACAGTGAAAGAAACGCGCGTGGCAATGCCCCCCCTCTGAAAAGGCATCGTCCCGATGCTTAGAACAGAACACATGGTAAAAATACATGTAACAATAAATAACGACAATAAATCAAGAAAGTTCAATAAACAATACGCACAAGCAAGAAAGTCCAATGAAAGAA
This sequence comes from Rhipicephalus appendiculatus, assembly GCA_030522465.1. NCBI lineage: Eukaryota > Metazoa > Arthropoda > Arachnida > Ixodida > Ixodidae > Rhipicephalus > Rhipicephalus appendiculatus. Next base: position 480,850 of record JALIZH010032973.1, read on the forward strand.
AAAAAAGAAGTGCAGTCCTCAGGTTCACTACCGCGCGTAAAACGGCTTGAGGCGCACGACATGGACGACTTCAGGTCGCGCACGGCGCCGTTGAGAGTTCGAAATGCCGTCGGGGACAACCTCGTAATCGAGTGTGCCGAGACGTCGAAGCACCCTATACGGTCCGAAGTATCGTCGCAAAAGTTTTTCACTGAGTCCACGTCGTCGTATCGGCGTCCACACCCAAACGCGGTCGCCGGGCTGGTATTCCACGAACCGTCGTCGAAGATTGTAGCGGCGGCTGTCAGTCGTCTGCTGATTTTTGATCCGCAGGCGGGCGAGCTGTCGTGCTTCTTCGGCGCGCTGTAGGTAGGCGGTTACGTCGATGTTTTCCTCGTCGGTCACGTTTGGTAACATGGCGTCGAGCGTAGTTGCCGGGCTCCGTCCGTAGACCAACGTGTATGGCGTCATCTGCGTCGTTTCTTGCACGGCCGTGTTGTATGCGAAGGTCACGTACGGAAGGATGGCGTCCCACGTCTTGTGTTCGACGTCGACGTACATGGCCAGCATGTCGGCGATGGTCTTATTTAGGCGCTCGGTCAGGCCGTTGGTCTGTGGGTGGTAGGCGGTGGTCCGGCGGTGACTTGTTTGGCTGTACCTTAGGATCGCCTGAGTTAGGTCCGCAGTAAAGGCCGTACCTCGGTCGGTAATGAGGACCTCTGGGGCGCCATGACGCAGTACGATGTTCTCGACGAAGAACTTTGCTACCTCGGCGGCACTGCCCTTGGGCAGGGCCCTTGTCTCGGCGTAGCGGGTGAGGTAGTCAGTAGCTACGACGATCCATTTGTTTCCGGAATTCGACGTCGGAAACGGCCCCAGTAAGTCCATGCCGATTTGCTGGAACGGCCGGCGAGATGGCTCGATGGGCTGCAGAAGTCCGGCTGGCCTAGTCGGTGGTGTCTTCCGTCGCTGGCAATCTCGGCAAGTCCTCACGTAGTGGGTGACGTCGGCAGTGAGGCGAGGCCAGTACTACTTTTCTTGTATCCTTGCCAGCGTACGGGAAAATCCAAGGTGTCCAGCAGTCGGGTCGTCATGCAAAGCGTGCAGAACTTCTGGTCGTAATGCCGAAGGTACTACGAGGAGGGAGTCGGCCCGAAGTGGCGAGAAGTTTTTCTTTAGCAGAACGCCGCTGCGCATGAAAAACGACTCCAGTCCTCGTCTGAATACCTTTGGAGCCACGGTGGCTTTGCCCTCGAGGTATTCCATAAAGCCCTTGAGTTCCGGATCGGTGCGCTGTCGTTCGGCGAAGTCGTCGGCACTTATGGTTCCCAAGAAGAAGTCATCCTCCTGGTCATCCAGCGGCGGCGGGTCGACGGGGGCGCGAGACAAGCAGTCGGCGTCGGAGTGTTTTCGTCCGGACTTGTAAACGACGGTAACGTCGAATTCTTGAAGTCTGAGACTCCATCTTGCGAGACGACCTGAAGGGTCCTTCAGGTTAGCTAGCCAACACAAGGCGTGGTGGTCGCTCACAACTTTGAAGGGCCTGCCGTAGAGGTAGGGGCGAAACTTTGACGTTGCCCAGATGATGGCAAGGCACTCCTTTTCTGTTGTGGAATAGTTGGCTTCCGCCTTGGATAGCGACCGGCTAGCATAACTGATAACCCTTTCCACGCCGGCAGTTCTCTGGACAAGAACAGCGCCGAGTCCTACGCTGCTTGCGTCGGTGTGTATTTCCGTGTCGGCGTGTTCGTCGAAATGCGCAAGTATTGGAGGCGTCTGCAGGCGTCGTTTCAATTCTTGAAATGCTTCGACTTGCGCCGCTCCCCACGTGAATTCCACGTCGTTTTTCGTGAGCTGAGTTAGTGGCTCGGCGATGCGTGAAAATTCCTTGACGAAGCGTCTATAATAGGTGCACAGGCCAGGAAATCGACTGACGGCCTTCTTGTCGGCGGGTGGCGGGAATGTAGCGATGGCGGCTGTCTTCTGAGGGTCGGGGTGTACTCCGGACTTGCTGATGACGTGACCCAAGAACAAGAGCTCCCCGTATGCGAAGCGGCACTTTTCAGGCTTCAAGGTGAGGCCGGAGGTCTTGATTGCTTCAAGTACAGCTTCTAGGCGTCGGAGATGTTCGTCGAAGTTTGAAGAAAACACAACGACGTCATCCAAGTACACAAGGCAGGTCTGCCACTTCAAGCCGGCCAGTACAGTGTCCATAACACGCTGGAACGTCGCAGGTGCCGAGCAAAGACCGAAGGGCATGACTTTGAACTCGAAGAGGCCATCTGGTGTGATAAAGGCAGTCTTCTCTCGGTCTCACTCGTCGACCTCGATTTGCCAATAGCCGGTCTTGAGGTCCATCGACGAAAAATACTTCGCGTTGTGGAGTCGGTCCAGGGCGTCGTCGATACGTGGCAGAGGATACACGTCCTTCTTCGTGATTTTGTTCAGGCGGCGATAATCGACGCAGAAACGGAGGGTTCCGTCCTTCTTCTTCACTAACACCACGGGTGACGCCCAAGGACTTTTGGACGGCTGAATGATGTCGTCGCGTAGCATTTCGTCGACTTGTTTCTTCACGGCCTCGCGTTCTCGCGTCGACACTCTGTACGGGCTCTGACGGACTGGTCGGGCACTTTCTTCTGTTATGATGCGATGTTTCGCGACTGGGGTCTGTCGAATTCTTGACGACGCCGAGAAGCAGTCCTTGAATTGCAGGAGCAGTGCTTTGAGCTCGTCTTGTTTGGCCTTCGGAAGGCTCGGGTTGACGTCGAATTCTGGTTCGGGACCACAATTCGTCGAAACAGGTTAGGCAGCATCGAAGAGGGCGAAAGCGTTGCTGGCGGCCACGCATTCGTCGATGTAGGCGACCGTCGTACCAATGTTGAGGTGCCTATATTCGTGGCTGAAGTTTGTCAGCACTACCTTTGCTTTACCGTCACGCAGCTCAGCTATACCTCTTGCGACGCAAATTTGACGGTTCAGGAGTAGGTGCTGATCGCCCTCGATGACGCCTTCAAGGTTCGCGGGTTTTTCGGTACCGACGGAAATAATGACGCTGGAGAGCGGAGGCACATTCACCTGCTCTTCTATCACATTCAACGCGTGGTTCCCTGGCGTCGCGTCGGGCGGGAGCGCTTTTTCTGAGGTTAGTGTTATCGACTCAGACCTCAGGTCGATTACGGCGCCGTGGTCACTTAGGAAGTCCATTCCAAGTATCACATCCCTGGAGCAGTGTTGTAGGATTACAAAGCTCGCAGGATAAGTCCGGTTATTGATGGTGACTCTCGCCGTGCAGACTCCAATTGGCGTTATCAGGTGGCCTCCAGCTGTCCGGATTTCAGGTCCACTCCACGCGGTCTTTACTTTCTTCAGCTTGCCGGCGAATGGCCCACTGACGACGGAATAGTCGGCCCCAGTGTCGACGAGAGCGGTGACGTTGTGGCCGTCGATGAGAACGTCGAGGTCGCTAGTCCGTCGCGTTGCGTTCCGGTTAGGTCGCGGCGTCGGGTCACGGCTGCGTCGATTTGTTGCGCTGCTTTCATGCTGCGTCGTCAGGTCTTCCTCGATCCGCGTCGTTTCGTAAGCAGGGCTCTGTCTGTTTCGCGTCGTGTCCAGCAGGTTTCGTCGCGGCAGCGTCGTCGGCGTCGGCGGAGGATCTTCGGTAGTTCGACGTACAGCAACCGCACCTGCATCGGTTGCTGCCCTTAGTTTTCCGGGTAAGGGCTCGGAGATCGGCCCCGAGCCGGGCTGGTGTACTGCCTACGATGCGATGAGGTGTAGCGGCCTGGCGACGGCGAACGGGAGGGTCGTCGGGGTGTCCACTGCGCTCCTGCGAGGTAGTCGGCAATGTCTTGCGGTCGTTCACCCCGCTGTGGACGAGGCGCGTTGATGGCGAAACCGCGTAGCCCCATCTGTCGGTACTGGCAACGGCGGTAGGTGTGGCCGGCCTCGCCGCAGTGGTAGCAGAGTGGACGGTGGTCAGGGGCGCGCCAAACGTCGGTCTTCCTCGGAGCGCGGCGCTGACCGGTAGGGGGTCGTTATGGCGTCGGTGGCGGTGGCGGCGGAGCCTGGCGACGGAACTGCGGTGGTGCAGCGTCCTGACGCGGCCTTGGAGGAGCGTTGCGGCAGACTGCAGCGGCGTAGCTCATAGCTTCCGGCTGAGGCTGTGGTGCTTCGGGAATTCCAAGTGATTGCCGAACTTCCTCGCGGACAATGTCGGCGATCGAATCCACTTGCGGCTGCGGCGAGGATAACAGCTTGCGCAGCTCCTCCCGCACGATCGCTCGGATGGTCTCGCGCAGGTCGTTGGTGCTGAGGCCATGAGCTTCGGCGTAGTTCGTTGTTGAAGAGCGGCGGTCGTACTGTCTTGTGCGCATCTCAAGTGCCTTTTCGATTGTCGTGGCCTCAGTAAGAAATTCGTCGACAGTCTTGGGCGGGTTGCGGACAAGTCCCGCATACAGCTCTTGCTTAACACCTCGCAACAGGAACCGGAGCTTCTTCTCCTCAGCCATGGCGGGGTTGGCGTGCCGGAACAGTCTCGTCATCTCTTCCGTGAAGAGCGCCACGGTTTCATTTGGCAGCTGCATACGTGTTTCCAACAGCGCTTCGGCTCTCTCCTTGCGGACGACGTTTGTGAAGCTGTCCAAGAATGCGGCGCGAAAAAGGTCCCAGGTTGTGAGTGTGGCTTCTCGGTTCTCGAACCATGTCCGAGCGGAATCTTCCAGGGCGAAATAAACGTGGCGCAACTTGTCATCGTCGGTCCAGTTATTGAAAAGGGCGACGTGGTCGAACTTTTCGAGCCAGCTCTCCGGGTCTTCGAGTGATGAGGCCCGGAAGGTGGGTGGCTCCCTGGGTTGATGTAGCCGGATCGGTGTAGGGGCCGCTGGGGCGGTCATCGTTCCGGTCGAGGTCGATGTCGTGGTCTTGGGCTGCCTGGTGGTTTCGGGAAGTAGCCCGTACTCCGGCTGGAGTCCCTTCTGCCTGCGGCTACTTCGAGGATCGGGGCGTTCTTTGGCGTCGGCTTCTTCGTGGCTTGGGCCCGGGTCAGTGCTCCGTGGGGGGCGTCCGGATCATGAACGAAGCAGCACCTCCACCAGATGTCACGTGGTCGTGACGTCGACGAAGGCAGTAGGTCCAAAATGAAACTGTTTATTAGGCCGAACTTGTGGCCGGTAAACAGAAAGTCAGATTACAGCAATACACACTGCACTGATAGCGGCGAACAGAGCGTCGGCCGTCGATCAACTGTACATCGTTGGAACGCGCCGGCTTTTATAACGCACGCGTCGAACATTCTAGCCTTATCACTAGTCGTCGCGGAAGCTCTGGAATAATCTTGAGTGTTAGCGTCTTGCGTGCAATCTTAACAGAATGATCTACCACAAGCGAGAAGCTTCTGGAACAATAAGGCGTGGTCTGCGCCGAGTACTGCTGATAGTCTTTGTGGGCGGAAATCGAATACAGTGAAAGAAACGCGCGTGGCAATATAATCATCAAGGCGCTCGAAGAACACGAGAAAGAAGACTCTTTGGCGTGAGCGTGCGCTCAATATGCTGCATATGGCTATGCTACACTCTAAACAGAAAAACGCCCAGGTGGGAGTTTTTGGCTTGTCCTCTAGATCACACCCATCTGTCCATCTTTCTATGCCCACAAGATGGGTGTAAATAAAAACGCCCACGAAGGGGCATATATAGGGCGTAGGTTGGGCAAAACTTTACTCCCATTGTCACCCGCGGTGAAAGGAGCAGGGGGTTTTATGGTTCTTACTTGGGAGCATTTTCGGTGTAATTAAGGTATTATTTTACCCCCTTCTGGGCGTTATAAGGGGCCAGAACGGGAGTATTTTCACGTGACCACATTCTTTTTTATGTTTTTTTTAAATTTAATTTTGGAGTAAATAGGTGGAATCTAGGGCGTTTTAGCTTACCTTTTTTGGGAGTACTTCTGGTATTGAGTGGGAGTAACCACTGCAGCCAAATTATTCCCTCTGAGCAAGCATTCTTGCAAGATTGCAATTTAAAAATTCAGAAGCGAGTTAAAGCTATGGTGGGGCTTATTTACGGCGGAAACACCAAAGCAAGAAAAAAGGAACTTTTGAAAGTTCCCGCTTATGCACTACGAGAGAACACAGACTGAAGACTGAGAGAATATTTATTGTGAACGTAAAAATGCACACATAGTACTGCTCGTGTTCAGTTTCTAGGAATGAGCATATTTAAGGACAAGACTTGTACAGCACAGGCACGGCGCATCAGTGCCAGCCAAATGCCATCAAATAAAGTACTTAAAGTACACATACTTATCACGTATTGGTACCGTACAGTTGAAAAGTTACGATTAACTGAAACACAGTAATTCAATCACACTTTGCCAATAACATTATTGCCTCTGACTAGAAATCAGCAAAACTTCTAAGGAAAATCCACCCAGGGCCGTACCAAGGAATTTTTTTCGGGGGGGTGTTTATGTGTAGAACGGCTAACTTTGGCAACTGGTGCTCGATGTGAAGGCACGTAAATAATTTAGTATCACCCGAAATGTTAAAGCATGAATAAAATTCAGGGGGTGTTTGAACCCCCTCAACTCCCCCCTAGTTACGACCCTGAAGCCACCTAATTTAATAAAAATGCGTGTTTCTGCAGCTGTAGATAACTATGCGCAAGAAAAAAATATGTAGAAATTAACTATAATGCGTAAAGAGATAACCTTACCACGCTTGTTTTAATCAAACACAATACCAGTGACTGAAATTCCCCTAGGGGTTTATGGACGTTTTTCCCATTATACGCATATATAACACTTCGAAAAACAGGTAGCCTGGATATCCTCATATACATTACATGGATGCACCTATATACTTCACTAACAAAATAAAGTACCTGAAGGCACTATCAAGCAGATACAAGGCGCACTGTTTCTTTTGTCCATTTCCTGATGTTGTATGCTCTGCTAATGCTTTCGAATGAATCCATTCCAAATAGTCTAAGCTTCAACTCTTCCAGCGTAATGCACTTGAAATGACAATGTGGCAAACCAGCACACACACAACAAATTAAATACGTAATGCAGCTTTACAACACCTAAACTCGCACTACACATTGATTGTAACTGACCTTAACTACCATACTTGCAGTTATAATATGCCAGCTGAATGCAAATGAATGAAAGAAGGGGAGCTTTTTCGAGGGGCTCGTTAGAACATCGGAGGCATCGGAAAGAAGGGGAGCTTTTTCGAGGGGCTCGTTTCTTTGTTGAACACAACAGTGATTCAACTGACAATTAGGCCAGGGAAAGCACTGGGGACAATAACTGTCTTAACTGTAGTAATTATGATGTAAATTGAAGAGATCACAGCAGGTGAAAAATCACTGCTGCACTGAATGCAACTTACACCGAGCTTTTACATTTACCTAAATTTCACACTGCATTTTCTTGCACTGGCTCCCAAGGCAAAATACACTAAATATGTATGCATACATGGGTCAATGGCTTACCAGTCACAGAACGAGTAGTTGAGCAGTCAGGTACCATGACACCATATAAAATCATATACAGGCATCGCCTATACAGCACTCATGTGGTGGTTTAAATACCCCGCTACCATCCTTACGCAAAGGTAAAGCCAATCCTAAGGTTACCATTAACAGCAATAACAAACTTTTACGAAACTAGTGCTAGGATAGAAGTAATTTTGTGAAAAAAATGCGGTAGTGCAGAAATCTGCATTGCTTTTTAAAAAAAAAGTCACATCAAGAGCTTCGAAACACAGCTGTGTATGAAAGTTGAATAATACATGCTCTATTAACAACAATACTCCGTGCGCTTTCCATGTGTATTCCAAATGAGACGCAAGAAGGTAAGCTATTCCAGAACACAGTGACTACACTTGAAAAACAAGCTGTCTGTCATAGTGAAGTGCGGTGCCAACATGTCCTTCTGCACCAGGTATGAGGTAAGCAGGGCTTGTTCCTGTAATAGAAGAAGCAACACTACTGAGCAAAATTGTAACACTCATTGTCGATGGTGTTGAACCAATAAAAAAAATACACAAGCATGGTCTGTCCAATTAAGGCTGGCAAGGCACGTCTCGCAACTATATATTATTTTGGTGTGAAAATTATATTTAGTCCTGGCTAGTGTCACCGACAACTATTATCTGTTTTGCATGAAGCACATGTCAAGAAGTGCTTTGTGAGCCAGAATTGCGTAGAGTGGGGCACATCAGTTTTAAAAAAAACAGATATAAAAAACAGCATTTTACTGACAATTTTACAGATAGGTTCATCCCTAACTATGTGCGCTAATTCAAATGGCCACTAACATGTCTTCACCTGTGGTGGTTCAAAGTAAGGAAAGATGCTAGTTTTGAAGACAAACAGAAGTTTATCAAACAAAAAAGTATGGAAAATCGAAGCTTGTTGACAAAGCGCCGCACAACAAGAAAGTTGAAACTACTGCCTTACCATACGTCTAGCAGAATTTAAAAAAGGTAGACGGAGGTCAGTGGGGCTCACTGTTTACTCAACCGCTGTTAATATTTATATCTGAATATGGGAGGCGAAACCTGAATGCCTGTGAGAAGATGCACGCTAGACATTTGTTTCGTGCAAAGTGGGCATCACTCAATCATATGGAATGAAATAAAGAAGAATTGTAAGGGCTTGTGTTATGTGTTAGACACAATGTTAAGTAGAATAAGAAAGCCAAGAGAAATATAGGGGATGTTATTTCTAGTAATTTTGATGTAAATGTGAGGAAAATAAAGTGAACGAAAAGATAGTTTGCCTTTGGCAGGGACCAAACCTGACAACTTCGGATAATGCCTCCGATGCTCTAACCACTTGTGCGTTAGTTCCAATTACCGCACCTAACACAGGCAAACAAGCCCTTAAAATTTCCCTTATATTGTTCATAACGAGGTTCAGGTCCTGGCAGACTGGATGCCTTCAGGTAGTACGCGAGGTAATATTGGTCAGCTTCCAGCTCGTAACAAAGATCATGTGCTTCATGATGCCAGCAGGCAGAAAAAGAGTGGTCTATACTCGCCGTCGTGGCTACTAGCGGCGCTGACTAACACTACCAGGTTTAAATGAACATACACGTCGGCAAATTCACTCATGAGTCGACTCACTCAGACCCAGATCAAACCGTGAGTATGGGTGAGTCCAGGTGACTATTATTTTCGTGAACTTGAGTCCGGTGAGTCTTGTTAACGAAACTTTTAGTGAGTCTGAGTGAGTTCGGCTGAGTAAAATATTGGTGAGTGGGCCCTAAGCGCAACTATATTTCTTGCGTGAGTCTGAGTGAGTTCCACCTTTATTGCCGACCTATGGTCCCATCTACTCATCATCAGCCTTACTATCAACCTTAAATCAGCTTACGTTTGTGACGAAGTCTATTCACACATATCTCAATACACTAGCCTTCATGTGTGCCCTCAGTGCTTATTGATCAGAGGCGTGAGTCACAGGGGGGGAGGGTGTGGGTGCCAAGACCTCCCTCCCAAACTTTCAAAGGACGTTCTTGATACAAATATCTCGTGTGAGTCACATATTTCATGGAAATGTCCTTCCTTGATTGCATCCGCTGATAACTCATATTTGAAGCTATAAGATCAAAAGGCGTATTATAGAGCACCAATTATGTGAGATATTGGCATTAGAGAGCATTTACACCATGTTTGGAAAAGCTAACTTAATGCCAGCGGACTAATGACTGAACTCAGGCTGACTCAGACTCAGGTCAAGCTGTGAGCGCGAGTCTGAGCGAGTCCGGTTGAGAAAAATTTTGTGAATCCGAGTCCCAGTGAGCTCTCAGAGCAATATGTACTCCTTGAGTGAGTCTGAGTGAGCTCCAATCTTTGTTTTTTGCAGACCTATGTGCATATATAATCCCGATAAAGTGCACAGGGGATGACTGCTGCTGTAGTTCAGTTGGTGAGCATCGCAAGAGTTATTAGAAAATCGCAGGTTCGGTCCCAGCCAGTGGCAAGTTATCTTTTCCTTCACTTTACTTTCTTCACATTTATATCATAATTACTAGAAATAACATCCCCCCATAGTCCTTTCCTTGGCTTTCTTGTCTCTTCCAGTCATCACATGGCATGTCGTAATCATAAGTGGGGGCCGATTCAATAATAACAACTGTGAACATGACTTCGTCGATAAGAATAAAATATCTTCTGGTATGCCCCACATCCACAATTTGAGGCATAACCTGAATTAAAAAAGCAGTTATTGAAGCAAAAGAATGGACGGGGAATGTTAATAGTACTGTTTGCATTGTATTGTAGTAATTGCGATGTAGATGTGAAGAAAGTAAAGTGGACAAAAAGACAACTTGCCGCCCGCAGGTACTAAACCTGCGACTTTCAGATTACACTCCCGATGCTCTTACCAATTGAACTACGGCAGCAGTTGCCCTCTCGTCCACTTTATGTGGTATTTAAAAATATTTAGCTAGCAGAGTAGAAAAACTGAAGGACCACTCTTTTCATTATATGACACGGGAATAAGATACTTGTGCATAAAACTACTATAGTCAAATATATTTCTTGTACCCGGTACTTTTGTGTGTTTGTATTCTTTCCCTGGAAATTCGAGCCTACCCTAATCAGCACTTTGTATATAACAAAAAGTTTCGTAAAAATAGATTTACTAAAGATATTGCTAAAGTGCCTCAATAGTCTTCGAAGTATTGAGCACCAACACACTTTTGCCAATGGGTTTTTCACGACTCAAATGCCCCTCGGTAGGTGGATTTCGGAAGGTCTTTAAGGGCACGTGTACAAGCTTCTCTGAGGGCACTAAGGTCCCATGGTACTGCCGTTTGCAGGCAGATTTCACTTTGAGAGACGGGAAATAGTCGGCTGTAGCCAAGTCAGTGCAGCAAGGGGAATTGGGGAATCGTCGAGATTTCGTTTGTAATCAGACGGTCAGGCATGGTCAGGTGAACACAAAAGCTGATGTTCAATCATATTGTTGCTAAACTGTTCACTCCATTATTCACTAACACAGTCACTCAACAGGAGTCCACTAAAAAATTGATCTAGCCTGACGAAACGCTCACAGGCAACTGGCATTTGGCATGTCTGGAAGGTTACATCTGCCACCACAGTGCATGTGCGTTTTTAGTGCACTGGGGTGTAGACACGCCAGAAAAAAATTGTTTCCGATACCTTTGATACACACCCTGTATATATATTTGTAATTGTCTGTCACCAAAGGAGATCCTTTTTAAGGAGAAGTCTTGAGGACAAGCCAGGCAGACCTCAAATAATAGGACAAGCACTGGCGCTGACTAACGCTGTATTCTTGCAACAACACGTATAAATGCAACAGCCAGATGACCATGCATGTGCAACAAAGCATATTGCGTACGCAAAAACAGATAATTGAAGATGTGAATGCATGAATTGAAATTCCAAGGGGTACAAAGATATAGAAGTATCAATGATACAATGCTTTCATTTTTGATGATGTGGCAAGCCTCAGTGCAAGTGACGTATTTATTATTGCTTCTGCTAAGAATCAATGTCTCACGAAATCGTGGGGCACAGCTGTAGCAGATGTTCAGATGAGCAACAAGATGTGCTCCCTTTTCAACATTATCGTGTATGTTTTGTCCTTGTTCCTTAAGTTGCTCAATTATGAAGCAACCAGTTTGCCTGATGTTGGTCTTGCCACAACACAGAGGTATGGCATGTACCACACAGGTGCTGCATGGAATATAGCAGACACCATGCTTGACTTAGTGTCTGCTACCAACCCACTGCATGCGCGGTAGCACTGCTTAGCAAACTTGTTTAATGCAGAAAAAGCCAAGGGGATATTGTCACGTGGTCGTGACGTCGACGAAGGCAGAAGTCGGTAGGTCCAAAATGAAACTGTTTATTAGGCCGAACTTGTGGCCGGTAAACAGAAAGTCAGATTACAGCAATACACACTGCACTGATAGCGGCGAACAGAGCGTCGGCCGTCGATGAACTGAACATCGTTGAAACGCGCCGGCTTTTATAACTCACGCGTCGAACATTCTTGTCTTATCTCTGGTCGTCGCGCAAGCTCTCGAATAATCTTCGGTGTTCGCGTCTTGCGCGCAATCTTAACAAAATGATCTACTAGAATCGTGAACCTTCTCGAACACTGCAGGCGCGGTTTGTTCACAGTCTTTGTGGGCGTAAACCGAATACAGTAAAAGAAGCGCGCGTGGCAATATCATACCTTCAAATAACTCTTGAGTTGATGTGTGACAGCATGAAGGTAAGGCACCAAACTGGCCTAACATCGTCACACTCTTGATTTTCCTTTTTGAATCAGGGCGACATAGGATGGCCTGCAGCCAAAACATGATGCATTACCTGAATGCCAAAGCTCTACTGCATTTTATGCTCAAACAAACTTTTGAAAGCCGATATCATACAAGATGACACAATTTCTCTTTTCACAACTTTCAAATGGGGCGACTTCTGGCCCTGTTCATGACGTTCAGTGCAGACTTAAGACTGGAGAAGAGGGACAGTTTGCACCTCACACGCAGACAAGTGCCTGTGTCTTGTCCCTTCGTGATAAGTCTGTGCTAAACATCAACAAGGCATGTCAGCTTATGCGATCAGCTTGTGTCATTTAAGTCGGCCCAATGGAAAGTTGTGAAAAGGGGAATTGTGTCATGTATGAAATCGGATTTCAAAAGTTCATGTGAGCCTAAAATGCAGGAGAGCTTTGGCATTTAGGTACTACACCACGTTCTGGCTGCAGGCAACGTTATCTCGCTGCTAACAGCTGTTTCTGAAGCCGATTCAAACAAGAAGAGCCAGTAATAGGGTAATGGGTGAACATGAACCTTTCAGGCCAGTTGTCGTGCCTTATTTCTATAATGTGACACATCAACTCAAGAGAGTTGCTAGCAGGCGCGAAATCCCCTAGACATTTTTTACAAGCTTGTTCAGCTGTGCTGTCGCACAAGCGGTGGTAGCAGGTATGGATGCCAAATCAAGCACAGCGTCTCCTATGTCCTATGCAGCAAATGCATATATTCCATACCACTTCTCATGGCAGGACTCGCGTCAGACAAACTAGGCCCGGCATAAATAAAAGACACAGGGAACATGCACAAAAAGTAAATAATACTGTTGACAAAAAAAGCACATCTTGTTGCTCATCCTAACTAATGCTGCAGCTGTGCACTGCAATTTCTTGAGACGTTGATTCTTAGCGGAAGCAAGAATAAACACACACCGCTTGTCTTGAAGGGTACCACATCAAGAATAAGAGACGTTTGTATCAGTGATACGTGTATACGTTTGTACCTCTCCGAATTAGAATTTATGAGTGCGTTATCGTTAATGCTTTGATGTAACCATAGGTCGACGAACTCACTCATGAGTCAACTCAGACTCATATCGGGCCGCGAGTCTGATTCAGTCCGGGTGAGTAATATTTTGGTGAGTACGAATCCGAGTGAGTCCGGTTTAAGAAAATTTTTGTGAAAGTCCGACTGAGAAAAATTTTGGTGAGTCTGAGTCCAAATGAGTCCAATGCTCAAGCTATAGTTCTTGAGTGAGTCTGAGCGAGTTCTACATTTTTTGCCGACCTATGGTTGTAACCAATGCAAAACGTCTTGTTACGCATGCACATGCAAGGTAATTGCATGTCGTGTCGTTGTGCCACCTATATGCATTGTTTCAAGAACAAAGCAGGAGTGAGTTAGTGCCAGTGCTTGTCTCATCAATTCTTGTGGTCCATACTAGTTTGCACTGAAGTCATAGTATTAAAAGCTATGTACCAAATAGGCCCAACAGAAGTTTTAATAAAAGCAGATGAGCATGTGGTCTATCACATCGAGAATATCCTCAGGCGTTTATTATGCTGTCTGGCATTTTTTTTCGGATGCACTGCTCCAGGTTGCAATGCACTATACTTCTTTTAATTTATGCATTGCGGCATGCCTCGAGTTAACGGCAACTGTTAAAGTGATTTTTTAATTTTATGGCTACGGTTAACAGCCAGTGCTTGCCACGTTTTAGGATGATCTTTTTTGTTGTATGTTTCATAGCAACAATCTCCTAGAAAAATATTGCACTCACACACTTCTTTACTCACCTGTGTAATCAAGTTGCCAGGGTCATCCTTGCAATGGGTCGCCACATTATGCATCAGAGGCACAACAGCATCTCCTGGTAAAAAAACTTTAAAACTCATTGTGATGTGGGCCAGCAAACATTTCACACACAAATGTTTAATGCTTTTTACTAATGGCATCCACAGTAAAAAACAAAGAGGTTTGAAATTTAGCAGAACTCGATTAACTTATGTTTCACTTTGAGTGCGCTCGCCCACTGATGGCCATGGTGGCAGTGTGCACATACTTGCAGTCCTCAAGCTGTTCAATAGGTGATAACGGCACATAGATGGTGCAGTTTGAAGCGTTTGCCACCTCTGCCACAAGTACTAACACTCACAGGGTCATACTTATAACACAGATATGAAAAAATGTGGAGAGGAGAGTTGATGGTGCCATGACTGAATAGGTAGAGCAGCACATGCATAAAGTCCATGGAAGAAGCCTGCAAGACTTAACAGCAGTGAGCCGTCTTTCATCCGATTAACATTCCTTTTGTTGAACATCTACACCACTTAAATTCATTTTGTTTTTGCTACCTTCAATGCCTGTTCGCCTCCTCGTTACTCACGCTGCAAAAACATGCAGCTTGGCACTCAGTAGAAGGGCAATTCTGCATTTAAATATAAATCCAAGACATCTTTCCGTAGCACAGAGGTATGAAACATGAAAAGGTAAACATGAACTCACATGCAACCATTGATCTTTACTCCCTCCTGAGCTAATTGACACAATAGATCCATATGAATTAGACAGACCACTGTGCTAACTATCGTGGCACAAGCTTTTGTGTTTTGAAGTTTTCGATAGCACCAAGCATTTCAGAGAAGACGTTTGAAAACTTCACATGCAGATTGCCTACTCCTTGATGCACTGCGAAAGCAATTCTTTAATTCAACCGAAGCTTATTAAGCCAGATTTCCCCAGTAGCAAAGGTAACTTGCACTCACGTTCGTTGACAGCAATCGACAGAACAGCAGGCTGCGCTTTACAGGCCTTATTTACAATGCATTGCCCTAAAACATCCATTTTCTTGCCTGTGTACGTCCTTAAAACAATCCGAGCTCGACTTTACTTTGTACACCCTTCCTGGTACAACTGCCACTGTGGCCCCATGTGAATCTGCATTACAAGTAACAGCACTTCCCATTAACAGTCACCCCATGACCAGTTTTCACTGATGTGTCGACTTGGCAGAGTGCAATAATCTCCTCCAGTGATTTTATTACTGCATGCATTTAGCCTTCATATCTGCTTATTTGGCACATGTCTTGTACATGTCCTACCTTTGCCACACCTTGCAATTCAAAGGTCGTAGGTTCGGTCTCTGCCAGCGGCAAGTTATCTTTTCGTCCACTTTTCTTTCTTCACATTTAAACTACAATTACAGCTAATACATCTAATCCTTTCCTTTGCATTATTATCCGTTATTTCTCAATAATATTAAGTCTAACAATGAAACCAAGCCCTTAAATTAACAATTCCTTCCTTCATTGTTAAGAATAGGGACAATTTCTTCTATTCAGTTATGTCATTTGCCCTGACGCTCGACATAGGATTCAATGTTCTGGGCTTTATAGTCGAATTCATCTAATCTGTAAACTGGGACATCACTTCGCAAGAGAAAAAAAACTTTACCTCCTTAACTTTCCGGTTCCTAGCTGGCGTTGCGATTGCAGCACATCGGTGGCCTTGTGAAGCCACCGCATCCTTGTGGGTATTGTCCAGCAGGCCAGGTCACACGGGTCCCATCCTGATCGCCAGATTAACTGATGCACACTAGCGGCAACGGTTCTGGAGCAAAAAAGGCAACTAATTTGTTGACCAGAACAACTTGTTCTTATACAGACAATACTGTGACATCAGATAGGGCCATGTGCAGCTTTAAACATCACCATATACATGGTAATAAAGTGTCACTCAAAAGCTTGCACCACGACCCTAACATGCACTTCGCTTTCCTTGTCAATAATCACTATTCCTCTTCTCTTTACTCACGCTAGGACGCATTCGGATATGCTTGAAAACAGTGATTGGTTAACTATTTTATATTAAGAACATTTTTCTATGAGCTTCTTTATTCCTTACATACTGTGACACAAGTCTAGGTTGGACTTATGTACAGGAAAACCTATTCCCAATCACAAGGATGTGTGAAGTCTTCACTGGCTTTAAGGTGTACATACAGTATTCATATACATACACTGTGCACAAAAGGTGCCAACAACTCTTTTTACATCCACTGTTAGCATACTCTAACAGTCACCTGCTTCCAATATTTTTTCACCACACAGATATGCTGTAAACATTTTGCTCAAGATGTGTTTTGGGGACCTATAGAAAATTTCAGTGCCAATGATGAAAATCTGAAAATTTTGAAGTTGTTCGAAACACCAAATAGTTTTACCACATTAAATGCTAACCATTGTACTGTCACAGCATATGGTGGCAATAGGCTACACTTCATACACAAATTAAGTGCAATGGACTTTTAGCGTACTTGCTAATGCTTCATGTTGCATTTATATATTGGTTGTTTGTCTTAATGCTATTGAGCTGTATTCAAAATGGGCCTAAGCTAGCTCCACTCAAAGCTGAATACTTTTCTTACGAAGTGCCGATATCCTTGATAGCATGCTGAATAAGAGTTGCAACAATAAATTGAATCCTACAAAGCTCGACATGTGTTGAACCAACATAAAAAATATATGTAGTAAGCTAATCATAACATAACAGAGTTGAGAACATCAAGCAAGAGGTAGCAACTTAGCAGGCACCACTGCAGACTAATTTACCAACTCTTCGGCTTCGTCCCCACATGGTACAGTGAATTCAAGCCGCCAGTAAGCTGCCCACGAAGCCTACAATATTTATTCGAAAAAGCAGAGCCGTGAATGAGCCAATCAAAGCAATCGCGATGTTCACTTCTTAGCTGAATGCCTTTAATCATGCAACACTATCTCGAAGACAGCACATTTCTGCAATAATATCATGACTGGGGAAACATTGCATAGTGTAACTTGTGAACACTTCCACCGCGTTTTTATTGGCGGTGCACGCACCTATAAGCATGTGAGCTGTGCACGAAATTTTGTTTGTGTACTTTAATGTGACACAGCAGTACGCAGGACTTACTTATACAGAAATAGATCCTGTTGAGCTCCCATAATTTTTTCTTGCTGCTACACACAAAAAAGCAGTCACAGTGACCCATGAGTTACCTCCAAGAACTGGCCACCGCTTGATAGAAATGAAAAGAAGCGTCAGTAGGCACTTACCAGTACCACCAATGCATAAGTTGCCACAAAAGGGAACAGCTGTAAGCAAACTGATGTCTGGCTATGAATATGCATCTTCTTTCTGAAAGATGCCACTGTTCAGAGCCATTTATATTTGATGCAGTGATTTAGTTGCATGCCAACCTGTAATAAATGAATGTAATTGTGAAACAGACAACATAAATTACGAATTGTGACTGTAAAAAACACAGAACATGCAACATTCAACTGCAAGTGCTTATTGTACTGCCTAGGCTGCTACACTGAGCTCACGAATTTATAAAGATGTTTTTGAACGTTTTGCCGGTTTGGTACAACTTGCAATGCGTCTCAAACGTACCCTGCCTGCACAAGAAGCAGCATGGGACCCGGTAGCACAGTGACGGCTTAGTAGGCGACATGCATCATGCAGCCATTGCATGCAACAAAGAATCGCTGATTCATGCTCATTTGATCGTTGCACAACCACGCGCGCACACGTAAATTGCAAACAGACGAGGCGACCTCCCTACCTTTCGTCCGCTATGCTCCTAAACGTAAGTTTAAAATCGCAGCTAAGTATCACCTACTCTTATCGCTTCGCTTTGAGAAGAAAAAATAAAATAAAGCTGAAAATTGCAAAAAAAACATCTTATCGTTTATAGGCAATTTCAGTGAGATGAAAATTATTGAAACCGCACGCATTCTGAGTGGTCGCAGGCTACAGCAACTTAACTACGCTCGCTCTGCTTGCAATAATTTTCTCGCCGTGTGTTGCACGCCGTCGCACGAAACACCGAGCGCTAACAGCATAAAATAACAACACACAAAAAGCAATCCAACGCCCGTGGTGATCTGAAGTTGCGATTACCACACGGCGGCCTCGCCAAGCGAGCTGCACATATACGTTACCTACAGCGCTATCTTTGCATGTACAGCCGCCCATTTTTTGAACCTAAAAGCGCGAGCATCCACGACCGATTCAAAATAAGCGCCGATTCCCGGCGTCCCAGAGTGCGGTTCCCGGAACAGCCTGGTGGAAGGCAGCTGCATAGGAATGTTCATCAGGCAGGCACATGCGCGTGTTCTCGTTCATTTCACCGCCATGCTTCGACTGCGCGGTCGACGCTCGCGCGTTCAAGTTAAATAAATGGGCGGCTGTACCGTCACACGATCACAGGTATAGTTCTACGCATTCTTGATTTTCACCGCTCACACACAGCTATTAAAAGTACTCGCTTCCAAAATACAAAACACGTAGTGTCACGAACAGAGGCGTAAATCCATGAAGACCACAAGGGGGGGGACTCAGATCTTCCAACGGCGGCCATTTTGTTTTTTTACAAATATGCTTCATTTTTAATTATACAAAATTAAAATTATGCATTCACATATAGTACTACTACTACTACTACTACTACTACTACTAATAATAATAATAATAATAATAATAATAGTACAATAGAACGAGCATGAGTGTCGGGGCCCGGTGACAAAATATAGCAATGGGCATCCAAGCGGCATCACATGGCGAAGTTAGTTTCTAATACCAACTCGTGGGCGGGCGCTAGCATCTCTGCAGCTGCATCATTCGGGTTAAAGTATCCAATAAACAATGGTAGCAATTTTTGTGCTAACGCATAAAGGTATTTCCCATCGTGCGTACCGGCTAGAAGTACTTCGTTTCTGTTCATTGAAGGTGCTTCAGATTTCAGAGTTGGTTTTGCGAATTTTCGTTGTCCTTGACTGTCAAGAAATTCAAATGTGACGTTCGGAAGATAAATCTCAGGGGGGGGGGACACTTGCGTGGGGTGTCCCCCCCCCCAGCCTGACCACAGGGGGGGTCAGGACCCCCCCTGACCCCCCCCCATGATTTACGCCACTGGTCACGAAGGAAACAAGTGTTTCCGTCATCTCGAAGCTGACTACACCGCGAGCCTTTCAACAACTGATTAAGTTGCACTAGCGCGCACACACACCAAAAAATAACGCACAAGTTCGTTCAGAATAACTTACCGTGTGTCCTCGGCTTCAAAATTGTGGATAACACCGACGACTTCGTATGAATCGCACTGAACAAACGCCGCCGATCAAAATGGCTGCCTCAACGAACGGAACGACGCACCCTTCCCGCGCTCCGAAGTCCAGGTTCTGACGTGTTCCTCCGCTGTGCGTGTAGTTCGGCGGTTCGGCATACACCGGAGTCAAAAGGCGAGCTTCTCACGAACGAAAAAGAAGAGCTTTGGCACTGCGCGGGTTATTTAAAACTTGCCTGTTGAAGTAACATTTGAGAAGTTGACGCTGAGGCTGAGAACGATTCTGTTTGCTTATTAGTTCTTGACCAAATGGGCGTATTTGAATACACCCTTCTGCCCCGCGTCAATCTTTTTTTTTTTGGTTACTCCCAATTTACATCCGTTAAACTCCCACATTTTCTGATTTTTGATAATCAGGGTAAAATAGTGGTTTTAGCCCATTTTACCCCCCTACCCAGGGAGTTGGTATTTTGGGCTTGGGTGGAAAAAGGGCATATCACCTCCTAAAAACGCCCATATGGGCTAATTTCTGTTTACAGTGTATATGTGGTTCTGCCTGCGTTTATATAATCATCAAGGCGCTCGAAGAACAAGAGGAAGAAGACTTCTCTTTGGCGCGGGCGCGCGCTCAACATGCTACAGCTGGCTACGCTATGTGTGGTTCTGCCTTCGTTAAGCCAGGGTAACTACAGTGTACGACAGCCTGCCACCCTAAAGTGCACTGCACTTAAAATTCGAGCATTTATGATGCTGAAGACGGAACACTGACATGCATCGCAGACTTCCCGGTTCAAAACCTAATTTGTGCGAATAATGAGCTCAAGAAGGTCCACAAATCGTTGTGTTAAAAAAAAGCTAGCGCAAAGAAAAGCTAGCGGACCGCGTGGCGTGACGTCACGCCTGCCACGCTAGCGCTCCGGCGGCTCAAGGTCAATGAGACGCGACGAATGAACTTGGAACATACAGCGTCAGAGAGCTTACGCCCTAAAAATCAAATATAATGATTTTAATTCACCGCATAAAGGTGTAGAGGAGAATTCCCGTTGTCTTGCACTAATCAAACCAGCGCTAGAACGTGTAAAGTTCATAAAATGCCCAGCCGTCTTCTTTGACAAATATTTTAACTGAAAACTTCCTATCCACGGGGTCTGCAAGAAACTTAAGAGGACTTGCTTTCTCCTGTAGAAATGTCGCGACATGATCGACGAACAAGCAATACGAATTCGTTATTGCAACACATTTCAGAATCGCTGACCGTGATGGTCTACGCAAAAAATTCCGCTTTGATATAACGCAAAAGGACTTCGTCAAATAGCTTCGGCTGTATTCCATTGTAGGAATACTACAGCTGCGATTGCTGGAAACTTGTATACTTATTTGTTGTTTAATTGCACACAATCGACGCTAAACTTTTGTTTCGTACGTTTCAGGCAGCACAATAGTTGCATGAATACACCTTTCCTA
This sequence comes from Rhipicephalus appendiculatus, assembly GCA_030522465.1. Lineage (NCBI taxonomy): Eukaryota > Metazoa > Arthropoda > Arachnida > Ixodida > Ixodidae > Rhipicephalus > Rhipicephalus appendiculatus. The sequence goes on from JALIZH010032973.1 coordinate 501,707, forward strand.
TGCATAGCTGCAGAGGCCAAAATATTGATAATATATCCATAAACATTTAGCTTAAGGAACCAACTTTAAAAACCTGTTATCTGCGTTTTGTCTGTTCATTGACTGGATACTTTATATCTAAACGAGAAAGGCGCTTAGAAGCATTTTAGTATTGTACGATACCATGAAACCAGTCATTTTTTGCACGATAACTTCGGTGCGGATAGAAAGAAACAAAACAAGAACCGAAAGTAAATTTTCGTCGTATGCCATCTGGCGGAAGGCTGCCAGACTAAGCGAGAAAAAAGAAGGACACCGCAGCCGGAATCGAACCTGGGGCGCTATTTTGTAAGCGTTCTAGCATAGAACGGGGAGGAGGATAGAACAAAAAGAGGAGGGAAGCAAACAGCCAATAGGCGAGCTGGGGAGTTCAGGAATGTATGCAGTGCATAAAGAAATGTATAATTATTATAACTGAACATCAATATTCAGAGGCATTGTTTTTCGCAGCTTGAAGTTGAAGAGCTCGGTGACTTTGACAATTAACTCCTGTTAAGGTCTTGACGTAGCGCCAGGTGGTATCGCAGTGGCACTGGCCCCCACGCTGTTTAAACCAATGCTTCTAGTATTAGCAGTATTAGTGTACTTGTAAAATTCAAACTGCGCGACAATTCGAACCGTTACCCAGTTGTCGCAATAGCGCAGCAATCGAGAAGAGGTCCGCGCTTTCCCGACAACCAAAGGGCGTTTCTGCTCTCATTTATGGAGCGGCATCCCCAGTTAGCCTTACGGGCTAGCGAGCTCACCCACGAGTACACAGCAGCGGACAGGCGTCAGCTGTGAGGCGGTAGAGAGATGCGCGAGAAACCCACTCCTCCGGCCCCACCGCTTACGTTTCCATCCAAGCCGAGTTGTCCGCGGAGACTGTTTTGTAGCCATACCATCGATAGAACGACGCCCGAGCCCGTTATAACAACCTCCTCTCCGTTCTAAGCACGTTTTGTGGCTATTCGCACGTCTTGACCGTCGGAATAGCCTCATAGCCTCGACCAATCGCGCATGTCTTTCCCTCCTCTTTTTGTTCTATCCTCCTCCCCGTTCTATGCTAGAACGCTTACAAAATAGCGCCCCTGCGAACTCGCGGTTGCGTTATCCGTGAGTTTGATCTCTCGTCGTTCAACGCGCTCGGCTATCGCTTCGACGCGTTCCTGCGGACGAAAACCCAGTTTATATGTACCACAATGACTTCCGCGACCTTGTTATGAAAACTGCGGTTTTGGAACAACTTTTTCGCCATTTGAAGAGTTGCTGCTGCAACCAGGTGATAGCTGAGTCATTGAAGTTGATAAATCCCCGGGAATATACCAATCGATGCTACAGTGTCGTCGCAAATCGCATTTTAGTGGCCAGAAAACCCTCCTAAATTTGACCGTTTCCATAGACTCCCATACTTAAAACTTCGCCCGCAGTTTGGAACGGGTTTTTGGACGTAAATAATGTCGCCGCTTCGATGAGATGTCGGGATGGTTGCGTAGAGCCTATTTCCTCGGGAATTTACTGAAAGATGGCTTGTATCATTAGTTATTCGCGAAAAACGACGCTCTCCCATAGAAAACGCGCATGTTTCCAAGGGCGACCGCTAGAGGCGCTGTTCGGTGATGTTCGGTGATATGCGGAAGGGAAGGCGAGGCTCTAGGACTAGGTTTTAGTGCAACAAAATGTGGATTGATGGTATTCAATGATCACGAAGACTATGCGGTCTTAATACAGGGCCAAGAAATACCGAGGGTAAGCGAGTACAAGTACCTCGGAGTGTGGGTAAATGAGGGGGGATAGATATATGGAGGTACAAGAGAAAGCATCGGTAACATAGGGAAAGAGGAATGCTGCAATCATGAAGCACAGAGCGTTATGGGGATACAATAGGTACGAGGTGCTTCGAGGGCTGTGGAAGGGTGTGATGGTTCCGGGGCTTACATTTGGGAACTCAGTGGTGTGCATGAAGTCAGAGGTGCAATCAGGAATGGATGTAAATCAAAGGACTGTGGGACGCCTCGCGTTGGGCGCTCACGGGAAGACGACAAATGAGGCTGTAAAGGGTGATATGGGATGGACAGGTTATGAAGTGAGGGAAGCTCAGAGCAAAATTAGATTTGAAGAGAGGCTGCGGAAAATGAAGGAGAGTAGATGGGCAGGGAAGGTTTTCAGGTATTTGTATAGAAAAAGCGTCGACACGCAGTGGAGGAAAAGAACTAGGAGGCTCACCAGTAAATATACGGCTAGCAGTGTGGGCGACATGGCAACAAGGAGCATTAAGCGAAAAGTCACAGAGGCGGAGAGGACTTATTGGATGACAGCGATGGAAAAGAAGCCGGCTCTCAGTGACTACCGAAAGGGAAGAAACGAAATAAGGAGGGAGAGGTTTTATGATAATTCAAGGGGAAGCGCTTTAGTGTTTGAAGGAAGGTCGGGTTGCCTTAGAACGCGTAGCTATAAAGCGAGATTCTGTAACGAAGAAGAACAATGTACATGCTGTGGGGGGAACTAAGGAAACGATGGAACATGTACTGATTGAATGTGACGATATCCACCGAGATATACGTGTGGGCACGAGTCTACATGAAGCCTTGGGTTTTAGGGACAGCAATGGAAAGCTGAACACGTCCGCGATAGAAATAAGTAAGAGACGGTTAGAGTATTGGTGGCAGAAAAGTAGAGATAAAGGACAAAAATGAAGAATGGGGAAAAATAAGGTCATTCTGCCTTAAGAGGCAGGGAGATGGACCGTGAATTTATATTTTTCTTTGCTATAATAACATAGATTTAATCAATGTAGATAAGGCATTAGGCCAACATAAAAAGAAAGTTTTTTTTCGAGCCTGGTGGCAGACATGTCACCGCCCCGTTATAAAGGGGACGCTCATAGCATCCATCCATCCATCCTAATTCCTGGACATGTAAGGCAGAGAACACGCCGATATTCCCTCGAGATCGGCGTACCGCCAGCGGTGAATGGTGTATATAAATAGCGCACCACCTGTTGCGCACCACGTGTCTTGTGTCAGAGTAGTAGAGATCTTCTATGTCGATAGAAAACCCGTTGAACTTGCCACAGTTCAAACTTTGTAACTGTTGGAAGAGATCAGAGGACTTCCTAATGACGAACGGGTCATCTTTCACCAGTACTCGTAGCTGCGTTTGTAGGTAGCCGCTGACGAGGCGCTGCCGAGTCGCTTTTTCGGATACAATGGCTCGAAGCGGGGCTTAAGGCTTGTGTGTTTTAACCGTGAAAAATATTTCCAGCACACCCTTTTCTGCTGGTTGAGATCATCCAGGGCTTTAAGTACGAGGCGTGTCTGTTTCCGCGTGTCTGCTTCCGCTACTCTGTGCCGCATAAGTAATTGCTCGTGGCTATTCGCGAGAGGATCGAGGCTCATGGAGAGCTCGCGTTTTCGAGTGCTACTGGTGTTCATTGTGAACAATTTGTAACATTGTTAGAACTTTATTTGGGTTCTACCGTGGTCGAGTTCAGCAACGAATTCTACGTACAGAAACAAGGAATCTGTATAGGTTCGGCTGTCGCCCCAGTCTTGTGCGATATCTTTCTGTCCGTGGTTGGAAGCCGCATCCAAGCGAGATTGCAAGACCCGTGTATTGTTAGCATCTGTAGGTATGTTGACGATTTTTTTGGTCCTTTTGAAAGATGTTTCTGACCTTGATGCAGTGATTAGTAATGTCGTCAGTGTATTCCAGAATGAAGGGCAGGGTCTTAAGTTTACGTTCGAAAGGCCGGTAAACAATGAGCTTCAGTTTTTGGATGTTAGGTTGCGTTTTTCTGATAATCATATCTGTTGGTTATACAACGCAAGATCAAAAAATTGGCCGCGTATCTGCGTGCTTCGCTGCAAATGTCGTCGAAAGACGATAGTCTTGTGCCGACTGCACTGCATGAGCGGCATGAGTACCACAATTTAATAGCTGGGCTAGCCGCTGGGCTCGTTTTTCGGACGTTTTCCGGGCACGCTTAGACGGACGCCGGCGTTTATCCGCTGAAATTTGGTCGTCGGTCTTTTCTCTGCGTTCTCTGATCATGTCTTGTAGAGTGGGTCGTATTTCATCAAGCGGCCATATATGTTTTGCCTTGCCTGAGACAGCGCTCTTCTACGATGAATCAGCCGCATCTGGCTGGCATTGATAAAACAGAAGAGAACGCCATCTACAGCGCTACCGGGGAACATCGGCTTGTGTTGAACTATGCTGCTGCCAGGTGGCAGCACCACAGCGTCGTTAAATCACTGGGCGGAGACTTGTTTTGTACACAGCGGCGCATTCTCAGCGCCGCGTAATAAACACTAGGATCTTTATAATTACGTATCTATAGATTTTGTTTTAAAGGAACACTGTGAATAGTACTAAGGTATTGATGTTGTGCCTCAGGTATGCGTAATATTTGATTTTTAATTGCCCACGCTCACCCGTATGAACACATGCTTCTCGGTCAAGATTGGAGGTCGTAAGGCAGGGGGTTAAACTTTGGCCAGCTAGCTGAATCGTGTGACGTGCCGACAAACAGAGGAAACAGACAGACCAAAATTTCTCCGTTTAGGTATCCCAAGAAAGACTATCGTCTTTAAAAAGGCCTTACTGCCGCACGGTAGCGCTCACTCGAAGCTAGTCAAGCGCGCTATTGCAAAGAATGGCTTAAACTCAGCCCTCAATAAGACTAGCAGTCATGCTCTTTCCGAAAGTTTGTGTGCCCAAGTTTTGAGACTAAAGCGTGCGGGCTGCGTAACCTTGTTTCCCCGAGGGATCGTGCACGCGAGGAAGAAAAGGGAGGAATGCGAGGAGGAAACCGGGACCGGCGGGCGTCTGTTCCGGCGCTGGGCTGCACTCCGGGAACGTTCGCGACTGTTGCGACCTCTTGCTTAACCCTCCGTGCCTCCGTTACCCACAGTGAATATCGTACCAACGAACGCACGCGACGCCACAGACTGTCTAGTTATGGCGTGCAGCCAGGAAACTTTCGCGTACGAGTTAGATGCTGCAGCTAGCTGCAGCCTCGACCGAGGACATCGATGTGCTTCGCGTTGGCCTCGGCACGGACGGAGATGCTTACGGATGGCTCAACGAATGCAGTGAAGCGACGAAAATTTCTTGTTATGTTGACTGTGAAATCGCACAAAAAAATAAAGAAAAGCGGGAAAGAAACTTTTTTCTCAAATAATGTGATATAGTTATAATAACGCGTGCACGTCACTTGAACACCACGACACATTTCGCACCCTGCGTTCCGATAAAAATGTCATCTCGTGAATCAAAACTTTCACTGCAGTGTTATTTGCCCCTGTTCGCCCTGTCCCATTTTCTATTGGTGTATGCGCCGCTTTCGTACTTTCTGAAGGATCAAAACAAAAGCTTTGCACATTTAAAATTGAACTGAACGACTTCGTGATTTTCAGATGCACACTCAGTCGTGACAGATCTAGTATCAGGCCCGTAAGCAAGGGGGGGGGGGGGGGGGCTAGGGGCCCGTCCCCATCCCCCCCGAAATTCGGAAGAAGGGGGTCTTTTGCCAGAGAATAAATAATAAAAATAGGTGGTTTTCAAGGTGTTCAACTCGTGCCCCCCCCCCCCTCCCCCCCGAAAAAAATTTCTGGCTTCGGGCCTGTCTAGTATGCGTCCTATCCGCACTAATTCGCGACATTCATAGGCGATAAGCGTGCTAACGGTTGATCTCCACAATATGCTTCCAACATATCTGTCATGCGACGAACATCGAATTGCCAGTCTGTCCCGTGAATGAGTATAAGTGTTCAAGAACCAGATTACGCAACCATGCAATCAACCTCTAAACGTCTTTCCGTGCTCGCGCAGCCGTCCGAACCAGTGAATTCAGCAACGCTGTGCTTCGTCGTTACTTCAAACTACAGTGCTCTAGAAGTATTTAGTTCACTATATTCAAACCTAACAAGATCAGAAATCATGCAGACAATCCGAGCGTAGGTAGGCGATGCCGCTTCGTTGGCTACGTGCTCGGGGTTAGTTTACTCAACACGCTTCCAACATATAAATTAACAGCAGGTTCGCGGGAAGAAAATTAAAAAGCCCGCCGCAAGAACGGCGGCCATATGTTTTCTGCGGTGGCGACATGCCGTGGTCGCGGCGTGAATTAACCGGGGGTGCAACCGTGCAGCGAAACAGCCATCCGACAGACCGGTTTTCTCCTCGCACTCCTCCCTCTTCATCCTCGCGTGCGCGATCCCTTCGGGGAAACAAAATTACGCGTGCGGGCTACCCCCCCAAAACTTACCATTGCCGTTTGTGAGTCCGTCCTGCAAAATATTAAACGTGAAAAACCAAACGACAAGCCTAACAAACCGGACATGCCGGTCAAGGTCATCCCATATATACACCAAGTATCGCACAATATTAAACGAATAGCAAGAAAACACAACGTTCACGTTGTTTTTTCCGCTCCTTGCAAACTCTCAAAGTTGTGTGCTTTGACTAACGGTAAGAAGCGGCGTGTTCGTGTCACGCAACACCGGAACAAGTTTACAGAGTGCGTTTTTAATGTCGTTTACAGCATTCCCCCTGAGCTGTGGTCGGCGCTACATCGGTCAGACCGGCCGTTGTTTTAACGAGAGAGCTAGAGAGCATAATTTGAACGTGCGCAATCAAACAGGAGGATTTCTGGGTGAGCACTGCAAACGCTGTGGTTGTACCCCTGATTTTCAACGTACACAGTTCCTTAAGAAAGCGAAAGATAAAATTGAGCGCGAAATCATGGAAGCCTTTTTCATACATAAGGCAGGTGACAATTGCGTTAGCAGGCCTTCAGTCGTTTTGTCTGACGCTGAAATTGAATATCTAAAAGGTTTTATTTGGGGTGGTTCTCACTTGCACATATCGGTTTTGTTGTCATGTAATCTTTCATCGTTTTTATGCCCTGTATACGCGAAGCGTCATGTGATCTTTCATCGTGTTTATGCCCTGTATACGCGAAACGTTCGCCAGTTGTTATTTTACTTCTTGCGCGCATGCTCCGTGGGAATTCCTCTGCTAGATAAACACATGGTTATGATTGTTGTTTATCGCTGCTTGTAAGTTCCGGGAAAACGTGGCTGTCAAAGCGAGCGATTATGGCACATATAAAATGCATTGGAAAAGGCAATACAGTTCAGTTGTAAGTACAGCGCCCGTGGTGTCTGCTATGTCCGTGTGTTCCTTAGCGCTGCCCAAACAAGTTCAACGATGAACCAGCTCGCCCAAACCAAAGCTATGCTAGTTATAAGTGGGTTCGACTCTATAAGCAAAATAGTGTGAGCTTTAAAGGATGGATGGATGGTGGAACTTTATTATGGTCCTGAGAGACGCGACTAGCGCGCAGCGGGCTTCTCCCACGTTGGGTCGAGCACGCTTAGCCTGACCGCCGCATCGTGGGCTCTCTGGACGGCCCAACGCTGATCCCCCTTGTTGGGGCTTCTGATGGGTACTGACGCGATTTTGGAACATCGCAAAAGGGACATTTTTCGTTTCCTTGGTGTGCAGTGTCAACGCTCTCCACACACCGGAGTCAGACAACACGTATAAAATATTTTATTTTGATTTTAAAGTTTTCGTTCCTGAGCATCTGCAAGCCAGCTCCACTGCAATGGACATTATCATGACGAGTCAAGACAGTTTCCGAGTTTGCGAGCTCTGCCTTCTGCATGCAGCCTAAATCGCAGAAATCACTGTCGTTGTCACTGGACTACAATTCACTCATCTTTGTTTACGTGCACCACGAGCAGATGACAGATTTTCCTTTAGGAAGTTGCAAGTTACTGTCTTCCCGTGACGTCACACTGCTCTGGCACGTCATTGAGAAGCCGCCCCCCTCGATACTGAAACCGAAATTGCTGTTTTATGGTAGCGGTATTAAAAATATATCCAATCTATTGCCAATCACTGCGATGCTCTTTATAGGTTTCTCGACACCAGTACTTTCAATAAGAGCAACAATCCGAAAATGTTTAAAATTCGTGTCAGTACTCCTTTAAGAAAGAAGGTCCGATAGTACTTCACTAACCTACGTGGCTACAGAAAACACTGAGGATGTGAGCTATGTGGGCCATCATCGACGGCGCGGCTGGCGAAAGGTGCTTCACTACGTATTTTCACGAAAACTTCGGGTCTCCCAGAAAGAGTAACGTTGACCTTCTCATTGAGCGCCCAGTTTATTCACTGGTGCACGAAACATGCGAAGTCATAGCCCTCTTCTCGGAGTATCTCTTGGCGTCCGGTTGGGGCCGTAAGAGTCCATAGACGTTGCAAACAATGTTCCAATTTGCTGCTATCGCATTCTGCCTACGGCATTGCAGCAAAACTGTTACATATGTACAGGCGTAGGAAGGGCAGAGAAAAAGAAAGCACAAGGAAAAACGCGGGAATCCATCTCTCAAGGTGCAGTTTAATGCACTCAATGCCCCAGTACGTCAACACCCCGAGCTTTTCAGAGGACCTATTAGGCAGAGTTCTATACGAAGTTGAGCGTGTTTTCTCCGTTGTCAAGAATATGGCTAGTAGTAATCATAGTATCAGGGGCGTAATCTGAATGGCAGTAACACATTTACTCGCACGAGTTGGTTCATACGTGGTGAAATGCAGTGCCACACAGACGAACACTGGACACTGCTCTGCTCTCGTCTCTGTCTGTCGGCTCATGAGTCGCGCTCAAATTCTGAGACTGCATGGCACGTTTTTCAATCCCTAGAAATGTCATGTATTGCTTGTGTCCTGAATAACGTTATCAGGTGGTACAGTGGTTACGGTGGTCGGCCGCTGAACCCGTGAGTTCGATCTCGGCCGCGGTGGTTGCACTTTTGATGGAGGTGAAAATGCTTGAGGCCCGTGTTCTTTGAAGGACCCCTGACACCGTATTTGAAAACTCGAGACGCTTGTGTTTTTTTATAATCCTGCAGAGTTTGGCACTTTTGATCTATTATTAGTAACGAACGTTGCCTTTCGGATACTATAATTTGGTTTTAAAGTAAGCGTGAATCTGAGATTTAAGCACCTCGCATCATCGCCATTAGTATGACGTAGACAGAGGCCCCGTGTGACGTTCCACAAAAAAAAGCGAGTATCGTCGACGTCTCAGATCCTTCACGGGGTACACATGAAAGCACGACTGACAACCAACGACTGACAACCCAGCTCGCTCTTTTGTCGGGCTACTATTAAACTGGTTTTGGCTGCTTACGCCAGGAATGCTTTTCCTCTTCCTGAAAGGGACACGCTCAAAGCACCCACATCGCTTCATTCTTCAACGCGCGGGTCCTCCGATTTAAAAACTGTGTGTTCAGCGTCACGGAAGCACGTGGTCTCAGGCGCTCCCCAGCTGTGGAGCGCTGGTTTCGCACGATTTTCGGCGGGCGTTTTCAACTCAAGTGACGCAATATTTCGGTCACAATTAACGGTGCTAGCATTATTACAGGATACCTTAGGGCATTTACGATTCAATTGTGGCATTACCAGACACAAGACTAAAATTTAGAGTGAATAAGTCAGAAACAAAAATTTCGCTGTTTGGGGTCCTTTAAGGAAGAGCAGCTTGTCCCCATTTCACGAGCCTTCCACGATGGCGCGCCTCATAATCATACCATGGTTTCGGCACCTTATTAACAACGCTCTCTCTTTCATCAGGTTCATTCGGTCTGCCGTGCGCATGGTTCGGCAGTACAGATTGAGTGGCATCGACCTGGATTGGGAGATCCCGGGCTGGTTGAGCGGGTATGTCGGTGATCGCTACCTCTTCAGGCTGCTCTTGCAGGTGGGTACCTCACGTATTACCAGGCGCTGTGTTCTATATACTCACTCCGTTCTTCCTATGCTGAGCTGATATTTATTATTTTATGTATTTTTGCTGTATCAGATAGGGAATGTGCGGCGCGCACTATTCCTGATCATGAGCACACGTTGTGAACACTGCAGTATGGAGGCCTGTCAGAATGAACTCCAGTTTACCCTGTCCTGTGTGGGCAGGCCCATATTATGAGTGGACATACCTTAATTTCATCACATCATGCACTCCTCTTTCATCCTTAATTGCTTCCCATATTTTTTTTACTCGTTCCATAGCTGTTACTATAGGTCACCAATCATTTGCATTAACTGTCCTAAACTAGATACGTTTTCCTCATCTTGATACAATGCATGATTTATGCAGCGCTGAAGATGAAGACGTAAAACAAAACTTAAAACAGAGCAAGGCGCCAAATACAATATATTGTCTACCGTGCTGCTTATCAATTCACTGTGTCCGATTTTTGAATGTTACTTCAATCATTAGCACATTTTCCGTCCCATACAATACGGCTGTCAACTACTAAAGCAGTGGTAGAACACTGCTCAGAATTCGTATTAGGCAGTACCGTAATCGACGGTGAATGAGGACGAAGTGAAGTCCATTGTTATGAGTGGAATATCCACTCGACGCGTAGTGTTATTTTACACTATTGCCATTACATCTGTTAACACAACTGCTCGCGTGATGTGACACCTCTATAGTTTCTTTTTGCGAAGAAGCTTCAAGCACTAGCGTGTCTGTATATTCGACGGCCAATCAGAGTGCCTAGTTAAAATCCCCTTCGAACGTTGTTTTTTCTTTCCCATTTTGGGCGAAACATGCTTGGGACACTGATGACAGCGGCGACGGATAGCTACGCTCCAAAATAGGCTGTTCTTCGGTTCTCAGAGCAGGAAAGGATGTAAGAATGGGCTTGTTGGTGGTGATGCATGGTGAAACTTAAGGCGCATCGTCCTGTCATCTCTTTTCTTCGTCCGTGTTTTTTTTTTCGTGTGCCTTAAGTTTCACCATGTCTCACAGCAGCTCACGCTGCAAAAAAAGAAAAAAAAACACCTTCCTGCGCGGAATCTAAACTTGAATTATGCGAAGCAGCAGCACAGCTGTATGAAGGCAGACTTGATCAGCGGGAACCAGTGAGATTCGAGACCGATTTTGGGCAGCTGTTCTGACGAGGCTGAGTAGTTCCGTCTTATCGAAATTAGGGTGCTCACAGAATTTAGGCCCGAGCTTGGGAACATCAGAATGCATGGAATCACTGTCGACAAGTTTTTAAATTTTTTAAAGTTTTATATGCAATCCACCTTCATCAGTTTGGACGATAAGCTTTTTATTCAGCGGAAAGGAGTCTGCATAGGCTCATGCATCGCCCCTGTTCTCAGCGACATCTTACTAGCCAGCTATGGCCGTAATCTTGACAGCAAGCTCGGGCAGACTAGCACGGTAAAGGTGATGCGTTACGTGGACGACTTTTTAGTTTTGTATAGCACTAACCCTCGTGACGTGCAGCCTGCTGCTGCAATTTTTGACATATTCCTCATGAAATTAACTCCACTTGAATTGACCACTGAGTATCCATCAGACAATAGGCTATGCTTCTTGGACTTGCAACTCTCGTTCTCAAACAAACATGTCTGTTGGGGGTATGCGCCTAGGTTGGGGGGTATGCGCCTTGGGGGTATGCGCCTAGGTTCTCTTCTGCGCACTCGAAGATTGTGAAGCGCGGCATTGCGAGGGCTTGCATGAAGGCGGCGCTTGAGAGGTGCTGTGACCACCAGGTTGAAGCGAGTTTTTCATCTCAAGTAGCGCGCCTGAAGCTTGCAGGTTTCCTAAAAACGCTTTTGACCAGCATCGCAGAAAGCCTCGTATCTGGATTTAAGAACAAGTGCTCAACAGCAGTTCAATCGGCGACACCCCCCGCAGCAATCAGTGGCGGTCATACCTTATGTGCACAAGGTAGCACATAACCTTAAGAAGGTGGTCAGCAGGGCAGGCGTTAGGTTGTTGTTTTCCGCCAGAAGTAAACTTGGTAGCCTGTGTCAGCAAGTAAACCGAGAGACCAAGATAGAAAGGTGTAGCAAGAAGCACCGGCAAAAGTTTGTTGAATGTTGCGATGCTGTGGTGTACAAGATTCCTCTTTCTTGCGGGCGTTACTATGTTGGTCAGACGGGCTGGTGCGGTAATGACCGCATGCGCGAGCACGCGCACAAAGTCCGTAATCAAGCTAGAGATAGTCAACTGTCTATTCATTGTAATGATTGCGGTTGCCAGCCAACCTTTAAAGTTTCTATTTTCGTGTCAAAATACTATGATGAACGCGCGCGTCTCATTTCTGAAGCGTATCACATCCATAACGACGGCGAGTCATGTGTTAGCCTCCCCTCGATTTCACTCCTTCCGAAGGAGATAACATTTCTGTCAGATTGAGCGTTTTTATTGCCTCTGCGCAGGCTGATCATCATTTTTTGTGTTTTTGCTTTTTGCTTTTCTGTTTTCTTGAGATTGTGGTGGAACATATATATGCGGACTGGTACATAAATCACATTTGGTTGTTACTCAGCGCCATGGTTTGTGTACTTTCTTCGTCCCGTCTTGTAGCGCTGTTTATCTACTGGAAATCATGAACCAACTAGCCCAAATGCGTACCGTAATGCTTTACATACACACGCGTCCTGTACACAGGCGTCACAACACAACATGTAATATAACCGTGATATTGCGTGGTACAAGCGTACATTGCCTTCGGGCGTCAGACCATGTGGCTATCACAATGACATCGTGGTTTAAAGCCAGCCACCCATTACAAAAAGCACACGTGTTACTGCGCGTATTTCCTTAAGACCCTGTAGTGGACACATAGCAAGTTCGAAAACATTTCACGCGCATAATTGCTCGTGGTTTAAAAGATGCTGCCCATTACATAGTATGCACTAAGTGAATGAAGTACGCACTATGGACAGGATATCGCTATCGCGTTCAACTCTTAAAGGCGAATCTGAAGCGTCCCTCAATTTTTTATTATTTGTTTTATTTGGATCTTTCTCGATTTTTCGGTCACGGACAAGATGATAAATTTTCGCTCAGAACCAACGACGCCGACGTCGACACCGACGCCGGAATTTCTGCGAAACGAGCTCTTTAACGCTATGGCGTTAAAATTTCCGGGTCCGAGTGAGGATCGAACCCAGGCTCCTTTAATCTCCTTTAAAGTAAACATGCACTCACTTTTACGTACATCGGTGAAAGTTTTAACGGAAGGCCTTCTGTAACGACGTAAGCGTTAGTTTCAGCCACCCCACCCTAACCAAGTTGCACCATTGGCTCGTGTCGCGCCTTAAATATTCGTCCAGTCGAATTATTCGAATCTTCGAATACTAGCTATTGGAAAGTCGAATCGAATTATTCGATCAGGTATTATTCGATTGGAATTTGAAACTCGAATAATCACACACTCCTAGAAGTAAGCTGCATGTGCACGTGGTACTGATGATAAAAGCAGATGCGTGCGTCGTTAAAATTGCCGTAGGACCTTGTCAGAAAAGATGAGTGATGGGGCACTGACGCACATCCGGCCTTTGCGCGTCAATGTGAAAGTCTCGAAAATTTCTTGAGCGCGATTATCTTTGTACTTGCGCGCTACCTTGATGTCTTCATGCAGAGGTTTCCACCCGCATTTGGTACAGTGAATCGCCAGATTACTGCCATGCTTGTCATTCACATTGTTCACGCGTTCCCGCAAGCGGTCGTTGAGTCAGCGTCCGTTTTGACCTACGTACGTCCACCCTCCAGTGGTGAGAATTTCCTACACTACTCCCGTTGTGCATTCGAGCAGGGGCGAAACGTAGTTTTCCTGCAGGGACGGTGGTTACAGTTGCTGCCGTTCACACGTGTGCTCAAAGACCCCTAATTTTTTTGAAAGGGGGGGGGGGGTGGCAAGAACACGACCTGCACGACAGCACGCCCTGCAACCTACTTCATTCGGAAGGAGACAGCATGCACGTATGAGAAGACCTCTTTCTTTGACTTGGCAACTTCAGGTCGAGCCTTTTCCTTGGGCGACTTGAGCTCCTGGACGATACGAAGGACGAGGGAAGGGAAACAATTTATTCTTCGGCGCTCCATTTGCTTGCGGTTGACTTCATGGTAGCAGGAGCGGCTGAGGGCATTCTTGAGGGCTCCCAGTGCAACGGCTCGTTTCACGATTCTTGAATGGACCGAGGAAAAATGGCGACATCTGCTTCTTCGAGCGCGGCGCGTATGCCCAGTAAGTGCGGTCTTGGCTAAGGTGGAGCTGAAGGTCGAGAGACCGTATACAGCCGTCAACTGGAGTTTCTTTCGTGAAAAAGATGCCTCGGAAGATCGACTGAAAGGCGCTGAAAATTCGCTGTACATGGGCGAGGATGCCTAAATTCAGAAGACACCCTTCTCCATGTACAGCGAACACGGTAATATGGGCTATTACGAAGGTTACACCTTATCTCCACGGGCTCCTGTTTGAAGTTGTGACTGATCATCACTCTTTTTGCCTGTTGGCTGACCTGTGAGACCTGCTTGCAGATTAGTACAATGGAGTCTGCGACTTCAGGAATTCGAAGTCACCATCGTGTACAACTTACATAGAAAGCATGAAGATGCGGACACGCTATCAAGAGCACCTCTCGAATCTGACAGTGCAGCTTCAGAAGACGACAGCGCCTTCCTGGAAGCTCTCGGGAGGGCGCGTCTGATCACTGGATAACAGTTATTTAGAAGGCGGCACCACGTCGATTCCTCGCTGTATTTCAAGAAAGTCGCCCTCATTTCTTTCATAAGAGGGCACATTATACAAAAGAAACACTGGTGTCGGCAGCAGATCTCATCTTCTAGTCGCGCCTCAAGGCCTTCGCGATGACATCCTGTTAGCTTCCCACGACGAGCCGGTATCTGGCCACATGGGCTACTCAAGGAATTTTGATCCGGTCCGACAACTATATTACTGGCCTAAACTGGCTGCTTGCGTCAAACAGTACTTGAAAGAGTGTCGCAAATGTCAGCGACGCAAGTCACCACATTTAAAGCTTGCGGGCCTCCTCCAACCCATCGCCGTTTGATCAGCTTGGGATGGACCTTTTTAACTCGTTTCAAATGGATCATTGTCACAACTGATCACTTATCGCGTTGGGCTGAGTCGAAGTCCCTGGCGCGTGGTACAGTATCAGAAGTCGCCCAGCTTTTTTATGAACCACATTGTGCTTCATCATGGCGCCCTGTCATTCATCATCGCTGACCGAGGGACAGCCTTTACGGCAAAACTTTTGGACGACGTGTTGAAGCCCAGTTACACGAACCACCAGGGGACCACTGCATACCACCCTTCAACTAATGGTTTAACAGAAAGGCTAAACAAAATGATGGTGGACATGTACGTGGATGTGCAGCATGAAACATGGACGAGATCCTGCCGTACGTAACGTTTGCGTACAACACCGCAACACAGGAAACGACACGATTCACACCATGACGGCTTGTTTGCGGCCGAGATGTTCAAACTATGCTAGACGCCATGATTCTTTATGACGACATCGCCCAGCACCAGCACTTAGCTCCTGACGCCGAGAATTACACTCAGCATGCAGAGCAGCGAGTCAACTGGCCCGCGTGCACGTAAGAACTCAGCAGTGTGCAGATTCACGAAAGTACAACATCCACTATCGTCAAGTTCAGTATGAACTTGGTGACCGAATCTGGGTTTGGACTCCTATTAGGTCTCAGCGAGAAACGCCAGAGCAAGTACTTCGGACACTGCAAAGTACTAAGGCGCGTGAGTGAGGTTAACTCTTAAGTTAAAGGGGTAATGACACAAAATTTCGCGGCCGAGACAGCCTGCGGGTTCGATTCCCGTCAACATGTGTATATCATGTGCAAAATATCAACAGCTAATATAGCTTGGAAGGTATTTTAAATTAATTTTGAAGTTTGCGTGAGCGATCGACTCCCTCGCTCTACTGACACCATCAGAGGTGACCCTCGGTGACCCCCCCCTACTTCCCTCACGTGACCACGCTGCAACAAGTTAGGATGACGTCATAGCGGCCATTTTTTTTGCCGCGTTTGTTCCGGCAGTCTGTACTTCTCGGCGGCTGGTCGCGAGGTCCGTGGCCGCGGCGCACGCGTTGAAAGTTTTGTGTTTGGCGACATTGCTGTCCCGTTTCCTATTCGAAAGGACTTCTTGATGCGGACCGTGCGGAAGTGCGTCACAGTTCCGTTTGCTGACGTGATCGAGAGCTGCGCACGCTAGGTGGTTATAGTTGCACCCGGCGGCTTGTCGTTTTTCGAGCTCTCTCAAACCGAAACTGAAACTGGTCGGTAATGAGGAGCCTTTAATTAAATATCTGTCGCGCGCTGCAGCAAACGAGGTGCCGTGTTATGACTAACAGGCCCCCCAGCAACACATTGCAGCAAAAAAACGCGAGGCCAAAATTTTTGTGTCAGTACCCCTTTAACCTCGCTTTGATTGAGGATATGACTCATAGTGCATTTTTAAAAGCATGATACAGGCACACTTACCATCTGCACAAACATAATCACCATCAACATAAACATTGCTTTGTCTTCCCAAAAGTATTTGTTGTTCTCAATTTTTGAAACCTTATGTACTGAATATCTTATTTTCGTCATGTAAATCGCATTCACGTTTCGTTATGTTTTTGAAACTGTTTCATTTGTTAGTCGCATTGATGTCATTGCCTGGGCCAATTCGGTCATCTTTTTGTTTTCTTATACACATGTGACTTGCATGTAGCAATTCTCATTTATGCTTTTTTCTTTGTTCACCGTTAATACTACACGGAACAATGTGTCATTTTGGGGGGGATTTTGGGTTTACAGGGGGCAGGCGCCTTGTCAGGCTTTTATGCCTTTTCGCCGGTCCACTTGGCAAACTACTTTTTTCTTTTTGCCAGAGAATAATATTTCAATTTCAATTTATCCCAGGCGGAGGCTCAGCATCGTCCCAACGCACCGCGCACAGATTGTGCATGTCGTCCGCATGAAACCATATTTTACGCGGTGATATTATTATTCTTATTATGCTCGTGCAGCAAACCTTTTTTTTTTTTCATTGGCTCGTGTCAGCTAGCTCTCCAAAGAACTGGGAACTGTTTTTTAACAAGCAAGTGTTTTATGCCGGGGTCCACAAAGACTTTATTGACGTACTTCCGTCATGGATATGACGTCACGATAAAATGGACGCCACTAAATAAGAGAAAAGAAACTGTAAAGAAAGCTCTCCCGCAGGGAAAAGAACCTCCGACTCCTTGGCCCGTGACGATAAGCGCTCGGGGCTCTACCGACTGAGCTATCAAGGCAGATGGAAAAGCTCCGTAAAAACGCACCTTAATCTCTTACACATTCTCTCGCGCACAGTGCTCTCTCTTGGTGATCGGAGTGGTGCCGCCGTCTGTGAGCGTGGACGAGAAGTAATGTGGAATTACGCTTACTAGCGCCAATGATGCATCGATGACGCAGTTAAAGCATGACATCCGAGATTGCGCACCGGCTCGCAATATCGGAGGCCGTGGTTAAAGCTCCTCGATTGCAGCAAAAAACACTGGCCGCGCTAGCATCCGGGGTGTCGCCCTAGACGCAGTTATGTTAATTGCCTTTGGCTTCGTGTTAGCGTGTGACGGCTCGTTGTCGGAGTAGTGCAGCTTCCACAAGCACCAAAGGCGTTCCGCCGCCGATAATAAAACTGCTGCAGTAAGCGTTGCAGAAAGGCAACGATGTCGACTGGTCAATGTAGTGCCTTGGAGGAGCGAGACAGGGGCCAGCGGGGCGTGGAACGCCTGCGCGCGTTCGCGGCTCAAGCTACGAACCTCTGCCTCCAGTATTGTTAAAGCGCGGTGTGGTAGTTAGTGGATGAGCACAGGTGTAGGTTACCCTATTACCAAGGAGCGCACATCGTGCTGTTTCTCTCCTTAATTGACGACGCTTTGAAAAAGCGCATATCCGGTACCAGTGTTTGTTATATGCTTGTGATGTCATCTTTGCGAGAGATTCACGATACGCTGTGTCCCGGTTAGACCTGTGCGCCAGTCCCAAAATCACTGGCGGCGGTGCGCCGGTTGTTCCACCCTGGTGCCGAGGAATGAGGCGGACTGCTGGCAAGCGGAAACTAAAAAATGTTGCAGTGGCTTAGCTCGGCTATGCCAGGATATACGTAGCGTTAGCAAAGGTTCAGCTGATTATTCTTAGCTTTCCTGATTGTCTAGGATTAGCTTGATTATCGTGCTTACTGCTGCTCCAATGACACACACACACACGGTATACGTATTATGTGGCCACATGTATATTTTTGCTCAACGTCAGGTTGCTTCTCTATTGCCACAAAGACGGTTTGGTGATCAGTGAAGTAACACGCTGCCGTCTCCATGGCCCCAACACAGTATTCTGTTCATTCTTCCTACCCTCAACCGCTAATTGCCAGGCAACTACTTCGGGATCCGATGAGTCACGCTTCTCCGCTCTTCTGCGCCGTTGAGCAGCATTTGCGCTCTCCTTCCCCATGGCTATACCACACTGGCAAACGCCAGTCAGAAGCGTAGCGGCTCCAGCGCAGTGTCAGACGGCGACTGCACAGCGAAGGCGAATAGCTGCGCGCGCGCCGGCGACAGTGCGTCTACCACGGCTACGACGTCACTCCTCTGGAATGCGCAGGCCGGCGGCGGTGAGTTGCTCGCGGCGGCGGCGGAGTGAGCGGGAGATGCCGGCTCCCGTGCGCCTCCCGCGTGCCAGCTGTGTGACATCACTGATCCTCGCGCATGCGCAGCACGGCTCTTGATGTGCCGCGCGAAACGGGTTTGGCTAGGCCAGTGTAGCTAACGCTACAAAAACTTTTATTCCCTCTGCCCAAACTAGACCTGTGCGTCGTCGCGCCTCGCCGCCGCCGCCGCTTGTTTTTGCTCAGGCTGCTCGCGCCGCTGCCGAAGTCCTGAGAGTGACCACCCCGCCGCCGTCGCCGCCGCGCATTAGTTGCGGCGTGCCACCATTAGCCTTATTTTCATCCGAACGGGGAATCTCGACACTTCACCTGGGAAGCTCTCGATGTGTCCACGTAATGGACTCTCCATTTCAACCGCCGCTTATTGGTGAGAGCTCGGCCAGCAGCGTGCCTTTTCTTTCCGGTTCTTACTCTTCAACGTCATTTTGACGTCACGAAGTTTTCACAACTCCTGGCTCAAATTACAGGAACGGAATGCGCTTCAACCAAAGAGGAGAAAAGAAAAAAAGAAAAAAAGAGCGCGCCTAGCATCTATAAGCCAACCTCCTCTCAGGCCGCGGCCTCCTCCGCCTCGTGTCACAATTCTGACCATGCTCTCGTTTCTTTTCCATTTTTTTTGTGAGCTCATAGAAAAAAGCGAGAATGTACGAGCGCGCGCGCCTAGCGTCCACAAACCAACCTCTTGCGACGCCGCTCCCCCATCAAGTTCACAGTTCCGAGCATGTTCATGTGTCATTTCTTTTATTCTCGGTATGTCCCCCCTGGAGGACTGTCCATTTCGGCCGCACCTGATTGGCTGGAGTTCGGCGATCAGCGCGCCCCATGTTTCCGGTTCATCTTCCGCCACGTCATTTTGATGTCACGAAGCTTTCACAACTCTCGACACTAATGAGATGGACGGAATGCGCTTCAACGCAAAGAACGCAGCGCCCAGACATCCGCTTTTGTACGTACAACTCGGAGGCTGCGTATAGTGATCGTGTGAGCCATCGAATTAGGTTTAATGCGGCCGCCCGTCTAACGCACCTGTAAATGTCAGTATACGCACTCCCTGCATTGTTCTCAAACATCTGGCACACATTCATTGGACTTATTCGAGTTAGGTGCACAACCCTTGACGATTGCCTGTTCCGGGAGGATGCGCTAGTAGGCGTGAACAGGCCCATCGAGCTCTACTAACTCTCTTAAAGAAAACCGATTTGGCCTCGCATTTAAAGACATTTTTCCATGTGACTACCTATTCGTGTTTACGTCTGTGCGATTTGTTTTTTTTTCTCTCCTCTTCTGTCTCCTGTTCTTACCTCCTATCTATCTTTCTTCTGTGTTTCCCCCTCCCGAAGGAGCAGGCAGGCGTTGTGCCCCTCTACGTGGCCGTTGTCAGCTGTTCCCTCCCTATTTTCTCTGTGTCTTCGTGTTTTCTGTGTATACAAACCAAATAAATACATAAATATTCATATGCAAGGTGAGACTCGACAAGTTCCTATTTCTGTAAATTTCGCCCACTTTTTTCTTACCCCGGCAATGTGCTGGCGGGTTCGGTGCATCGACATGGTCAAAAGCAAGCATCACGGCTCACCGCTTTTTCGAGTAATTGAATGCGCTGCGCCGAAATGGACTGTGAACAGGCAACTCGCTGGATAGCATATTCGTGGAGTCTTGGACCTACTACATTGTGCATAGAGAAATAATACAGATAAGTAATATATATCGATGGGTTAATGCACTTTTAGATGCGAAACATCTGGTGAACGAGGCCTGTTCCCCCCATTGTCCGCCGTATCCAGATGACGATGACGCTGCCATCACGGCACAGCACATGCAAGGTAACCATTATACGCCATGAAGACGATGATGACGCTGATGACGATGAAGAATAAGCGCGCTCCAGACCACACATTCTCTTTCATGATAAACAGAGGGGCGATAATACGGTACACAAAGAAAAAGCGCGTCGTCCCGTGTCCTTCTTTTTCTTTGTGTACCGTTATTATCGCGCCCCTCTGTTTATCATGAACCAACACCAACTCGCCCAACTTTTATTGCGATAGCAATTATATGGACACTCTCGGCTGGTTTTCGCCGTTGGCGTCGCCGTCATGCCACGTATATATATATATATATATATATATATATATATATATATATATATAAAAGCCACAAAGAAAAATAATTTAGAAAAATTGGTTCTGAGGGGCGGCATCGAACGAGGGACCTCTCGCTCTGCAGCGCGCGGCGCTAACCACTGAGCCACGAAAGCGCACGACCTTCAACGTTCAAACGGCGGGCTATTTATATACAGCGAGATTTCAGCGTGTTTTCAACATTACCAGCGAGATGGCGCAAAGGCCGCGCTAGGCGGCTCGGCGGAACTTAGCTCGGTGCCCGCCCCGCTCGTCGTGACGCCCGCGCGCATGCACTCATCTCCCTCACGCTGTCTCGCGCACTTTGCTCCGTGGGGGGGGTAGACGCCCTTGCGTGCGCTTATCTCTCGGGGGGTAGGGGGGGGAGAATTGGGCGTTCGCCGGAACGATTGCGTTGTAGTCACCGAGCGCACGAAGGTCACTTCGCTCGCCGCAGTCCCCCCCGTTTGCGAAATGAACACGCTTTCCAAACACAGCGAAGTAACAACTGTGACACTTGTTAGTTCGCGCTCGTCTGTACCTGTGCATACGTTTCGTGCGTCGTTTTTGTTTGAGTAGCGCGTTGACCTGTGAACGTTGTTAGTTCTGCGGCGGTCGCCCCCCGACGGGACAGCCCTCAATGCTCTTACCATACAAACAATGAACGCCTGCGAGGCCGATCAAGTGGCCATTGCCCTTGCTCTAGCCCTCCCTCAGCGCGACACAATATTTACGGACTCCAAACCCGCTGCACTGGCATACCGCCGCGGTACACTATGCCAGGCGGCCTTAAGCGTTCTAGCATCCGCTCAAATAAACGCAGACAAGCACATCCACTGGTTCCCGGGGCATGAAGGCCTCAACGTTCAACCGGGGGTCCCCAACGGTAATGAGCTGGCCCATAACCTCGCGCGTGATCTTACGCGCCGCTCGGGGATGCGGGCCGGCTCACCGGCCGGGGACCCCAACACGCACCTGGAGCCTCTCCTCTCCTATCACGAGATTTGCTCGCACTATAAGTTATCTAGAAAGGAATTGCCCTCACCTCACTCAACACTAAATAAAGCGCAATAACTAACGCTTTTCCTTCTAACCACCACCACCACTAACGCTTAGACTCCTCCAAACGCACAGTTACCCCAGCCCCTATATCTGCAGCAAATACCTCCCAGATATAAGGCCAGAATGCCCTAAATGTCAACATCCGAAGTGCGACTTAACTCACATGCTGTGGCAGTGTCCTGCGCTAAACGCTTGTTTCGGGTCTCCTGCCACCGAGGACGATTGGATCAACCACCTCAGGAGCCCTGACAGGGCCCTTCAACACCAGGCCGTCCAGAAGGCCCGAAAGGTGGCTGGCGAGCTTCGACTCCCAGTCCCCACATGGGCGGAGCCACCGGGCCGGCCCCCGTAAGGGGTGCCCAGGCACCTTCAGGACCTTTAATAAAGTTAATTCTCTCTCTCTCATCCTGTGCGTGTTGTTTTCGTGCGTCATGTGTGTGTGAGCAGCGCGCTGCACGTTTCGACCTGCTTGCCATTCGTCGCTTGACATTCCAATTTGTTGCTATCGCATTCATTGCTTCGCCTTGTGGCGAAACTGTGACTTTTAGATGTGAAGCATCTTATGGCGAAGCTTAATCCGGTGGTGGTGGTGGTGTGCCGCGTGCCCACCCTTACTGCGCATGCGCAAGCAGTTAAAGAAAAAATAAAAATAAAAAACCTCCTCTCCCCCCTCTCTCTCCTCTAGGCATCCCTCCCCACGGCAACCACACCCTCACTGCGCATGCGCCTCCCTTCCTCTCTCCCCTCTTACACTCCCCCCTCTCTCCATCCCCTGCCCGCGGCGTCTAACTCCCCCCTGCGCATGCGCGTCCCCCCCCTCTCTCTCCTCTCCTACGCTCCCCCCTCTCTCCTCTAGGCATCCCTGCCCACGGCGTTCACACTCCCACTGCGCATGCGTGTCACCCCCCTCTCTCTCTCCTCTCCTCCGCTTCCCCCCTCTCGCCTCGCGACGCCGACGCAGGCAGCGTCTGCTAGCGAGTTTCTTGGTTGAAAAAACCGACTGCTCGCGCTGCACAACCGTTCACTGGCCATCCCGCATATATGGCAATGGATCTTGACCTCCAAGGTGGTGCCGGTGGAAGATTTCTCCTGTGCGTGTTGTTTTCGTGCGTCATGTGTGTGTGAGCAGCGCGCTGCACGTTTCGACCTGCTTGCCATTCGTCGCTTGACATTCCAATTTGTTGCTATCGCATTCATTGCTTCGCCTTGTGGCGAAACTGTGACTTTTTTTACTTTACTACATTCTCTTTCTGCCGTGGATGAGAACGATCGTGAACGCGCTCTCACCCGCGAAAGGCATAGCGGCAACGCCGACAACGCGTTGTCACTCATTTACATGTGCGAGTGGGCAATGTCAAGGTGACATGCATGACAACATGCAGCGCTGCATGACAGCTGCTGTAGAAGAGCGCGCGCCGCGCTAGTGATGACGATGATGAATAAAGATGATGACGATGCTGAAGAAGATGATGAAGAATAAAGATGATAACGATGATGAATAAGCAGCAACTTTACAGAACTGCCATGGCTGCTTCGCTTACTACTAAGGGTTCCCTTACGGGGAGATATGTCCGATTTTTAACACGAAAGTGTTTTATGCCGGGGTCCATCACGGCTACACTGACGTATTTCCGTCACAGATATGACGTTGTAAAATATTAACGAACAATTTGCAAAGAAAGAAAAACAGAATAAAAATTACACCGTCTCCCGCTAAAGGGAACCATGTGTAGATGTGAAGCAGCGGGCGCTAACGCTTACACTGGCGGCGGCGTTGACGCTGGCGCTCATCGCAGCGTGGCGCAGGAGAGAAAACTGGGGAGGCGCAAAGCACGCAGTGATGGAGCGGTGTTTTCTACTGGAACATGCCAATCGCTGCGAATGGGCAATGAGAGACAGAAGACTCCGACTGGACACAGAGACCCGCAGTCCGCTTTTAGTTAACGCGCACGCTGCGAATTTTTATTGTTCAACAACGCACAGGAGAAATCTCCCACCGGCACCACCTTGGAGGTCAAGATCCATTGCCATATATACGGGGTAGCCAGCGAACGGTTGTGCAGCGCGAGCAGTCGGTTTTTTCAACCAAGAAACTCGCTAGCAGACGCTGCCTGCGTCGGCGCCGCGAGGCGAGAGGGGGGACGCGCATGCGCAGTGGGAGTGTGGTTGCCGCAGGGAGGGATGCCCAGAGGAGAGAGAGGGGGAGAGGAGGATTCTTTTTATTTTATTTTGAAAGGGTTTGCGCATGCGCAGTAAGGGTTGTCACGCCGCACACCACCACCACCACCACCGGATTAAGCTTCGCCATAAGATGCTTCACATCTAAAAGCTCCGTTGCCGGGCGTCCAACCTACGACCTGTCGCTCCTTAGCGCGCGACTTGAAACCACTCGGCCACCGAGCGTACGTTACTCAGCTCCCTAACGGCGAGCTATTCATGTACACCATATACCGTTGGCGGTCCTCAGAGCACCGCGATTTCAGAGCGTTTTTGTCATCACTAGTGAGATGGCGCGAAGGTGGCGCGGAGGCGCGCTCTGAAGTAACTCTGAAGGTCGTCGCCCCTCTCGTTGCGTTGGGCGCGCGCCTCCAGAAGGCGTGGTCGCTCGTACGCTCGCGCTTATTTCGTGATTGGGGCATTGGCGCTCTTTGTGCATCTTGTGCTTGCACTGCAAGTTCGCTTTGAAGTTGCAGTGGTTAAAGAGTGCACGAAGGTCACTTCGCTCGCCGCAGTGGCCGCGTTTGCGAAAGGAGCGCTCTACTCACACACGAAGTAACAATTCTGACAGTTGTTCGCGCTGGTCCTGTGTATACTTGTGCGTTCGTTTCTTGCGTCTTTCTTAGAATTTGAGTAGCGCCCTTTAGGTGTCGAGCTGTGACAGTTGTTAGTCCGCACACGTCCTCTGTCCGCTCATTTAGTGCGTCCTTTCTGCTTGACGTGTGCGCTCCAAGTTTCGAGTTGCTTGCAGTTCTTCGCGTGATATTACAATTTGTTGCTGTAGCATTCATTCTTTCGTCCTTGTGGCGAAAAAATGCAGAATAAGCGCTCAACTACATGTGTGAAGACACGTTTCACCTGCGTGTTATACCGATTCCTATGACAGAGGGATCAGCCATGTTTTTTTCCCTTGTATTTTTACTTGTGTAAGTCGATAAATAAATGGAGGAGTACAGGCAATGAAATACTTAGAACCACCGATAGCTTAGTTGATTGGTAGGTATTCATGTTTAAACAAGACGACGTGAAAACAGACAAGAGTGAAGTTAAGAGAGGGACCAGTTATTTCTCACGTAGGCCATCACGCGCAACTGACTGATAGGTATCGTCTCTTGCCTGAGAATGCGCAGATAAGTAGTTTAAGTGCGGGGCACTTTTGGGGCCCGGGCTGACGTATGCTGTCATCGTATGCTGTCGTAGCTTGGCGAAACGCAGGCAAAACCACGTATAGCATAGCCATTTGTAGCATATTGAGCGTGCGCTCGCGCCAAGGAGAACCCTTCTTCCTCTTGTTCTTCGAGCGCCTTGATGACATTAAGTACAGAGCACTTTAGGGGCCCGGGCTGACGCATGCTGTCGTCGCTTTGCGTAACACAGGCAAAAAAAACCACGTATACAACTAGAAGAAAGGAGGAAGCAAGCAAACAATAGACAGATAAAGAAAGAAAAAAAAATGGGAGGAAAAATAGAGAGAGCAAGCAAGATAAAGGAAGAAATCGTTGGAAGTAAAGAGAGAGAAAGACAGAAAATCGGAAACAGAGAGTGAGAAGGAGATGAGGGAAGAAAGAAAAAATTGAAGAGAAACAAGGATGGCTGCCCACCTCCACGAGGGATGCGATGCGGGCTTGTTGGTAGCACATCTTCAAAAGGTTTCTTTGTAGCGCACATAGACCGATGTTGCTTTCTCAGCACCTAATAAACTAATCAGCCTATGCAGAAAAACAAAACCAGGGAAGAAAAGTGCTCCGGACTGCAAAGTAAAACACAGGAATAAGTTTGTTGATTGTAAGACGTCAGTAATCTACAGCATTCCGTTAACATGCGGCAAGTGTTACGTTGGGCAGTCGGGAAGATGCATTAATGATAGGTTGTGTGAACACAAAAATAAAGTTGGAAAAAATCGCAAGTGATGGTTTTCTCGCGCAACATTGTAATCTGCATCAATGTTCCCCTCTTTTTGAAAACACCAAAATAACAGCTAAGGGCAAATGTGAAATAACGCGACTGATAATAGAAGCCGAACAGATTGCTGCACTTGGAGATATGTGTGTTAGCAAGCCGTCGTTGACACTGTCAGCAAAAGAATTAGCGTATCTGCGCATGCCGTGACTTTGCAATGTTTTTTTTGCTTTGTTCACCATGACCACGTGGCTGTGACTAGTAAGGCGAGTGCATATATGTAACCTGGTTTCCGAGAATAAACTGTGTTGGAAGTTAGCGCCCAGTGTGTCTATACGTGTCTTCCTTTTGTCCTGTCGTCTATGTGCGCTACAAAGAAACCTTTTGAAGATGTGCTACCAACAAGCCCGCATCGCATCCCTCGTGAACTTTATTTCTAGTACATCGGGCTCCTTTATACATGTACTTCGGAAACCAGAAGACACTGTTGCACTTATAGCCAAAGTGGTGTGCAGAGCTCGAGCTTTAAGCTTCTGCATGCGAGAAAAATTCCTGCCTGAAGATGTCAGGACCCTTTTCGGAAGTTGCGCTCCTTCAGCGGGACACGCAACAAGGATTCTCAAGATTTTACGTGCTGAGTGGCTGCGACAAGCCCGACTTCTCAGGACTCACCTCAGCACGCAGTTGCACTGTACGTATGAGCCTGGAGTGGCGAATAACCAAGTTCGCAAGTACTTGACCCTTGCCGATCAAGTGACGGAAAACCTGTGGCGACAACAGCTGTGGCAGCTCCGTGGTCAAGTTTCCAGGGAGCGTTACATCTCGTCGGGCCACAAAGGTAGCACGGTCCACATTCCGGAAGGCTTTTCCCTGCCGGATAAAGTGCGTCAGGTCTTGGAACGAGGACCTAAGTTCGCCACTGAATCCAATAGGACAAAACCGGAGCTACTCGCCCAGGTGCGGCAGATCTCCAGACGTGTACCGGAAGAAGAAGGCGTGAGGATGAACTCTGAGGGTGTTGACGTTCTCATGAAATGTAAGCCTCACCGTTCGAAATTACCTGTTAATAGCGTTGCTTCGTACCTTGTTAAAAATGCACTGTCCGTAGTACCAGCAGATAAGGAAGGGGGGATTTGCAGTGTTTTCATGTGGTATCTACGAGGAGAAAGCAAGTAATGCCATAAATGCTGTTTTTAATGAACACAAAGGAACTTCGTTGGCCAAAGTGAAGAGCAGAGCTGTCGCGTTGTGCCATGACATGAAGCTAGACGGCGTATTGAAAGAAATTGCAAAAAAGTAAAAATACCAGTCTTGACGTATTTTTTAGCGCCAAGACTCATAAAGAAGGCGTCCCGTTCAGGGTGATTGTGTCAGAGAAGGGCACTTGGCAGAAGGCCATTGCAAGTTATCTTTTAGACAAGCTGAACCTCCTCGAAGTTAATGATCCCTTCCTGAAGAAAAATTCGGAAGAGGTTCTCGCGTTCGCAGAAGCTAACTCTGATAAAGGACTTAAGGCCTTCTCAGCTGATGTGAAGGACCTGTATTATTCTTTGCCGCAAAATGAATTGTTAAGGTGTGTTCGGTCATGCATAGATGAATTTGGGGACGTGAGATTTAGTACGGAAGCGGGCACTACCGCAGACGAGGGTGGCGATGTGGGCTTGTTGGTGCATAATGGAAAGGTAGTTTCTTAGCGCTGGTGTGGACGAGGACAAATAAGAAGAGCGCCCATGTGTCTAGTGTCTCTTCTTATTTGTCCTCGTCCACACCAGCGCTAAGAAACTACCTTTCCACTACCGCAGAACGTTTTTTAGAACTTTTACACATGTACCTGAAATCAACCTTTGTTGAAAGAAATAACACGCCGTACCTACAGAAACAGGGGGGTCTGTATAGGATCCTGCCTAGCGCCAGTTTTGAGCAACCTATATTTAGCCAAACTAGACAGAGACCTGTGTGCCCGCCTCAGTGAGGCAAAGGTTGTTAGAATCTTTAGATTTGTTGATGATTTTTTAGTGTTTGTAAATTGGTTGTTAGATGACTTTGACACTGAGTGTTCCACTGTTTTTACTGCTGTACGCGAGTGACTTAGTCCTCTAGAAGTTACATTCGAGGTTCCCGTGCAAGGAAGTATTAAGTTTTTAGATGTTAATTTTACCTTCAGTGATGTCCTGACATGCTGGTCCTACAGTCCTAGGGCAATTAAACCATTGTTATCATATCACTCAGCCCATTCTAAATTGGTTAAAAGAGGAGTTGCGAAAATGTGTTTCACCAACGTGCTTAACAAATCATGCGTTCACTGTACCGACGAAGCATTCAGTCAGCAGGCTTTGCGTCTACAAGATGCTGGTTATCCCAGACAGCTCCTGGTGTCAGTCGCTGAAGGAATGCTGAAGCAAGCGCGAAAAGCTAGTAACCATGAAAGCGTGCAAGAAACTTGTGAACGGGAGAAAAAACGTCCGACAGTAATTCCTTACATCCACCGGGTATCCCACAATCTAAAGAAAATCGCACGACGCGGAAAAACCGATGTTGCTTTCTCAGCACCTAATAAACTAATCAGCCTATGCAGAAAAACAAAACGAGGGAAGAAAAGTGCTCCGGACTGCAAAGTAAAACACAAGAATAAGTTTGTTGATTGTAAGACGTCAGTAATCTACAGCATTCCGTTAACATGCGGCAAGTGTTACGTTGGGCAGTCGGGAAGATGCATTAATGATAGGTTGCGTGAACGCAAAAATAAAGTTGGAAAAATCGCAAGTGATGGTTTTCTCGCGCAACATTGTAATCTGCATCAATGTTCCCCTCTTTTTGAAAACACCAAAATAACAGCTAAGGGCAAATGTGAAATAACGCGACTGATAATAGAAGCCGGACAGATTGCTGCACTTGGAGATATGTGTGTTAGCAAGCCGTCGTTGACACTGTCAGCAAAAGAATTAGCGTATCTGCGCATGCCGTGACTTTCCAAAGTTTTTTTTGCTTTGTTCATCATGACCACGTGGCTGTGACTAGGAAGGCGAGTGCATAAATGTAACCTGGTTTCCGAGAATAAACTGTGTTGGAAGTTAGCGCCCAGTGTGTCTATACGTGTCTTCCTTTTGTCCTGTCGTCTATGCGCGCTACAAAAAAACCTTTTGAAGATGCCCACCTCCGCACTTCCTTTAGGTTTTGGCACCACTAGTGCGAAGCTGCCCGAATTCTTTTTTAAAGACGACAGTCTTTCTTGGGATACCTAAACGGAGAAATTTTGGTCTGTCTGTCTGTCTGTTTCTCTGTTTGTCGGCACGTCGCACGATTCAGCGGCTGGCCAAAGTTTGACTGCTTTCTGAACGCCCAGCCAACTTGATCAGTCGTTTTTGTGCATACTTGTGAACATTGTCGATCAAAAAGCAAATATTACGCATATCTGAGGCGCAACAGCAATACGGAAGTATTAAGTGGTGTGTTCTTTTATAGAAAATACATAGATACTTAATTCTGAAGACCCTAGTGTTTCTTAGGCTGCGCTGAAAATGCGGGCTGCCTTGCAAAAGCGAAGATCCGTCGTCTATCTCCGAGGTCGCGCGAAGTGCCGCGTGTTTCATCCGACGCGCGATAGCTGGCGCAGCCTGCCCTCGTCGCTGCAAACAAGAGAATCTCTTTTCGTGGTCGCTCTGCGCGCCTTCTCAGCTTTTTACACGCTGCCATAAACACCGCGCTTGCGGCGAGAAGACGCTTGGTCATGCCAGGACGGAAATGGTCGAGAACAGCATCACAGGTGGCCGCGGATGAGACCGGCAGAAGACTATCGTCTTTCGATGACATTTGCAGCGAAGCACGCAGATACGCGGCCAATTTTTTTTGCCTGCCTTCTTTTCCACCACTGTACGATTTTTCAGTTAGCGGCGCTTGCGGTGTCTTGACGACTGTCTTGTGTCCGTGTTTGCACGCACTGTCTTTATAAGGGCCCCCAAACAGCCGCTGAAAATACAAAATCGTGCTCGTTATTCTGTGTTGGCGTTTCACATTTTTTTGGCGTTGTTCGTGACGCCTGAACGGTGATTCATGTGGCATGACTAGCGCACATACTTTCGTTTGGTCCGTACACCAGAGATATCAGTTGTGAATTGTCTCCTACCTTGCTTTGCCAAGCATTCGCCCACCCGTTTTTCCTCACCTCGCATGATTATCGTGCGCGATGGACTGATATCGCTCCATCTTGTGAGTTTCGGATTGCGCAAGCGGAAATAACAGAGTGTAGCCGACAAGCTCCAAATCCTGATAGCCTCGACGCTTCCCGCTAACATTATAAACGTGATTTATGTAGAAATAAGTGTCGAGGAAATATCGCCTGTAAGAATTGTAGTGAAGGCGAGAATGCAACCACTGGAAGAGGCGCCGGATTATTTGATTCTTCCAACGGACAAACCCTTTACAGCGAAGACGATGCGGCTTTCAAGAAAAAAGGCTAGCCCGCTTCAACGGTCTTTGTGCATTTTTTGATTGCGATAACATTAATAAGGGCACTCTGTACAGATTTTCACCGTCGCCGGCATGCCCCGTATAAAGTCCAAATCGATAACATTTGTATGCGCATCGTATGCTCTACCCACCAGTAAATGCTCGCCAGCGCTAGTACGCTCGGTGGACTGTCGCGCCTCCTTGTGGCCACACGCTTCAAGGCACACTGGCAGCGACCTCTACACCGGTGTTTCCGCCTCCGGCGGTGGCACGTCGACGGCGCGGGATTCATCGGATCGGCGGCGCGGCGCGGGGGCGGGGAGAATTTGTGCCTTGAATTTTGAAAAAAAAATCTGTTTCCTTGAAAGGGTGAAGCTGTGAATGCGATAACATGTCGTAATGTTATAACGAACTATAAGCTAGCACCTTACTCTCTGTTATCCCATCTCGCGAAACTGCAAAACGCTGGTGTATGGGAATACACCAGCCCTTTGCAGCTGACGTATTCCCACCTGCAAAACGCTGGGTGTATTCCCATACACCAGCGTTTAGCAGCTTCGCGAGATACGGCCGCTCCCGGGAACGAAGCGGTTTTAGTCGAGTTTGTCGTATCAGTGTTCACAGCACGAAGTGGTGAGATCATAGCGCGTAGAAGGGTATACAAGCAGTTTAATGATGCCTTGTTCGAAGTTGAGGCCCTCCCGACTGCCCTGGTTCTCTCGCGTCCAGGCAGGCGGTTGCAAACCTCGTCTTCCAGAAGAGCTGCTGTTGTAGGAACCGGATGAAGAGCCGATGAAGAGTATGAGAGGTTTATTTACATTAGTTTACATGTTCAGAGTTGGTTCCAGATCTTCTTCTCTCGTGTCTCTGCTTGGCATATTTATCCCCTCGAAGTCCCTAGATTTCAAGTCTAGGGAAACAGATGACGACGTCTCCTTCCAGTCAGTTGGCGAGTGCCACCAGTCATCCTTCTGGCCCCGCCCCCCAACACTTCACACACACACACCCGCGCGTAATGTTCTCGCGACGCTGTCTTTTCGCGGAAAACATGCCTCCAGCATGCGGGGTGCGGCGAGTCCGTCTTCTGGTCGCTCGATGACCACCCGCGGTGTCGAACGGCAGCCGCAGGCCTGGCTCGCCTCTCGCCGCAGAGCATGGGTCTGGGCAGCTGGCGCTGACCCGAGCGCCGATGTCCTGTCAGCCGGAGATACATAGCCGCAGTCCGAAGCTCCACTTCCACGTATTCGGGGGGTACTCGGCGTCGTTGCCATAATTGGGGCACGGAGTTCGAAGTGTCGCATTTCAGCTCCAGCCCAGCGACCATGACGTTGTTTTGAACCGGGCTCAACATCTCGCGAGAAACTGCAGAGCGCGCCATCACGCCTTCCCTCTCGCTGCAAAGTGGGGCTGCCTCCTTTATTCTGTCCCGGCGCCGCGCAGCGAAGGGAGGCCCACCGGTCTTGACAGTTTCTCCGGGGGGCCAGGAAACTCTCGAATGGTCAGGAACACATTTGCTGGCCATGAAGAGGGGGGTCTTGGAGACGACGATCACTGCAGACATGCACTTCGAAGAGCGTCACACAATGGGAGACAGCAGAAAGAGTGATCCAGGTGCCACAACGCTACACCGCGCACAAGCATCCAGAATCTGCCCTCAACCTTACCAGGCTCATCAACCAAATGTTCACAGGACAAACTCAGAATTATGAATTTCATTGAAGCTTGACCTGTGTGAGACATGTTGAACAAAGCACGCGACCATCCTCCCCTTAAAAGTCCCGTACAAGAGAGAAATTGTCACAAGTTATAAATTAAACCAACTTGGGAACTACTTAGACAACGGCTACACAAACATTAACAAACAAAAGGTTAAATAATGGCTCCCGCTTTACAACTCAAATTAATCTGCTAAGTCCGTCGGCATTTCCGTTCATTTTACCTTTTTTTATACCGAACGGAAAAGTTGTACTCTTGGAGGATAAGGCTCCATCGAAGCAAGCGTCCATTTTTGTTTGACATTTGGCGTAGCCAAGTAAGCGGACAGTGATCAGTCTCGAAAGTGAACTTCGCTCCGTACAGGTAACAGCACAATTTCTGTGCCGCCCATACTAAACATGCGCACTCCTTTTCGGAGGCACTGTACACCTCTTCCCTCACTGTCAAATTACGACTTGCGTAGAGAATGGGATGTCCCTCTCCGTCTTCTCCCACCTGACTTAATATAACCCCCCAATCCTCTGTCGCTCGCGTCACACTGCACTACAAATTCCTTAGTGTAGTCAGGTGTTCTCAGCACTGGCCGTGATATCAACAATCGCTTAAGGTCTATAAAAGCACCTTCTTTCTCGGCATCCCAAGTGACTCTTTCGGGCTTTCCCTGTCGTAGCGCATCTGTCAGTGGGCTTGCTATCTGAGAGTAACTGTGTATGTATCGCTGGTAATAACCCACCAGTCCCAGAAAGGAGCGAATATCTCGTTTGCTTTGAGGTCGCGGGAACTCGGCAATAGTCCCCATCTTGAGTTCGGACGGACTCCGGGTCCCTCGCCCCACCACGTGACCCAGATATGTCACCTGCGAACAGCCGAAGCTGCATGTCATCAGGTACGGTACAGCGTAGTCGTGCAAGTCTTTCAGTACAATATCCATTAACTTCGAAAAGCTATACGGTGCATTCTTAAGTCCAAAGCTTAGCACAAGAGGCCGAAACGTACCCACCGGAGAAATAAATGCTGCATAGCGGCTGCCACTGTCTGACAAAGGCACTTGCCAGTATCCCCTTACCAAGTCAAGTGTCGAAATGTAATTAGCGCCACTTACTCTTTCGACCCGTTCCTCAATATTCGGTATAGGGTAAAGCTGATCCCTGGTGACTGTGTTCAACTTCCGATAGTCGACACAAGGACGCGGATCTTTACCCGGCGCTTGCACTAGAATCATGGGTGACGTATACACTTCGTTTGGGACCTATAGGGGGCGCCTTGAAAACCGCGCGCAGCGCCGCGAGTGGTGCGGCTGGCGTGCAACGTTGAGAATCGTAGCACACAGCAGCGCCTCATTGCTTTGACAGCTATGGTGGCGCAAGCGCCCGTAGACGGCGCGTTAGTGCTTCGAGCTGGATTTAAAGATATCGTCATTCTGCCGCGATGTCACCATCAATAAAAGGGAAAACCTGCACGAAAGCGGCCACGTTTTCCACGTTAGTGAGCGCCTTGCTGCGCGTCGTCAGTACTGACTGGTAAATGATTGCGTCAGGTGTGTGTAATGCAAGATGCATACTCTATAACCGTCGCGGTAAGTTGTCAATCTTTGACACTTGAAATATTATTGGTGCGTGTCCACTACCCGCGTACTTGCAGAATACACAGAGCATTTAGAATTATCGATGGCTCCACGGACACTCGCCGTAGAAATCACGGTGAGTGGCCGCGGGCGGCGTGCTCCTTTGTTGCGGCTTCCGTGCCACGGTGATTTGCAGCCACCGAGCCTCGCAAAGCGCTTTGCCTGAAATTGTCGCGGCATCATCATCGCTCATCATGATCACAGTCTTTACCTCACCGCTCGCGCTGCTCATGCTAAGAGCTTTAGGCGCGGGCGAGAAAGAGAACGTGCTACGATTTCGGCCAGAGAGGACGCCGAAGCCCCGTTTCGTCTTTCGCTTCACCTTGTAAAGTGGCGACGACGACGGCACGGTCACTTCGGCCACCGTCACGTCTGTCATTTACTACAACCTCTTGCGTTGTTTATGTTGCTTTCCGAAACACACTGACATGCACATCCGTCGCTACAGCATTCGCAAAGCTTCGTTTTTTCGTACAGACCCTGTAGTTCTGCTACTCTGCGTCTTAGCTTGATCCTACCGAGTGCGCATAGCGCTGCTGGGCGGCTAGTTGTGTTTACGGTAATATGCTACGCAACTCAGTTCGCCCCTTAACTGATGGTCCTATCAACCCAGCAAAGCACTAATTGACCTCGCATTGCATACCCCAGAACTGCGAAGGGTAGACGGTGAGGTAATAAGGTCCATTAAAATGTTCCATCAGTCTTTAGCCGAATTATAATTCAGCTCAAGACTGATGGAACGTATGGAAGGCATTTTATAAAGTGCCTTGCATACGTTTCTTTTCTCACCAGCTCTATGGCAGCAGGAACATCACGCAAGATCATTGCACCTGTAGAGGTGGTGTCTCAGACCAATTCCAAGCATGCAGCGGCAGAACGCGAGACGGTTGAGGGAGCGGGAACTAAACATTTTTTTTCGTCGCACAGCCGTGATCCACTTATGTCGCTGCCCAATAAAGCAGAGACGATTCGAGAAACTGAAACGTCGTTCCCGCAGGACACGACGTGTACCTTTTGGTACAGTCGACCACGCAGCAGTTCATTGATTACGATAAACTACGTGCTAGCGGGCGCGGGAGAGCGTTTGGTTCTGCTCGGGCTCTCAACGACTGTCTCCTCTGATGGCCGCGCGGCGGCGTGCCAGTCGCAGTGCACGGAGTGTATAATCACTTTCCACTGGCTCAGTCACCTCAAGCTCCAGCATACGCTTTATGTCCCCCCTCAATTATCTGATGCTGTCGTGGAGAAACTCTGTAAGGCTTCGATGTGATCGGCCCGGATGACGTTAGTTCAATTTCGTGAGTCATCAGATTTGTCTTTCCCGGCCTTTCGCTAAAGCTGTCGCGAAACTCACCTAACACTTCCTTCAGGTCCATGGTAGGTCTCCACCTTTGAGAAAAACTTTTACCGTTTTGGTCCAAAAGTTATAATTATGGTTTTGGATTGTTGGGCTTCGGTAAATTTAAGCTTTATGGTTATGAAATAGATAAAAATCAAAAACATAAAATTTATAAAAATCAAAATGTGCCAAAATATGCATGTTCCGCCAACAGTCATAACTAAAAAACTCTTGTTGCAATTCAAATGCGACTTGGCAACTACGTAGTGAGGACAACGTTCTGTGCATCTAATCTCCAGGATCATCATATCTCTAAGCTTGGGTGCGTTATCATAAAAAGACTGAAAAAGTTGATATTTGGAAGGTTTGCTTTGCTCACAGTTGGCCACTGTACAAAAAGTTACCGCTAGTTTTCAATAATTCTGCTTGAATGCACAGCTCCACCTATAAAGAAACAGCACAAAAAATTTTATGCGAAAATATTTATTAGAAAGACGGTTATCATTGTTCGCGTAGCTGTAGGAAGCAAAAAATCACATTTTGAGAAAAATGGCTTTAAAGATTTGAACCGAATGTCTATGAATCAAAGAAACATTCAATAGACCTGAAATTCACCAGGCTTATAGCTTGGGACCTCTTTTGAAGCGGCATAATCTTCTTTTGAGCGAGATGAAGCACACAATTGTTTCCTAGCTCGTTTGGTGTCTCCAGCTGACTCTCATCCCCGTGTTCCACAGTGGGTCCACACTTGGAATATTGATTCCCTAACTTTCATAAACGCTTCTGTTTGGTTTTATACTTCGCCATGTTTCATGAAGTACGATAACTTTCTCCTTGAAAACCCAGAACTAAGTCCAAGAGCTCGAAA
This sequence comes from Rhipicephalus appendiculatus, assembly GCA_030522465.1. Lineage (NCBI taxonomy): Eukaryota > Metazoa > Arthropoda > Arachnida > Ixodida > Ixodidae > Rhipicephalus > Rhipicephalus appendiculatus. The sequence goes on from JALIZH010032973.1 coordinate 537,582, forward strand.
TGGCACACAAAAACAACACAGACTGCCGAGTGAGAGCACGCGCAACTTAAACAATAGAGTGCCGCAGCCGAGTAGAGGAAATTTTAAAATAAATTGAAAACATCATGTTCTACAAGCTTTAGAATGTTCTTAAACACCTTAGCATTACGTAATATGTACGCGAAAAACATTTATGACGAGATGGTAGATGTCGAATCGGAATCCTTCAGTTTCGGATGTGTCCAGCAGGTGTTGAAAAAATGGTCATAACTTTCAAATGGCTTAATATAACTGGATTATTTTTTTCTAAATCTTCTTGAATGGACAGGGAACTTGAAAATAAAAAACCCCAACAACTCAATTTTTTTTCAAAAAATGCGTTTTTGAAGGTGGTGACCTACCTCGCTCTTCGAGAACTCCACGACTCGCTGAGAGAGCCAAAATTTCCTACACGCTGCGCTCCGCGCCGGTGTCCGCTGCCAACACGGGGAGATCATCAGCTATTTCTTCGGGTACATTTAGCAACATGTTGACAACTTCTCCTCTTCCGAAATACGGCTTCATTAAGTTGCAATGGTAAATCTTAATTTTCTTTCCTCGACCAGGCATTTTCAACGCATAGTTAGTCTCTGAAAGCTTATGCGCTACCTCTACTGATCCCTCCCATTGAACTTCCAGCCTGTTTTTCTGCGAGGGCCGCAAGATCATGACTTTATCAACCTCACTGAAAATTCGACGCCTCGCACTCCTATCGCAGTAGCCTTCGTGCTATCTTGAGCTACTTTCATGCTTTTCTCAACCAGTTTACGCGTGACACTTAGACGCTCCAGGAGTTGCAGTACATAAGCCACGAAGGTCTGGCTCTCTCCTGTTCCCTCCCACAGCTCTCGTAACATACGCAATGGGGATCGGAGAGTTCTCCCGTACACCAGTTCTGCTGGCGTGAAACCGGTGGCCTCATGTGGGACGGTTCTCAATGCAAAGAGAGTTGCGGGTAGACAGCTCTCCCAGTCCTTTCTGTGCTCGTAGCACACTCTTCAGCACCGAGTGCAGTTTCTCTACGCTGTTGGAATGGGGATGATATACTGAACTGTGTATCAGCCTTACGCCACACTTTCTGAGAAACGTGGTTGTCAATGCACTAGTGAACACCGTTCCCTGGTCGGCCTGGATTTCGGTGGCGGGGAAACCGATACGTGAAAAGGTTGTCAATAGCGCGTCCACTATCTCTGAGGAGCTCAATTCGTTCCATGGAATCGCTTCCGGAAACTTAGTTGCCGGACATAGCATCGTTAGAGGATATCGGTAGCCTGACTTTGATTGCGGCAAATGTCCCACAGTATCAATCACAAGTCTTCGGAAGGGCTCCGTGATTAGTGGAACGAGTCTCAAAGGCGCTTTCCATTTGTCGCCCGGTTTCCCAACCCGTTGGCACGCATCGCATGACTTGACCAACAACACTACGTCTTTGAAACACCCTGGCCAATAGTACTCCATAAGAAGCCGTTCTTTTGTTTTGTTCACACCCAGATGTCCCGACCATCCATTTCCATGACACAGATTGAGAATATCCTTGCGGTACTTCTCGGGAACTACCAACTGGTCAAGAATTTTGCCTTTCCGGTCTCTGTAATGCCTATACAGAAGTCCCCCCCTTTTCGTGCATAGTCACGTTGCGTCTAGCAATTCCCTCCTTGGCCGTGAGGTGCAAACGCGCCAGACTGGGGTCTTCCTTTTGCTCAGCACTAAGTGTACTTCTGTCTACTTGTAAAAGCCTCTCAAAACTGATTGACCCTGGAGCCAGCAGCAAACCTTTCTCGTCGCTCTCCGATTCGGGTCCCTCCGTTTCAGTCTCTTCGCACCCACTGCCTTCGGGGATTTCTTCCTCGGGTTCAACAGTTTTAAATCCCGATTCTTCCTCAGTCGTTTCTACCGATTTCGGAAATGTTTGCTCGCTTTCAGGCGTGCCCGATCCCGAGTTTTGCGTTAGCTGAGCGGCAAGCTGACGGGTTTTAGACCGGGTCAACGCCTGCACCCTTCCCTCTCCGAATATCTGACCACGTTCGCGCAACAGCTGGTCAGATCGTTTAGAAAACAGATAGAGGTACTCTAGCGAAACCATTTTCGAGACCGCAGCTTCTGTTATGAGTTCTCCGAACGGACCGGAAATTGTGACTTTTGCCATTGGCAAGCACACACTGTGCTACTCTGGTACCTGCTTTATCCACGTTACCTCCCGTGTAAAATCATCAGCGGCAACATAGGACGGGTGCACGACGTCCATGGTAGCGGCGCTATCTCTAAGAACCCTACAGGGTTTTCCATTAACCTTGAGCTCATGCAGGTACGGCCGAGGAAGCTCTAAGTTCTCGTCGCTACCGTCTACGTATGGGAACATGGTGCGTGGCTTCTTACACTTTACTGCGATGTGCCCTAACCCCTGACAGTTGTAACACCTCAAAGGTGGCCTCGCTTCGAATTCCTTTTTGGTTGCTTTTTCGGCCGCCTCCGATGCCAAACTACTCTCGCTCGAGTGCGTAGCCTTTTCTGGGGCATTTCTTGGGGCCTCTGATTTCCCTAGATTTCTATTTTGTGCAAATTTCTTGGGAAAATATTTCCGCCGCGTATTCCCGCACTCGGCATGGCCAGTTTCCTACGCCTCGCGTACTCGTCTTCCAGCTCAGACGCCTTTTTGACCGTGTCGACCCCATCTCGATCCTGTATCCATAGTTTCATTAATTGGGGAATGCGCTGAAAAAATTGTTGAAGGCACATGCACTCAACGATCCTGTCACGACTCTCGTAAACTTCCACGCTCTTCAGCCACTCTATGAGGTTGCTCTTCAGCCTATATGCACACTCTGCATAGTCCTCATTGCCTTTTTTCGCTGAGTCCCTAAACCTTTGACGGAACGCTCCCGTAGAAAGTCGGTACTTCTTAAGAAGGGTCGACTTAATTTTCTCATAGTCGTCCTCATCCTTTGCGCTGAGTCTCGCCACAACATTGGAAGCTTCACAGGGCAGCAACGTCAAAAGCCTCTGTGCCCACGTATCCGGAGCGCAGTTCGACTTTTCACAAGTCTCTCAAAATGTACTATAAACAATCCTATATCTTTTCCCATTTTGAATGGCTGGATCCACTTGTCCATACGATAGGATTCTCATATCGTACTGGTATAGCGCAGCTCAGTTTGAGCATGAGGAAAAGAGCGAAAGGCGTAGAAGGAAACACAGACAACAGGATGAGCGCTAAACTTCCAACTTTTGTTTATTGCATGACCCTACAGCACATTATATGGCTCACCTCACCCATGTGACACCGCAAACCTGACCAAAAAACTAAGCATGTGGCGCAGCACACGTGACCAGAAAACTCAGTTTTCGCAGACATCCCGTTAACAAATCTACGTCTGCACTTCACCGCACGCGCTCAAGAAAATCGATCTCTTTTCCGGATAAGGCTATAGATGGCGTACTTACACAAAGTTTAACACATTTCGCAATTGAATTCGCCTAAATGATTTCACGTGTCAACTGATTACGACTGCGGCCCAACACGACGCAACGGTCAAACAATGGAGTGCATGCACACGTCTTACAATGCATGGCCAGGAAACTACCTGAAGAAACCTTGTTTTTTACATTGTAACAATGCTCGCGCAAACGGTCATTAATGCACCTGCCCGTCTGTCCTATGTAAACCGCGTCGCACGACAGAGGGAGCATGTATACGACAGCTAGGGAACATTCAACAAACCTAGTCACATGCCTCTTTCCACAGGCGGGTTGCGACTCCTTCTTAGGATTCGTCAGCTTGCATAATCGACTTAGTTTCTCTGGAGCAGAGAACACTACGCGGACGTTTTCTCAAAGGGCTATATTTTTTCAAATGGTGCGATACCTTATGCACATACGGTATGACACTGGTTTTTCCAGCATCGGGCACACCATTCTTCTGCGGTCGTCCCCGCTTACGTGAACCATGCAACAAGCACTCAGCCACTCACACCTGCAGCAATACTGGATAGCCTGCCAGGGATAATCTCTTGCTTTGTCCTGCGAAACTAGCGGCTATAGTGTGATGGCATGACTTTAACAAGGCATTCCTAAAGCACAGCCTGGCAATCCCTCGTTTAATTAGCTTTTACGATATTGACGCAAGGTACATTTAAAGTACGCGCGCCAGCCGTTTGCTACGCCCTCCACGTTGTCTGCGGCGTGCGTGCGAAACAGAGTGGAGCACGCCAGGGTCAACGCTGACAACTTAGGCGCGTGCGAACTGCGCGGAAGAAAAGAAGACGACGAGGTGCCGAACTCTGGAGAAGAGGAGGTGTTCGTGCAGTGGACACATAGACATTTTTCTCTGTCTTGTTTGTTTACAGGGCACAAGTTCGCCCATTTTAAGTTATTGAATTAAAGTGTTCTTCTTGAACTGTGCGTGACAATATGATAATGCACCAACTTGCCCAATCTGCAGTACTTGTCGATAGGATTCTCCCTCGCTTGCTCTTTCCGGAGTGCCGTTTACCGCTCCTTGAACAGCTAAACGCTGCCTCTCAATTTCAAGTTCCAGCTTCTTTACCTCTCTTTCCTATCTCTCTTTTTCATACACTCTGTTCATTTCCTCCTCTTTCAGAGTTTTCTGAACAAGTCCCCAAGCTATTTCAATGCTCTCCGCACTACTACCACTGGCATATATTTCTCTTAATAGATCGCACTTTTTCATCGTTTCATCGGATTCAAGTGTCAATTCCTCATATAAGAGCAACAATTCTTTTAATAAAGTTGTTCTCTCTCTCTCTCTTTCGAAACTTCTTCAGATCCATGGTCACTGCTTTTAAGCGTTGGCTTTGCCCTCTCAACGATGCTCAAAAAACCACACTTTGGATCTGAACAATTCCAGATTCCCAGGAATTCAAACCTTTGACCCAGAATTTGAAAGCCTGGCAAATCTCAGGGCAGAAACCAAACGCTCATCCGCAGTTGCCGCGCCATGTCACCAGGTCCATCCCGTCCGCTGATCACCAGTGTTCGAAGTTGAGCCCCTCCCGACTGCCCTGGTTCTCTCGCGTCCAGGCAGGCTGTTGCAAACCTTGTCTTCCAGAAGAGCTGCTGTTGTAGGAACCGGACTGAAGAGCCGATGAAGAGTATGAGAGGTTTATTTACATTAGTTTACATGTTCAGAGTTGGTTCCAGATCTTCTTCTCTCGTGTCTCTGCTAGCATATTTATCCCGTCGAAGTCCCTAGATTTCAAGTCGAGGGAAACAGATGACGACGTCTCCTTCCAGTCAGTTGGCGAGTGCCACCAGTCATCCTGCTGGTCCCGCCCCCAACACTACACACACCCGCGCGTAATGTTCTCGCGACGCTGTCTTTTCGCGGAAAACATGCCTACAGCATGCGGGGTGCGGCGAGTCCGTCTTCTGGCCGCTCGATGACCACCCGCGGTGTCCAACGGCAGCCGCAGGCTTGGCTCTCCTCTCGCCGCAGAGCATGGATCTGGGCAGCTGGCGCTGACCCGAGCGCCGACGTCCTGTCAGCCGGAGATACATAGCCGCAGTCCGAAGCCCCACTTCCACGTATTCGGGGGTACTCGGCGTCGTTGCCATAATTGGGGCACGGAGTTCGAAGTGTCGCATTTCAGCTCCAGCCCCAGCGACAATGACGTTGTTTTGAACCAGGCTCAACATCTCGCGCGAAACTGCAGAGCGCGCCATCACGCCTTCCCTCTCGCTGCAAAGTGGGGCTGCCTCCTTTATTCTGTCCCGGCGCCCCGCAGCGAAGGGAGGCCCGCCGGTCTTAACAGCCTGCAGAGATAGCGCGCGTGCCTGAGCTGGTGACCACGTCCTTAGAGTCGAAATTCGCAGTTGTGGCTCTAGCCAAGCAGCCCCTCTACCCCGGCGTTCCTTCGTCCTCCTTCGTCCAGCGAAATAAGGACAGGGCGCTTCTTTTCTGGTTAGGGAGCAATCGATGGCAGGCCTCGCACGTGGAGTGATGTTATTGCATGTGCCCTCCACACAACGGAGTTAGGTAGCCTGTTTCATCTATGTGTCAGCCGCGTTCCTCGCTAGCACGCGCGAGCTTTAACTGACGGCCCGGTACAGCATACGGTGCGCGTACAAAAGTGATCGATTTGGACTTTATACGGAACAAGACGGCGACGATGGAAGCATCTACAGATTAGAAGAACAGATCGTTGGCGAGTTGGTATTGCATTGTGAATGGCATTTTGCGCAAAAAAGACACACGAACACGAAGAGAAGAAACCACGAGACAAGCGCAGACTAACAACTGATTGGGTGAGTGTGGAAAGGGGGTAGTATATCGTATTCCCCTACCGTGCGGAAAGTGTTACGTCGGTCAAACCGGGCGCTGTGTGAATAACCGATTAATGGACCATAGGAACTCGTTGAAAGGGCAGCCTTCGTCTAATCTCTGCCTGCATTGCAAAGAATGTAAATGGCATCCATTACTGAATGAAACAAAAGTGTTGTCGAGGCTCAAGGATACGACGAGAGATTGTTGAGGCTTTTTACATTGACAAGTCCGGTGACATGTGTGTGGTAAGGCCATCGGTGAACTTGCATACACTCAAGATACATTACCTAACCGCCACCCTGTAATCATAACCAGGTGTCTGTGCTTTTTCTTTATGTGTTTTTCTGGGAATAAACTTTCAGTTGTTAGTCTGCACTTGTCTCGTGGTTTCTTCTCTTCGTGTTCGTGTGTCTTTTTGCGCAAAAAGGCCATTCACATCTACAGAGTGTCCATATAATTGTTATCGCAATCAAGAAATGCACAAAAATCATGGAAGCGAACTTATCTTTATTCTGGGGAGCTGCATCCTCTTCGATGTAAAGAGTTTATCCGTTGGAAGAACCACGTAATATGACACCTCTTCCATTGGTTTCGTTCTCGCCTTCACTACAGTTCTTACAGGCGATATCTCCTCGACACTTATTTCTTCATCAAGCCCATCTATAATCTGTGGGGCTTAGTCTGAACTGCCCTGTTGACCTGCCATCCTGTGCGTTCTGTGTAGTGCTGTCTCGATCAGTGCTGACTGACTACCGTTGAGTAAATACTCCCCGTAACATCTTTTTGGGGGAGGTTGGGGGGTCTCACAACAACCCGGCTCTGGAACTCCGCAGCGGACGCCATCTCCGTCCAGCCACGATGCCCAAAGAGAGTGCGGAGACCTCGCAGGCCGCGCCAGCTCCAACACCTGTGATCCCTTCCCACTTTCTCGACCCTGGCACATTTCGCGGCACGGACAAAACTGACGTCGAAGAATGGCTCGTCTTATTTGAGCGCGTCAGCAAGCACTACAGGTGGGACGAGCATGATGGTGAAGCGCTAAAAGAAAACGGAGACTTATGAAGAACACAGGACGAGGCGCTACTAGCAACTGAGTTTATTTAGAAAACAACGGCCTCATATATATAAAATGTACGTCATCGTTAAAACCGAAGAAATTTTTTTTACACGTGATCATAAAAGGAACAATCAGGCAAGAGATAAAAACTGGACATGCGCTCATACAAAGGCAACAAACGCACTTCATTTTACCTTCTTTCTAAAAACGCAACCTCACATTCCGAGACAAAACGGATGGCTGGCTAACGCAACCATTGCCGCTCTTCCTGATCTGATACGCCTCAACGATCTCTCTGACAGTTCGATTGAAAGGGGCACCGTATTCACATCTAGCAATGCACTGTAAAGAGTGCACGTGCAAACGCGACTTTGAAAAACCACTGTTGTAGACAAGCATGCCGATCGAACTGTCAGAGAGATCGTTGAGGCGTATCAGATCAGGAAGAGCGGCAATGGTTGCGTTAGCCAGCCATCCGTTTGGCTCTCGGAATGTGAGGTTGCGTTTTAGATGCGAAGCATCTTATGCTCGGGGCTCCCGTGTCCGTCCCGCGTCCCGCGTCCCACGTGCCCCGTCCGCCGTCACCCGTCCCCCCGTCCTCCGTCCCGCGTCCGGCCACTTTCATGAAGTAGGGAAGCACCCATTATGCGAACCAGAACACTGTAGTAATATGAAGGCCGTCAACCCTAACACAGTCATCAGAGTCATGGCCGAGAGCACAGAGAGGCTGCTTAGCAATGGCTGGGCAGGTGGTGTCTGTCGCCCAGGTTGACCCCATTCCTTGAGTCATGGCCGAGAGCACAGAGAGGCTGCTTAGCAATGGCTAGGCAGGTGGTGTCTGTCGCACAGGTTGACCCCATTCCTTGAGTCATGGCCGAGAGCACAGAGAGGCTGCTTAGCAATGGCTAGGCAGGTGGTGTCTGTCGCCCAGGTTGACCCCATTCCTTAATCTTGCTTGCATGTGTTTGGAGGGGGCTTAGTCCTTCCACGTCCCACACCACCACAGCGCGTCCCCTCCCCCCTCTCTCTCCTACGCTCACCCCCCTTTCTCTCCTCTAGGAATCCTCTACTCTACAGAGCGGCCCCCCGCGCCCACACCCCCCCCACAGCGCATGCGCCTCCCCTATGCTCTCCTACGCTCACCCCGTTCCTCTACTCTAGGAATCATCTACTCTAAGGAGCGGCGCCCACATCCCCACAGCGCATGCGCGTCCTCTCCCCCCTCTCTCCTCTAAGAATCCTCTACTCCACGGAGCGGCTCCCGCGTCCCACACCCCCCACAGGGCATGCACGTCCCCTCCCCCCTCTCTCTCCTGTTCTACGGTCCCCCCCCCCGTCCTTTCTTCTAGGATTCCTCTGCGGAGCGGTGCGCACGACAGGTGGTGTGACAGCTGCATACTCCGCTGGGGGGCGCCACGGTAGTTCCGCGGTATGAAAATGACGGAGCGCGCGCGCCTCATTGTCTCTCCTGTGCAGCGCCCGGACCACTGCCGTGAAAGGAGAGCGGCGACGTTCCTCCCGCTCAAGCTGATTATCTCCCCGCTGCTTCGCATCCACACATGGTTGCCTTTAGCGGGAGATGGGGAATTTTTTAGAAAGAAGGTAAAATGAAGTGCGTTTGTTGCCTTTGTATGAGCGCATGTGCAGGTTTTTATCTCTTGCCTGATTGTTTCTTTTATGATCACGTGTAAAAAAATTTTGTTTGGTTTTAACGATGACGTACATTTGATATATATGAGGGCGTTGTTTTCTAAATAAACTCAGTTGCTAGTAGCGCCTCGTCCTGTGTTCTTCATAAGTCTCCGTTTTCTTTTAGCGCTTCACCATCATGAACGTATACCGACACGCCCAACTGGCAGTTATTCTAAAGGTGGGACAAAACGCTTATGCTGGCAAACGTCATTTTTTACCTAAGGGGTATAGCACGAGCATGGTATGAGACGCATGAGAGAGAACTGACAAGTTGGGACGTGTGCAAGCAGAAGCTCCGCGACTTGTTCGGCCGGTCTGTTGCTCAACAAATGGCAGCCAGGCAGGAACTCGCGTCCAGAGTTCAATCATCCACGGAGTCCCACGTCGCATATATTCAAGACATTTTAGCCCTGTGCCGCAAAACCGACAAAGACATGACCGACGTGGACAAGGTCAGCAACGTGTTGAAGGGCATAGCCGACGATGCCTTCAACATACTAATGTGTAAGAACTGTTCCACTGTTGACTCGATCATCTCTGAATGTCGGCGGTTTGAGCAAGCTAAAAGCAGGAGGATTACTCAGCGCGACAACCGACTCCCGAACACCGCTGCGACTTCCTCGTGCGAAGATCCTGCGACGCCACGCCCAAGAGCGAATTGTACGATCACCAGGATCGTTCGCCAGGAGCTGGAAGCTATGACCCCCGCTACCTATACGCCCATTGCACAAGACAACTTGGCAACCGTATCCCTAATCCAAGCCGTCGTCCGGCAAGAATTTGCCAACCTGGGCGTGCTAGTTCCTGCAACCACTCGCCTTACGCCCCAGCCCATTTGCACTCCCCCCCCACAACGCTGACCACAACGCCACCCTACTTGTTGCTGCAGCGTCTTCCGTTCCACGGTCCCCCCCCACCCCCCCCGCCCCCCCACGATCCCGGAATCCATCTGAGTGGCGCACCCCAGACGATCGACCGATTTGTTTTTCTTGTTTTCGCGTTGGCCACATTGCCCGCCATCGCCGCAACGGGCCATATAGACGATATAGGTTCATGGGCCATATGGGTGTCACGGGTCATATAGGTGATAGGGGTCCGACGAATTCTCCGGGTCCTGTGGGCATGTAGTAAAGGTCATAAGTGACGTGTGATTGAGCATAGTAATAAGGCAATGCCAGTTTATCATGAGTGTAGGAAATACGAATATACAGCAATGTGTGCTTCAATGGTGCTTCAAAACTGCAGTAGACTGTGAATGGGTGGAAAAAATATAGTGTTGTATGAAGGCACATTGGAGAAAATCAATGAGACAAATATTTTTGCATCTACATAATTTATTTATATCTTTATACATTTTGGCACATGCACATCTACTGGCTTACACTTCACAGATTCTGCAGAGCCATCTGTACAGTAATGAGGAAGTACATAAAGCACTTCTTAAAAATTTAGACAATTTGTTCCCCTCTAAGTTAAAATGTAAAGCAATTAGGTAGAGCGAAATACCTTAAAGGGGTACTGACACGAAATTTCGTAGCGGAGACAGCCTGCGGATCGATTCCCATGAACATGCGTATATCATCTACCAAAAATTATAGCTTAGAAGGCAATTTATATGAATATTGAAGTTTGTGTGGCCGATCCAGTGCTATACGCTGCACGTCGCATCATTGAAATCATACAAAGTGACTGTTTCGTGGCGTTCGTGCAAGGAATACAATCGAGCCAAGTGTCAGTGAACAAAGAACAATATTGCTTTATTTGCACCGCTATTTATACGTTTTAGGTAGGAGAGGGAACACGTTGAAGATAGTCTTTCGAGGGCGTGTTTTGCTGTTTGCATCGTTAGTGGGCATGCACAATAACGCTAAGTTGGAGGCGTGTTTACACGAGGCACTTGTCTTTATCAAGCAGGATACATCTTCCTTTCTGTACAAACAACAAAGTGAAAATATTAAACGGCGTTGCGAGGGGTTACGAAAATTGCTTAAAGTTGCTGCCATAATAGAGGCGCTGTGGCGGTCTTCTTTGGCGTGTAGATCTCCTCAAGTGCGGACTTGCTTCATTTGATATTCCCGGTGCACGATCGGTTGAATATGCGTGTTGGCTTACACTGCCGTCGTTGTCGCTTTCATCGTCCGTGAAATCTTCGAAGGATGACTCCCTGCTGAAAGGTTCGGCTGTCGCAAGAAGGTGCTGCCGGTTCCGACGCAGCATTTTGCCGTCTTCTGTCTCCACTCGGTAGGACCTTGGTTGCTCCGCACGCATCACTCTAGCTTTGGTATCCCATCGGTCCCCGCGCACTCGCACGACTTGTCCTTCCTGCAATGGTGGCAGGGGGGCGTGTCGGTTGTTCCGTCTGTCGATGCTTCCGCACAGGCGTGCTGGGAACCTCCACGAAATCCGGCAATGGTGTTCGCAGCCGTCGGCCAAACAGCAGTTCACCTGGCGATCGGCCGTCTTCCAGGGGACAGGATCTGTAACTGAGCAATCCAAGCCAGAAGTCGTCTCTCCCCTCGGTTGTTTTTTAAGGATTCTTTTAACCACCTGAACCCCTTTTTCGGCCAAGCCATTTGAGCGTGGAAACCGTGGGCTCGAAGTAACATGCTGAAAATCGTATCTTTTTGAGAAGAGCAGAAACTCACGGCTGGAGAATTGCGGTCCGTTGTCAGAGCAGACCTGCATAGGTATGCCGTATCTTGCAAATATTGCGCTTAGTTTGTCAATGACACCTGTCGCTGACGTGTCCTGCAGCTGCTCTACCTCTGGAAAATTAGATAAGGCATGATACGCGCAAAGATACGACTTCCCAGCATACTGGAAGATGTCTACACCTATCCTACACCACGCATGCGCAGGCACTGGGCGGATAAGAAGGCTACGTTGCTTGTGTGCGTGCTTCTGGCACACTGAGCATTTTCCCACCAGATTTTCGATTTCAGTGTTCATACCGGGCCAGAACAATTATTTAGACCCATATGGCCATCATGGATTCTTTGCAACGTTTCTTGACGCATACTGGTTGGCACCACGACCTTGCAGCCTTTCAGTAGCACACCGCTCACAGTCGACAATTCACTTTCGAAATGTTTAAACCGTCCCTGCACAGGTTGGTTATTCTGGAGGCAAGTAACGACACTTTGCAAATAGCTGTCATTTCCCGTTTCTTTTGCTAGGCGCCCTAGCGTGGCACTGCTTACAAGTGACGACACGACACTTACGGCGTGAACTTCAATGTCTTCGTCGGCTTCATCCTTTTGCGGTTTTCCGATAGAGGCACGCGACAGCAGGTCTGGCAACACGAACTGCTTTCCTGGAACAAAATGCAATTCGAAATTGTATTTTAGCAAACGTAGAAAGAAGCGCTGCAGTCTAGGTGGCATGTCAGCGATTGCCTTTTTCGAAATATTGATCAGGGGATGGTGGTCTGTTTCGAGGATGACCCTGCGCCCATACACAAAAGGGTGAAATTTCTCGCACCCGTATACCACAGCCAGTGCCTCCTTTTCAATCTGGAAATAACGTTTTTGGGTGTCAGAGAGTACTCGCGAAGCATACGCAACAGGTTTCCAAGCGTCCCAATAACGCTGTAGCAACGCCGAGCCGATTCCGTTTTGCGATGCATCTGACGCGATTTTAGTGTCGCGCATTGGATCGAAGATAGCCAGAACAGGCTGGCTATTTAAAGTGGCACAGATATGGTTCCATTCTGTTGCATGGTTAACCGTCCAGTCAAAAACATTGTCTTTCCTGATCAGGTCCCGGAGCAACTTAGTTTTTAACACGAAAGTGTTTTATGTTGGGGTCCAGCACGGCTCCTCTGACGTATTTCCGTCACGGATATGACGTTGTAAAATATAAACTAACATATTGAGATCAAAGAAAAATTAGAAGAAAAAGTTCCGTCGCCGGGCGCCGAACCTACGACCTCTCGCTCCGCAGCGCGCGGCGCGAAACCACTCGGCCATGGGAGCGTACGTAACTCAGCTTGCTAACGGCAAGCTATTTATACACACCATATACCGTTGGCGGTCCTCAGAGATCATCGACTTCAGCGCGTTTTCGTCATCACTAGCGAGATGGCGCACAGGTAGCACGGAGTGCGCGCTCTGAAGGTCGTCGTGCCTCTCGCTCCCATGAGCGCGCGCCTCCACGGGGCGTGGTCGCTCGTCCGCGCGCTCTTATCTCCTGATCGGGGCATTAGGGCGCTTTGTACGTCGTGCTTACACCGCGAGTTTGCCTTCAAGTTACAGTGTTTAAAGAGTGCACGTAGGTCGCTTCGCTTGCCGCTACGGCAGCGTTTACGAAAGGGGCGCGCTGCTCACACACGAAGTAACCATTGTGGCAGTTGTTCGCGCTCGTCTTGTGTATACTTGTGCGTTCGTTTCGTGCGTCTTTTTTTGCGTTTCATCAGAGCTCGTTAAGTGTCGAGCTGTGACAGTCCGCGCTCGGCCTGTGTATGCTCATTTCGTGCGTCCTTTCTGCTTGAGGTGCGCGCTGCATGTTTCGAGCTGCTTGCCATTCTTCGCGTCACATTACAATTTGTTGCTGTAGCATCCATTTCCTCGCCCTTGTGGCAAACAATGCACAATAAACGCTCAACTACTTCTGTGAATACACGTTTCACTTTCGTGTTATACCGATTCCTTTGACAGAGGGATCAGCCATGTTTTTTTTCTGCAAGTGCCGGTACAAACTCTGTGAAATAGTTGATGACACCTAGCATTCTGTGAACTCCTTTCTTGTCCTTGCGCGGCGGTAGATGTAAAACTGATTCGACTGAATCGGGGCTTGGCCGTATGCAGTTTTCGGAAATGATGTCACCGAGAAAAGAAATTTCTGACACGAATTTCGCATTTTGAAGCATTGAATGTTAAACCCGCCTTACGCGCGGATTGAAGGACTGCTCTTTGCCTTTCGTCGTGCTCTTTTCTTGAAGAGCCCCACACTAGGATGTCGTCGACATACACACTTACGCCAGGAATACCGTCAAATATCTCGTTCATGTACTTCTGAAACACCTCAGATGCTGAGGCGATGCCGAAAGGAAGCCTGAGAAAGCGAAAACGGCCAAACGGGGTCGAAAACGTACAAATTTTGGACGGTTCCTCGTGCAACGGTATTTGATGAAAACCGGATTTGGCGTCTAGTCGTGAAAAATATCGCGCTCCCGCAAGCTCAGCTTCGATATCATCACGACGAGGCATCTGTAAGTGCTCTCGCTTAAGACTTTCATTAATTCTTCTAGGAACCATGCATATCCGTAGTTGACCGTCCTTCTTCTTGACAATCACTAACGGACTTACCCAGTCCGTAGGGTCTTCAACCTTGGCTATGATGGCAGCCTTGAGCATCCGGTCCAGTTGAGCCCGCAGTGGTTTCAGCAGGGCCAGGGGTACTCGTCTAGCCATCTGGACAGTTGGTACGGCGTCTTGTCGCAATACCATTTTATGCAGACGCTGAAGGCATCCGGTGCCGTTTAAGACGTCGCTGTATTCGTGCATGAACGCTGGAGATACTGTTGTTATTGCATCGACTGACCTGACGAAGAGTCCCAGGCGTTCGCTTGCTTCGAGACCAATAATAGCGCGTCCCTTCTTTACAAGGAAGAAGTCGACTTCAATCGCCGTCTTGCCGACTGTGACCTTCAGTCTGGCTACTCCAAAATGCTTGATGATTCCTCCCCCATATGAGCGTAGCACTGAGCTGCTTTCTCTTACTTGTGCCGCCGGCTGTAGTGTGCGGTACATACTATGCGGCAAAAGGTTGGCTTGGGCACCGGCGTCCACTTTCAGTTTCATATACTTGCTGCCGACTTGTGCTTCCACTACCCAGTCACGATGGCTCTCGAAGGCATCTACGGATACATCAAGAATGGTGAAGTCTTCATCAGCACTGACCTCGGCCATTTGTCTCTTGCTCTTGCATCGCACAGCAAAGTGGTTCTTGCCTCCGCATCGCCTACAGTTGCGTCCAAACGCCGGACAATTTCTCGAGCCGTGCTCCCGGCCACACCTACTGCATTTAAATGCTGCTGACGCACTAGTTCCCTTTGGCCTGGTCTGGACACGGTCAACTTGGCGCTGCTCACGTGCCCAAATTTGATTTTGTGCATCTGACAACTTTGCGGCTTTGCACACCTGCTCAGCTTTCACTAGCGTTAAGTCCTTGTCCCGTAGCAGCTTCTGGCGCACTTTCTCGTCACTCGTTCCAAATACAATTTGGTCGCGGATCATTGAATTTTCCATTACGCCGAAGTTGCATGATTTGGCCAGGTGCCTAAGGTCCCTTGCGAATGGTTCAAAGGGCTCACCTTCTGCTTGCACTCGTCGTCAAAATAGGTACCGCTAATGTATTTCATTCACCTGCGCCGCGCAGTATTAATCAAACTTCTTGATAACGGTCGCATAGTCCTGTCTTTCGGCGTCTTCAGTGAAAGTAAAGTTGTTGTAGATTTCCACATCGTCGCCTCCCAAACTGAGCAGCAGGGCCGTTTTCGTGCTATCATCCCGAGGTTTTAGATGCGAAGCATCTTAAGCTCGGGGCTCTGTCCGTCCCTCCCCCCGTCCCCCGTCCCCCGTCCCGCGTCCCGCGTCTGGCCACTATCATGAAGTAGGGAAACACCCATTACGTGAAGCAGAACACTGTAGTAATATGAAGGCCGTCAACCCTATCACAGTCATGAGAGTCATGACCGAGAGCACAGAAAGGCTGCTTAACAATGGCTAGGCAGGTGGTGTCAGTCACCCAGGTTGACCTCATTCCTTGAGTCATGGCCGAGAGCACAGGCAGGTTGACCCCATTACTTCATCTTGCTTGCATGTGTTTGGAGGGGGCTTAGTCCGTCCCACACCACCACAGCGCATGCACGTCCCCTCCCCCCTCTCTCTCCTACGCCCACCCCCTTTCTCTCCTCTAGGAATCCTCTACTCTACGGAGTGGCCCCCCGCGTCCCAGAGCGCATGCGCGTCCCCTCCCCCTATTCTCTGCTACGCTCACCGCCTTTCTCTACTCTAGGAATCATTCACTCAACGTAGCGGCTCCGGCGTCCCACAGCGCATGCGCGTCCTCTCCCCCCTCTAGGAATACTCTACTTTACGGAGCGGCTACCGCGTCCCACACCTCCACAGTGCATGCACGTCCTCTCTCTCTCCTCTCCTACGGCCCCCCCCCCGTTCTCTCCTCTAGGAATCCTCTACGGAGCGGCGCGCACGACAGGTGGTGTGACAGCTGCATACTCCGCTGGGGGGTACCACGGTATACGTCGGTATAAAAATGACGGAGCGCGCGCGCCTCATTCTCTCTCCTGTGCAATGCCGCGATGAGCGCCCGGACGGTTGCCGTGAAATGAGAGCGGCGACGTTCCTCCCACTGAAGCTAATTATCTCCGCGCTGCTTCGCATCCACACATGGTTTCCTTTAGCGGGAGATGGGGAGTTTTTTTCTCTAGGAGAAGAGGCTGCTAGGAAAAGCTCGAATTTTTGCTTAAAAAGCTTCCATTGTTTGGCAATGTCGCCACTCAGGCGTAATGGCTCAGGAGGCTTTAAGAATTCCATCACGGATGCATGTGGTTGAGCCGCACTTCTGACACCATGTTTCATGGCGTTCGTGCAAAGAATACAATCGAGCCAAGTGTCAGTCAACAAAGAACAATATTGCTTTATTTGCACCGCTATTTATACGTTTTAGGTAGGAGAGGGAACACGTTGAAGATAGTCTTTCGAGGGCGTGTTTTGCTGTTTGCATCGTTAGTGGGCATGCGCAATAACGCTAAGTTGGAGGCGTGTTTACACGAGGCGCTTGTCTTTATCAAGCACGATACAGTGACCTGAAGGTGACCCCCAACTTACGACACGTCACCACTGTGGCCGAGCTCAGAGCTGGTGCAGCTAGTTTAATGACATCATAGTCACCCTTGCCCTTTGGATGCACTTGTGCTAGCATTTGGTGACTGCTCACGTGCCTGTGCTTGCGATGAACATGTGGAAAGGGAGGAAGCCTCAAGAAAGTTGTTGCCATCAAACAACAATGATAAAGATGACGGCAACGACATCGTGCTGCACATGCGACAGCAAAAGAATGTGAGCACACAATGTAGGCAGCACGGAAGTGCATCAGTGTTGTGTGTACCATTTTACACGCTAGCTGGCATTTTTTGGACCCGGTGGCTTGTTGTTCTCGGAGCTGTGCCAAACTAAACTGTGACTGGTTGGTAATAAACAGACCGTAATTATCGGTCCCGTGCTGCAGCAAGCGATCTGCTGCGTTATGAATAATAGGCCGTCAGCAATGTATTGCAAGACAAAAAATGCCTGACGAAAATTTTGTGTCAGTGCCTCTTTAAGCAATACTCACAAGCTACAGCCTCCAAATTCCTTGGTATCAGGGCCCTGTTCGGCGGCACCTGTTTGACCTCCTAATGTGCGAAACCACAACAAGGAGCTATGGTGGAGCTCTTGTTCTGAAGCTCAAGGACACTCCACATCAGCTTTGTGGCCTCCTTGCAAAATAAGGAGTCCTTCTATCGCGACAGCAGCCAAGCCCACTGCTCTTCCTTCAAGAATATGCCGCTTCTCAGATGAACCTGCATTGTAAAAATGTTTCTCTGATCATTTTCTTTTTTGTGGGAGTGAACTTTGTAGCACTCACTCCCAAAGTGTTGCTATTACACTTAAAATTTACTTGCATAACTGCCTTGGGGCATAAAGTTTCAATACTGAGTATTATTGCTCCAAGAGGTCTCACAATATTGATTTGAAACAGATAGAGGAGCTCACAGAAGAATATGTGTGCAGCTCTAGGCACATGCAGGAGTTGTGATCGGTGGAATTAGCAAATTAGCACAACATTCAGAATGGCACATGTGCAATCACTCGTTCTACTGACTGCTAAAATATGGGGTAAAAATTTGGAAGTAAACAAAAAGTTTCAAGAGAAGTGGCAAAATCAGATATAGCAAAGCCATTTGAGCGCGCGCTTGTGCCAAAGAGAATTCGTCCTCTTGTTCTTTAAGCGCCTTGATGATGATATTAATGCAGGCAAAACCATTAAAAGCATAGCCATTTAAAAGGGCCCCTAAACCACCCAGAGGTCGAAAGTCAATTGTGGTGGGGAAGTTGTGCAGAAGTCTACAACGAACACATAGCCGTGAGAATTTTTCGAAGCGGTGCCGTATAGCGGAGTTAGACGCATTTGAATTCAATAGTCAATTCCGCGCCAAATTTACGACCACACAAGAGAAGAAACACATAGACAGGACGGGCGCTCACTTGCAACTGTTTATTCCTTGAGGAATACAGGGTAATATAAACAGCCTCTCGCCAACGCATGCGCAACATGCTCAAGCCATCTTCTAGCTAATCACACTAACGGACACATTCGAGATACCGCACTTCCGACTCGTACAGGTTGATTGATGTTTCACTGATACAATTGCTACCCCGTTTTTGTATGAAAAACGCCTCCAAAATTTCCCGTGCTACCTTGTTTTTGCTTTTACCCAAAATTCGCATCTCCGTGAAGCGTGGCGTGCATCCACATGATGTCACGCCACGCTTCACGGAGATGCGAATTTTGGGTAAAAGCAAAAACAAGGTAGCACGGGAAATTTTGGAGGCGTTTTTCATACAAAAACGGGGTAGCAATTGTATCAGTGAAACATCAATCAACCTGTACGAGTCGGAAGTGCGGTATCTCGAATGTGTCCGTTAGTGTGATTAGCTAGAAGATGGCTTGAGCATGTTGCGCATGCGTTGGCGAGAGGCTGTTTATATTACCCTGTATTCCTCAAGGAATAAACAGTTGCAAGTGAGCGCCCGTCCTGTCTATGTGTTTCTTCTCTTGTGTGGTCGTAAATTTGGCGCGGAATTGACTATTGAATTCAGATATGCACCAACTAGCCCGACAGCGAGTTCTACTAGACGCATTTGATGATCAAAGCGCGGCGATCACTCCTTTTGCTCTTTCCTTCGCTACCTTCAGCAGGTCTCCTCTCCCAAAACTGCTTTGCCCTCCTGGCCGAGTGCCCCTCCCAAACTCGCGTGGCATACGTCATCGCTGACGTGCTGTTCGAAACACCGTCTACTTCCGGTTGCCACGACTACGACAATTCCGTGCTTGTTGGCTAACCGGTGTTGCCGCACCGGCCCGTGCTCCTGCGAATTGTGCCAGTATGGACCGTGTGTCGCGCGTGCCTTCAAAGGATCGCCAGCGTGATGAATCTGTGCCATCCACGTGCTATCCGATAAGTCTCACTAGACGGCTCGTTTACGCGGTGTGCTCTCAGCGCTTACTTTTTGTTGAAACTAAAGGCAGCATGAAAACCCCTTCGCTCTCTGGAGCGCTCGTATTCACTTGAACCAGTGTTTCGTTTCATAGAGTTATGTGAGATCGCATCCAAAAGAGCGAGATGCTAATATTACCTCGTATAGCATTCCAATTTGCTGCTATGACATTCACTATGGCAAAACTGATTTTTTTAGGTTAGTGTTATCAACTCTTGGCTCTGACTCTATCTTTGGACCACAACCAGCATTTGCTGGTGTGCTAAAAGGACGTACTCTTACACTGTTCGTGCTTTCACAGTGCATTTCGGAGGCTGATAAGTCAGCTATTGGAATCTGCCCGGTGACTGCCTCCCATTAACGGGTTGTGACAATAGCTTTTCTGGACCGTATATCCACTTTGCCATTATTGAATAACACAGGTCTGTGAGTGTATCCAAACTCTGCATTGTTTCGGAGAATTGCATCACATTAAGGAGACCGGGCAAGCCCCAGACTTCCCATGTATTATTGGGCATTATTTTGGTGCATTTTTTATCATGTAATAACATTAGAGGCCAGATGTTTGCACCAATTTATTCAGAGTCTTGTGTTCTATCCACTTAACCAATATTGCTTTATTTTACCAAAAACAAAATTGGCATTTTTTTTCTTCCAGTACCGGGTTTTAGACAAATTTTGTATACTTTCTTTACATCAAACAAAAATGATTTGTTCTACAGCCTCGATTTCAGTTCACTTTACAGCCACACATCGGTTGAGTATGCGCACAAATAATCAGCACATCTTTCATCATTTTCTATGTAATGACACTGACAGAACAAAAAATGTTGTTTGAGAAGACAAATTTAAATACTGTAAGTTTCCCATTTTTCACCCTGCCAACATTTTCTGACTTATTTAGTCTTCGCTAACAGCTTAAACATTTGTAGTCAGAGGGCTTTTTCTTTCCCCCCCAAAAAGCGAAACTTCATGCTTTTTGTCAATTTACGAGGAAAGGAAGCTACAAAGATAGCATCCGTAAAAGGGCTCCTCTCGCTGGTCCCATTGCTTTCACATCGCTTTTTTAGGCCGATAAAAAATTAAGCAAGATGAAGAGCTCTACCATAAAATTCCGAGCAAGTGCCCCACCCAAGTGAGCTCCACCCTCTCTTTTTCGAGAGATTTGAAATATGCGCCAATGACCAAGCAAGTGCCCCCCCCCCCCCCCACCCCCCCCTCGCTATCCCGCCATTTGCTTCACTTTTTTTTATTTGCTCAACGAGGTCGCAGAATGACAGTGAAGGCATGCATATTCAATAAAGTGTTTCCTTGGAAGCACTTTATCACCACCATCTTGAATTTTGATCCGACACCGAGCTAGGGCCCCCCCCCCTCCAAATCTTGTCAGATTATCTTTCACCAAAGTGGGAGTGCTTGCTCAGGATTTTATGGTAGATGAAATGATGTAGAAAAGAATCTGCTTTCATACCTAGCAAAAATAAAATCTACTTTTTTTATATATCTGCTTATCCTGCTCCCTTTAGGCACAACATTACTATTGCAATTTATATTGACTTTGTTCAGTGCACTGACAGCCACAGGTTGTTTCAACCCTGTTGAAGAAGCGTATAGTAGGCTAGCTTGTCGATTCAGCCGTCCATGCAAAACATCAATACATTTGAAAGCTCAATTTCTGAACAGTGCACACCTGGTTGATAGCTTCCTTTGGAAGCATGCGAACCACTGTCAGGGTGTGGCACGGGTGGCATCATTGGGAATGGCTGAAGTAGCACCTCCAGTAGTGGTGATGCTGGTTGTGATGGCAGCAATGGCCGAGGCAAAATGGAGGCTGTGGTGGTGGTGGCAACAGCTGCAATTTCATCAGAATTTCTGATTAGAAAGGGATCGTTGACGACAAGGCACGTAAATTGTAGAGTTCTTTCGCCGCAAAGATAACACAGGGTACCTTTTTTCTGTTGATGTGAATGACCTTTTTTTATTCAGTTCCACATCCCGAGCTCTTTGCCGCAGTTAAGCTATGTATTGAAAAAAAGTGGCGAGGCTGATTTTGTTGCGTGTGCTGAAATGTCGGTAACTAATTTCATTACTGTTTTGGAAGCGTACCTCACAAGCCCTTTCGTTTCTTTTGAAGGTAGCATTTATTTTCAAAAGAAAGGCATTTGCATAGGGTCCAGTGTAGCACCGATTTTATGCGACATCTTTTTATCGCTTATTGACCAGACACTACTATGTGTTTCTAATTCATCACATCCTTTTTATGTTTTTAGGTATGTAGACGATTTTTTAATTGTTTTAGACAAGACGTGCCCTGTGCCCTCCCATGAAATGGTGGACTTTATTTTAGATGCCTTTAAGAGAAATGCCAAAGGACTAACCTTCACTCATGAGCTTCCTTCCGACAATGTTTTGCAGTTTTTGGACATCAACCTGGCCGTGATAAGTGATCATGTTTGTTGCGCCTACATGCCTCGCAGTAAAAAAGAGCTATTGCCATATGATTCCGCACATTCTAAGACCGTAAAACGTGCTGTTGCTCTGCATTGCCTTCAGTCCGCGCAGCGCAGATCATGTCCTCACATGATGCAGCCTAGCCTGTGTAATCAGATTGGCAGACTTGAAAAGGCTGGCTTTCCTCGGGCGGTCTTGCATGTCATTGCCGAATCTCTGCTACGGAAGCTGAACATAAGCACTCAGGAAGAGCACTCGAGAGAAAGGGAGCGCGCTAAACCACAGGTGGTGCCGTACATGCACAAGTTAAGCCATAACCTCAAGAAGGTGGCTGCTAGATTTGAAATTCCTGTTGTGTTTTTCGCCCCCCAATAAACTGTCGCACTTGTGCCGATGAATCTCTCGTGCTAAACAGCAAAGGTGCCAAGAGGCACGTGAAACCTTTCAGGCGTTGTGCCGAAGGTGTTATATAGAAAATTCCCCTGAGATGTGGCAAGACGTACATCGGACAAACGGGACGGTATATCAACGACCGCCTCAGGGAGCATGCCAACAGCATTGGTAAGAGTGATGGTGCGCACCTTCCTGCGCATGTCAAGTCATGCTCTTGTGTTCCACGTTTTGCGAAAGCTAGGATTATCGGCAAAAGCAGAGATCAAACAGCAAGGGAACTACTAGAGGCTTATCATATTAGAAGAAACGGGTCCGCTTGTGTCAGTGACACATCCATTGTACTCTTTCAATCTGAGTTGTCCTTCTTTAATGAACTGCTCACGTGATGTCATGTTTGGAGTAACTTTTCCTCGTGACTGCGCATGCGTGGAAGTTAACCTGTTTTTTCAGCCGCGATGGCAATAAACAGTTGGTAGTTTGGCGCTCCTCTGTCTCTTTCCTCCACCCCTTTTTCATGTTTCTAGCTTTGCGCCACGTACAAAATGTTCAGCAAACTTAGGCACCAACTCGCCCAAAAACAAGTTCTTCTTCTCCAACAAGAAGTGTATGGCTGCTGTGTTTGGGTACAGAAATGGTGTCCTCTTGGTGGAATCCATGGGACCAGGCACAACCATCACTTCGACATCGTACGTGTAACTCTCGAATGCCTACAGACGGCAATGCAGAACAAGCGAAGAGGGATGTTGTCATCAGACATTGTCTTTTTTCATGACAACGCGGGGTCACAGAGGAAGCGGTGGGAAGTGTTCAATCACCCAGCATACAGACCTGACTTAGCTCTCCCTGATTACCATCTCTTTGCTAACATGAAATGCTGGCTAGGAAGCGTGTGCTTTCAACCAGTTCTGTACACAGGTCTGCTGCTTGCTGCAGACTGGCTTACAGAACTTCTCCAGGAGAGCACAGGAAAGTTGCAAAGCAGTCAGTTTTGATGAATCCCTTGAACAACATTTGTTGTGTTGAATATGAAATCACTGAAACTGTTATATTACTTGTGGCACGAGTGTGGTTGTGAACTATTGGTGCTGTTTTTTTTTCTTGGTTATAAATCATCCTGGCCATACTGACGTATGTGGATGTGGTGCCAGTATTATCGATTATTTCTGTACTGTTCTCCTTTCTTGTTATTCCACTCCTGCGTGGGCCATGCCAGCCTGAAGCATTGTGAAATAAGTAAATAAATAAGTTGGTGCCACACATCGACAAATGTCTGAATCGAAATGCCAACTACGTAGACTTGTGGCTAGTATGTGTACCTAAACATTTCAAATGAGGCAGTTCTAATTCTCACTCTGGTTACTATTTTGCGGCCAAAGAGACCTTGACAACAAAAAAAAGAATTGTAACATAGGGTGAAAGACAGACGCACCATTACCTGCCAAATTTGCACAAATGCACTTGATTGAGCGACTATTGCATAAATGTGCAGCTTCAGAAACATGGGAAGTTAGCATCTTGTATATGTTGTTGAATCCTGTTTGATGATTCAAGCATATTTACCTTCCAAGTTCTGACGTTCCTTTCAGAGTCAATCTGGTAGAAAAGATTTTGTTGCACGGTGAGTTGTTTTTTGCCCATCTGCACGAGGTCAGCGGAGTTAGTTAAACCAGAGAACACAAAAAATTGGGTTGCAGGCTATTATAAATTTACCAGACGGAAATGAAAACCTAGAATGTGCGCATATTTTGATTAGTTAAAGGCTATGATTTGATGCAAACGTGTTCCTCCGCGATTAAAGCTGAGCTGCACATGCATGCGCTTCTATTGACATACACACGCAAACTCCAGTAAATCCAATATACTACAGGTTGGTCATCAAGAATAGCGACGCGGACATATAAACAACTCGTACCGGTGTCACACGGGACATTTTGAGAGCCATCAGGGCCGATCGAAATGTGGTTTCTTCATCGCGATCAACAATGGTCGCTACTACAAGTTATGTCGCCGTGCAGCAGCACATGATACAGACCTATTTCAATCCGGATTGGCCATGATCGCGATCAAAAGAGCCCATGGGACACGAACGCGTGGTATCAGTTACAGCACGCGAACGCGACACACCGTAAAAATATGGCACAAAAAATAAAACACACAACGAACAAACATGTTGTCCTTGAGCCTTCTTTTGTTCGTCGCACGTTAAACGCACGCCAGCAGAAGCGTCATAGAAAATAAAATCGCACTCACCTCCAAGAAGGTCGACATCCCTGCGAAAGTGGCTCTCCTAGATGTCCCTGCCCGGCTCACTTTTTCGATCGACGCCTATTGTTTTTGCGATATCGGCTACGCTCAGCGGATTGAAGCCTTTCATGAGCTTGTTGTCCACAATTGCGCGGTAACCGTCTCTGCAAACGACGAACGTGACTTTTGGTGCAGCCCGCATTTCGAATGCGCCCGCGCTCTCTTTCGTCCTTCCTTCGCTCTATCGGTTACGCAGGAAAGCGCGCCTAGAGCTCAGCTCTCAAACACAACTGTATTATCAGTGTCATGAGTGTACATAACATACATAAAATGAGTAACGGATATTCACGATATTGTTAATATTGAAATTAATCAAGAAATGCTCTAGTATGCCTCCCTATGGAACTCCTAGCTGACATAGGGTCCCGTGTTTGTTATGAGTGAATATTAATGTTACCATAGTGACGTCAAAGCGACACATAAGAATTCATGAGTTCAAACAAACGTCCTCATATCCCACTGCTTTCAATCTTGGCATGAAGCATTTTACGCTTCAATTGTAGAAGATTTCCTTAAAGCGAATAAAGAGGGCTAACACTAGACGCTTCTCTTCAACGTTTTGAAGCATGACCTCTCTGCATTAACATTGCAGTTACTAGAAGACCTATTTTTTCTGAAACCATGCTGGAATGGCATTGAAATGTTATGTCACTCAATAAAACGAGAGCGACATGCTAAAACGACTTCCTCTAAGCCTTTGGAGAAAACGGGAAATGGGCAAACACAAAAAGCACAAGCTTGTGTCACCCAAACACCCGCATGACCCATTTCAAACAATGCATGGAAACATGAACAGAAAATTCGAGGTACTGTTGTTTCACGGACACGAGTACCACGACACCTAGTTGAATGGTGGTGATGGTTTCATGCATACGTACAACAAGAAACAAAACATTGAGAATTACGTGCTCTTGTGGAACTTTTGAGCGATAGCCAACGCCAAGTATTGGTCACAAACGACCAACTGTGTTCCAACCAAATGCTCGGATGAGCCATTTTAAGCGTTGCGTGTTAACTTGAGATGAAAATTCAAGCTACTCTTGTTTCAAGGACACGACTAGGTGACACATAGTTGTCTGGTGGTGACTGCTTCACGCATACGTACAAGATGCTTTTGAAGGTTCAGATGAAAGCACATGAAACAAAACATTGAGAATTATGTGCTCTTGTGCAACTTCTGAGCGGTAAACAACGCCAAGTATTGATCACGAACGACCAACTGTGTGCCAACCAAATCTTCGGATGAGCCACTTGAACCGTTACGTGTTAACTTGAGATGAAAATTCAAGCCACTCTTGTTTCGAGGACACGACTAAGGTGGCACGTAGTTGTCTGGTGGTGACTGCTTCACGCATACGTACAACAAGATACTTTTGCAGGTACAGATGGAAACACATGAAACAAAACATTGAGAATTATGTGCTCTTGTGCAACTTCTGAGCGATAAACAACGCCAAGTATTGATCACGAACGACCAACTGTGTGCCAACCAAGTGTTCGGATGAGCCACTTGAACCGTTACGTGTTAACTTGAGATGAAAATTCAAGCTACTCTTGTTCCAAGGACACGACTAAGGTGACACATAGTTGTCTGGTGGTGACTGCTTCACGCATAAGTACAACAAGATGCTTTTGAAGGTTCAGATGAAAGCACATGAAACAAAACATTGAGAATTATGTGCTCTTGTGCAACTTCTGAGCGATAAACAAAGCTAAGTACTGGACACGAACGAGCAAGCTTGTGCCACGGAAATGTTCAGATGAGCCATTTGAAGCATTGCGTGGAAATTTCAACTGAAAATTTAAGGTACCTTTTAGGGGCGAAGCTCCTGAGGGTGTGGGTCTGTCCCTCCTCTGTAGTTGTAGTAGTAGTACTACTAGTAGTAGGTAGATAGCCACGTATAGTGGAATGTACCCACTCTACGTGATAAAGATGACGATGACGCAGTATAGTGGAATGTACCCACTACACGTGATAACGATGAAGTATAAGCGCGTTCCAGTATAGTGGAATGTACCCACTACACGTGATAACGATGACGATGACGCTGATGACCATGAAGTATAAGCGCGTTCCAGACCACACATTCTCTTTCTGCCATGGATGAAAACGATCGAGCTTCGCCCACTCATCATCATTCACTTCGTGGATATGGAGTCATTTTTTTGAAGAACACATAAAATACCGCGAAACTTTTTTTTATTGAGCTTTGTGTACTAGTTTTAATGAGTAGAAGTATGACTCCTGAATCTAACTCATGAACAATTGTCCAAACAAAGCTGTTTTTATTCCACAAATTCGGTTTTGTCTTTTATCTTTTCTTGTGTGTGGTTCATGTAATGGGGAGTTACTTGCTACGAGGACTGAAAATTTTGTTCACAATGTGCTCGAATATCTAAACCTGTTAAAATGTCATGGAAATGGCTGAGGCATGAAGAAATGTGATGAATGGCAAGGACATACGTAAATTGGACCCTGACACTAATACTAACGTATTACAAGGCAGGAGCAAGCTCAAAGCCTTCTTAATAATCCAGAAACCCTTCACATGGATGCTATACTGTAAGTGACCATCATGCCTGATACAGCCACATACTCACTCTTTAACCTTACAAATTAAAAAAAAATCATCGGTTGCACATATGCAATATTTGTCTGCACTTTTTTTTCAGAGATAGCATAAATTGTGCGAATGTGCTTAAACATGTGTGCGACTAAGCATATTACAAGTGAAATTGAAATACTTTGGTAATCATCTGATATACTTACCGAATATGCTTTAGTATATATTTGCATTCATGATATATACTAATTAAAATTAGTTATTTCATGAAAAAGTATACAGCCATCTAATTGAGCTGAAAGACTTTTGGTCTTTTATGTCCTTCAATCCCCCCCCAAAAATGTGATACATGCTCTATACATTCGGTCTAATAAGTGCTATAAATGTCCTGTATTGACTTGTGGGTGCCATAGACCAACCCAGCAGGTCATATATAAGGCCCCCCATTCAGCCTGATTAGGTCCTATACGTATTGGGCTTCATGGGACCCCCCATACCAACCCCACAATTCCTACATAGGTCCTATGTAAGTCCTATACAGGTCCTATCTTGGTCCTGTAAAGTGCTATATTGGTCCTATGTAAGTCCTGTACAGGTCCTATCTAGGTCCTATATGCCACCATGTAGGTCCTGCATCGGTCGTATGTGGATCCTATATACTACCATATTGGTCCTACACAATTCCTATTTCAGTCTTGTGGGTCCGGTATGAAACCATACGGATCATATATGAAAGTATATAGGTTTTTTTCAGTAGGGCCGCCTCAAGAAAGTTCTTACGCCTGCTGTGTTTCCTACAGTACGCGTGGCCAACGGCAGTCGAACATCAGTTCTTGGCATGTGCACTGCCCGTGTTACTGTTGCCGGCCACGAAACTTCAGTTCTGTTCGCTGTTCTTGACGCTTGACCAGACGACGTCATTCTTGGAATTGATTTCTTGACCAATCACTCTGCCCTCATCGATTGTTCCACTGGAGTTTAAGGCTCGAGTTGCCTTTATGCTCCGATGTCACTACGGCAAGTCGCACTCGGCTTCGGAACATGGAGTTTCTACGGCTACCACCTCAGACTGATGTGTGAGTCCCCATGTCCCCGTTCCCGCCTGTCCCTGATGGAGAATACTTGGTGGCTCCCCTCATTGACTTCACTCTTTCCCGCAACATCACCCTTCCCCATACTGTAGTGGTTGTCGCAAACAACAGGACGCTTCCTCCGGTTCTCAACTTCTCATATTGGACCCAAGTTCTTCCTCAAGGCATTTCCCTAGCAGAACTATCAAGTCTGGAAGAATGTGCGATTTCTTGTTTCACACCTGACGCAAAGACCGCGGCCAAACCTGGCATAACCGCGCAAAATACGACATTCCTGGACAAAATGATCTCCACTGACCTCCTACCTTCCCGAGCTGAAGCGCTCCGCGGTGTTCTGTTTTCTTACCTCGACATTTTTGATATCGACGACCGTCCTCTAGGCCGCACAAGCGTCGTAGCCCACAACATAGACACCGGCGACGCCAGTCCGCTTCACAGACGCCCTTACCGTGTGTCTCACACTGAGCGCCAGGTCATCCAGAAGGAGGTAGAGAAAATGCTCGAAAAAGACGTCATAGAGCCTTCATCTAGTCCTTGGGCTTCACCTGTGGTGCTAGTTAAAAAAACTTCCCCATCTCCCGCTAAAGAGAACCATGTGTGGATGCGAAGCAGCGGGGAGATAATTAGCTTCAGCGGGAGGAACGTCACCGTTCTTGTTTCACGGCAGCGGTCCGGGTGCTCATCGCGGTGCTGCACAGGAGAGAGAATGAGGCGCGCGCGCTCCGTCATTTTTATACCGCGGAACTACCGTGGCGCCCCCCAGCGGAGTATGCAGCTGTTGCACCACCTGTCGTGCGCGCCGCTCCGTAGAGGATTCCTAGAAGAGAGGACGGGGGGGGGGGGGGGACGTGCATGCGCTGTGGGGGTGTGGGACGCGGGAGCCGCTCCGTAGAGTAGAGAGGACCCGCATTAGCTGGGGGGGGGATGTGGGACGCCGGAGCCGCTCCGTAGAGTAGAGGATCCCTGAGGAGAGAGGGGGAGAGCACGCGCATGTACTGTGGGGATGTGGGACGCGGGCGCCGCTCCATAGAGTAGATGATTCCTAGATTAAGACGGGAACAAACAGCGCTGGACACGGGACGGTGAAAGAATGACAGACGAAGGCGCTGAACTAACAACCAGTGGTTTATTGTGGGGATTCGCCATATATATACTGAAGCTTCGCGCAGAAGAACAAAACAACACAGTTTCGTCTGTCATTCTTTCACCGTCCCGCGTCCAGCGCTGTTTGTTCCCGTCATAATCATGTACCAACCAGCCCAGTTACGCAGTCTTTTGCAGATGATTCCCAGAGTAGAGAAAGGGGGGTGAGCGTAGGAGAGGATAGGGGGGGGAGACGTGCATGCGATGTGGTGGTGTGGCGCGCGGGACGCGGGAAGGAGGGACGGACTAAGCCCCCTCCAAACACATGCAAGCAAGAGCAAGGAATAGGGTCAACCTGGGCGACAGACGCCACCTGCCTAGCCATTGCTAAGCAGCTTCTCTGTGCTCTCGGTCATGACTCTGATGACTCTGGCTGACGGCCAGAGTCATGACTTTGGTTCACGGCCTTCATATTACTACAGTGTTCTGGTTCGAATAATGGGTGCTTCCCTACTTCATGAAAGTGGCCGGACGCGGGAGGGACGGACATCGCCTCAAGCATAAGATGCTTCGCATCTGAAAATCACAGTATATCCACGGAGTGAATGATGATGAGTGGGCGAAGCTCCGGAGTTTCATCGGTAAACCGTGAATCTCCCGTGAATTTTCGCCCAGTACATCATCAAAGACGTGACAAACACTGTGTATATACTATATAGAAGAAAGATTTTTTATTCGTAAATGGTAGCTAGACGTGGCTCCCGGTCCCCCCTTCATTATAACGGCTTTATGGTCGGTGAAGTGGAGGGATAGGGGTTTTTGGATGGGTCGTAGTGGGAAGTTTGCAAAGACAAGGTGAATGCAGGTTCCTCGGATGGTTGTGGGTTGCATGTGGTCGCATGTGGGTTGCATGTGGGTTGTGGTTGCACGAGCTAGAGGTGGCTACGACGACGACGACTCGGGAATAGCCCATGCCTTAAGGAGCTTCGCCGTAAAACTTGGTTGGGAAGACCATTTGTTGCGGCAATGGCGGGAAAGGTGGCCAAGGCGAGAAAAAGAAAAATCCACGCATATCCACGGAGTGAATGATGTTGAGTAGGCGAAGCTCCGGAGGTTCATCGGTAAACCGTGAATCGTCCGTGAATTTCACCCAGTACGTCATGAAAGGCGTGACAAACACTGTATATATACAAGGAAATGATTTTATTGTTCGTAAATGGTAGCTAGACGTGGCTTTCGTTCACCCTTCATTATAACTGCTTTATGGTCGGTAAAGTGAAGGGATAGGGGTTCTTGGATGGGCTGTAGTGGGAAGTTTGCAAAGACGAGATCGATGCAGGTTCCTCGGATGGTTGTGGGTTGCATGTGGTAGAACGATATGCACCTGGGACCATATCGAGACGAGATCGATGCAGGTTCCTTGGATGGTTGTGGGTTGCATGTGGTCGATCACTAGATGGCACTGCAGCGCCATCTAGTAATCATTCTGAGACCTAGAGGTGGCTACTACCATTGCGACAAGATAAAAAAACTGTAGAAGCATCCGAGATCGCCAGATCAGGAAAGGAATATGTCAGCATGCCATGTGTTGTTTTTTTTTATCTAAGAGCTTGATTTAAGATTTTATCTAAGAGTTTAGCTTAGACGAAACGTACACATTTAACTTCTTTCTTTCTGCGACTTGTTTCCTCAAGCACTTTCAGATGCGTGTTTATGTATGCTCAGGATTTGCAATAAAACCCTGGTCAAAAGTAAGCGCTAGTCCTGTCTTTGTCTTGTATCGTGTTCGTTTATTGCGCTATCGTATCTGAAGTACGATGAACTACCAACATGCCCAAACTTTCTCCCTTCTGAGGCGTCATGTAGCATGTGATCGTTTTTAAGAACTGGCAGCTGACGAATAAAACTTCACACACCACATAAGGTAATGAAGTCTGCAATAACAAGACTCTCGCTATTAATGAACGAAAGAAGAAGAATGGATCAGGGGCTCGTTTTTTCGTTAGACGCCAACTAATGAAAAACCTAATGAACCAATAGACAACACAGCCAAGGAAAGCAGATTATTGTACGTTTTTTAACTGTAGTGTAGTAATTATAACCTAAATGGAAAGGAATTAAAGAGGACAAAAAAGCAACTTTGCCATCAGTAAACACCGAACCTACAACCTTCAAGTAACACGTCCTATGCTTAGCCAATTGAGCTATGGCAGTGGTCACCTTCCCTGGAAAAAATAGCAGCGCGAAAAACTAGACGATGCACACAGGCAGAACAGACAAGTACAAGCGCTGACTTTCAACTAAGCATCTTTAATCGGAAAAAAACACATATGCATCACACCGCCAAACGGTACATGCGCATACAACACTTGCTCTTCTTTCCACTAGCTCTTGTTTGCGCATGTACCGTTTGGCGGTGTGATGCATATATGTGTTATTTCCGATTAAAGATGCTTAGTTGAAAGTCAGCGCTTGTACTTGTCTGTTCTACCTGTGTGCATCGTCTCGTTTTTCGCGATGCTATTTTTTCCATTGATCCATACCAACTGGCCCAGCTTTCTACACTTCTGTCACCTTCCCGTCCACTTTACAGGGTATTAAATACTCAATACCAATACGTTCCTTGACTTTACTGTCTGTTGGTTTCATTATTCAGTCAACCAGCATCTTTACCAATGCTTAAAGGACTATCAAAAAGACCCACACCCATGAAAATTGGCTGATTAAACGCGAAAAATATGGTTGAAATTATATGGGAGCTTACAACGGTCCTTGAGCTAGTAGGAAACATCGGGGTCGCAGTAGAGTGCACGGTTAGAACACAGCTAGCGATGCCGAGCTCACGCCTCGAATACGAGCTTCTTTTTTATTTTTGTCGGCTTTGGCTGCCAGCGCTGATACGCCTGCTGAGCTCATTGATCTAAGCGTATGTGCCATGCGGTAACAGTGGGCGCTACAAGCTCAATGCAACACAAACTGACCATACTTTAAATAGAACTCAACCATAGGCCACAACCTTTCCAAACCACCCCAATTCCAAGAAATCCTGCAGCGGCGCTGAAATAAAACAAATCTTTTTCTCTCTGCCTCTTGGGTGGCTAGCTATGCAGACTAATTATTTAGCCCCAACATGAGATGTGGTGTAAATGCACTGAGAGATGTATGAAATATTATTGTCCTTTGAAAAACATGGAGGACGCTTGAGCTTCTCTTCCAGGAGCAGAACGCGATACAGTAATGGGGCCCCGTTCACATTGCCTCTTCAATCACGAGCATGGCTTCACTTCTGAGTGGACACCTTAGTCGTGCCTCAAGGAAAGGAACTTCTGTGCGCATAACGTTGGCCGTTTCAAACTATCCTAGAATCCCTACTGCAAGTCCAGTTGTATAATGCCCTCTATGCCATAATTCCGAGTTATGGGGGGCGGATTCACTTTTCTTTTTGCCGTTTTTGTTTGTTTCCTGGCGTCATTTTCTTTTTCTTTCTTTTTTTTCTTGCTCGTGCTTAGCGGCTGTATGTTTCCTGCAGTCATTATCATTCTTTTTTTTTCTTCTTTTTCTTGCGCGGGTAGGGACAACGCAGTGCGGAGCATGGACCCAACGAGGCTGACACGACACATTTGATCGCAAGTTTGATGACGACATAGTCTGAGGAGCAGCTGCATGGCCACTTTTAATCGCCATTTGGCTAGCGTCCAAGTTAAACTCAATGTGTGTTGGCATTGATCACAATCAAAAGATTCCGTGCGACACCGGTAATATTGCACGGTGTGAAAGCAAGCTCAATGGCACGAAGAAGTTTGAGCCATCGTGGTGACGGCTGTTATACGGTGGATATGCATGTCATTGGAGGAGCATGTAATATTTCCAAAGATCTTGTCATTTCGAAAATAAGCCTTCTGTGTTCTCGAAGAGCCAAACATCAGCAGAGTTCAGTAATGAACTCTAAATTTAAGCTGAAAGTGCTTGACGAGTGAGCTGGGATGAGTGGAGTATTAGTTAATGCCCGCTAAAGAAGTTAGTACTTTAATGAAAATGCATCCAATGTCGACCGTATCCTGTATTAAACGTGGTACGTGTATGACATCACGTTGGCACGTTCCAGTATCAGGCAGTACTTGGTAGTTTAGATTTTTTTATATAAAACACTGGAACTGTGGCCCTCAGGCTGGTTGTATGCCGTATCCATTTTCTATGCGTGCTTTGCAGGCACACGTACAATAAATCGAGCAATGTTGCAGCAACAAAAGCAACAAACAGTGTATCATTGCCACCGTCATCACAGCTGTCACAACAGTGGCTTGAACTTCTGCGTGCTGTCGAGCTTGCTATCACACCGTGGAAATAACACTAGTGTCGGACGGACACTTTTTATCGCAGCCAGGGCCGACACGGATGGAGTTTGGCTCGGATGTTAGCCAAATCACGATTTTAGGTCACCATGCAGCAGCACTCTATGTCGTGATCAAACGTGGGATCAAATGTGCCCGTCTCAGCCTGTCGAGTCCATGCTTCGCACAGTGTTGTCCCTACCTACAAGAGAAAAAAACGATAATGGCTGCAGAAAACATGCAGTTGCTCCGCGTGAAAACAAAAAAAAAGAATAAAGAAAAAGTAGGAAACAAACGACAAAAAGAAAAGTGGCTCTGCCCCCCGTACCTCAGTGCAGCTCCGGAAAGGGAGACCCACCTTGTAATGGCTGGGTCTTTAAACCCCTCGCTCGTTAATGCCTTGACACCTAATGAGATTTTACACGTTTCTGTGACGCAATATAATGTGTCAAAGAGACTTTTTACATTACATGATATTCAGTGAACAGAGCGTTGGGGGGAAATTCATAATACATTGTGAAGAGCATTTGCGTGAAAAAAAAACCAGGGACGTGAAAGACAGAAAACACAAGACAAGCGCAGACTATGAACTGGTCTCGTGCTTTGTTTTCTTTCATGTCCCTGATTTTCTCGTGCAAAAGCTCTTCATAAGATACTACTCGTATAGGCTGTTTTTTTCAGAAACAGTTTCAAACACTGGCCTGGCTCTGTGGTAGTACACCTGCATGCCATGCATAAATTCTGGGTTCGATCACCACTCGAACCGAAGATTTTTATTAATTGCCTTTATCTCGGTTTTTAGCTAATGGACAATGTCAATTTTGTCACCCACAACCAATGATGCCAACAGTGGAATTTCTGCAAAATGAGCTCTTTAAGACTACTGCTTCAATATGTAAACATGGGCCAGGGGAGGAGCAAGCCTTCAGTTGACATAACAGCCTCATAGCCTCTTACACCTCCTACAAAGGCATTTACTGTCGCCAATTGACTGCAGTTCAGAAAAACTTGGTCATTAAACTAGACAATGTCATATACCCAACAGAAGCATGGCAGCTCAATGACGCGCCCTGCTACATTATTCTATCTGATCTCAACGTATTGAATTGATGCCTCTTGCAATGACATGTCACATTTTTTTCTCGTAGGAAAGAGCCAATCTTAAAAATGGAGTACAAAGTGGCACTTCGGTATCTGCATATCCTGTTTTCGTTGTGTCATCATCACTCCAAAGTTCATAACATCCATTATTTGTAATGATATTGCAACAAAGAGTGGCATGCTTTTGAAATTAAAATTTTATGGTGGTCAACTTCAGCAGAAAATGTTTTGCCTCCATTCACATTGGGCACTAATGACGTGCTCACCCATGTTTCTGTTCTAGCTCAACAATGTGGAGTAGCACATACTTTTGTAAACATTGCTTCATTTCCAAGGGATTCAAAGAAACGCCGTGAACTGTGCAAATCTGAGCGTGCTTCCTTTTTTGTTTTGTTTGATGGCAAGAGAAAGATTTACGAGCATGCTTGGTGTGCCATTTTTATCAACCCCATCCGGGAAAGTGTGACGCTAATTTTACTTTTTTACTAATTGGGAATGGGGAAGTAGGGTGAATGTTGAAAAGTCTCAAAGAGCAGTCGAATGAGGACGAGATGACGGCCTCTCTGAGGAGTGTTTTTCCAATGCATTTGGATAGTACTCTCTGTACGACTGCATATATTGTAAAATAAAACCAGTGTGCTCTCACCAAACAGTGCCTTCCTCAACATGAGCATCCATCGATGAATGAAAAGAACACAGCCATTTCATGGTGGCTGCTAATTATCTCCTCCAAGTCTTGAACAGTTTCCGCAGTCAAAACTAGTGATATAATTATCTTGTAATCTGCACAAGTAGAATAAGCATTGCGACCTCAACAATGAATGGAAAATGGAGAATCAAATTGAGGCAGTCACTTCCAGAAGAAATCAGCTTTGAATCTTGTTCAGTCAGTCGTGGTTTGTGCTGTAGACTACACAATGAAGGCAATTGAAGGCAATGAAAAGGCTGATGCTCTTCCACGTGAAGCATGGACATGTGTCCCAAATTAAGAGCTCCCACGGTTTATCAGAACTACAAAGTTGTACGCCGCGAACACTTCAGGGTGGTCTACGAGATTCCACATCAAGCATGTGCGATCTGCGGACTTGCTCACGAACAAGCGACGCTGTTGTATCACATCACAACACACTGCACACTAGGTCATTCAAGACTGGGCGATGTGCTTCCCCTGCTCTGTGCCTCCTGCGGTGACATCGGAGCCATTGAACATTTTATTTCGCTTTGGCCACAGTTTGACAGGGTAAGAAAAGCAATGGTTCCCAGGCAAAAAAGGGGTGGTCATTGGCACCAGACGTTTGAAGATGTCACTTTTCCTCAAGGGCCTGTGACAAAGACAAGGAGCTTGCAAATGAACTTTGATTACCTTCCTAGGAGGCACCGGGCTGTTTAACAGATGGTGACAGACCCTACAATTTACGAGATGCTCAGGTGGAATCATTGTCTGTTACTTAAGCCCGGGCTAACCCTGCCTGCTGCGACATCACAACCACCACCACTACCACTTCACAATAGAACTAAAGGTTAGTGACGGCCATGTTAATTAGCATATCACTGTGAGTCATTCCTTTTCCCTGATAGCAACACACAAAAAAGGAGCTATTCCTTTTGGCAAGCTGCCTTCCAGCAAAACATGCATTGGATCATATTATATGTCTTTTGCAACAGATAAAAATATTAAAATTGTGAACAATGGATCGCTGTTGATCCCAGACTCTTTAGACAATTTTTGGTTTTGTACTAGGTTTTCGTAATTACTAAGTTTTTTTTCACTTTGTTCACCTGTGCTGTGATGCTACCTTCTATGGCATGTGTAGTGTGCATACTCTGCCGTGGACTAAAGGCAGGTGCGACAGTAACAGCAAGCCAGAGGGGCTAAACAACTACTTCAATCCTGCCAATCAGCGAGTAGCCAAAGCATGTCCTGTAACTGCCATAAGTACACCAAAACATTTCAGGGATATTTGAGCTGGATTTGTAGGAGATTAAGAAGCTTTATAATAAAATACTGGATTTCGCCCCTCCACACAGAATGACTTCAGTAGGTGGCACGAAAATTTGTGCATTTTGGTAGAACTTTTTCCGAAGACCGTCATTTTTTTATGAGCTCATGGTTAAAAGCAAAAGCGACAGGACTAAACATATAATCTACCTTCGGAACGACATCATCAATGATCAAGTTATAGCGCACCCGCGATGGCCTTTAGGACGCCTACAAAGTCTCCCCAACATCTCATACACTGTAGCTCATTTATCAGCTTCATTCAAATATGAATCACTGGCTTAAATATTGCCTTCATCATCATTACTGCATTGCATTAGATTACTCTGACCTCCACATTTTCTTCTGTATACTCTGTGATGCTTTTGGCAGTGTGTGAGGTAAGCGAAGTTAGAGTGGCATATTCTACACGGAAACATGGCATTTCCACATGTTGGTGGCCTTTTGAGTGGCCAGCAAGTGTGCTAAAGTCACTGCAAAAAAAGAAAAAAATCCCCCCATCTCTCGCTAAAGGGAACCATGTGTGGATGCGAAGCAGCGGGGAGATAATTAGCTTGAGCGGGAGGAAAGTCGCCGCTCTCATTTCACGGCAGTGGTCCGGGCGCTCATCGCGGCGCTGCGCAGGAGAGAGAATGAGGTGCGCGCGCTCCGTCATTTTCATACCGCGGAACTACCGTGGCGCCCCCCAGCGGAGTATGCAGCTGTCACACCACCTGTCGTTCCGTAGAGGATTCCTAGAGGAAAGGACGGGAGCGACCGTAGGAGAGGAGAGAGAGGGGACGTGCATGCGCTGTGGGGGGTGTGGGACGCGGGAGCCGCTCCGTAGAGTAGAGGATTCCAAGAGGAGAGAGGGGGGCGCATGTGCTCTGGGGATGTGGGACGCCGGAGCCGCTCCGTAGAGTAGAGTATTCCTAGAGGAGAGAGGGGGGAGAGGACGCGGGGGGCCGCTCCGTAGAGTAGACGATTCCTAGAGGAGAGAAAGGGGGGTGAGCGTAAGAGAGAGAGAGGGGGGACGGCACGCGCATGCGCTGTGGTGGTGTGGGACGCGGGACGGACTAAGCCCCCCTCCAAACACATGCAAGCAAGATTAAGGAATGGGGTCAACCTGGGCGACAGACACCAACTGCCTAGCCACTGCTAAGCAGCCTCTCTGTGCTCTCGGCCATGACTCAAGGAATGGGGTCAACCTGGGCGACAGACACCACCTGCCTAGCCATTGCTAAGCAGCCTCTCTGTGTTCTTGGCCATGACTCTGATGACTGTGTTAGGGTTGACGGCCTTCATATTACTACAGTGTTCTGGTTCGCATAATGGGCGCTTCCCTACTTCATGAAAGTGGCCGGACGCGGGACGGGGGGACGGGGGACGCGGGAGGGACAGAGCCCCGAGCATAAGATGCTTCGCATCTAAAAAACACTGCACTGCAAAATGCACATGCGGTCTTGTCAGAAAATGCAGCGCCTCTTCCACTTGTGTAACTTTATTCGACCAAGGGGTTCGGGCACGTACGTCCCAGGGTCCCCGCACGTCCCCACTGCACTATGCGTTCATTAGGTCGTGCAGTTCTATGACGTGGGTGGCCCGGCCAGTGGCGATCTTCTGGTTGGCCGGGTCCGTCGAGCGCAGCAGGGTCTCCCATTCATCCCATTTGGTCAGTGGCTCCGGGCCCCGCGGGGGAGGGTCCGCCGGGCATTCCAGGAGGATATGGATAAGGGTAGCGTGGGGGGTGGATGCATTGAGCACAGGACGGGGTGTATGCTCCCGGCTGGATGCGGGAAAGGAAATAGGAGAAAGGAAGTGTGCGCGTCTGAAGGCGGCGCCATAATCGATGAAAATTGTCCAGGGATCGGTGGGGTGGGGGGTATTGCTGGCGTTTGGCGCGATATGCTTGGGTCATCTCGTTGAACGAATGCATGCGCTCCCTGGAAGAGCCCGACTGCGATTCCGCCTCCACCCGGTTGATGAGACCTCGGGCGTGGTCATTGGCGGCTTCGTTGCCGGGATTCCCAGAGTGCGCAGGCACCCAGATCAGCTCCACCTGGCGGGCCGGGTTTTTCGTGGGCGAGCTGAGAATGCGGAAAGCGGTCTTGTGGACTCGTCCTCGCGCAAAATTTAGAATTGCGGTTTGAGAGTCGTGAAGGACGTACCGGGCATCAGTGTGTGTGAGGGCCGGCGCGATCGCGGCTTCTTGGGAGGATTCTGGGTTGGATGCAGGAGGGAGGCGGAGAGTTGCGATGGGTTGGAGTGTGCGATCAATGACTGCAACTGCCGCGTCGTCGCCCGTGCAAGCTGCATCCACCCATACGGCATCCTCTTCGGAACCGTAGTATTTGTAGAGAGCTTTTGCACGGGCCTTACGGCGGGCTGAATGGTATGTAAGGTGGGTGTTTCTAGGGAGAGGTTTTATGGTGAGCTGTGTGTGTATGGGTGGAGGAACTGGTAGAAGTCTGGGGTCGGCTGCTGGTATGTGAATGTTGAGGGTGTGAAGTATGTGGCGTCCGGTGGCAGTCTGAGCTAGACGAGTGTATTGGGCTTGTCTGTGGGCCTCTATGAGTTCGTGTGTGGTATTATGGAGCCCAAGCTGAAGAAGTTTAGTGGTTCGTGTGTTAGGAGGGAGGTGTAGAGCCACCTTGTAGGCTT
This sequence comes from Rhipicephalus appendiculatus, assembly GCA_030522465.1. Classification (NCBI taxonomy): domain Eukaryota; kingdom Metazoa; phylum Arthropoda; class Arachnida; order Ixodida; family Ixodidae; genus Rhipicephalus; species Rhipicephalus appendiculatus. The sequence goes on from JALIZH010032973.1 coordinate 576,869, forward strand.
TACGAAGCATGACATCCAGGGTGGCTATTTCTTCTTGTCGAAGTCGGAGATACGGGACTGTATATAGGAAGCGGCTCAGTGTGAAGGCATGAATAAGACGACACAAATCGTGTTCCTTCATGCCATAGAGTTTACCAGAAACTCTGCGGATGAGGTGCGAGAGCGCTTAGTCACCCGCTTGAGTTTTCGGATGGTGAAAGTGTTATGGCCGTTGTTTTGGATGTGGAGGCCCAAGATGCGGAGTGTGTCGACTTCCGGGATAGGGCGGCCGGTCAGAGTAACGGTGATGGGGGAAGTGGGCAGAGTACGTGGTGAAGGGCGTATTATAAGCAGCTCAGATTTGTCCGGGGAACAGGAGAGGCCAATGCTTTGTGCGTGTTCATGTGTGATGTTGGTGGCGGTTTGTAATGTTTCCTCTATGTCGCCATCACTACCGTGGGTCGTCCACAGAGTGATGTCGTCTGCATAGAGGGTGTGGTGAAGGTGAGGAATATTGTCAAGAGCGCGGGCTAAGGGAATGAGTGTGGCATTGAAGAGAAAAGGGAAAAGGACTGAACCTTGCGGAGTGCCTACTCGGCTGAGGGTGTATGGAGGGGACGCATGGGGGGCCCATATGAACCTCGGCCGTGCGTCCAGAGTGGAAGGCTTGTATGTAAGCGTGCATACGACCGCCCACATTGAGGGGGGAAAGAGCCGCCATGATCGCTCGGTGTTCTATGCGACCAAAGCAGTGTTGCACGGAACGGCGTTCCAAGGAACGACGTTCCAGGAACTAGTTCCTTTTGGCAGGAACGGAGGAACGCCACCGTTCCATTCAGGATCGGTGGAACTGTAACGGCAACTCGTTACGTTTAGGCAGGAACAGCAGAGGGAACGGCGTTCCTTCTGTAAACGTTCCACAGCATTCAACAGGCGCCCGCACACCGCACATCCTGCAGAACAGGGCGGATGGGCGACCGTGTGAGGCGCGAAAATGTAGAACTCGCCTATCACGTGACTACGATGCATCCTGGTTTTACCTTCAAGGCACCCTCCGGGGGGCGCAGGGAAGCGAAAGACGCCGAGGCTGACCACGTGCAGGAGGCGCAGTTGATGTTTTACAGCAGCGATGTTATGCTCAAGGTTTCCATGTGTCGTAGAAAGAAAATTATCATCGTCATGAACGGGCACGCACTCTCTTCGTCATCACCGTCCTCTTCTGCTTCGCTCCCAGAACACGGGCGCTGATTTGTCCGCCGCGGAATGCGATAGCATTGATGGGGCGAGAGAACGAGTACAGAGAGAGCGAAAGAAAGGGATATAGAGACAGAGATAAATTCTTGGCTACAAAAAGTTGTCGGCGGGGCGAGATTCGACATCGCCTATCCACGATCTGAAGGTCAGCGTCGTAACCACTCGGCTATCTAGTTTTAGATGCGAAGCATCTTATGCTCGGGGCTCTGTCCCTCCCGCGTCCCCCGTCCCCCGTCCGCCGTCCCCCCGTCCCGCGTCCGGCCACTTTCATGAAATAGGGAAGCACCCATTATGCGAACCAGAACACTGTAGAAATATGAAGGCCGTCAACCCTAACACAGTCATCAGAGTCATGGCCAAGAACACAGAGAGGCTGCTTAGCAATGCTACGCAGGTGGTGTCTGTCGCCCAGGTTGACCCCATTCCTTGAGTTATGGCCGAGAGCACAGAGAGGCTGCTTAGCAATGGCTAGGCAGGTGGTGTCTGTCGCCCAGGTTGACCCCATTCCTTAATCTTGCTTGCATGTGTTTGGAGGGGGCTTAGTCCGTCCCGCGTCCCACAGCGCATGCGCGTCCCCTCCCCCCTCTCTCTCCTACGCTCACCCCCTTTCTCTCCTCTAGGAATCCTCTACTCTACGGAGCGGTCCCACACCCCCCCCACAGCGCATGCGCCTCCCCTCTCCTACGCTCACCCCCCTTCCTCTACTCTAGAAATCATCTACTCTAAGGAGCGGCGCCCACAGCGCATGCGCGTCCTCTCCCCCCTCTCTCCTCTAAGAATCCTGTACTCCACGGAGCGGCTCCCGCGTCCCACATCCCCACAGGGCATGCACGTCCCCTCCCCCCTCTCTCTCCTCTTCTACGGTCCCCCCCCCCCCCCGTCCTTTCCTCTAGGAATTCTCTGTGGAGCGGCGCGCACGACAGGTGGTGTGACAGCTGCATACTCCGCTGGGGGGCGCCACGGTAGTTCCGCGGTATGAAAATGATGGATCGCGCGGGATCGCGCGCGCCTCATTGTCTGTCCTGTGCAGCGCCGCGACGAGCGCCCGGGCCGCTACCGCGAAACGGGAGCGGCGACGTTCCTCCCGCTCAAGCTAACCATCTCCCTGCTGCTTCGCATCCACACATGGTTCCCTTTAGCGGGAGATGGGGAATTTTTTTAAATGCGAATGCATTTCATAGTCGGGCTATGTCAGGCATCCGGCGTTGTCCAGCGTTGTCCGCGGAGGAGGAGGAGGAGGATAGGTTGAGGAGGTTAGCGCCGGCAGGTGTTAGATGTGAAGCATCTTATGGCGAAGCTTAATCCGGTGGTGGTGGTGTGCGGCGTGACCACCCTTACTGCGCATGCGCAAACCCTTTAAAAAAATAAAAATAAAAAAACCTCCTCTCTCCCCTCTAGGCATCCCTCCCCGCGGACACCACACCATCACTGCGCATGCGCCTCCCCTCCTCTCTCCTCTGCTACGCTCCCCCTCTCTCCTCTAGGCATCCCTGCCCGCGGCGTCCACACTCCCATTGCGCATGCGCGTCCCACCTCTCTCCCTCTCCTACGCTCCCCCCCTCTCTTCTCTAGGCATCTCTGCCCGCAGCGTCCACACTCCCACTGCGCATGCGCGCCCCCCCCCACCCTCTTTCGCCTCGCTACGCCGACACAGGCAGCGTCTGCTAGCGAGTTTCTTGGTAGAAAAAACCGACTGCTCGCGCTGCACGACCGTTGACTGGCCATCCCGTATATATGGCAATGGATCTTGACCTCCAAGGTGGTGCCGGTGGGAGATTTCTCCTGTGCGTTGTTGAACAATAAAAATTCGCAGCGTGCGCGTTAACTAAAAGCGGACTGCGAGTCACTGTGTCCAGTCGGAGTCTTCTGTCTCTCATTGCACATTAGCAGCGATTGGCATTTTCCAGTAGGAAACACCGCTCCATCGCTGCGTGCTTTACGCATCCCCAGTTTTCTCTCCTGCGCAACGCTGCGATGAGCGCCAGCGTCAACGCCGCCGCCGGTGTAAGCGTTAGGGCCCGCTGCTTCACATCTACACATGGTTCCCTTTAGCGGAAGATGGTTTAATTTTAAATGCGAATGCATTTCTTAGTCGGGCTATGTCAGGCATCCGGCGGCGGGGTCCGCGGCGAGAGTGTAGTAGCGGAGAGTGAGTGGAGAGGAGGAGCGCGCTCTGGTGCGTGAGGGCGCTCGCATCGCGGGAGCTCGGTGGAGCTATATATGAAAAAAAATTAAAAAAAATAAATAAAAAAAATAAAAAAAAATAAATAAATAAAATAAAGAGGAAAAAACACAGGCGCTGCGCCGTACTCCCGACCAGGCTGCAGAAATTAGGCGTCTTTTCCTTCTTCGAATCACAACCACCATATACAAATGGAGTGAAGCGCGCGCGATATGCATTCGCATTTCCTCACGATTCCCTTCGGGGAGGTGGGGGGCATTTTTTTCTTTCTTTGACGGTATTTATTCAATATAGGCATGGCATTTTGAAGTGATTCAATATATACAGAGAACTAATATGTTCATTTTGCTCGTATTGCGACGCAACGACGAACATATAGTACTGAAGAATTGGCATTCATCTCTAGATCGAATACATCAAGTAACGGCCTTTTCCAATTATACACTAGAACGGCAGTAAGGATAAACACCTCACCAATGCAATATACCATGCTCTCTGACTTTCCATTTGCTCTTGTATACATCACGTAGCTGAGTGACCATACGATGAAGTAGGATGTTGAGGAAATTATTGGCTACGCGTTTTTCTGCAACATGCGCGCACGCTAGAAGTGCATAGCATGGCCTTGTATAGTACAGTATATCAAAGGGGTGCGGAGATGATGTGATGGTGAGGAGGAGTAAAAAGAGGAGGGGAAAACGAGTATAGAAAGACACAGAAAAAAAACAAAGAAAAAAGATATAAAGTGAGCGAACGTAGAGAGAGAGAGAAAGATAGAGAAAATATATAAAGAAAGAAAATAGTATAAAGAACGAAAGGCAAGAAAGAGAGAAAAAGATAGAAAGACAGCGGACAAAATATACAGAAATATATTCGCTGACTGCGAACAGGGGACTTTACTAAGGTGCAAATGTGTATCCTGAACATTATTTTCGGCTCACATCGAAATATTGAATACGCACTCATTAAACGCCTAAGTAGTGTCCCTTTAGATGCGATTTCCTGTGGAAGAAATTTAATTCTATCGGCGCATAAGTGGGCATTTCAATTCGGATATCTGCAGTGCAGTATACTGATTGGGCCTTGAAGAAAAAGTTCCACAAGTGTTTGACTTAAATAGACGAGCACGAACGTTGCAGTTAGACATGCATGTAGTAAGGCCGGTGGTCTCTGAAAATTCCGTTCCTGCCAAAAGGAACTAGTTCGTGAAGCACTGGTACATCGTCACTACCACATGACACCACGTGAACCTTTCTGCATTTTTATGAGGTATGTGACTCCTCTGCCGTGGTCAAACGGCTTGGTATGCTGAGTTCGACAGGTCATCTTTCTTGTTTCTTGTTTATTAATTCATGCGCACAAAAGAAGCAAGTTTATAAGAGATTGAATAAACTATCGGAACGTTCAACTTATACGCGACCTTCATAAGATCGTGACGGTGAGAGTACGATAAGACCACAGGTCTTACCTTCCTGAATTTTTCATTTTAGGGGCGAAGCTCCTAGGGGTGTGGGTCTGTCCCTCCTCTGTAGTTGTCGGAGTAGGTAGGTAGGTAGCCACGTATAGTGGAATGTACCCATTCCACGTGATAAAGATGACGATGACGCAGTATAGTGGAATGTACCCACTACACGTGATAACGATGAAGTATAAGCGCGTTTCAGTATAGTGGAATGCACCCACTACACGTGATAACGATGACGATGACATCATTCACTTCGTGGATATGGCGCGATTTTAGGGGCGAAGCTCCTAAGGGTGTGGGTCTGTCCCTCCTCTGTAGTTGTCGTTGTAGTAGTAGGTACGTAGATAGCCACGTATAGTGGAATGTACCCACTACACGTGATAACGATGAAGCATAAGCGCGTTCCAGTATAGTGGAATGTACCCACTACACGTGATAAAGATGACGATGACGCAGTATAGTGGAATGTACCCACTACACGTGATAACGATGAAGCATAAGCGCGTTCCAGTATAGTGGAATGTACCCACTACACGTGATAACGATGACGATGACGCTGATGACCATGAAGTATAAGCGCGTTCCAGACCACAGATTCTCTTCCTGCCATGGATGAAAACGATCGAGGTTCGCCCACTCATCATCATTCACTTCGTGGATATGGTGGGATTTTTTTGTTTCTATTGTTACCTTTTATCTTATGAAGCATGCACTCAATAAGATCTGCTAAAACTCTCTGTGGAAACTATCACTCTTGAGTTGAACGCTGTAAGGCTCATTGATGTCTTGATAGCATGTTGCAATGCAGCTATGGCTTGCATTAAATGTTCACGAACTAGGGCCAGCTTGATTAATTTATTTAGTATTTTCGCTGCAATAGTTAACGTCGTGCGTCGTTGAAAAATGTAAAACAAAATCATTATAATATTTTTATGGTTTCTGTTTGACGTATTAAGGACGCGCTCGAAAAGAAGGTATGACACCCGCGTGAGTTTGTCGATGCATTCTGTACGTTCTCCCACGGTTCTGGAAAGCTATCCAGGTGAAATTGTAATACCAGAATTAAAACACCTAACTTCCAACTTCAGTCCCCCCTCTACATTTCAAAAGTGATTACAGCGCAAGGGAAGACACGGGACAAAGATACCAACGAAGACGAGCGCTGTTGGTCTTTGTCCCGTATCTTCCCCTGCGCTGTAATCAATTTTGAAATGCTAGCCCGTACCCACACTTTGCCTTACGCCATGATACCCGCACATGCAACTGTCAACGTCTTTGGTCTCAATTTGGAGGACCTACGGATCACTCTAGGACTTCCCAAGGATATCCATGAAATTCCATCAAAGAAGCTCTTAGAATGTTTAGGTGTAGTTCTTATGGACATTAGTCGTCAGTGGGACGTCATCAGTATGACTTTTCATGGGTCCCTTTTAAGCATCAATTTTTTTCTATGTAGATGCCATTTTGTAGTGTTGGCGCCATTTTGAGTCCAGGCATGCAGCGTGTTGCAACTCATATTGAGCGCGACTGTACTGTCGGCCGCAAACGTTTGCGGGATCTGCAGCGCGTGGCGGAGCGACGAAAAACTAAAGTCCCTGAATATTTTTTGGAAAGTACCGGCTTTCTTTAAACCGAGCCGCCCCACCGCGCGCCCTCCTCTCCCGCTTCTCGGGACGTCGCCCGGGAAAGGTCACGAAGATCCCCAGGCACGAACATCGCACCTGTTATCAGCGCGACATAGCATTCTTGATAGGAAAGAGGAGAGATCTGGGTTATACGGCCGGCGCCCGCACTGCGGCCGTTTGGGAGAGGATGTAGAGGTGGCTCGGCCTGTTGGGGGGAGGATATGGAGGAGAGTGTCGCTACTGTCTATGGACGATTTTCCGCGGCTGGTTTGTTAATCAAAACTCGATGGCGCCACGACTGCACCGTGGCCGTCTCCTACCGCGGCCGTCTAAATGCCTTGGCATTTGGTAGCGCTGCTCAATATGTCTGCATCCGCGTCGCGTCGTCTGCTCGGCGTCCCCGTAGCGTCTGCGCGCACGCGAGTAAAAGCGAGCAGACGGCAGCGCCGGAAAAGTCAACAGGGTGACACCTGTGAATGCAGTTCCCTTCCGCCTCCAATTTATCACGTCGTCCTTCTGCGCTTTCTGGCCCGTAAGTGCGTAACCTACGCATTTATTTGCTTTACATTTACGTCCTGAAGCTTTCAGAGCAATGTATTCGTCGACATTTTGTAGCGTTTTCAAGATCCATTCTCAAATTCTCGGAGACAAGGCTTAGCAGGCATGGCTAAATAAACACAGCTAATCTCGATAATAAAGACAGAACATACCTGATGCTTTGTCCCCAGCGTGAAATGACACTGAGCGATAGCTGATTTCACCATTTATTTCTTGCTGTGAACACAGTGGGCGAGTAGCAAGCGCGAGTTCGGATCGAAGCGGGCGGTCGCGTCTGCATGGGTGCTGCCATGTTGGATTATAACCCCAGCTGGTGGCGCTTACGGCCACGGCCGTTTCGCTGGCCCAAAGCGTTGGCCGGTGCAACTGGCTGGGGGAAGGCCAGTTACGGTCACGTGATCAAACATGGCAGCGCCCGTGCGCCGCTGCGGAAAATCGTCTATATTCAGGGGTTTTACGAAAAACTGCATCACTGCATCACCTACCTTGACGCGTCGGGTGTTGAGTCTATCAGCCTCAGCGATTAGCGACGGCGCGTTTAGACAACGCACCGTTGCCCGATCTTATCGCGGAGGCCGCCGCCGATATCCTCAACATCCGCTGTGTCACAGTAGATGACGCAGCGATGCAGTTTTTCGTCACTCAGCCACGCGCTGCAGATCCCTCAAACTTTTGCGGCCGACAGAACGTGCTCCAACAATGAAATGGGCGTCGTGGAGTGTGTCCGCGACGTCGATCGACAGTCCGCTTGAGGGTTTTCGTAAGATCGTTGGAATGAACACGATACGATGTGGAAACCTTGTTGATCGACATTGTAGCGTGTCTACGATTGATGCAGTAAGATGTCGGTGGCCGTGGCCTGTTATAACGCACGACACTTAACCAACGAAACATCTGTGGCACTTTATTCCACATCAGCATGGAATCTGGCAAACCCGGGTTCTCTCGTAGCGCGAGCGTCACGAGCCGGGCGAGCCGCGCTGCTTACTGGTGATGATGATGATTGCAGTCTCCGATGCCACATGGTCAACGTGCAGTAATATAATGCTTTGAGGCAAAAACATGGAGACTTGATTAGCGAGAGGTGTAGGGAGTGCTTGCGTGTTTGTAAACCGTGTAGTGTAGTCAGTAACGACCGCGCCCCATTTATTTGCAGAGTTTGAGAGAGAAATCGCACCATGAGCTCAGGAAAATAATTAGGCGAGATGTCATTGGCGGGAATGCGAGCTGGAAGCGTTCCCTGCTGCCGAAATAGCGCAAGCACGGAGAGGACGAGACCAAGCGCAAACACGTGACAGCGCATGCGGCTGCACTAAATTTCAAAGTGCCCTGTCAATACCGTCGTCGACCTACCACGTCTGCTGGGATGATGGGTAGAAACGCTTGAAGACCAAAGTAATCTCCTCTCTCTCAGGAGACACATCCGCTGACCTCGATTTATCCTCGTACGAAGAGTCGCGGCATCGCTCTTAGCCGATATCCAGAAAACGCAAACGATAGGGTCTGCCGGTCTTTTCATTGAGTAACGGGACAAACTAATTGCTGGTCCGAACGTAGCTTGTCGTACACGGCGGAGCACGTACATCAATTCTCGCAGACCTAAGACCAAGTAAGCGAGCCGCCACAAAATGCTGTCTGACTGCGCGGCGCCTTTCGCCAAGTCCTGCGGTTTTACCCTTCGTACTTTATTCTGCTTATCCTAGTTTCCAGAATACTTCCCAAAAATCTACTGCTGATGAATATCGGAAGCCACCTACTAATGGTAAAATGGTTTTGTTGCTGGGTGTTTGTTTAGTATTCATAAGTTTTCTTCTAAATGTGTGCATGGGCTTTTTTGGGATGAAGTCGCTGATGTTCGGTTTCCGAAAATACTGAAGATGAAAATGCCCTATGTAACCACACGTCGCATTCATAGTTCTCTTTGGCTCCAATTTCATTTCTCAATCAGGTATCGTGAATGCAGTAATAATTGGTAGGCTTTAACGTCACAAAATCACCATATGATTGAGAGACGCCGCAGTAGCTAGGGCTCCGGAAATTTCCACCGCCTGGGATTCTTTAACGAACACCTAAATTTAAGTACCCGGGGCTCAAGTATTTTTGCGTCCATCGAAAATGAGGCCGCCATGTCATATTTGAAGGGTCAATAACTATCATCCACCACTTTTTACATGTCTACTTTGATTCTGGTTGACTTGCGCAGGACTTCCGATCGTACATGAAAGAGACAAAGAAGGCATTTTTGCTGAGCGCCAGCATTTGTGCTATTCCTGCGGTCATGCCGTCTACCTACGAAGTGCGGGGGGCTGTCTAGGTAGGTACTGATTACAGCAGTTTTCTATTCACACTGCAAGTTTTATGGTATCTGGTGTGTATAGCGGTAATGACAAAGTGCATGATAGAATTTAGTTCCAAAATGGCAATTGATGAATGTGAAAGTAATGACGACGTCTTTAATGAGGGGAATAAAATGGCGAGCTAAATTTACTATTTTCCATTAATCAAGCACACCCTGTACGGCGCTCCTGTACCACATTCCAGGCTCCTAGTGAAATGGACCGCCACCCTAGCGGTATTGAAGTTTATTGCGATAGCAATTATATGGACACTCTCGGCTGATTTTTGCCGTCGCCGTTTGTCGACGCCGTCATGTCGCGGATATGTATATGTATGTGTATATATAAAAAAGGCATAAAGAAAAATAAAGGAGTAGAAAAAAAATTCCAAACCACCTAATCGAGGATTCGAACCAGCGACCACTCGCTCCGCAGCCTGCTGCGCTAGCCAACATAGCCACACGCCAAGCTCGTGCCAGCGATACAACGGCGAGCTATTCATATGCACCATTTGCCGCTCGCGGTACGCAGATCTCGGAAAGCTTGAGCGTGTTTTATATCACGCAACGCTGTGAAAGTTTCTTTCAAAATGAAAAGTGCCCTTGAGATGCGCACGAAAAAGTGGCTCCCTTCTGTACCAGTCATGATGTAGAAGGAAGAAAAAGAACACCAGGCACACTTGGCGTCAGACGCCACCGCGTGGCAGGAGACGCAGAGGAGTCATTCCACGTGCCGCAGTTTAAAAGAAAAAATGCCCCCCACCTCCCCGAAGGGAATCGTGAGGAAATGCGAATGCATTTCGCGCGCGCTTCACTCCATTTATATATGGTGGTTGTGGTTCGAAGAAGGAAAAGGCGCCTAATTTCTGCAGCCCGGTCGGGAGCACGGCGCAGCGCCTGTTTCTTTTTTAAAGACGATAGTCTTTCTTGGGATACTTACACGCAAAAATTTTGGTCTGTCTGTCCGTAACCTGATTCAGCTACTCGGCCAAAGTTTAACCACTTTCTGAACGCCCACCCATCTTGAACTGGTGTTTACGCTCATACTTGTGAGCATATTCGATCAAAAAGCAAATACTACGCATAACTGAGGCGCAACATTAATATACAAGTATCAGGCCGTGTGTTCTTTAATTAGAAAATACATAGACACGTAATTCTAAAGACCCAAGTGTTTTTAAGGCTGCGCTGAAAATTCGACGCTTTGCACGAAAAAGCTCCGTGCCGACGGTAAAGTGCTGTAGCTGGCAGTGACCCTTGGTTCAGCGCAAGCTCATGTTTTTCGATGGTGTCCATACCTCGCTCAGCGCCTCCTCTATTTTATCAATGCCATCCAGATGCAGCCAATACAACGTAGAGTACGCGCTGTCTGAGGCAAGGCAAAACATCGTAGTACGGCCGGCACAAGACTATCGTCTTTCGACGACATTTGCAGCGAAGCACGCAGATACGTGGCCAATTTTTCTTTTTCTTTTTTTTTTATCGCGGGAGCTCCGCTGAGCTCCCGCGATGCGAGCGCCTTCGCGCGCCAGAGCGCGCTCCTCCTCTCCACTTTGCTAGGGGCGTGGATAAGCGCGCGCGCCCGCAGCTGTTGCTATGGGAGAGGAAGTGAGAGCGAAGAGATAACACCTGCCGGCGCGCGGACACCTCCTCAACCTATCCACCTCCCCGCGGACGCCGCCGCCGGACAACGCGGGATGCCTGACATAGCCCGACTATGAAATGCATTCGCATTTACAAGAAGTATCAAACAGCGTCGAAAAGTCATATAATCATATAATCAATCCTTGGCCAATCCCCCCTGAGTGGGTGTGAACCATGTCAGAGGCAACAACAACAACAGCGTTGGTTTCCGCATGTAGACACTCGCAGCGCGTTCCTCAAGTACAAACACGTAACAACTGCGACAGTTGACAGTTGACGCTTGTCCTGTGTTTACCTATGCGCCCTTTTCGAGGACCCTTGTTGCCTAGGGAGAAAGAAGGAGAAGAATGTGGGCCGTATGAAATTTCTGCTGTGCGGCGGGCGAGGAAAGCGGGCAAGCTTAGCACTATACCAGCTCTGTCTCATGCTTTCTATGCCGATGACATCACCCTTTGGGTGACCACCGGCAATCTTGGCGACATGGAGACCACTCTCCAGTCGGGTGTGGACGCGGTGACGTCTCACGCCCGAGCTATCGGGTTGAGCTGCTCCGCGACCAAATCGGGGCTTTTGCTCCTCCTGCCTCGGGGGATGGCTCCCCTGTCGCCTTCTCCACTCACCATCTCCGTTGACGGCACACCGCTTCCTCTCGTCTCTACCCTTCGCATCCTCGGACTCTTTCTTCAGTCCAATGGCAAGCACAATACCCTCATCACTCAACTCAGCAACACTGTACACCAGACCATGCTCCTCATACGCCGCATTGCCAACCGCCACCACGGCATGCGCGAGCACGACCTCCGCCGCCTGGTCCAGGCCTTTGTTCTCAGCCGCTTCGTCTATTCTCTACCGTATCTCTTCCTTTCTTGCACCGAGGAAGACAAAGTCAACTGCCTTATTCGCCAGGCGTATAAGTCGGCCCTGTCCCTTCCCACATCTACCTCAACGGATCGGCTACTGTCGATGGGCGTCCACAACTCCCTTACGGAGCTGACGGAGGCCCATCGCACGGCCCAGCTCCTCCGTCTCTCGCACACGGCCGGGTCGCGCACTTCTCTCCACCCTTAAACTCTCCCCTTTTATGCCTCTTCCCACTTCACTGCCCATCCCTTCCCACGTCTCCTCCCTTCTAGCCATTGATCCCCTCCCTAAGAATATGCATCCTGAGTACCACCCCTCCCGTAGAGCAGCGCGAGCCTCCGCACTCTGGCGTAAGTTCGGACGACAACCCGCCGTGGCTTACGTGGATGCCGCCCCGTATCGCCACTACGCAGCCCACGCCCTTGCAATCACCAACAACTCCCTCCGACCTACCATTACTGCCTCCGTCTGTACTTCCACCTCTGTCGAGGCTGAAGAAGGCAGCTATTGCCCTCGCCATAACGCAAACCTCAGCAGAGTACATTTTCTCCGACTCCAAACCCGCGGTATACAACTACGCGGTTGGACGGGTGGCACCCCCGGCCGCAGGCATCTTGCGATCTGGCACCATTTCCTCTCGCCCCATTTATATCATCTGGGTACCCGCTCACGCGGGTCATCCTGGCAACGAGGCGGCCAATTCTATCGCTCGCGATTCGACCGACCGAGCAAGCCCGCCCCCGCCGGGAATGGATACGCGCGACGCGCTCCTCACGTACCACGACATTACATTGCACTACCGCCTCTCCCGCCTCACTCTTCCCCCCACCACACCAATCCCTTTCCCAGCACCAACAACACCTGTGGCGCCAACTTCAGGCCCACACCTTCCTTACTCCCGCACGTCTTGCCCTCTTCCACCCCGCAACGTACTCGCCGGCCTGCCGCTTATGTGGCAGCTCCATCGCCAACTACCAACATATATTTTACTCCTGTCCGGCACACTTGCCCCTGCCTCTTGGCACCTCAGAAGTCCGCAGCAGTGGGAGGCTGCTTTGTCCAGCACCAGGCCGGACCTCCAACTTCGGCTGGTGACTTGGGCGGAGGACGTCGCGGCTAGGCACTGCCTGGACGCCACAACCGGCAGCCTGAAGGCCGCCCACAACGCTGCTTTTTAATTTTTTAAATATTATTTTACATTTTGGCCTTCACACGAATAAAGTTTTTCACCACCACCACCCTTTTCGAGCGTCATTCTTTGTGTTGCGGCGGCGCGTTGCAAGTATCGAGCTGCTTGTCGTTCCTCGTGGGACAAACTAATTTCTTGCTATTGCATTCATTGCTTCGCCCTAGTTTCGAAACTGTGACTTTTTTGATTTATTCAATACTATTCGCAACTCCATAAAACGCTCTTTGTGCTGGCAACACCGGTAGAAAAAAACAAAGATGGCTACGCTTAACAGGGTCAACGCGGCACTTTCGCTTGGCGCTGTGCTAAAGTTTTTTGACTGTCGCGTCGGATCGCGTTGCTTCGTCGAAGGCAAAAGGGTGCTGCTGGGGTGGAGGTGGGGTGGAGGGGGTCTCGTGAGCGCCGCCTCCGCTTCGTTTCTCCTGTCCCGTTTCTCTCCGGCGCAGCTGTGCGCTCGTATATACTGCGGCGCGCTCTCGCTCCATTGCACTCTCCTTCGCAACGGCGCTATGGCTCATGGCGTCGGGGAACGGGATTCTGCAGACGCGCGATGGACCAACGCGTTGTATCCTGGTCAGAATGCGCTGGCACGCGCTAGCGCGTTCGGGCCAGTGTAAGGGGCTGGGTAAGACGCTGTGGCGTCTCCCCCTTACATTCTTTCAGCAATCACGTGATGGCGTCGGTGAACGAGATTCTGCAGACGCGTGATGAACCCACGTGCTCCCGCGTGGCGTGGCGATGAACGCAAGTGGCGTGCTCCAACAAGAGTTCGGGACGAGTAACACCAACAACTACAGTGAATTCATGGTGTGCTCCACTTGCAAGGACGCGTTAACATCGGGCAAGGTGCTCGTGATGAACGGAACTTTAAGTCGACCTATGCGCTGCTTCGCATCGCCTCATGGTCCTAGGGATGGTAAAATCGATGAACGATTAATCGATTAAAGCTGCAAGGTTAATCGATTAATCGTAATCGATTTCCACCTTTCAATTAATCGAATTAATCGATTAAAACTCTTCGATTATTCGATTGGCAACTGCCGCTCCCAACCACAGTGGCCGTTGCGCTTGAGGCGAGGCGAGCGATGCCGAGAAGCAGAGATCGAGCGCACCTAATCTTTTTCACTACAGCGAATACAGCGCGTACTTGTACGCTCGTAGAACGAGCCCAAAGACTTCCGCGGCTCTACCCCATAGACGCAGAAATGAACTCGCCCTGGTCTCCGTCGCTACGGCTACGGCGTCCACCTCCAAGCTCTCCCCAAGGCTTCACGCACGGGCGGGAAAGGCGGCCCCAAGCCGACGACGGAGAAATGCACTTACCAGCTTCTCTACGCTAACAGCTTACTGCATTCACCTTCTCTCGCCCCACTTCTATCGTGCTCTGGTCATGCGCTGGTAAACCGTCAGCGAAGCACACGTGCTGCTTACTTGCTGTATTGCTTTATGATTACATATTGGAGTGTATACTACCACCTTTGTCATGTCGTAATGGCGAGCAGTCGCAAGAGGAGCACGGTGTGAACGTTGTTCACAGGAGATTCGAAAACGACGACTGCGAAGTGTGATAAAGCTGGTAAGCAGTACTCGAAGCCAGAGGATATCAGCTGTTTCACGCCAACTTTAATAATGTGCCAAGAGCCATCCTCCAAAGAAAAAAACCGGCAGATCCCACGCACTGTGGGAATCGATGTGATGCGAAGCAACCAGCAAGGAGCAAATCATGCTGTACATAATATGCTTGTCATTATTTACATGTTAGGACCTGTCATTTGTGTTCGTCATACAGTCACGTCACGCAATACAAATTTTGGTGTATATCAAGCTAGCGAACTGGATGCAAGCGCACCATGAGCGTGGCATGTAAATGGCATTGTAGATGACATGCATGCCATGATTTTCATGTTACAACCTGCCACTTATGTTCGCTTAATTTTTTACCTCGAATCGCAACGAGACGCGAGACCAATCTGCCTCCGTTTCGCATGCGTTCGTATTCTCGCGCTCTGCGCATCGTGCAGACGCCATCCACGTTCCAGCGTTTACATTGACGGACACCCTGTCAATTCCAAAGTGTGTTCCTCGAACGCCTGCGCCCACTGAGACGGGGTCGGTCAGAATGGAACGTGGTGCGCGCGTCTCCCTCCTTGCATGATTAGAGACGCTGGTCACAGCGACGCTACGCAAGCAAAGTGCGAGCGCTGTAAAGTCCAACGCGACCAGCGTCCGTTTGCGCGCCCCGGCGCCCAACTGGCACTTTGCCAGGGCACGGCTGGAGGGACGGACGGACGGGCGGACGTCGGACGTGAACATGAGACATTAAAGGCTTTCACCTTAAAATTTGTATGTCAAGCTGGCGAAACGGCCACAAGGGTGTCATGAGCGTGGCATGCAAGTCATGTTGCACATGACATGTCATGTGCGAAAAATAAAACAGCACGAAAGACGGGACGAAAGACACAGTACGACAGGACCAGTGCTGAACTACCAACTCGATTTATTTGAAGAACCAGCCTTTTTATAGTGGCACATGTCACCACCATGAGGACGTCACACCCACAACCAGTAATAGCAACAATCAGAATGCTATCTTTTAACAACCTGAACCGACGTACAGATATACAAAACCAGGCCCGCTCAGAGATTATAGAGACGCGCATCATAACTGTCATTTCAAACTAAAAACCATTATCACAGTTTTACATGTTGGAGCACACATCCAGCTCTCGTGAGAACACGAACTGCGCATGCTCTTCCTAAACTGCTCAGAAAGCAAAGTTATTATGGCGACTAAAACTTGGCAGCTGATTAAGAAGATGAACCGGCAGCAAAACCGTAAGAACGAAGGTGCTCTGTCAAGAGATGATGAATAATGAAACCAGCCCTGTCAAATTAAAACCTGAACTAGGAGGTTATTTATACATGGCCTTCCAAGAACGCCATCTCGTCTTTGGACAAAAATATTGAAGGTTCACTAACACATTCATCACCAGCTTTGTTGATGAGAAACGCCTCCATTATTTCCCTCTCCAATTTGTCGTTCGCTCTTTTTAAAAACCTACTCTTCTGAAACTCAGGTGCGCAACCACACCTGCGGCAGTGGTCTGCCAGGTGCCCTCCCGATTTGTTTTGCACGTTCAACCTGTGCTCTCTTGCTCTATCATTAAAACATCGGCCCGTTTGGCCGATGTATTTCCGTCCGCAACTGAGCGGAACTGAGAGAAACTGAGAGAAAAAGCACAGGAACAAGTTCACTGACTGCCGGTCTCAGGTCGTGTACGAAATTCCGCTCAGTTGCGGACGGAAATACATCGGCCAAACGGGCCGATGTTTTAATGATAGAGCAAGAGAGCACAGGTTGAACGTGCAAAACAAATCGGGAGGGCACCTGGCAGACCACTGCCGCAGGTGTGGTTGCGCACCTGAGTTTCAGAAGAGTAGGTTTTTAAAAAGAGCGAACGACAAATTGGAGAGGGAAATAATGGAGGCGTTTCTCATCAACAAAGCTGGTGATGAATGTGTTAGTGAACCTTCAATATTTTTGTCCAAAGACGAGATGGCGTTCTTGGAAGGCCATGTATAAATAACCTCCTAGTTCAGGTTTTAATTTGACAGGGCTGGTTTCATTATTCATCATCTCTTGACAGAGCACCTTCGTTCTTACGGTTTTGCTGCCGGTTCATCTTCTTAATCAGCTGCCAAGTTTTAGTCGCCATAATAACTTTGCTTTCTGAGCAGTTTAGGAAGAGCATGCGCAGTTCGTGTTCTCACGAGAGCTGGATGTGTGCCCCAACATGTAAAACTGTGATAATGGTTTTTAGTTTGAAATGACAGTTATGATGCGCGTCTCTATAATCTCTGAGCGGGCCTGGTTTTGTATATCTGTACGTCGGTTCAGGTTGTTAAAAGATAGCATTCTGATTGTTGCTATTACTGGTTGTGGGTGTGACGTCCTCATGGTGGTGACATGTGACACTATAAAAAGGCTGGTTCTTCAAATAAATCTCAGTTGGTAGTTCAGCACTGGTCCTGTCGTACTGTGTCTTTCGTCCCGTCTTTCGTGCTGTTTTATTTTTCGCAAATGTCGCACCAACTTGCCCAGACAAAAGCACTGCTAAGACATGTCATGATTTGCATATTGCCACTTGTCATTTATCCTCGTCGTACAATCACGTCACTGAACAGCAAATTTGGTGTATATCAAGCTAGCGAAACGGCCACGGGAGTACCATGAGTGTGGCATGCAAGTCATGTTGCACATGACATATCATGGTTTCCATATTACCACTTGTCATTTATGCTCGTCATACAGTCACGTCCCTCAATACGAAGTTTGTTGTATATCATGCTAGCGAAACGGCCACGAGTGTGTCATGAACGTGGCATGCAAGTCATGTTGCACATGACATGTCATGACTTCCGTATTACCACTTGGCATTTATGTTCGTCATACAATAACGTCACGCCATACCAAATTTGGTGTATATCAAGCTAGCGAAACGGCCGTCAGCGCGCCATGAGCGTGGCATGTAAATCATGTTGTATATGACATGCAGGTCATGATTTTCATATTACCACCTGTCATTTATGCTCTTCGTACAGTCACGTCCCTCAATACCAAACTTAGTGTATTTCAAGCTAGCGAAACGGCCACGAGAGTGTCATGAGCGTGGCATGCAAGTCATGTTGCACATGACATGTCATGATTTTCATATTACCACTTGGCATTTATGTTCGTCATACAGTCACGTCACGAAATACCAAATTTGGTGTATATCAAGCAAGCGAAACGGCGGTCAGCGCGCCATGAGCGTGGCATGTAAATCATATTGTACATGACATGCACGTCATTATCTGCATATTACCACCTGTCATTTATGTTCCTCATACAGTCACGTCACTCAATCCCAAATTTGGTGTATATCAAGCTAACGAAACGGCCGCGAGCCGGCCATGAGCGTGGCATGTAAATCATACTTTTCATGACAAGTTAGTCATGATTTTCATGATATGACCAGCCATTTATGTTCGTCATACAGTCATGTTATGGCATACCAAATTTGGTATAAATCCCATTAACGATACGGCCAGGAGAGCCCAAAGTCGTAGGCGGCTAGATAGATAGATAGATAGATAGATAGATAGATAGATAGATAGATAGATAGATAGATAGATAGATAGATAGATAGATAGATAGATAGATACGCTCAAAGTCGCCGAAGTTCGCTAAGAAATGCTTCGAATTTAAAAAGGTCATGACTAAAATTACAATGTTGAGGACCCCGTTCCCGAAGGCACGAATCCACCTCTTCAGGTAGCCAAGAGCGTTTGTGTAAATTATCTTGGAAATCAAGTAGCTCTTGATTTACACAAACGATTCTTATGTTTCAGAATGATTAACTGTTGGTAATTCATATTCGTTCAAAAAGCTTGGTATTTGTCGCGGTGTTTTCAGCACTTTGGCTTCATTGAATGAAAGCAGCAAGGCGATGTTTTAACGCTCAACAGTGAAGTTTGTTGTTTTCTGTACATTTAAGACGTGCGAGCGCATCGTCTAGTCGCTTATTTTGTTTGTGTTTGTTTTCGGCTCCGCGCTGTTTCGTCGCACAAACTCCGCTCTCCTTGCCTTTGATAAACTATAGGTTCCTCGCTTGCTGTGTCTATGGAACTTTTTCGGTATCTTATTTAACTGTCAGGTCCGCCATCGGGGTTCAGTGGTCACCGCGCTCGGCTGCTGACCCAAAGGTCGCGAGGTTTGAACCCTGGCGCAGCGGTCGCATTTAGATGGAGGCGAAATGCTAGAGGCCCGCGTACTGTGCTATGTCAGTGCACGTTGAAGAACACCAGATGGTCGAAATTTCCGGAGCCCTCCACTTCGGCGACCCTCATCATCATACCGTGGTCTTAGGACATTAAACCCCGCATACTATCATTATTTAATTCTCAGGTTATATTTGTTTCTTGTTTAACGGCACTATACAGTGGTCCAAGAAGTTACACATTGTAATATGCGTTGGTGATGTCTTGGCTGGTTCGTATAGGCGTTATATTTTATTCATTAGCAAATAAAAGATTATTGTTTACCAATGAAGGAAAGAGTGGGTGGCCTGAGCTAGTACTGCTAGTACGCCCCGGCCTGCTACACTGCTCTGGGGAAAACCAGTGATGAATGATGAAGTATGATGGTGGAGAGAAAGACGTAATCAGTATATATATATATATATATATATATATATATATATATATATATATATATATATATATATATATAGTAGTAAAGAGAAGTAGACACAACGCCCGTACGCTGGGCCGGCTGTTCTATTCTGTCGTCGTCTTTCTCTGCTTCGCTCTAGCTCCCGAGCCATGGTCGCACTCTTCACTACACTCGGCCACGCTGCAACTGGTCTACTCCTGCAAGAAAAGCACATAAGACAACGTCACGTTTGTCGACGGACGCAGTTCTTCATTCGCGACACATGCAAAGCAAAGTTATTCCGTTTTCTCTTGTCCGTGCGCGCATCAGGAGCCGTGGACCGTACTCTCCAAGTGTTCTCTCCCAAGCGCTCGGAAATAATGAACGGGCCTTCGTACTTTGGGCGCAGTTTGTCTGAAGACGATGGAGCACCTCGCTGCAGCCACACCTCGTCGCCTATACTATATTTCGGCGCCGGACGGTGGCGTCGGTCGTAGTACCGCTTTTGCACCTGTTGAGCATGTGCAATCCTCCTGCGCGCCTCCATACGGATATCGCGACAAAGTGTCTGGCGTTCAACGGAACGGCCAACTTTGACGGGAGTGTCCAAACCGAATACAGCATTCAGTTGCGGGAGCTGGCCGTAGACAATCTCGTAGGGGCAAGTTCCTGCAGAGCTGTGTGCCGCCGTGTTCACTGCGTATGCAGCCGCTTGAAGATGGTCATCCCAGTCAGCTTCCCCTCGTTTGTGATTCTTACAGTACGGTGCGAGTCGAGCCTGGATACTCTGGTTCGACCTTTCCGTCAGTCCGTTCGCCTGTGGATGGTATGCCGACGCGAAGTGATGCTCAACTCCTACTTGCTGTAGGTAAGTGCGGAGCTCGCGACTGCGGAAGGTAGTCGACCGGTCGGAAATCAACTTGTTAGGAAGACCGTGTCGCCATTCGAAGCGCTCTCTCAAGAATCGGATGACGTAGCTAGCAGCAAGCGAGGGCACGGCCGCGACCTCTACAAACTTGGACAAGTGATCCACAGCGAGTATAATATAACGATTACCCGCTGCCGTCATTGGAAGAGGCCCGATGTGATCTATGCCCAACGTGTGGAAAATTGTCTCCGGAGGCTTAATCGGCGTAAGAAATCCATGTTGGGCTCCGGGACGTCGTTTGTGTTGTTGACACACCTCGCAACTGGCAACATACGAACGCACACTTTTATCCATTTTCGGCCACCAAAATCGTTCTTGTGCCTTGCGTAAGGTGGCTCGATAGCCGACATGGCCTCCTTCGGGGCTGTCATGGATGGCACGTAATATGCTCGATCGTAAGGAGCCAGGAATAACCAGGAGATGACGCTCGTCACTCTTATCGGCCCAGTGACGACGATACAACGTACCATCACGTAAGACAAACTTGGCATTGTGTCCCGTATCCTCAATGGAGTCTATAACGGATACGAGACCTTCATCGCCGCGTTGGGCCTTCGTCAGGTCCTGTTGCGAAAACATGATCCAGCTTTCTGGATTCCGTGGGGAGGATTCCTCGATCGGGTTTCGCGATAAAGCGTCCGCCAGCTGATTTTGTGCTCCAGCACGGTGACGGATGTCGTACGTGTAGTCCTGGAGCCGAACAATCCATCGGGCAAACTTGTGTTTGAGGTGCCGCTTCTGGAACATCCATGCAATCGCGGAGTTGTCTGTCACCACCGTGAAGTGTCGGCCAAACAAGTAATGGCGGAACTTTTCATCCACACTCCACGCTACGGCATTTCCGCGGCTTCGAGGATGACGCCGACAACTGGGTGGCCACCGTCAACGCTCTCGGAGCTCTCAATGAATGGACAGAACAGCAGAAGTGGTGCGTAGCCATTGACCGCCTTTGAAATGCTGCCGCGGCGTGGCACAGATTCGAAGGTGTGCGGCAGCAATCCTGGGCGGAGTGGAGCTTCAAGCTCATTGCTGCTTTTGGCCGGACTCCCTCCCACCTCTCTGCCACCACCCAGTCCAACATGACCGGTACCGAGGATGGAGCTCAAGAGGGGTTTCACCTCGAGGCTGCAGCTGTGCGCTGCAGTTCCCCACTCGAGCTTTCAGACATTTTGTCGGTACCCGACATAAGTTCATCACGGCCAAAGACCATTACCGAAGACGGACCGTATGATGGGCGTTGCTCCAACGACCCAGCCGCAGGGAACCATCCTGACGCTTCTGCTGTGCCTTATGACCCCTCGGTAAAGAACGTTGTCGACTTCCCTGCCGGTGGAACTCGCCCCAGATGCTGTACACCGCTTCAGCTCTCTGAGTGTGCGCCGTCGGAATGCGATTCCAGCACCATACCTTCAGCGACTGAGAGCATTTGCCACCAACACCAGTCGGGGAGCCTGCACTCACGCTCCCCATCACTTCAACACGTGGAACCGCCTTCAGCCGTACAGGGTACTCCACTTCTCCACAAACCAGACCGGTCAGATAACGCCAATAATATGGACCCTCCCACGTGCGAGCCACGTCCCCGGACGTTACCGCAGTCGTTGGCCGAGTGTGTGGGCGTCCGCCCCTTGAACCTCAGAGAGGACCCCAAGAGAAACGAAAACCCCAAGCATTCGATCCTCTTAAAGGACATCTCCAACTACAAGTGTTCGAAAACGGGTGCACTTGTGCGGAGACACATAGAATCACTCAGCAGACGGCTTCACATCTTTCGGAGGCCATCAGTGTCGCCAACCACTCAACATGGCAATCTGGCTCCTCGACGGGACAAGCGTAAGCCGGCATTGAGACCACGCTTGTACAGCCAGTGTCGCCCCGCACAATGTTCGACAACTCGGCCAGACATGTCGCGGCGTACACAAGCACGACCACCACGACAAAGTCAATGCCGCCCTCCGGAGATATCATGCATGCAAGAATATCCAGGCATTCTACAGCGTTGGAAAGGCCAGCCACCAAGCGCATGTTTCGCCTCTTGCCAAATCAAATCGCTGCGCGGCCGATACCGTCCGGCACGCGACAGCCAAGGCCGACCGCCAGAGGCGTCGTTGGCACTTCAGCAAGCCAAGTCACTGCATGGGCGTGACCGGCCTCCGCGAGGCAGCCAGTGCCGCCCGCCAGAGGCATTAGTTCGTCCTATGGTGGTTCAGGGCTCAGAACCTCTGAATGTTTCCACCTTCGAACAGACGACCAACGCAAGAGAAGGGCCAATTTTGTCAGGACTGTATGCACGCAGTGTGGCCGAGTGTAATGAAGACAAAGTGGTGCTCGCGGACATGCTCGGCTAGAGAAAGAGAAGAATGAAGTCAGAATAGAACAGCCTGCCCGCAGCAACGGTGCTGTCTCTGTGTCGTTCTTTTACAATATATATATATATATATATATATATATATATATATATATATATATATATATATATATATATATATATATATATATCCTTTTCATGATTGTAAAGTTAACATTCCTGCGATGCAGTTAGCAGTTCGTAATTTCTGCAAACAGCGTGTTCCAGCGCAGTTTGGTTGCGCTAAGACGCTGAAAATGTAGACTCAACAGCTCTCCTGACATAAACACGCATAATATATGAAGCCCAGCTCGTGCAACTATAGACGTCATCTCCACATGAAGCACAAAAATGTGCCGCCATTAGTTGAGCGAATTATGCACCGCAAGGAAGTGCACTCGCGGATTATGAAAATGGTCTAATAGACACTTGAGAAATGCAGCTTTCAGCTAACGCTCGCACTCTCACGTCAACCAGCCTAGAGGTCCCCGTGTTCTGCTGTGACGCGAAAGGAGGACAGTCGCGAAATACTGTTATATGTTGTAATGCCTGAGCGTGGAGCCCGAACGCTC